>CM064880.1:52279703-52549357 GCA_003313485.2 Penstemon barbatus
GACTTTAAGAATTCATAAGTTAACTAGTCTGTTGAGAGTTAATCCTTGAAGATAATAAGATGAGTAAGCTGTTGAACTTCAGTCTTCTGATGAGTTCCCCCTCAGCTTATGCATCCAATTTTAATAAACCAGTTCAGCTCTTAGAGTTGAAAACCTTGTCTCACTTAGAGGTTTTGTGAAGATGTCAGCAATCTGATTTTCAGTAAACACATATTCTATCATGACATTTCCTTTCTCCACATGATCTCTAATAAAATGATGTTTGATCTCAATATGCTTAGTCCTTGAATGACTTGTAGTATTCTGAGTAAGGCTGATTGCACTTGTATTGTCACAGTAGATAGGATTCCACTGATTTTATGTTGTAATCTTCAAGTTGATGCTTCAACCATAATATTTGTGCACAGCAAGCTCCAGCAGCTATGTATTCAGCTTCAGCAGTTGATATGGATACTGAAGTCTGTTTCTTACTCATCCATGAGATCAGACGACTACCTAAGAACTGACAGGCACCTGTTGTGCTTTTTCTGTCAATCTTGCAGCCAGCAAGGTCAGAATCTGAATATCCAATAAGTTCAAATCCAGATTCCCTAGGATACCACAATCCCAAATCTTCAGTACCTTTAAGATACTTGAGTATCCTTTTGGCAGCTAAGAGGTGAGATTCCTTAGGATTTGATTGATCTCGCACAAACCCCAACAGTACATAATATCAGGTCTGCTAGCTGTTAAGTATAACAGTGACCCAATAATTCCTCTGTACTTGGTTATGTCCACTGATTTGCCATCTTCATCTTTATCCAAACGAAGACTAGTAGACATTGGAATATTAGCAGTAGAGCTAGTTTCCATACCAAATTTCTTGAACAGATCCTTTGTGTATTTTGCTTGGCTGATGAATATTCCATCAGGCAACTGTCTTACTTGCAAACCAAGAAAATATTAAGTTCTCCCATCATGCTCATTTCAAACTTGTTCTGCATCAGCTTTGAGAACTTATCACACATCTGTTGATTAGTTGAACCAAAAATAATATCGTCCACATAAATTTGCACAAGCAAAATATGTTCTTCCCATTCAATAGTGAACAGGTCTTGTCTACCTTACCTTTACGAAAACCTTTAATTAAGAGGAAATCAGATAAGGTTTCATACCATGCTCTAGGAGCCTATTTCAGTCCATATAGGGCTTTCTTCAGACGATACACCTTGTCTTCTTCTTGATAAGCTTCAAATCCAGGTGGTTGTTCAACATAAACTTCTTCTTGCAATTCTCCATTGAGAAAAACTGATTTCACATCCATCTGATAGACTGTGAAATTTTTGTGAGCAGCATAAGCAAGAAAGAGTCTGATTGCCTTTAATCTTGCTACTGGTGCAAACATTTCATCAAAGTCAATGCCCTTTTCCTGGCAATAACCCCTGGCCACTAATCTTGCTTTATTTCTGGTGACAACACCATCTTCATTCATTTTATTTCTGAATACCCATTTAGTGCCAATGACTCTTTGATGACTTGGTCTAGGAACTATGTACCAGACTTCATTCCTTTCAAATTGATTTAGCTCTTCTTGCATAGCTTCAATCCAGTTTGAATCACTGAGAGCTTCTTCAATTTGTTTGGGCTCAATTTGAGATAGGAAGCTGACAAACATTGCTTCACTTGCAGCAGCTCTCCTTGTCTTCACTTTATCCAAAGGATCACCAATCACCAACTCTGGTGGGTGATTCTTAAGCCATCTAAGATCAGGTTGCAAATCATAATGTTGTCCTTTGCTTTGATCTTGCAACACTACTGTTGGAGATTCAGTAGTAGTCTGTTGAACAGTCTCTGGTCTGTCAGCTGTTTGCAACTCGTCTGTTAGATAATCAGCACTGTGATTTTGAACAGCACTTGAGTTATCAGCTGGGTTGAGATCAAGTAGTATGATGAGAACATATTCTTCATTCTTTCCGACTTTCAACTTCTGTAAATCAGTAGACAGATCTTGATTAATACTTTGATTCTTTTCAGAAGATTGATTTGGTTCATCAAATACTACATGAATGGATTCCTCTATAAGTAAAGTTCTTTTGTTAAAGACTCTATAAGCTTTACTAACAGTAGAGTATCCTACAAAAACAGCTTCATCAGCCATTTCTGCAAATGCAGTAAGGTGATTTTTCCCATTGTTTAAAACAAAGCATTTACAACAAAAAATCTTAAAGTAATGAATGTTTGGCTTCCTGTTGTTCCAAACTCCATATGGAGTCTTGTTTTGGTGCTTGTTGATCATGCATCTGTTTTGGGTAAATCATGTTGTATTTGTTGCTTCTGCCCAAAATCTTTGAGGCAATTTAGCTTTAACTATCATTGTCCTGGTAGCTTCTTTAAGAGTTCTGTTTCTCCTTTCAGCAACTCCATTTTATTGAGGGGTTCTGGCAGCATAGTACTCATGACTGATTCCTCTGGTATTACAATATTCTTCAACAGTAGAGTTTGTAAACTCAGTCCCTCTATCTGATCTGATCTTCAGTATTTTCATACTTTTCTCATTTTGAATCTTTTCCATCAGATTTGTAAGATGCTCCTTGGTTTCACTTTTCTTCTTCATGAAAATCGCCCAAGTGTATCTTGAATAATCATCCACAACAGCTAGACAGTATTTCTTTCCACCATTGCTGACAGGATCAATGGGTCCAAATAAGTCCATGTGTAGCAGCTCCAATATTCTTCCAGAAGATTGATGCTTCTTGCTTTTGAATGATGACTTGATTTGTTTACCCTTCTGACAGGCGTCACAAAGCTTGTCTTTGCTCATGACTGTCTTTGGAATTCCTTCTACCAGATTGTTCTTGATAAGTCTGTTGATGGTCTTGAAATTCACATGATTCATTCTTTTGTGCCATATCCAACTGACTTCACTTGGTGTTGATGCCACCAAACAAATGCTTGAATTCTTGTCAGCAGAATTCCAGTCCACTGTGTAGACATTTCCTTGTCGTCTTCCAGATAAGATGACCTTCTTTGTGCCAATCTGTTCAACGTAACACTTATCTGTTGAGAAGATAACTGCATATCCTTTGTCACAAAATTGACTTATGCTCAGCAAATTGTATTTGAGGCCTTTAACATAAGAGACGTCAGATATCTCAATGTTGCCTTTGATCAGCTTTCCACTTGCTACAATCTTGCCTTATTTGCTGTCCCCAAAAGTTACTTTAGGACCATCCACAACAACAACATCAGTCAGCTCATGTATGTTTCCACACATGTGTCTTGAACATCCACTGTCCAAGTACCAGATTTTCTCTACTTTACTCCGACTCCTAATCCTAACCTACAAAACAAAATAAAATTGTTTTAGGTACCCTTATTGAGAGGGTCCTGAAGGATTAGTTCCACCTTTAATAACCCAAGATGATGAAGTCTAAGGCTTCTTAGGCTTCTGTTGTTTGGCAGGAGCATGAAGAGTTTCATCTTCATCATGTTTATCAGATTTGCTATGTTGATGATAATCAGCATGATAAGGATAATGCTCATAAGTAGAATAAGATGCATGATAAGGAGGATATGCATGCATTGGATGAGCAGGATATGGTGCATAGTAAGTAGGAAACTGAGGTGCATGATACATAGGAGGATATGCAGCATGTTGCACATAATATGACTCATTTCCATACAAAGCATTTTGATTTTTCTTGTTCTTATGCTTCTTTGGTTTACTAGATGCTTGCTCATTAACAGACGACTTAGTCTTATCACTAGTCTGATTGGTTTTTACCTTATCAGAAGACTTCCTAGGACTCTTCTGTTTGGACTTATCAGTCTGTTATCCTACACTATGGCTCTTTGCTCTTTTTAGCCTTAGGAGCTTTTGTCTCCTTTAACACTTTCTCAGGTGAAGCAGGTTTAGTAGTCTGAACATACATGATGACCTTACTATTGTCAGCTGATATAAATTTTTCAGTATGGTTCAGTTCTAACTTATCCTGATCTAAAGGTGTCTTCTGTTTACTAGACATGTGAGTAGATGCAACAGATGACTTCTCATGAGACTCAATGACTTTCTCAAGCTCAATGATTTTACCCTTATAAACTTCACATTCAGCTTTCAGAGATTCATTCTCTTGCTCAAGCAGTTTGTATTCAGCTGATTCTTTTGGCTTTTCAGCTTTAAGTTTCAGTGAACTGTTTTGCTCTTTCAGCAATATCATCTCTTCCATAAGCTTTTTAAATGCATCAGCAATACTTGTATTGTTGAGCATCATTTGTTCAAATGAATTAAATAACTCATTATCAAGAGGAGTTACCTCATCATCCTCGGAGTCATCAGATTCCTTAGCCATCAGGCAGAGAAGAGCAGGACTCTCTTCATCAGAAGACTCTTCATCAGAAGTGTCTGAATCTGAATCAGATGAGTAGACAACAACTAACTTTTCTGCTTCTGCTACCAGCACCTTTCCTTTCTGATGCTTTCTTTCCTTTCTGATTATCTTTTCTTCTTCTGTATACTTCTCAGCTTTAGGATATGGGCAGTCTCTGATGAAGTACCCCAGTTTCCTGCAATTATAGCACATCATTTTGGATTTATAAGAATCCTTATCCTGAGAAAAAGAAGTAGGGTTAGAAGTAGAAGCATTGTTATATTTGTTCTTCATTTTTCGTCTGTAGAACTTTTTGAAGTTGTTCATCAGCAATGCAACGTCTCCAGCAGTGTACTCCTTTTTGTTGAGTATTGTGGCTTCATCAGATGAGTCCACTTCTTTGCTTTTGTAGGCTGACCTTCTAGGATTTTCAGTAGCAACTAGGGCAGCTGAGGGACTTGAAGTAGAGGTTTTTTCAACACCCATTCTTGGCAGTTTATACTCGTACGCCTTGAGTACTAACAACAGCTCGGTGAGTGAAATCTTTCCCAGATCTCTTGACTCTTCCATGGCTGTCACCTTCATGTTGAACTTTGGAGGTAGAGCCTTCAGAACTCTGACGGTTATCTCCTTATCAGTGAAGGTTTTTCCAAGCTTCAACACTTCATTCAGCGTCCTTGTAAACCTTGTATCCATTTGATCAATGGTTTCCGCAGACTTCATCTTGAAGTTGTCCAGCTTTTCCAGAGCAACACTCAGCTGATGCTCTTTGATGGCGTCGTTTCCTTCGCTCATGTCACGAACCTTATCCCACATCTCTTTGGCAGTCTTGCAGTGCTTGACTTTGTCAAATCGATCATTGTCAAGGGCCTTGGTTATGATGAAACGGCCAACTTTATCCAGATTGAACAGCTTTATTTCTTCGGCTGTCATTTCTGTCAGATCTTTTTCCACCACTATTTCAGCTTCATCAACTATGATAGTCTTGGTGAATTTGAATGGACCTTTGATGATATATGTGTACATGTTATCATTGTAGGCAGCCAGGAAAATCTCCATTATGATTTTCCAGTCTTCAAAGCTCATACCAGCTATGTGGGGAACATGGCTGATACCATCCATTTTTCAAAAAATTTAATTTTTCAAAATATGCTCTTTTGAAAAGTTTGAAAACCTTTGAAAAAACTCGGATCAAGCTCGTTGATCAGGCAGCTGATTCTAATGAACCACCCGCTCTGATACCACTTGTTGGTCCTAAGTGGTCAGATGAGGTCTAGAGGGGGGGGGGGGGGGGAGGGTGAATAGACCTCTAAACTTTTTAACGATTTTTAACTTTAAAACCTTTTGTTCTAACTTAAACAGACTAAGCTGTTATCAACAGTAAGTTACTTGGCTGATCGCGAACAAATCTTTGAACAGCTTCGTTGACCACTAAACTGATAATTACTTAGCTGATTTTGTCAAAATCAGTTTCAATACTTAGAGTACTTGCAGCGGATTTGTAAAGTGTTTTTCACAAGTAAACTTAGTAGTTTGAAAGTTTGTTCCCCAGATTTTATAATACTCCTTTCCTTATAAACTTTTCAAACAGTTAAATCAAAGTATTTTTATGCAACTTTAAAAATATGCAAGAAAACTTATGCAAAAATAACACAAAGAATTTTTATAGTGGTTATATGGATAAAAATCCTTTAGTCCACTCTTCCAGATCACTCAGATTCTGGGTTATACTATAAACACAAAGTTTACAATATTTCTCCACTTACGCCAAAACAACAAATGAGAAGGTCGTAAGCTCACAATAGGAAATCATTAAGAAAATCTATCCTCTGAAGTTAGAATCACTCACATAGATGGATCTACACTCCGTACAACACTCACGATTACAAAATCACTCAGAAGATGTATTTTTCGTTGTTCTTCAACTTTGCTTTCGTCAACAAATGACTAAGCTGATGAGTGAGCTGTTCTTTAGACTTAAAGAGTTCTGCTTCGAAAATTTCTCTCAAATGTGTTGTTGTGTGTCTTCTCTTCGTCTCTTTCAGCTAATTATACTTGAGGTTTGAAAAATGTCCGTTGAAGAGAGACATGATTCAAATTCCTCGAGTACTGGTCCTTAATTTCTGCGAACGGCTCTCTGCAGCTGTCCGTACTGTCAACAGTACTTTTCTGCAGGCAGCATTAAATGCACCCAGCTGATGCGAAGCATTTCTCCAATCATTTATCTTTAATAGCCTTGTACTTCAACATTTATTACTTCCAGGGGCATTTATTACCGTTGGGAAGGCTTCTTGATCTTTTCTACTTGGCTGACGAAAGGACAAGTCTGATGGCGAACTAAGCTGATCTCAAAGTTGAACAAATCTGTTTTGAGTCGGCTGATCTTCACCAGTCTGATTTCTTTCCTTTAGCAGATCAGTAGCCTTGGACCTTAAATTTTGACTCTTCTGATGTCTTCTATACTTAGTCAAAAATTCTTCAAAGGGATATCAGCTAAGTTAATCCATACTTAGCAGATTTGAAGTTTTGGAATTCATCAAAACCTCCCTTTACAAATTGTCTTCAGTGCTCTTCATCTTCATCCTTATCCAATAGTTCGGTACGGTACGGGACGATCCGATACGGTTTTGAAAACCATGTGCACCCCTAACTACTTATGAAAAGAAATGCATTTTCCTTCCACAAAACGGAAGTTTTTTTTGACTTTTTACTAAAATTACCCTTTAGTTTTTGGAACTAACCACTTATCAATCTTATCTTATCTTATATGTTTATATATATAGGAGAATGACCATTGACTCCAATTAAACCAAATTTCAATTTTTTAGAATTTAGAATTATTTTTATTATTGTAATATATATGATTGGTCAATTCAAATTCACAAAATTATTGAGTTTATGAACTTTTAATTACCTAAATCTATGCTAGCATTGTAAGTTAAAGGAAAAAAGCCAGTTTCCCTAAAATGTAAGCTTAATGTTATATTAGGAAAGAAAAACCGATCATATAGAAGTATATCATTATTCAAATTAAACATGTACACAATGGCATATCCGATTCCTAAAATTTTGCTAATAATTAGGAGATTTTAATGATATTTCATGTTCAAGTTAGTGTATTCATATACAATATTTTTTTTTTCTTTTTTCGGTTTCCCAAGGGTTTAATCCCTTTTGAGGCGCGTTAGGCACATAAAGTGAGAACATCTCCCAACAGGGATTCGAACCTGAATTCTTATACTATATATCAATCATATTGATCACAAACATATTTGCTCATTCTCATTTTTTTTTATTTCCCATGAACGTTTATATTTACAATTAAGCATGTTTTTATTTTGTATTACATTTTGTACATTCTTATATATCTTTGTGATAGTTTTGAATATTTACAATATTTTTCTCTAATATCAGGAAAGACCTACTATACTGAAGACTCCAATTCCTTCCAAATCGTATCACATGTTTGAATGAAGGTAAAAAAGTAGCCGATGTAATTCATTATGTGTTTTTTTTACAATTTTTTCTACAAGTAGAAATTATTTGCCTAGAGAGTAGACACTTTGCTATCATTATTACTAAACTACTTCCCAAAAATTTGGTTGCAACAGGTTAAAGACGGTGTTGGAGGTCGTTCTTTTTAAATGTAATACTGTAAAATTTGATTTTAAGTCTTGTGTCATTTTTTATTCGGGTGTAAATACCATCACAAGTAAAGATAGTTTGGATAGAGACTTCGCAGTGTCATTATCATTATAATTATAGTACGTCATAAGAAATTGATTGCAACAAATTATTAAAGACGGGTTGAAGTTTATTCTTTTTTACTGTAATATTGTATACTTTTTGTTTTATCTCTTCTATTATTTTTGATTCGAATTTGATCTATAATTTATATATGACAATATTTGGGTTAATATGGAAGTAGTTTGACTGGATTTGGTCTCGGTTTGGTTTCGAAAAGTGGTTTCAGAGGTTTCGGCGAAACCGTTGAAACTCGATTTGAATAATAGTTTCAATGGAATATTGAGATGGTAAAATATTATTAAATAATAGTTAGTGGGTTTTGAAAATTTGAGATTTGATTTGGATGGTGATTTGGTTGTTGGGGTTTGAAGAATAAAAGTAGGTAGCATGTGTCAAATCAATAACTTTATATGATTTGAAATATAATATTTTATTATGTAATAATTAAGATAATGAGTTATTATATTAATGTAATGATTAATAATTGATTGTGATTATTTAGATATGATTGTGATATTAATTTAGATGATAATTATTTATTTAGATAAAATAATTAATAATTTTGTTATTTTGTAAATTATAAGATATATACAATTTCAGACGCAACGTAAATTATAAGATATATAGTTTTGTTATTTAAATAAAATATAACTTTTTTTACCAAACCAATTTTTCTCCAAAATTAGTGATAATTTATCCCCTATGAAATGTATAATGTTTAATTTATCCCCTTGTGATTTAAAATAGAATATTTTATCTCATTTACTTTTATAAAAGTTTCACACAATCTCCTTGACATTTTTTATAGACGGCACTTTATCTCTTTTTAAATAGAATGTATATTTATGAAATAATTTAATAATATTTTATGTTAAAATATATACAATATTAAAATTAACTTTATGTTTGCCAACTAAAATAATTGAATATAATATTTAAAATTATAGTTAAGTATTTTAATAACAAATTATAAATATAAAAATTAATAATGCAAAAGACAAATATTATGATACTATTTGATATAGTTGAAATAATATAAATAATATAAATATGACATATATAAAGACTAAATAAATTATAGAAAGCATAGAAAGAAAAAAAAATGCAAAATGAAAAAGCAAAAAAGCAAAAAGAAAAGAACATATAAACAGAATTGTCAGCGCCTACCTACACTGCCTGGAGCGCCTATCTACACTTCCTGGGCAGGTTCGGCCTTGGGCCAAAACCAAGGTCTTGGCCGAAACTCTCCCAGGCCCATTGCCAAACAGGGTTTGGCCCGATTTGGTTGAGACCAAACAGGGCCAAACTAGATCCATATATACCCTTTATGTCTAGTTTACTTCGTTCATGACATGTTTATAATAAATTACTTGAAGAGAGATTATTTTATTTTTTATGTTTATACTAAATATACTGTTAATTTTCTTTAAATATTGTAGATTACGTCTACAAATTTAAGAATACATGATTTTTTACTTGAGCATAAAATTTAATGATACTAGGGATAAATCATAAATTGTACATAAGATTCGGGGGAATTATATATATAGATTACCCTTCAAGTTTGAAAATTACAAAAATTATAGCACTGGAGGTTGAAGTTTACAAAAAAATTTTTAAATAAATTGCTAAAAGTATCAAAATGTCTCTCTTTATATTATGTAAATTACCTGTAAGAAATCACAGACCTCATGAGTATTGGTCTTAATATTACACTAAATTTTGATTAATTTGACCAATTATTAATCTAAATATTACTTCTACCAATTGTTCATAGTAATATTTGAACTTTGCTTCTTATTATTTTTGAATATTTAATAGTTCAATTATTTAAAAAACATGTATAAAAATAAATAAACATTTATTCATTTAAATATGCATATCAGTTAGGTAGATTTTTTATTAATTACTTTATTTATTATAATATTAAATTTGGTATATTTAGTTTATTTATTATAACTTCTAAATGGGTATTTTTATTTTATTGAAACTTCTAACTGAGTGTTTTTATTCTATCATTTAAATTATGTTGTTACCATTATTTGAATTTTTTTTGCTTTTATTTTAAATATTTATATTTTATATTTTTAATTTAATTATTTCATAGTATTCATAATAGTTAAATAAAATAATATTAATATACATATATAGAATTTTCAATTAAATAATATATTTATTTTGATAATTAACTAAATAAATATACCTAATTTAAGATTATAATAAAAAAACCAACTAAAATTTATTTTCTACATGAAAAATAATTTGATTTTTAAAAAAATTGAAAAAAACTATCTCGGTTGTCCCAACCCTTCCCCAACACCCGTACATAACCCACCCCATCCCTTTCGCTCCTCTCCCACGTTCTCTTTCCGTGCGCCAACAACTCGCGACGATAGATTTGATCACTATATATTTTTCGCATAGAAGTTGAATGTGGTGGATTATTTTAATATTTAGAAATATAGATATTTCAAGGACATTTGTTGTGAATACAATACATCCGAGGTTGATTAAGTAATTTCTCAAGGGTTATCTCATAATTACTCTAAACTTGAGGGATATTTTGAGAAATTTTTAAATAATAAGGGCATTTCTTGAATAAAAATTACTTTTATGATGCCATCAACATCTAATGTTATGAATTAGCACAATAAAATGATAAAGGTAATGAATCCAATATATATGTGGTTGTTTAGGTAATTTTCCAAACTTAAAAGGTGGCCAATCAAGAGTAACACAAAATTTCAGAAATAGTTTGAGCAATCTTCTCTTGGTCCTATTGAGTTTAAGCATTGTCAATCGTGATATAGTACATATTTCATGAAGAAAAAAGATATTTGAAGCAATCATTTTAATTAAATTAGACCTTTAAAAATATTTTAGCATGGTAAAAATAATTCAGATAGTACTTTTCACAAACATGAAATTGTAGTGATTATAATACATTATAATTTATTTATGTGACTTAAAATAAACTTATATAAATTATTTGAATTTGTGTATAACACGGGAACAAGCTAGTAAACGATAGAAGACAAGATTGGAAAACTTTGTAAATTTTTAGCCGTTTGTAACACCAATAAAGTGAATTCAATTTTTGCCCTCATAATTAGATTTTCGCTAGAATCAAGAGAACGGTTTTCTTGTAATTTTATCTCTCTCCACAAAGTAACCGCATGCACCACTCTCTCCACTCCCTTTTCTCTCACCACTCCGTCTTCTCTCACAACCATTCGCTCTTTAAAGCCTCATTTCATTTCATTCTACTCTATTATCTTCAAATTTCTCTATTATCTTTAAATTTTTTGTTTTTCCATTTATGATTTTTTGCTAACCCATTTACTAACTTTTGTTATCTAATGTGTATTCTTGTTTGATTTTTATCTTCAAATTTTTGGTTTTTCCATTTATAATTTTTTACTAACCCATTCACTAACTTTTGTTCTCTAACGTATATTCTTCTTTGATTTTATTATTGCCCAAGGTTTATTAACTATTATTTCAATTAATGTGGAATATTTAATCTCAATACTTTTTCTTCACGTGTGGGCAGTCAGAATGTGTGGGTGAAACAAGCCCAACACGTGACATATGAAAATCCAACCTTGTGAATTTGCGACATGTGGGTGCAGGGCTGGTCCTGAGTTTTTGGTGGCCCTAAGCCAACTCTAAAATTGTGGCCCTTAAGTTTCATGTGCAACTAAATTATGTTAGTAACTAATATAATTTTTTCTAAAAATAAAACTATTAATTGGAAAAATAAGAAACAATAATAATGTGAATAAAATATAATATCGCTTTGTAAAAACTATAGGTAATAGGAGACACACTTCTATTTAATAAGAAAATGATAACACACACACACACTCACGAAATCTTCCTTCTTTGCCTTCAATTACATCTGAAAATGACATATATATATATATATATATATATATATATATATATATATATATGAATGTGACATAAACACATAAAATCTTAATAAAATATTACTTAAATATTCTTCTACTAGCCTTTTTTATAGCAAAATCACTAATTAAACTTGCATAACAAATATTTTTCAATCAATAATATGGCTAACCGATTCGATTTATTTTGTGACAATGGTTGATCAGAAGTAAGACTTAATCAACTATAGCTTCAAAAAATATTATCTCTACAACTGCAACTGTAACGAGAATACTTAACAAAATTCTATAAGCTTCCTAAAAAAAAAAAAAACAAAAAAAAAAAAAAAACAAAAACAAAAACAAAAACAAAATTCTATAAGCAATTCATCTATTTGAGAAATCAACATTATATAGTTTGCAAATAATTCAAGTTTTTTAGTTCTTTTGGTAAAATATATCTTATGACTCTCAACTCAAAAAATTAAGTCAATCTCATCTATATCATAAGTGTCATTCAAATAATATTCGAGTTTGAAACAATAAATACTTGAAAGCTCATCATCAATAAATATTAACATCATCGATCAACTCGAATAATTTTTTTTTTGATATATTAATATGGATCTCTTGGTCACATGACTCACAACTCCAAAATTTTAAAATTGCAATACAAAGTTTCATTTTCTTACTTTTTGATTTAGACAGACAATATCTATCTTAACTAATATGATTTCGTTGATTTAATTGTGAATATGTTGGGCCTGATTTCTTTAGCTATGCATTTGGACTTTTCATACTAGAATCTTAGTTCCACAAACAAAAATAACAAAAATTAAAGGCAATTCGAAGATGCAAAGACTCGAACACTGACCTCACGCACACTCATCAAGAGGTTTACCCGCATTTGCGGCTTACGCTCAGGGCCGGCCCTATGTGGGTGAAGATCCAACACACGAATAATGACAGTCCGAGTCTTGAATAACTTGAGTAATAATGACAACCCAGACCTTTATTATCTGGGTGAAGTATGTTGGTAGAAAATAAAGCCTATCATGTGAACAAGAAGGAGCCTATCACGAAAAGAGGTTACCCACTTTAACCTGAGGGGCTCTTATATATATGTGTGTATATAGGAAGAAGAATAGAAAAGGTTCTTTCAGCAAAAGGGACGGGACTTCTCTATATTTTCAGAGATTTGGGACTCTTTTTTAATTCAAATTAGACCGGATCGGGTTAGCTCGAATGGGCGTACCCACCCGTCTCAAATCAACAAAAACTGGCTCCAATGTTTTGGGATTGAACATAATTGATGCATCAAATTTTATTTGATCTTGAATCTTTTTTTAAAATTTGATCTTGAATCTTTTTTTAAATATGACACGGGAAAACACTTTATTGCTTTAAATGTCTAAGACCTTATCTTCGGCTGTAGTGGATAGAAATGCCATAGAAAATGTATTACTTGCATCAATATAAGAACATTGAGCTTCAAATTAGTTTTCTTTCTCGACTTTCTTCATTATTTTACTCACTAAAATTTAAAAACCAATCATATTCTATGAGGTAGTTCTTATAGAAACTTCGATATATACATACATATTTAGTAAGCTGAGCAAGAGAAAAAAATTATTTTCATTTAGTTTTGCATTGATGATTTAAATTAGCTTATGTATATGCGACTTTTGATGTGACTTTCTCCAGCAACAAAGAACATTCATACAAATGGGGACAATACTCAAAGTGGTAGATAATTCGGGCGCTAAAAAAATGATGTGCATACAAGCATTGAAGGGAAGAAGGGGAGCGAGGTTAGGAGACAAAGTAGTTGTGTCGGTGAAAGAAGCACTCAGTGGTAGCAAAGTGAAAATGGAAAAGAGTGAAAATGGTGAAAAGAGTAAAAGGGTTTATTATGGTGTTTTAGTTCGTGCTGCAATGCAACGTGGTCATTGTGATGGGAGCGAAGTCAAATTTGATGACAATGCTGTGGTACTTACTAACAAGCAAGGGGAGCCAATAGGAACAAGAGTGTTTGGACCGATTCCACATGAGTTAAGGAAGAGGAAGCATCTCAAGATTCTCAGTCTCGCCGAGCATATTGTTTAGGTGTTTTCGGATTTGATTTTGGTATAATTTTAGACATTAAAACTAACAAAAGAATGCCAAATTAAGTAGTATTTGGTGTTTCACAGAGAATGTGTTTTTGTAGTGGTTTCCTGATGTCTCATGTGAATTTTAAAAAATTGTTAAAGACCATTTACACTTCTTGATCTTCTTGGATGTATCCGACCTTGTCTACCAAAATTTCACGCGTTTCCTCTCTAACTTAATAATAATGGTCTTAAAAGGAATTATATAAGAATGCCATACTTAAAAGGAAGGAGAAAGAAGGTAAATCTGTGTGGTCCTGTCGGGGACCAAATCTGCAAATCATTTGGACTGGTCTCAAATCCATAACACAAAGTTATAAGCCCGTATAATACGATTTTTCTACAGTGCGGCCCCTTTAGTTACGGCCGCACATGCGGCCCTCTTCATGAGCCGTTAGATCGGCTTCCGTCCATAGCAGTCGTTGGATTGTAACTAAAGGAATTGGATTTAGTTTATGTTTATTTCTAATTAAAAATGCAATTTACTATTAAGCCCTTTTAGTTAGTTTGTCAAAAAAAAGAAAAGAAAAAACTGACTGAAAATAGAAAAGACTCTTTTGCCCCCCATTAAATTTTATGTTGTAAGAAGACGTTTATACCCCCCATGCCCCCACTTAAAAACCGAAATTAACAATTAATTTGCTACTTAATTCCTTCTCTTTCCTAATCTTTCAAAACTAAGAAATAAATTCCTTTTATTCCATAATCATTCAAGCTTAATTGATTATTTCTTGTTATTACTTCTCCACCATTTTTACACCATCTATTCCTTCAATAATCTCACCACCATTTTTGCACCTGAAATCAATCACCTCCAAAATTGCTTTACCAAATTCGAATTATAAAAAACATGAAATTCTCATTTACTTTTGAATCCACGAAATCAATATCTCAAATCAATAAATTTGATGTATATTATCCTTAATCCCCTTTTGTATATTTATTTCTATTCGGTCGATTAAGTTCGAATATCTTAGATAATAGTTTAAATTTCAGTCGATTCTATTAGTTAAGAGATCCGTATTCAACAATAAATAAAAAAAATTATATGTATGCATAGTGTTTTATAAAAATAAGTTACATTGATAATATTTTACCATCAATAATTATATTTAATAAAATAGTAGTTAATAATTTGTTCATAAATAAAATTTTCGAATATTTTCATCTAAATAAATATGAATATTAATTACTAGAAAGTTCATAAATTCATTCTTACGAATATTTTCATCCAGGTGAACAGTTCTTAAAACTCAACATGTTAGCTGAATTTAATACAATCGTAAAGCTAACAAATTTATTTTTGAATAGAAAAATGTTAATTTTCACTTTGGTAGCGACGATTTATAGGATATATGATCTATTGGAATTAAGAAATTTAGATCCGAGCAAAATTTGAATTCGATCTGATATAAACGAAGGCGGATCTGTATTGAATTTAATCCGATCCAAATTCAATCCATTGACAGCCCGTAGGATTATCAAGGCCCAAAAAATGGACTATTAATAGGGCCTAAATCTTTCCAATATGTAAAAGATTGGGCTTTAAAATAATTTTTAGAGACCGACTAATGTTTAATGTTGATGTGCATCTCCGGATTAATGGGCTAGGTGAACGCGACAAGCCCATATTTAGGGCTTCAAATAGACTGGGCCTATTTGTTTATTATTTAGGATAATTGTTCGGGAAAAGGCAGAGATTCGTGAAACATTTTCTATCTGCATTATATGGTTTGTTTGAATTTGAAAAATTAGTTGAAAATTAAGTAGGAATTTATATAAAATCAAGTTTGTTGTGTAAAATAAATTGGGTATAAGATATATTAATTTATATCTAATTAAAGTAAATTTAATACATATATTTTTTCAGAGATAACAAAATTATGCGTTAATTTGAAACATTTGCAGAAGCCTTTCAGGTGAAATTCTTAGCTAAAATATTACAAGGACTAAAACGCTCAGTCCACTTCAAATTGATAATGTGCATGAAATTATCGTTGAAAAATTAATTTGAACATCTAAGACAACATTTAGGATTTCAATATTACTTCTACTACTACAATCCAACTTGAAAATTTACAAAACTACTACTACTACTACTAGTACTACTACTACAAACATCCATACATTTCCAAACATCCAAACATCCAAACTACTACTACTAGTACTACTACCACAATGGTCAAAACTATAAAAACATCCAAACATTTCCAATTACAACAATTTCAATTTTCCTTATCACTTGAGGAAATCACAATTATCTCTATCTCCTCATCCTCCTCGGACATATACTCTGGAGTCTCGATAGCAGGTGGTGTTGGTGGATCGGGTCTATCGAAAATAGCCTCCAACTCCCACCAGTATCTTTCTCCAGATTCGCGAAAGTGTTTTGGCACAATCCAATAAATTGGATCCTGTCAATATATCAAAAATTAGCTATGATTAATTAATCCACACAAGTTAATTAAATACTAAAATTAACAAATGATTATTGTATACACATTTTACCTGCCAAAGCAATTTCCATACATCCTCATATGCAACTTCTAATTTATTGTCGACCTAATTCCAGTGCACCCGTCGGCACTCAAGTGCCATTTTCCACAAGCCAAACCTGGTATGCAACCTTCCATATTCATGTTCCAAAAAATCAATGGTGAAGGTCTTCCCGGTATATGCTTCTAGTCTCGCTTGTATATCTTCAAAGGCGGCTTTGTTTGCCCCATTAAACTGTATTCTTCCTGCTGCTCTCTCATCCACCAACATCTGCAGAAAAAGCTCCAACTCCTGGGTGGTGAAACTTGTGTTTGTCATGTTTCTGCAATTTGAACAATTTAAACAATATCAAACATACACCTTCGAATACCATGTTCATATGAAACTAACAACATTGAAACCCATGAACAATATCAAACAATATCAAACATACACCTTGTAATCGTACTTGAAAGCAGTGCCCTAATAGGTCTTTGTGCCTTTTACTCATGAACTTTGGGTAAAGTTCATGTTAATGCTCCTACTAAATGATTTAGGCAGCCCAATCAGAGAATCAAATGCCAATGTTATTTACCCATTTGATTTATCAGAACTAAATGATAAATGCCAGTGTGAATAGGGCACTTTTGAACTTTGGCCATTTGATTTATCAATACTTGACAGAACTTTAGAACTTTACCCATTTGATTTATCAATGGCAATCACATATTATTAATATCTCCAATGGCAATCATAAGTTGATGAAATCATAAGTTTTAATATAGAACTAAATACTTGACAGAACTTTAGAACTTTACCCATTTGATTTATCAATGGCAATCACATATTGCTTTAGTTATTTATCATAGATGACACATCATAATTCAAATTAACAATTGACCAAAAACACCCTGTTAACTTTAGTAATTGACAAATAACACCCTTTTAACTTTAGTAATTGACAAATAACACCCCACTAACTTAAAAAACACCCTTCAAACTCCTCATGCATTCAATAATCTCAACCAAAACCACCAGTCCAATACATTTTCACCCAAAAAAATACATTTAAAACTTTCAAATCCACATGCATTCAAACACCCTTCAAATAACACCCTTCAAAAAAAATACATTGACAAATAACACCCCACTAACTTAAAAAACACCCTTCAAACTCCTCATGCATTCAATAATCTCAACCAAAACCACCAGTCCAATACATTTTCACCCAAAAAAAAATACATTTAAAACTTTCAAATCCACATATAATATACATGTTACATGTATATACAACTCATAAAACAAAATAAGGAGGAGCAAACAAAAATCAGTGGAAAACCATCATAAATTGAGCATACTCGAAATAAAATGTTTAACAGTTAAATAAAAACAAAAAACAGTTAAACCCCTTCTCGGATTCTTTGCCAAATAATGAGGATCAAATACATCTTCACAGATCCTTTGCCAAATAATGAGGATCAAACAAAAAACAGTTAACCCCTTCTCTTCCAAACCCCCACATTAATTTAACTATTTATTTTCTACTACAAAATAAGATTTAGATCTCTATTCACGGATTATTTATAATCCTATGATATGCATATATTTCGAGTATAAACATACATTTCTTTTAATTATTTACATACATACTAGAATAATCTAGAAAATTCATAAGTATACACACAAAAATTAAAATCTGGAAATTCCTAAAACAACCGAAGCAAGAAAAAAAAGAAAGAACAAACCTCAAACCAAGTGCGGAAGATGAAACGACGATTGAGTCGATTTAGTGAACTTAGTGCTTTACGTTTGAGAGATGGAGTACATGAGGGAGTGAGAGAGAGAGAGAGAGAGAGTTGGAGAAGATAAAACGACGAGGGAGGGAGTGAGATGTTTCTAGAGAGACGCGACTTTTGAGAGGTGTTTGATGTTTAATTTTGTGCGGCTGGAGCAGGAGAGAATTAAGTCCGACCTGTGCATGAGACGTGAAGGAGACGTGAAGGAGTGGGGAAAATGATTATTTCCTCTTTAATTGTGATTTGTGATCTCATGAATTTAGCAAGAAGTTGTTATTTTCTGGGGAAACCAATTTATTTTAGTGATAGATTGACAAGATATTTGGTAATATTCTAGATTTGGAAATTTTGTACAACCCAAAAATTGATTTCTGATTTTTTGTAGTAATAATTAACTGTTTATTAATTAATGTAGTTAAAAATATGATTTTATGCTTTATTGTTTTATTAATTTACAATAATATATTATTGTAGTCATTTAATTAAGTGTTTATTAATAACATATTATTGTAGTCATTTAATTAAGTGTTTATTAATAACATCTTATGGTAGTAATAATTAAGTGATAATTAAGTGTTGATTTTTATGTTATTATTATTTATCCAATCTCGATTCTCCTTTCTGAGCAATTTTAGACCAATTTAAAAAAATGGCTAATTAATAATTTACGGAGGTGTTAGTAATACTATAACTCTCGATTCTCCTTTCCGAGAAATTTTAGACCAATTTCAAAGTAAATGGCTAATTAACTATTTACGGAGGTGTTAGTGATACTTTAACTCTCGGTTCTCCTTTCCGAGTAATTTTAGACCAATTTCAAAATAAATGGCTAATTAACGATTTACGGAGGTTTTAGTGATACTATAACTCTCGGTTCTCCTTTCCGAGCAATTTTAGACAAATTTTAAAATAAATGGCTAATTAACAATTTACGGAGGTGTTAGTGATACTATAACTCTCGATTCTCCTTTCCGAGCAATTTTAGACCAATTTCAAAGTAAATGTCTAATTAACGATTTACGGAGGTGTTAGTGATACTTTAAATCTCGGTTCTCCTTTCCGAGCAATTTTAGACAAATTTTAAAATAAATGGCTAATTTACGATTTACGGAGGTGTTAGTGATGCTATAACTCTCTGTTCTTCTTTCCGAGCAATTTTAGACTAATTTCAAAATAAATGGCTAATTAACGATTTAAGTGTTTATTAATGACATATTATAATACGTGCTAAGTCTCCTTGTTATGAGATTAAAGGCGGACTTGAATATGGACTTGGATACAAGGAAGATTGTATTATATAATGTATATGGATAAATTAACCAAGAAATTGAACTGGCGAAATGGTTAAGTGAATGTTTGAAGTAGGTGGTCTGTGTTCGAATTCTCCTCACAACATAAACTTGATTTTTTTCCTCTTTGTGGAGAAATTAATAACTTTCTCCATTTTGGCCAAGTTCAATATAAAATTTGGCGGGAGAATGTGTATAAATTTTGATTTTCTACAAGATAAAAAGTACTTTTAAATAAAAAATAGATTATATTTACAAATGTTAGTTAAAAATATGGTTTTACGCTTTATTGTTTTAATAATTTATAATAACATATTATTGTAGTAAGTATATTAAGTGTTTATTAATAAGATATTATGGTAGTAATAATTAAGTGATAATTAAGTGTTGTTTTTTATGTTATTATTATTTATCAAACGTTGAAACTCAATTCAATGTAATTTTATTTATGGAGGTGTTAGTGATACTTTAACTCTTGGTTCTCCTTTTCGAGCAATTTTAGACCAATTTCAAAATAAATGGCTAATTGACGATTTACGGAGTTGTTAGTGATACTATAACTCTCGATTCTCCTTTCCGAACAATTTTAGACAAATTTCAAAATAAATGGCTAATTGACGATTTAGGAAGGTGTTAGTGATACTATAACTCTCGGTACTCCTTTCCGAGCAATTTTAGACAAATTTCAAAATAAATGGCTAATTGACGATTTACGGAGGTCTTAGTGATACTACAACTCTCGGTTCTCCTTTCCGAGCAATTTTAGACAAATTTCATAATAAATGGCTAATTAACGATTTACGGAGATGTTAGTGATACTATAACTCTCGGTTCTCCTTTCCGAGCAATTTTAGACTAATTTCAAAATAAATGGCTAATTAACGATTTACGGAGATGTTAGTGATACTTTAACTAGCGGTTCTCCTTTTCGCAATTTTAGACAAATTTTAAATTTAATGGCTACTTAACGATTTACGGAGGTGTTAGTGATACTACAACTCTCGGGTCTCCTTTTCGAGCAAGTTTAGACAAATTTCAAAATAAATGGCTAATTAACGATTTAAGTGTTTATTAATGACATATTATAATACGTGCTAAGTCTCCTTGTTATGGGATTAAAGGCGGACTTGAATATGGAATTGGATACAAGGAAGATTGTATTATATAATTTATATGGATAGTTTAATCAAGAAATTGGATTGGCGAAATGTTTTAGTGAATGGTTGAAGTAGGTGGTTTGTGTTCGAATTCTCCTCGTAACAGAAACTTGATTTTTTTCAATCTTTGTGGAGATATTAATAACTTTCTCCATTTTGGCCTAGTTCAATATAAAATTTGACGGGAGAATGTTTTAAATTTTGATTTTCTACAAAATAAAAAGTACTTTTAAATAAAAAATAGATTATACTTATAAATTTATAATACTTAATTTATAACTTAATAATTATCTTATTTTCAAGAAGGCTCAAATTTAGCTATTAAATGAACATCGACATGTTTATATTGATTTAAAATAGTGTATCAGCAAACAAAAAGAATAGATTTAAAAATATTATTAGTTTGTTCGACTATATCAAAATAAGTAAAGCATCTTCTTCATTGTCTTCTACCAAAATAATGATCTCAGGCCATATTTCTTCTCCTATGGGTTCTTCGTCACCTCCAGGCATGATGTCCTCAATGGGAGCTTGATCCACGACATTATCCCCCCGTACTATTTCTGGTTTTTCATCCGGTAAAACTGCAAGATCATCAATGGGAAGCTTCGATGCAAAAATCACACTTAGCTCCCACCAATACCTTTCACCCTCTCTCCTGTACCACCTTGCCCACCAATGTTCCTTAATTAATAACAAAAAGAAAATGGCGCATTAGCATTGTTGTATATTATGGACTATGCCGAATAATCATCATACCACTCTTACCTGTATAAGCTCATCCCAAATATAATCATCCGTCTCCAGAACATTGAGAGTATGATTCCATCTCACAAGACTACATTGTTTTGCCTGCTCCCAAAGGCAGTATTGAGTGTGCAGATCACCGAAAATCTTGAACAACTCCTTATAAGTCATTGTTTTTCCTGTTCTAGCTTCGATGATTGGAATTATCATGTTAATGCTCTCCTCATTATTGCCATTCCAGTGAATGTTCCCTTGGAACGCCTCTTCCACTAACAAGTTAATGAAAATTTCTTCGTCGTCTGATATCCATATTCGCGCCATCTGACTAAAAGTTAATGAAAATTTCATAATTTCGGTTTTTGTTGAATTATATGTTTTTGCACTTTGCCACCAAATTACGAACACATGCAATTTACCCCTAGGATGTGTAATTTACCACTAAAGATATTCGAAAATTTACATTCAAATGTTTAATAAAACAAGGACAAAACTAAGAAATCTTCATCAATCATGTAATAAACACTAAATAAGCATGAATAATCAATGTTCATGTAACAAATTGTGCATAATCATAAGATGAAAATTCCAGATATAACTTGGAAGCAAATATTTTAGAAAAGATGAATAATTATGTTATTAAATAAAATTTAAACACATACTGACCTGCGGTTCTTTTTCTCGATCGGATTAAAGTGCTTGAATTGATTGTTGTAAATTCCTTAACCTTGATAGTGTGGGATGTATAGCTTTGGCTTGTGGAGTAAAATTTTCATTTGATTTGCATTATTGCTTATTTTCCAGTTTTTTTGATAGATGATATTAGAGAAAAGATTTTGATATATATGAATAACCGTGGTGATTAGGGAATGTGTAACCTCCGTGACTTTAAAAAATTAATAGGGCTGTTTATTTCCTTGTTTATTTTAGTTATTTTTGCTTATGCTTTTTATAGATCCCTTTCCTTTTAAAAATTCATAACTATCTATATTTAATTTTCAAAATTATTTTTG
Source organism: Penstemon barbatus (assembly GCA_003313485.2). Lineage (NCBI taxonomy): Eukaryota > Viridiplantae > Streptophyta > Magnoliopsida > Lamiales > Plantaginaceae > Penstemon > Penstemon barbatus. Next base: position 52,302,311 of record CM064880.1, read on the forward strand.
AAATAAAAAATTCTGTCATTCTCGTATTTAAGTAATTCCCAAATTTAAATTATTTCTATGATTGGTTAGTTATTATAGATATGGCATGATTTGCGTGTGCATATCCCTAACTTGAAGGAAGAAGTTACCTAAATTAAAACAAACACTTAATTTAGGAAAACTCGTTATAATAAAAATCTTAAGAAATAAGAAATAAAAAATTTGAAATAAATTCCGAAGGTTAATTATACGTCAATTTCTTATTGGTCAATTTCCAGTGACGGGAAAAGGAACAACTCATTAAACTGATTCGAAGAACATCTTCTTGGTAAATCGTTAATTATACGTTATTTAATTTTTTTCAGTTCGAATATTTTGATACAATATTTTAATTTGGAGCTTTTCCATGGTTTGATTTTTTTGATTCAGTAGTGTTTAATGTAAATTGTTACGTGATAATATCTTTGTACATGTCAATTTCTCACTTAATTATATATTGGTATATCTTAGTCTAAACATTAGTTTTGCATATTTTCGATCTCGGAACTAAATTGGAAAATTAAAACCTAATCTTAATTTTTAGTATTTCGTTGTTGTGATATTATGAGGTTAGTATCATGTCTGGAGAATTATTTACTCAAGATGACCTAGAATTATTTTTTGGGATGTTGATTGACGAGACGATGGCTGGCAAGATCGATTATGTCTGGGATAACACCATTATCCTTAAGCAAATAGCTACCCGATTAGAACAAAAGACCGGCAAGAACTACAACCTCGAAGTTGTGGAAGAAAAATATAATAGGTTGTATGATCGATATAAAAGGTGGCAATCAGCACTGCATTGCCATTACGTGAGGTGGCACCCTGTGGATAACAAATTGTTAGCCAGTGACGAAGTCTGGGAGATGCTTCTTAAGGTAACAAAATTTAATGGGTTACTAATTCGCTGGTTTATTTTATATAATATATATATATATATATATATATATATATATATATATATATATATATATATATATATATATATATATATATATATATATATATTAATCAAGAAATTTACATTTTAGTTACTGTTTTGCTACAGTCTATGCAACATTATTCCTGGGCAAAAAGGTACCGTCAGAACGGTGAAAAGTACTTGCGAGAGCTAGACATAATTTATTCCGGGTTTTACCCACTATATCCGAGAAAAAATATAGTGGAGCAGGATACAACAGAAAAAGACATGAGTGACAAGGGTCCAGAAGAATCGATAGAGTAACTAGTAATTTTCAAATTAGCTATTTTAGTAAACGGTTTTATTTGGGTTTGGGAGTTAGCAGTTTACGCTTCTCTCATTATTCCATTATTTTCCATGAATTATGTACGATATTTTGTGAAAATCTAATTATGATGTCAGCACTACTTATAATTGAATTTTGCATGTTTGTTTGTCAAAAATATTTTCTATAATAAGAGTTATTATCGAATCCGCCTTGTAAGAATCAACATTTTCTTTTGAAAAAATATAATGTATGAGTATGTAATCGATAAAAAAAAAAAAAACTCATTTTCAATTAGATTATGAGATCTATGTTAACAAAAAATATTTGTTCCCTAAATATTCTTGAAAAACTAAAAGAAATGTTTTATTAAGAAAAAAATATAATGAGATATTTTAATCAAGGTTAATTAGATCTACCAACAGAATAAAAAAATTATGTATAAAATGTCCAAAAATTAAATGCTCTCCAAAAGAGTTGAACTCAGACCAAAAACATGAACACATATTGCCTTAACCAGCACACTACAGTTTATTTTATTTAATAAAGCTACTACTGCTATTTATATAACTATATTTGTACCCTAAACCCTAAACCCTAAACACTAAACCCTAAACCCTAAACTCGATTTCTCATGCACCTTCCTTCATTAGTTAATCTATACATTTTTTGGATGATAATTTTATAACTGAAATGTAATTTGATATTTTTAAAGAATATGCATGAGAGTTAGCAATGGAATGACATAATGCACCCTCAAAAGTAGGTCAATCAAATCAAGACTCTTGACTTATTCATATAAAAATTTGAAGTTTGATTTTTCGTAAAACAATTATAATTATTTAGTTCTTGTAAGGAAAAAAAGCTTATTCATACAATTTTTTATCTTCACATGATTTTGAACAAAAAATACTAGAAAAGGAGAACCGAAAGTCATAGTAACCCCTCTGTGAATCGTTAGTCGGTGAAATTTGATGATTTTGTTTTAAAATTGCTCGAAAATGAGAATCGAGACTTTATATATATTAGCAAAAAGGTACCCTCTCAAGTCATATAACAAAAGCACCCTTTGTAACTAAAATATTTTTAAATAACCCCCTGCTAACTTTAATAATTCACAAAAAAAAACCATGCTAAATTTAATAATTGACAAATAACACCTTTATAAGTTACACATTTGACAAAACACAACATATTTCCTATAAAAATTGACAATCACACCCTATTACTTTAATAATTAACAAAACACACCCTGCTAACTTTAAAAGTTGACCAAACACGCCATGTATTCTGTAAGAATTGACAAACCTTCCTTGTTAACTTTAATAATTGACAAAATACACCCTGGTAACTTTTAAAAATTTACAAAAACCACCCTGTTTGTCTAGGGATATAGACAATGGCACCCTATTAACTTTAATAATTAACAAAACACACCCTGCTAACTTCAAAAATTGACAATCACATCTTGATACCTTTAATAATTGACAAAATACACCCGGGTAAACATTAAAAATTGACTAAACCAAAATAAATTTCAAAATAACATGTTCCACAATCCACCATAATATAGCATCACAAAATCCAAAAATCAATAAAAGTAATTATGAAAACAGTACATTCTTCAGTCCTACTCATTCGATTGCAATCTTCGACTAACTCTCATTGCACCTATCTTTTTACATGTCTTCCTGTAATGCCCTTTCTCTCCACAAATTGTGCAAACCTTTTTCAAAGGTTGACTTGCCATTGTACCCTCCTGTTGTGGTGATTACGGTTGTGTTGCTGGTTCTGGAGTTGATGCTCAGGGCTCTGTCAATTGCAATCCAATCCCTCTCTCTTCACATGCTTTTCTCCTATTACAAGTCTTCTCAAAATGACCTCTCAATCCACATTGTTTGCATGTCCTTTGTACTTTGTTGGTTTGTATTGCCACTGTATCCTCCTGTTGTGGTGACTGCGGTTGTGGTGCTGGTTCTGGAGTTGATGCTCGGGGTGCTGGCAATTGCAAAACTATATGTCTCTCACTACATGCTTCTCTCTTTTTAGAAGTCTTCTCAAAATGAGCTCTCTTTAAAGACTGGAGGTGACTTGCCAATGCATCATTATCGTCTCCTATAAGTAGATATAGTGTTGCAGCCTTTATTTCGGACAATTTGTATCTTTTCTCATCTACTTCGTTAGACTGAATTACATATATGCAAACCACTCCGCTTGGCCAGCCAAATAATTGAATCAACTCAGTCTCAGATTCACACAACCTAAACTTACGGTATCCATCAATCCTATAATAATTCTTCTTACCACAAATTCCCATCAGATCACACATGTAATCAAGGTTTTCGATTGACATTTGCTTATAGTTGAAATAGTCTACGCACCTAAAAGTACCCCCCACATACTCCGTATTAGGTTCATGCCTTAAACTACCACCATAATAAATCTTTAAGGTACGGTGTAGTTTATCTGCAAATAAAAAAATTACATTAATTAACTACAAAGGCAACTGTCTGTTAACAGCCAACCATCATTCACCAATCAAACATTGAATTAAGTCTCAACACATTCATACTAATTACAATGAATTAATACTAATCTATCACAAAATTTTAGAAAAAAGTGCAGCTTCAAACTATGACAAAATATTTCAAACAGGGAAAGAACTGAGTTGGACACAACAAAAGACAGTGAGAGTGCATCAATTGAAAGCACCATTTTATCACATGCGCGAACTTTATCCAAACTGCCAATGGAAAAGAATCGATGTTGGCTATAGCTATCCAAACACATGACACAATTAAACCTAATAAACTAATTCGTCCCAAGTGGATTCAAGCTAAGGAAAAATAAAACGCGACATACACAGCAAAAGACGGAATCAGGCAAGAAAACTAAGAGAAACAGGAAAATCAAATTAACATTCCGCATATAATTTGTAATAGCAACTCTCCGAAGAACCACAACAATGAATTCCCAATTTAGAAAAACCGTACCTATATATTTAGGGGGGGGCATGTCGTTGAATTCACTTTTACGTATAAACCCAAAATCAGCTCGAATCCTAAATTTAACCATTAGTGGAAGAAGTTTGAAGAAGAATTGATGATTAAGGTGGAAGAAAATTAGAAGAGGGGTCGCGGCTTTTGTAAGAGGATTTTATTGAATTAGGGATTTTGAATTCGATTTTAACGGAGAAGGTATATAATATGAACGCATAAATTGCAATTACCCCTCTTCAAATTGAAATTCAAACGCTTATACCCCATGTGCTATAATTTTCAAATTAGTTGTTAATTTGTTTTTGAGTAATAATAATAATAATAATAATAATAATAATAATAATAATAATAATAATAATAATAATAATAATAATAATAATAATAATAATAATAATAATAATAATAATAATAATCTGATACCATTCTGGACCCAGGTACAATCATAATATAAGGCTAAGAATTTGGATATATTACAAGAATATAAATCTAGACGGTTAATAATACATCCTGAACTCAGGTACAATCATAGTATAAGGCTTAGGATTAGATTTGGATATTTATTACAAGAATATAAATCTAGACGGTTAATAATTTTAATAAATTCATTTTCAATATCAAAAGCCCATGAAAACGCCTTCAAATGGCAAAAGGGGGGCAAGGATATTTACTAGTGAATTTATAAGATTATTATTGCCAGAAATATTTTCTTACCCATAATCCTAGTTCCTTATATTATTCAAGACCCATGTTCAAAATAATATTAAAACATTGCCAGAAATATTTTCTTAACCATAATCCTAGTCTCTTATATTATTTAAGACCCATGTTCAAAATAATATTAAAACCCATGGGGTTTATGATACATAGTTATCTATGATTCAACACATGATTAAAGAGTATTTAGCCTGTCATTAGGCTAAATTTAACACACAAATATAAAATTTAAAAACAGAGAAGTAAAAAGAATACCTCAGATAGAACTTCAAACCAAGCTTTATTTATTTCTTCAATATATTACAAGATTTATATTACAAAGTAGAAATATAAAAACTGTATGTATTACAAGGTTGGTAGTAGTAGTAGTAGTATTGTAATACTCGTAGAGACGGTAGTGGAAAGATGATTCCTATAGCTGAGATCCCAGCTATTTATAGGAGAATATCCTAGTCTTCAAATGTTGCCCGTGACATATGATGTCCAAGTCTTCAAAGGTTATCCATGACATCTATTTGGCCTTTTCTTTGATTGATATTTTTGGCCTTTTCCTTGATTGATGTTTTTGGCCTTTTTCTTGATTAAGATTTTTGGCCTTTTTCTTCTTCATTTTTCTGATCTGATTTTCTCGAATATGTATTCCAGATCATTTAATGGATCTTCTTCTTCCTCATAAGGATCTTGAGCTTCTTCTGCTGCTTTAGAGGACGCCATTGACGTGTCTGATTTAGAGGATTTAGAATCATCTTCTAAAAATTCCTTGAAATTTTTCTTTAGATCTTTCTTCATCTCCTCCATATAGGCTTTTATGATGTCTTCTTTAGATAATTCTTGTTTTTTCATTTTTAATTTACCAGATATAGCCTGGAATGGGCTAGGAGCATCCTCCATTTCCTTTGTCTTATATAACAAGAGTTTATTTTGAATTAGCTCTTCAGCTTCCGTTCCAAATAATTTTCCAGAGGATAGGTCAACTTTATTCATTTTTTCCCAAAATTTTGAGAATGAAGTTCTATAAAGACATGGGGTATGGTGTTCGGTATACCCTACCACTGGGATCCATTTTGATATCCAAGGAATTGAAAATTCAATAAAAAAATGCATTGAAGCTATAAGTTCATCTGCCTTTTGTGAAGTTATTAACTGAGAAATCTGAGGGGATAGATCTATCCATTCTGAATATAAATTTTTCCATTTATCAGGAATAATTTTATAAGAAGGACCGTGGTATGACCACCAATTGACAAACCAATTTGGTATAGGAGATTTATATACTTCTCCACAAATCTTTATAAACCATGTATGTTTTTTCTTATTATTTTGGTAATATAATACCTTATCAAAAGCTGAGATATAATCCCAGTAATTAAACTTGATAGAAATATTTTTCTCGGAAAAGATATAATCTTTTTCCTTGAATGTGGATAAACCCCATTCTTGACACGAAAGAATCTTTTTCACAATGATCTTGCTAAAAGTATAACTTTTCTGATCATTTGAAGCAAAGTGAGTAATTTCACAGCTTTCAGTTGCTTTAAGTAAATTTTCATAAAAACTTCTCTGCTTGTACGACGTAGCAGTAAATTGAGTATTATCAATATACCTGTTCATTAGGAACCATGGGTCCTCTTTCCATGTCAAATCGGAATATTCCAGATGAAGTATGACTTCTTTTTTATTATTCTCAGCATAATTTATGCTATCATCATATTCATTTTCTTGCAAAATAGTTGCAAATGTTTGGGAATTTCCCTTTGATGATGAGGATGATTCACCCATTCCAGAAATATTTTCTGCTACTAATTTCTTTCCATGAATTTGGGAGATTATGTTCCCCCTTCCTCCTCGACCTCTATAATTTTGAGGCCTGCCTCGAAAGGAATAGTCACGAGGTATCATTACCTGAAAAATCATTTATAGAAATTGTTAATTCTCAGCAATCGGTGCTGGTATTCAATAATATCATTTTTATATTTTTCTTTAGCAGCAATATGATCACCACAGAAAAGATGAGGATACTTATTAATAAAGGATATATTATCCTTGCAAATATCAATCTTAGCTCTGAGATAGGAAATATTCCTTTTTACCGTTATTTTCTCAGACTTACTTAAATGGGGATCATTCATTTATAAAATCCTTGAAGTCTCATCAATTTATGCTGACAATACCATATAATGTTTTCATAAAATTGTATTAATTGAGGCTTATTTTCTTCTAATGCCATGCGGTTTCTCTTCGCCTCAAGAAGATTTTCCTCAAATCTCTCTATAGCATCTTTAATATGTCTAATAATTATCTTGTTAGATCTGAAATCACTCTTATTAAGAGTATTAAGACAAGGATGTCCTTGACAAATAAGTCTATCTCTAAGATAAATAGGTTCTCCACTATTAGAGTCATCATTATCTGGTAATGCTAATGTCCAAATCAGATCATCTTCTTCTGTTGGATCTGACATTACTTTTCCTATAAATATTCTCGTGTCAAGAAATCAGGAAGATGATTATCTTCTCCCTTTTTATAATAAATTTCAAAATCAAAAGGGGCTAAATGAGCCTGAAATATTTTCTTAACCATAATCCTAGTCTCTTATATTATTTAAGACCCATGTTCAAAATAATATTAAAACCCATGGGGTTTATGATACATAGTTATCTATGATTCAACACATGATTAAAGAGTATTTAGCCTGTCATTAGGCTAAATTTAACACACAAATATAAAATTTAAAAACAGAGAAGTAAAAAGAATACCTCAGATAGAACTTCAAACCAAGCTTTATTTATTTCTTCAATATATTACAAGATTTATATTACAAAGTAGAAATATAAAAACTGTATGTATTACAAGGTTGGTAGTAGTAGTAGTAGTATTGTAATACTCGTAGAGACGGTAGTGGAAAGATGATTCCTATAGCTGAGATCCCAGCTATTTATAGGAGAATATCCTAGTCTTCAAATGTTGCCCGTGACATATGATGTCCAAGTCTTCAAAGGTTATCCATGACATCTATTTGGCCTTTTCTTTGATTGATATTTTTGGCCTTTTCCTTGATTGATGTTTTTGGCCTTTTTCTTGATTAAGATTTTTGGCCTTTTTCTTCTTCATTTTTCTGATCTGATTTTCTCGAATATGTATTCCAGATCATTTAATGGATCTTCTTCTTCCTCATAAGGATCTTGAGCTTCTTCTGCTGCTTTAGAGGACGCCATTGACGTGTCTGATTTAGAGGATTTAGAATCATCTTCTAAAAATTCCTTGAAATTTTTCTTTAGATCTTTCTTCATCTCCTCCATATAGGCTTTTATGATGTCTTCTTTAGATAATTCTTGTTTTTTCATTTTTAATTTACCAGATATAGCCTGGAATGGGCTAGGAGCATCCTCCATTTCCTTTGTCTTATATAACAAGAGTTTATTTTGAATTAGCTCTTCAGCTTCCGTTCCAAATAATTTTCCAGAGGATAGGTCAACTTTATTCATTTTTTCCCAAAATTTTGAGAATGAAGTTCTATAAAGACATGGGGTATGGTGTTCGGTATACCCTACCACTGGGATCCATTTTGATATCCAAGGAATTGAAAATTCAATAAAAAAATGCATTGAAGCTATAAGTTCATCTGCCTTTTGTGAAGTTATTAACTGAGAAATCTGAGGGGATAGATCTATCCATTCTGAATATAAATTTTTCCATTTATCAGGAATAATTTTATAAGAAGGACCGTGGTATGACCACCAATTGACAAACCAATTTGGTATAGGAGATTTATATACTTCTCCACAAATCTTTATAAACCATGTATGTTTTTTCTTATTATTTTGGTAATATAATACCTTATCAAAAGCTGAGATATAATCCCAGTAATTAAACTTGATAGAAATATTTTTCTCGGAAAAGATATAATCTTTTTCCTTGAATGTGGATAAACCCCATTCTTGACACGAAAGAATCTTTTTCACAATGATCTTGCTAAAAGTATAACTTTTCTGATCATTTGAAGCAAAGTGAGTAATTTCACAGCTTTCAGTTGCTTTAAGTAAATTTTCATAAAAACTTCTCTGCTTGTACGACGTAGCAGTAAATTGAGTATTATCAATATACCTGTTCATTAGGAACCATGGGTCCTCTTTCCATGTCAAATCGGAATATTCCAGATGAAGTATGACTTCTTTTTTATTATTCTCAGCATAATTTATGCTATCATCATATTCATTTTCTTGCAAAATAGTTGCAAATGTTTGGGAATTTCCCTTTGATGATGAGGATGATTCACCCATTCCAGAAATATTTTCTGCTACTAATTTCTTTCCATGAATTTGGGAGATTATGTTCCCCCTTCCTCCTCGACCTCTATAATTTTGAGGCCTGCCTCGAAAGGAATAGTCACGAGGTATCATTACCTGAAAAATCATTTATAGAAATTGTTAATTCTCAGCAATCGGTGCTGGTATTCAATAATATCATTTTTATATTTTTCTTTAGCAGCAATATGATCACCACAGAAAAGATGAGGATACTTATTAATAAAGGATATATTATCCTTGCAAATATCAATCTTAGCTCTGAGATAGGAAATATTCCTTTTTACCGTTATTTTCTCAGACTTACTTAAATGGGGATCATTCATTTATAAAATCCTTGAAGTCTCATCAATTTATGCTGACAATACCATATAATGTTTTCATAAAATTGTATTAATTGAGGCTTATTTTCTTCTAATGCCATGCGGTTTCTCTTCGCCTCAAGAAGATTTTCCTCAAATCTCTCTATAGCATCTTTAATATGTCTAATAATTATCTTGTTAGATCTGAAATCACTCTTATTAAGAGTATTAAGACAAGGATGTCCTTGACAAATAAGTCTATCTCTAAGATAAATAGGTTCTCCACTATTAGAGTCATCATTATCTGGTAATGCTAATGTCCAAATCAGATCATCTTCTTCTGTTGGATCTGACATTACTTTTCCTATAAATATTCTCGTGTCAAGAAATCAGGAAGATGATTATCTTCTCCCTTTTTATAATAAATTTCAAAATCAAAAGGGGCTAAATGAGCCTGAAATATTTTCTTAACCATAATCCTAGTCTCTTATATTATTTAAGACCCATGTTCAAAATAATATTAAAACCCATGGGGTTTATGATACATAGTTATCTATGATTCAACACATGATTAAAGAGTATTTAGCCTGTCATTAGGCTAAATTTAACACACAAATATAAAATTTAAAAACAGAGAAGTAAAAAGAATACCTCAGATAGAACTTCAAACCAAGCTTTATTTATTTCTTCAATATATTACAAGATTTATATTACAAAGTAGAAATATAAAAACTGTATGTATTACAAGGTTGGTAGTAGTAGTAGTAGTATTGTAATACTCGTAGAGACGGTAGTGGAAAGATGATTCCTATAGCTGAGATCCCAGCTATTTATAGGAGAATATCCTAGTCTTCAAATGTTGCCCGTGACATATGATGTCCAAGTCTTCAAAGGTTATCCATGACATCTATTTGGCCTTTTCTTTGATTGATATTTTTGGCCTTTTCCTTGATTGATGTTTTTGGCCTTTTTCTTGATTAAGATTTTTGGCCTTTTTCTTCTTCATTTTTCTGATCTGATTTTCTCGAATATGTATTCCAGATCATTTAATGGATCTTCTTCTTCCTCATAAGGATCTTGAGCTTCTTCTGCTGCTTTAGAGGACGCCATTGACGTGTCTGATTTAGAGGATTTAGAATCATCTTCTAAAAATTCCTTGAAATTTTTCTTTAGATCTTTCTTCATCTCCTCCATATAGGCTTTTATGATGTCTTCTTTAGATAATTCTTGTTTTTTCATTTTTAATTTACCAGATATAGCCTGGAATGGGCTAGGAGCATCCTCCATTTCCTTTGTCTTATATAACAAGAGTTTATTTTGAATTAGCTCTTCAGCTTCCGTTCCAAATAATTTTCCAGAGGATAGGTCAACTTTATTCATTTTTTCCCAAAATTTTGAGAATGAAGTTCTATAAAGACATGGGGTATGGTGTTCGGTATACCCTACCACTGGGATCCATTTTGATATCCAAGGAATTGAAAATTCAATAAAAAAATGCATTGAAGCTATAAGTTCATCTGCCTTTTGTGAAGTTATTAACTGAGAAATCTGAGGGGATAGATCTATCCATTCTGAATATAAATTTTTCCATTTATCAGGAATAATTTTATAAGAAGGACCGTGGTATGACCACCAATTGACAAACCAATTTGGTATAGGAGATTTATATACTTCTCCACAAATCTTTATAAACCATGTATGTTTTTTCTTATTATTTTGGTAATATAATACCTTATCAAAAGCTGAGATATAATCCCAGTAATTAAACTTGATAGAAATATTTTTCTCGGAAAAGATATAATCTTTTTCCTTGAATGTGGATAAACCCCATTCTTGACACGAAAGAATCTTTTTCACAATGATCTTGCTAAAAGTATAACTTTTCTGATCATTTGAAGCAAAGTGAGTAATTTCACAGCTTTCAGTTGCTTTAAGTAAATTTTCATAAAAACTTCTCTGCTTGTACGACGTAGCAGTAAATTGAGTATTATCAATATACCTGTTCATTAGGAACCATGGGTCCTCTTTCCATGTCAAATCGGAATATTCCAGATGAAGTATGACTTCTTTTTTATTATTCTCAGCATAATTTATGCTATCATCATATTCATTTTCTTGCAAAATAGTTGCAAATGTTTGGGAATTTCCCTTTGATGATGAGGATGATTCACCCATTCCAGAAATATTTTCTGCTACTAATTTCTTTCCATGAATTTGGGAGATTATGTTCCCCCTTCCTCCTCGACCTCTATAATTTTGAGGCCTGCCTCGAAAGGAATAGTCACGAGGTATCATTACCTGAAAAATCATTTATAGAAATTGTTAATTCTCAGCAATCGGTGCTGGTATTCAATAATATCATTTTTATATTTTTCTTTAGCAGCAATATGATCACCACAGAAAAGATGAGGATACTTATTAATAAAGGATATATTATCCTTGCAAATATCAATCTTAGCTCTGAGATAGGAAATATTCCTTTTTACCGTTATTTTCTCAGACTTACTTAAATGGGGATCATTCATTTATAAAATCCTTGAAGTCTCATCAATTTATGCTGACAATACCATATAATGTTTTCATAAAATTGTATTAATTGAGGCTTATTTTCTTCTAATGCCATGCGGTTTCTCTTCGCCTCAAGAAGATTTTCCTCAAATCTCTCTATAGCATCTTTAATATGTCTAATAATTATCTTGTTAGATCTGAAATCACTCTTATTAAGAGTATTAAGACAAGGATGTCCTTGACAAATAAGTCTATCTCTAAGATAAATAGGTTCTCCACTATTAGAGTCATCATTATCTGGTAATGCTAATGTCCAAATCAGATCATCTTCTTCTGTTGGATCTGACATTACTTTTCCTATAAATATTCTCGTGTCAAGAAATCAGGAAGATGATTATCTTCTCCCTTTTTATAATAAATTTCAAAATCAAAAGGGGCTAAATGAGCCTGAAATATTTTCTTAACCATAATCCTAGTCTCTTATATTATTTAAGACCCATGTTCAAAATAATATTAAAACCCATGGGGTTTATGATACATAGTTATCTATGATTCAACACATGATTAAAGAGTATTTAGCCTGTCATTAGGCTAAATTTAACACACAAATATAAAATTTAAAAACAGAGAAGTAAAAAGAATACCTCAGATAGAACTTCAAACCAAGCTTTATTTATTTCTTCAATATATTACAAGATTTATATTACAAAGTAGAAATATAAAAACTGTATGTATTACAAGGTTGGTAGTAGTAGTAGTAGTATTGTAATACTCGTAGAGACGGTAGTGGAAAGATGATTCCTATAGCTGAGATCCCAGCTATTTATAGGAGAATATCCTAGTCTTCAAATGTTGCCCGTGACATATGATGTCCAAGTCTTCAAAGGTTATCCATGACATCTATTTGGCCTTTTCTTTGATTGATATTTTTGGCCTTTTCCTTGATTGATGTTTTTGGCCTTTTTCTTGATTAAGATTTTTGGCCTTTTTCTTCTTCATTTTTCTGATCTGATTTTCTCGAATATGTATTCCAGATCATTTAATGGATCTTCTTCTTCCTCATAAGGATCTTGAGCTTCTTCTGCTGCTTTAGAGGACGCCATTGACGTGTCTGATTTAGAGGATTTAGAATCATCTTCTAAAAATTCCTTGAAATTTTTCTTTAGATCTTTCTTCATCTCCTCCATATAGGCTTTTATGATGTCTTCTTTAGATAATTCTTGTTTTTTCATTTTTAATTTACCAGATATAGCCTGGAATGGGCTAGGAGCATCCTCCATTTCCTTTGTCTTATATAACAAGAGTTTATTTTGAATTAGCTCTTCAGCTTCCGTTCCAAATAATTTTCCAGAGGATAGGTCAACTTTATTCATTTTTTCCCAAAATTTTGAGAATGAAGTTCTATAAAGACATGGGGTATGGTGTTCGGTATACCCTACCACTGGGATCCATTTTGATATCCAAGGAATTGAAAATTCAATAAAAAAATGCATTGAAGCTATAAGTTCATCTGCCTTTTGTGAAGTTATTAACTGAGAAATCTGAGGGGATAGATCTATCCATTCTGAATATAAATTTTTCCATTTATCAGGAATAATTTTATAAGAAGGACCGTGGTATGACCACCAATTGACAAACCAATTTGGTATAGGAGATTTATATACTTCTCCACAAATCTTTATAAACCATGTATGTTTTTTCTTATTATTTTGGTAATATAATACCTTATCAAAAGCTGAGATATAATCCCAGTAATTAAACTTGATAGAAATATTTTTCTCGGAAAAGATATAATCTTTTTCCTTGAATGTGGATAAACCCCATTCTTGACACGAAAGAATCTTTTTCACAATGATCTTGCTAAAAGTATAACTTTTCTGATCATTTGAAGCAAAGTGAGTAATTTCACAGCTTTCAGTTGCTTTAAGTAAATTTTCATAAAAACTTCTCTGCTTGTACGACGTAGCAGTAAATTGAGTATTATCAATATACCTGTTCATTAGGAACCATGGGTCCTCTTTCCATGTCAAATCGGAATATTCCAGATGAAGTATGACTTCTTTTTTATTATTCTCAGCATAATTTATGCTATCATCATATTCATTTTCTTGCAAAATAGTTGCAAATGTTTGGGAATTTCCCTTTGATGATGAGGATGATTCACCCATTCCAGAAATATTTTCTGCTACTAATTTCTTTCCATGAATTTGGGAGATTATGTTCCCCCTTCCTCCTCGACCTCTATAATTTTGAGGCCTGCCTCGAAAGGAATAGTCACGAGGTATCATTACCTGAAAAATCATTTATAGAAATTGTTAATTCTCAGCAATCGGTGCTGGTATTCAATAATATCATTTTTATATTTTTCTTTAGCAGCAATATGATCACCACAGAAAAGATGAGGATACTTATTAATAAAGGATATATTATCCTTGCAAATATCAATCTTAGCTCTGAGATAGGAAATATTCCTTTTTACCGTTATTTTCTCAGACTTACTTAAATGGGGATCATTCATTTATAAAATCCTTGAAGTCTCATCAATTTATGCTGACAATACCATATAATGTTTTCATAAAATTGTATTAATTGAGGCTTATTTTCTTCTAATGCCATGCGGTTTCTCTTCGCCTCAAGAAGATTTTCCTCAAATCTCTCTATAGCATCTTTAATATGTCTAATAATTATCTTGTTAGATCTGAAATCACTCTTATTAAGAGTATTAAGACAAGGATGTCCTTGACAAATAAGTCTATCTCTAAGATAAATAGGTTCTCCACTATTAGAGTCATCATTATCTGGTAATGCTAATGTCCAAATCAGATCATCTTCTTCTGTTGGATCTGACATTACTTTTCCTATAAATATTCTCGTGTCAAGAAATCAGGAAGATGATTATCTTCTCCCTTTTTATAATAAATTTCAAAATCAAAAGGGGCTAAATGAGCCTGCCATCTAGCAAACATTTGTTTAGAAACATCATGTTTAAAATCTTTATTAAACATGTATTTAGCAGATTTGCAATCAGTAAATATTTTAAACTTTTGATTATACAAATCATCTTGGAATTTCAGAATACATTTTAGTATAGCAAGAATTTCTTTAGCAATAGTAGCATAATTTTTCTGGCTATTATTCCATTTTCCAGAATGAAATCTTACTAAAAATATTTGTTTAGTCGTAGGGCATATTTGCCTTAAAACTCCTCCAAAACCTATGTCAGAGGCATCAGTTTCAATAATTTTTTCCCAAGTGGGATTTGCAAGCATTAAACAAGGAAGTGATCTCACTTTACTTTTAATTAACTTGACAACATTAGTATGTATATCTGTCCAAGGAGTAGGAGACTTTTTAAGTCTATCATATAAAACAGCTGCATCAGTAGCTAAATCTTTATAATAAGACGAAATATAATTTAAACTTCCAAGAAATCTTTGGAGTTGAGTTTTATCAGTAATAACATCAGGAAATTTAGAAGCAAATTCTATACTTCTATTAATAGGAATAATTTTTCCTTTTTCAATATTATGACCAAGAAATCTAATATTAGTTTGAAAATTTGATCAATAAAAGGTGTACCAAGTATAACTAATTCATCTTTTATTTTGCATGAATTAAAAGATTTATTAGATCATAAGGTTTCTCATTTAAATTATTTAAAACCAGAGGTTAGTATTCTTACGCTTGAAGAGAAACTTCAAAGTCATACTTTGCAAGAAAAAATAAAATTAATCTATAATAAATTATCTCTAGAAATTTGTAATGATCATCCTAATGCTTTTTGGGATAGGAAAAGACATATTGTAGATTTACCTTATGAAGAAGATTTTGATGAAAGGAAAATTCCTACTTAGGCTAGACCTTGTCAGATGAATTCTGAATATTTAGAATTATGTAAAAAGGAAATTGAATCTTTATTACAAAAGGGTTTAATAAAACCGTCTAATTCACCCTGGTCATGTACAGCCTTCTATGTTAATAAACATAGTGAACAGGAGAGAGGAGTTCCTAGATTAGTCATAAATTATAAACCATTGAATAAAGTCTTAAAATGGGTTAGGCATCCTATACCTAATAAGAAAGACCTTTTAGATAGGTTGTATGATGCAATTATATTTTCTAAATTTGATTTAAAGTCAGGATACTGGCAAATACAAATATGTGATAAGGATCAATATAAGACTGCTTTTAATGCACCTTTTGGACATTATGAATGGAAAGTTATGCCTTTTGGATTAAAAAATGCCCCTTCTGAATTTCAGAAAATTATGAATGATATTTTCATACATTATAGTGATTTTATAATTGTTTATATTGATGATATTTTAGTATTTTCAAAAACTATTGAGAATCATTTTAAACATTTAGAAATATTTAAAAAGGTTGTCATTCAACATGGTTTGGTTATCTCTAAACCAAAAATGTCTATTTTTCAAACTAATATTAGATTTCTTGGTCATAATATTGAAAAAGGAAAAATTATTCCTATTAATAGAAGTATAGAATTTGCTTCTAAATTTCCTGATGTTATTACTGATAAAACTCAACTCCAAAGATTTCTTGGAAGTTTAAATTATATTTCGTCTTATTATAAAGATTTAGCTACTGATGCAGCTGTTTTATATGATAGACTTAAAAAGTCTCCTACTCCTTGGACAGATATACATACTAATGCTGTCAAGTTAATTAAAAGTAAAGTGAGATCAATTCCTTGTTTAATGCTTGCAAATCCCACTTGGGAAAAAATTATTGAAACTGATGCCTCTGACATAGGTTTTGGAGGAGTTTTAAAGCAAATATGCCCTACGACTAAACAAATATTTTTAGTAAGATTTCATTCTGGAAAATGGAATAATAGCCAGAAAAATTATGCTACTATTGCTAAAGAAATTCTTGCTATACTAAAATGTATTCTGAAATTCCAAGATGATTTGTATAATCAAAAGTTTAAAATATTTACTGATTGCAAATCTGCTAAATACATGTTTAATAAAGATTTTAAACATGATGTTTCTAAACAATTGTTTGCTAGATGGCAGGCTCATTTAGCCCCTTTTGATTTTGAAATTTATTATAAAAAGGGAGAAGATAATCATCTTCCTGATTTCTTGACACGAGAATATTTACAGGAAAAGTAATGTCAGATCCAACAGAAGAAGATGATCTGATTTGGACATTAGCATTACCAGATAATGATGACTCTAATAGTGGAGAACCTATTTATCTTAGAGATAGACTTATTTGTCAAGGACATCCTTGTCTTAATACTCTTAATAAGAGTGATTTCAGATCTAACAAGATAATTATTAGACATATTAAAGATGCTATAGAGAGATTTGAGGAAAATCTTCTTGAGGCGAAGAGAAACTGCATGGCATTAGAAGAAAATAAGCCTCAATTAATACAATTTTATGAAAACATTATATGGTATTGTCAGCATAAATTGATGAGACTTCAAGGATTTTATAAATGAATGATCCCCATTTAAGTAAGTCTGAGAAAATAACGGTAAAAAGGAATATTTCCTATCTCAGAGCTAAGATTGATATTTGCAAGGATAATATATCCTTTATTAATAAGTATCCTCATCTTTTCTGTGGTGATCATATTGCTGCTAAAGAAAAATATAAAAATGATATTATTGAATACCAGCACCGATTGCTGAGAATTAACAATTTCTATAAATGATTTTTCAGGTAATGATACCTCGTGACTATTCCTTTCGAGGCAGGCCTCAAAATTATAGAGGTCGAGGAGGAAGGGGGAACATAATCTCCCAAATTCATGGAAAGAAATTAGTAGCAGAAAATATTTCTGGAATGGGTGAATCATCCTCATCATCAAAGGGAAATTCCCAAATATTTGCAACTATTTTGCAAGAAAATGAATATGATGATAGCATAAATTATGCTGAGAATAATAAAAAAGAAGTCATACTTCATCTGGAATATTCCGATTTGACATGGAAAGAGGACCCATGGTTCCTAATGAACAGGTATATTGATAATACTCAATTTACTGCTACGTCGTACAAGCAGAGAAGTTTTTATGAAAATTTACTTAAAGCAACTGAAAGCTGTGAAATTACTCACTTTGCTTCAAATGATCAGAAAAGTTATACTTTTAGCAAGATCATTGTGAAAAAGATTCTTTCGTGTCAAGAATGGGGTTTATCCACATTCAAGGAAAAAGATTATATCTTTTCCGAGAAAAATATTTCTATCAAGTTTAATTACTGGGATTATATCTCAGCTTTTGATAAGGTATTATATTACCAAAATAATAAGAAAAAACATACATGGTTTATAAAGATTTGTGGAGAAGTATATAAATCTCCTATACCAAATTGGTTTGTCAATTGGTGGTCATACCACGGTCCTTCTTATAAAATTATTCCTGATAAATGGAAAAATTTATATTCAGAATGGATAGATCTATCCCCTCAGATTTCTCAGTTAATAACTTCACAAAAGGCAGATGAACTTATAGCTTCAATGCATTTTTTTATTGAATTTTCAATTCCTTGGATATCAAAATGGATCCCAGTGGTAGGGTATACCGAACACCATACCCCATGTCTTTATAGAACTTCATTCTCAAAATTTTGGGAAAAAATGAATAAAGTTGACCTATCCTCTGGAAAATTATTTGGAACGGAAGCTGAAGAGCTAATTCAAAATAAACTCTTGTTATATAAGACAAAGGAAATGGAGGATGCTCCTAGCCCATTCCAGGCTATATCTGGTAAATTAAAAATGAAAAAACAAGAATTATCTAAAGAAGACATCATAAAAGCCTATATGGAGGAGATGAAGAAAGATCTAAAGAAAAATTTCAAGGAATTTTTAGAAGATGATTCTAAATCCTCTAAATCAGACACGTCAATGGCGTCCTCTAAAGCAGCAGAAGAAGCTCAAGATCCTTATGAGGAAGAAGAAGATCCATTAAATGATCTGGAATACATATTCGAGAAAATCAGATCAGAAAAATGAAGAAGAAAAAGGCCAAAAATCTTAATCAAGAAAAAGGCCAAAAACATCAATCAAGGAAAAGGCCAAAAATATCAATCAAAGAAAAGGCCAAATAGATGTCATGGATAACCTTTGAAGACTTGGACATCATATGTCACGGGCAACATTTGAAGACTAGGATATTCTCCTATAAATAGCTGGGATCTCAGCTATAGGAATCATCTTTCCACTACCGTCTCTACGAGTATTACAATACTACTACTACTACTACCAACCTTGTAATACATACAGTTTTTATATTTCTACTTTGTAATATAAATCTTGTAATATATTGAAGAAATAAATAAAGCTTGGTTTGAAGTTCTATCTGAGGTATTCTTTTTACTTCTCTGTTTTTAAATTTTATATTTGTGTGTTAAATTTAGCCTAATGACAGGCTAAATACTCTTTAATCATGTGTTGAATCATAGATAACTATGTATCATAAACCCCATGGGTTTTAATATTATTTTGAACATGGGTCTTAAATAATATAAGAGACTAGGATTATGGTTAAGAAAATATTTCTGGCAATGTTTTAATATTATTTTGAACATGGGTCTTGAATAATATAAGGAACTAGGATTATGGGTAAGAAAATATTTCTGGCAATAATAATCTTATAAATTCACTAGTAAATATCCTTGCCCCCCTTTTGCCATTTGAAGGCGTTTTCATGGGCTTTTGATATTGAAAATGAATTTATTAAGATTATTAACCGTCTAGATTTATATTCTTGTAATAAATATCCAAATCTAATCCTAAGCCTTATACTATGATTGTACTTGAGTTCAGGATGTATTATTAACCGTCTAGATTTATATTCTTGTAATATATCCAAATCCTTAGCCTTATATTATGATTGTACCTGGGTCCAGAATGGTATCAGGAAAGGGGATTTCATCCCACTTAATTGTTCTTCTAGTGGCTATATTTGATTTACCAAGATTGGTTTCAATGATCACGGTTTCATTTATTTTTTTATCCATTATCCTACAATTTGGATTTAAAGTATAAAGATGTTTAAAATAAACTCTATAGCAGACACACATAACTTCTGTTCCATGTTCATAGTCATAACCATGAGTTTTAACATTTAAAGTTAAAGCGTCTAATAAATTAACATCAGTTAATGATAACTGTAAATTAGGATAAACATTAAAATAAACTGGTCCATGTGCCAGACTAGATTGTATTATTCCCATTAATGATTTTTTCCAATTTAGATTCCTACCATCACGTAGAGCTGCAATAAAGCTTTCTGGTAATCCTACCAAAGTTAAAGGTTTAAAAGCAATTTGTACTAATCCTATATGGATAAATTTATGAGTATTTCTATAAGGTAAAATATCATTTTCATTTAATAATCTAATAGTTAATTCATCATTATCAAGAGATATAGATTCCTCTGTAGTCTTAATAATTTTTTTAATAATAATAATAATAATAATAATAATAATAATAATAATAATAATAATAATACAATTCATATTAATTGTTAATTTGAAATTATGGTCTCAAATTGCTCGGAAAGGAGAACCGAGAGTTAAAGTATCACTAAACAATCCGTAAATCGTTAATTAGCCATTTACTTTGAAATTCGTCTAAAATTGATCGGAAAGGAGAACCGAGAGTTAAAGTATCACTAACGCATCCGTAAATCGTTAATTAGCCATTTACTTTGTAATCCGTCTAAAATTGATCGGAAAGGAGAACCGAGAGTTAAAGTATCACTAACACATCCGTAAATCGTTAATTAGCCATTTACTTTGAAATCCGTCTAAAATTGATCAGAAAGGAGAACCGAGAGTTAAAGTATCACTAACACATCCGTAAATCGTTAATTAGCCATTTACTTTGAAATCCGTCTAAAATTGATCAGAAAGGAGAACCGAGAGTTAAAGTATCACTAACACATCCGTAAATCGTTAATTAGCCATTTACTTTGAAATTCGTCTAAAATTGATCGGAACGGAGAACCGAGAGTTGAAGTATCACTAACACATCCGTAAATCGTTAATTAGCCATTTACTTTGAAATTCGTCTAAAATTGATCGGAACGGAGAACCGAGAGTTGAAGTATCACTAACACCCCCGTAAATAAAATTACTTTGAATTGAGTTTCAACGTTGGATAAATAATAATAACACTACCATAATGTGTTATTAATTATAAAATTACTACAATAATATGTTATTATTAATTAGTAAAACAAGAAAGCGTAAAACCATATTTTTAACTAAAATTTATAAGTATAATCTATTTTTTATTTTGTAAAAAATAAAAACTTTAAATGTTCTCCCGCCATATTTTATATTGAACTTGGCCAAAATGAAAAAAAAAAGATTAATTTCTCCACAAAGGGCAAAAAAACAGGTTTTTGTTCTGAAGAGAATTCGAACACAGACCATTTACTTCAATCCATTACTTAACCATTCCGCCAGTTCAATTTCTTAGTTAATTTATCCATATGAATTATATAATACAATATTTCTGGTATACAATATAATTTTCAAGTCCGTCTTTAATCCCACAACGGAGACTTAGCATGTATTATAATATGTTATTAATAAACACTAAAATCGTTAATTAGCCATTTATTTTGAAATTGGTCTAAAATTGCTCGAGAAGGAGAACCGAGAGTTAATGTATCACTAACACCTCCGTAAATATCTAATCAACGCTTTTTATAGAAATTAAATTCAAAAAAAATTAAGTTAGATGTATGAAATTAATGTATTTATAGATTTTAACAAGTTAAACGTGAATTCACAGTGAATTTCATCCGACTCTCGTTAATAAGTAATTAAATGTTATTATCGATAACCTCTAATTACGGCTGTTGACTAACAAAACTGGAAAAAAAAAAAAAAAGAACAACAAAATTTCATTTTTTTTATCATAAAATTCAAGTCAAATAAAATCGGAGTGAAAAATAAAAAAATAACTAAATATGTTCCCATTCCCTATGGTATCTAAAATTTAAATGGAAAAGGAAACATAAATTCGATTTTGCTAACATATCTTGTTAATATAATATTTTTCTAGTAAATAGATGATCATGTTTGTTATGTATTTCAAGAATTTATGATATCATGGAAACAAATTAATTAAGGTAGTTAGTGGAAGTGGAACTACTTGAATATAGATTCCAGTTTAATTAAAGTAATACTGTTAATCCCGTACGCCTTTCTTACGATAATTGAGCAAATCACGTTATACTGCAAGATTTAAATTTTGCATCTTTATTAATTTTAAAAGGCAGTAAAATCTTACACTAAAAAGGACTCTCAAATTAATTGGACTCTTAAATTATCGTGGCTTCCTACTATCAAATAAATACTTCAAATTAATTGGACTCTTAAATTATCGTGGCTTCCTACAATAAAATAAATCCTTGCCAATATTGATCTGCTTGTCTGGAGTTCTGGAACACCAAAAAACGATATTTCATTAACGAGAATTAAGGTATTGATTAACATATTCTAATATTTTATTTCTCATGTGTTTTTTTATCAACATATTGAATTATGATGTCAAAGCTCCTAAAACAATTTACCGTATTCAGTTTTTGATCAATATTCTGTTTTCTCGTATTATAGTGCTTCAACAAGAATTTATCTTATATTTATCCTATATTTATCCAGCATTGTTGCGTTGATTGACATAATTAAAATGGTTTGTGCTATCTCATGTTTTTAAATTAGTATTTATGTTCCGATTTTTAATTTGATTCAAATTTATGATATGATTTATTTTTATTTTATTGTTATTATTTATATTGTGAATTACCTAAATATTTAACACAATCGAAAAATTTCGATTAAATTTAGTATCATGGCTGCCGTATTTTGGATTCAAGATGACCTCCAACGTTTCTTGGCGATGTTGATTGACGAAACTAGGGCTGGCACGATACATTATACCTGGAAAAACAAAACGGTTTTTCAGCAAATTGCTGAAAGCCTAAAACAGCAAACCGGCAAGAATTACACATCCGATATGGTTAATAGAGAATTTCATAGGCTGCATACTCATTATTACTCGTGGCAGGAGGCACTGCGATGCCGGTTTGTGAGGTTGTTACCAGAAGAGAACAGATTGCTAGCTAGTGACGAAGTATGGGAAATACTTGTTAAGGTAACAAAATTTAATGTTGTTTACTTTAAGTTATCTAGTCCGAAATTAACTATTTATTCTATTTATGCTTCAGGATGATCAGTACAAATGGTGGGCGAAGAAGTACCGACATGAGGGTGAAATGTATTGGCGTGAACTAGACATAATTTTTAAGTCAGTCCACCCACCTCAACCAGGAAATGCTATTTTGGAGCAAGTTCCGGCAGACGAAGTCGTGGGTCAAGAAGAACATGAGGAAGATAAAGAAGAAAACGAGGGAGCGGAGGTGATATCGATTGGAGGAGAAGGGTATCCTTGTAGTGGTCCAAGTGATGAGGAACTTTAAATTAATAGAATAATTAGTGATAATAGGTTTTATTATTGGCACACATTTATTTAGGTTTTTAGTATTTCTTAATTTATTATTCATAATGTTCAAGGATTACTTTTATTTTTCTCCCTCCTTAGATTAATATTGGCCATTTATAATTGAACATTGAATTTTACATTCCTTGACCTTTACACAACAATCGCCTCTAATGAATTAAGAAGACTGTATTACAATATTCGTCAAAGTTTCCCAGTTTGCTTGTTGGCATATATGGAACAAGATAAAGCCTATATATATATATATATATGAATCTGGGTTCGACTCCCACCTGCTGCGCATAGTTATTTTAGTTACTTATTTAATTTACATATACATATATACTCCTTTTGCAGTTTTTATTAACAATTGTTCAATTTAAATTAATTTTCTTCCTTAACTATAATTCCATTAATTCCTATTTTTTACATAAATCATTTAATTACTCATTTCCTCTAGCCAACTAATTTGAACATTGAACATTATTTATTAAAATAAAAAAAGTCACGATAGAATATACTACAAATATTAAAAAAAAAATCCCCATAAATAAGACAAAAAATAATTAATTGTTTTAAAGACCCAATATACGATCTATATGGTCCAGTATGTCATCAGTATCCTCATCAGAATCATCTCCATCATCATCTTTATCGGTCCATTCTTCTTCGTCTTCCTCTTTTTCTTCTTTTTCCTCTTCCTCTTCTTCTACTTCTTCTTCTTCTTCTTCTTCTTCTTCTTCTTCTTCTTCCTCCTCTTTGATAGGTTCATCATCTCCTTGCCTTTGATCTTCTAGTTGCCGCCTCGATTCTTCCATCGCAGCCTCATATTCCTCTTTCTCTCACGTCGTCTGTCCTCATCAATTTGGCGTACCCATTCCTCCATTTCAACTTCATATTCATCCCTATAAATAACACATGAGATATTAAGTCCTAATTTGGCCAAGTGTCGGAATTACTTTGTTTGCATATATAATTTTAGCATAAGAAATTAAAAAAGTAGTTGCCTCATTGATTTGGGTCTTTGAACATGATTTACTTATATATAAATACCACCAAATTAAAGGTAAACAAAAATAAATTAAGACACGTTATGAAAAGAAAATTGTTTTACTTACCAATACGCATCATCCTTGTCGTTTTGAGCAGAATTGTTGTTCGTTTCATTGGAAATATTGTTGCTATTTTGATTGTGATCCATATTGAGACTATCTTTAATTTTGTATATATTTGAAGAAAATATCAAGATTATGTTGGTTAATTAACAATGAATAATCAGGTTCTTATTTATAGGTACATTACATCTTTTCATTTAATAAAAACCGTTTGAAGTGTCCTTTAAATTCCAAAACTTGTTGTCAAAAAAAATTTCTAAAAATCATGACCTATCGTTTATTTATTTGATATTGATTGTAATTAACTTGTTATATAAGGCAATTATGAAAATGTAGTAATAATTCATCAACTATTAACCGTTTGAAGTGTCTTTTAAATTTCAAAAGTGGTTGTCTAAGAAATAAATTTAAAAGTCGTGACCTATCATTTATTTATTTGACATTGATTTGTAACTTCTTATGTAAGGCAATTATTAAAATGTAGTAATAAAATTTCAGTTTATTAATTCGTAAAATTTTGTTTAAGATTTAAAATCACATAGCACACCACTCACGCCACTAAACCCACTCCATATTTAACAAACTCCCATAACTATATTATTTCCGTAATTGGATAAATTCTGAAAAAGATATGCCATGATTTGTATATATTTAAAAGAAGATGTTTCCTAATTAAACACAAACTCTTAATTAAGTAGAATTTATATCGAACCATCTTCTACACAAATAATTCGACACAAATTTACTTATATACATATCAAAAACCGAAGAATCACAAAAAAATTCAGTTCGATTTCACATAACAAAAACCGAAGATGAAAAAAAGAAAATTCACCACTATTTCACATAACAAAAAACGAACACCACGAATTCAAAATTTGTTCAATCTCGGAGGTGTGGAGTTGAGTTTATTTGAATTGATAAAACATGTGAGTGTTCAATAATTTTGTATTTGATTAATGCAATTCAATTTATGTTTGTTATTCGATATATGATATATATATATATATATATATATATTAATGGATGCAAATCTTCTTTTGCATATATTAAAGGCCATTCATAATTATTTATTTTGTCCTCCAGTTTGTTAATTATTCTATATTAATTATTATATAGCGTTTTATTCATTGTTTTCCAGTATTTGAAATTTTCTATTTAAGTTGTAATTACATAATAATAATTTCTATTTTACTTTTATTAATTATTGTTCTAAGGGGAAAAAATTACGAAAAATTATTTTAGTAATTTACATATATTTTCGGTATTATACAGGTCATCAAATGGAAAGAGGAAGGCTTCGAATTACCAAGATTTCATAAAGCCAAAAGCATTAAGTCTCTTATTACATATGTGAATTTATCAATTTCTCATATCTTGGTGTATTTAAATTTGTGGGTTCTATTTATTACAGTGGATTTTAATAATATTTGGAAATATGAGCTATTAGGCTTGGCAAATGGTCGGGTTCGGTTCATGTCGAAACGGGTCGGGTGGTGGTTGGTCGAAAATGTGTCGGGTCGTGATTGTCATATAATTAGAGTTATGCTAATATTACATAATTGTGTTGAATGACATATAATTAGGACTTATTTTTACTTGACTAATTCTGGATTTTGTTTGTTATTTTATGTTTTAGAGCTCAATTATAATGACTTTTAATTCGGGCAAAACTTAAATTTTCTGATTAGTATTAGTAATAGTCCTCATGGTGAATTAATACAACTGTCAATTAATAAATTTAGGGGTCAGGTGCGAGCATTATGATTCTAGGAGGTTAAGTATGAATATTAAAATCTTTCTGGGGGATAAAATGTGAATTATCCAATTAATAGCAATAATATGAATTAAGAACTATAGATTTCCTTTGTCTCATTTATTTTGCTCTCTTTGCTATAGTACTTGATCAAACTTTTTAATATTCTAAGCGACTTATCATATTAAATTATTCAGGAGTATTATGGTGTCATATTATATTATTAACTTATTAATTAAATGGTGAAATGAAATACAAATTGTGTTAGTTTATTATTTTGAACACACTTGCATTTTTTATTGAACATGTTAAGCCACAAAGACTGGACACAAGGATGTCGATCCATAAATTGATGGCGGTGAATAAAGGCCTTTTAGATTCTCAATTGGAGGCGATAGATGAAATGGGGTTCGGAACGTTGGCTAGATTGAATAATATTGAGGATATCAACCGCACTTTGATACATTGGTTAATTAATCAGTATGACCCTTTCACGAGAATACTCAAAATACATTGAAAGGAGTTTGAGCTCACAGATTATGCGGTTTATGAGGCTCTTGGGGTTCCATGCAAAGGTCGTACTATGTATTACTCTTCTGCAGATAAGGCTGGAGTGAAAAAGTACAGTTCATTCGTCACAGTGAAACGAGGTAGAGTTGACTTAACCTCGTTGTACGAGTCATTGATTATAGAAGGGGCTTACGGAAATGAATTCAAGGTTCAGTACTTGACATTTTTGTTTGGTTTGTTTCTCTATCCGTGTAACCAACAAAACATACCGGGTGATTACCTCTCCCTATTATTCAAGGACCTGGACGAAGTTCCCAATATGAATTGGGCGAGCCTTGTGATAACAAAATTAGATGAGGGAGTACGGACATTCCAGGCAAAAAAGGAGGGTTACATACCTGGTTTTTTAATATTATTACAGGTAAATAATTAATGGTCTCTCTCATATGATGTATTTCTTATATATATATTTTATTAAGTTAACGTAACATGTAACTATGATGCAGATAATATTCTACGGACGAGTTCGTCCAGCCCGTGCAAAATATGCACTTGATTTGGAAACAGAAGTAACTTTTATAAAGTATCTTTCAAGGGGACGATCAATAATGTTGATGAAAGAAGTGCAGTCCAGTGGCGGTTATTGGAACCCTAAGGTAACTATTTACGTGCCAAAATTTCTCATAGATAATATATTTTATAAATCTGTGTAATGGCAATTTCTGACACAAATAAACCTTTTCGAGTTTCAGGGTATTGACTTTGAAATAAGTAAATCAAATGATCAGGTGAATCGTGAGTTAGAATCCACAAGTGAACTGGAAAAAGGAGAAGCCAGTAAGATTAAGAGTTTTGGTAGATTTTCACCAAATTGGGATAAACCAAACAGTTATGATGATATGGGAGCGTACAACCATTTGGATAATCCCATGCGTTCCCACTCTGCCAATCTGACTAGTGATACAGAAGATTCAAAGCCTTATGCATTGCTTTCGAATCGAATTAATGCTCTTGAGTTCCAAGTCTCCCAAATGAAAACCACCCTGAATGCCATAATACTGCAGCAACCAATCAAAGAGATGTCTTCGGGGGTGAAACAGTTATCTCCATTTGATAATATTGCCAATAATATCCAGTTTTGCCTGGACAAGATACCACAAGCAGTTGAATCAACAATCCGCGAGACCCTCCCAAACTTGCTGAATTCGCAATCCGGGAAAATGAATCGTACCCCATCCTTTACTAATCAGGGATCTTGTTCAAAATCAATCAAACGACCTAGTAGCCAGAAAGAAAAAACATCGCACCCCAAAACTAGGTCTCACAGCAAAGAAGAAACTCTCGAGCCTAAGGTTTTGGATTTTAATGTTGGTTCAAAGGTAAGCTCGAAAACCTCTGATATGGTTGATTTACCTGGACAAGATGAGGATGTCGATGCTGTTGAGAATGAATTGGATTCTACACCTTGCAATCCATTAGCTGAAGATCAAGTCATAATTAAAGATTTGTTCAGTCAATATCTCGATCAAAGGTAAAATAACGTTTTAAATTAATAGATTATTATATTAATTGTATTGATTTAGAAACTAAAGTTAGATTATATCATATATTGCATGTAGTGAACTTGTTGTAGACCTGGGTAATTGGTATCTCAATAGGACATACATTCGTTGCTTGATGCCTGCCATTGAATTAGGGGGACATGTAAGTACTAATATCTACTGAGTTTAATTTATTATTTAGCACCGATAAAAATTTGATGAATGCTTCTTATATTGATGCAGATGATAGATTGTGTCGCGTATATGCTATGTCTGGATATGATTGAAGAGGACCGTTCTCAACCCCGATGGTACTTTCCATGTTTATTTTCGGTAAGTATAAAATTGCCCGTAAAATACAATGTCGAACAAATTGAAATATAATAATAGTGAAAATTCTTTTTATTGGATTGTTAATGCAGCAACAATTGTTGAATGAAGAATATACTCTCCAATCCATTACTGCGAAATTTTTTGATTCTAGTGCAAAGTTAGTTGGGTCGTTAGAAAATTGTGAAAAGATTTTCATCCCAATTAACGACATGATGGATCATTGGTTTTGTGTTGTAATAAACATCGACACTTATACAGTATCGGTTTGTGATTCTCTACCTCAAATGACCAGCCATCGAATAGAAATTGTATCACGATTGGTAATACCTACAAATCTATCTATGTTCATAAGTTTGATTGCCGCTCAAAATATTATATTTATTTGTCAACTCAATCATACAGGTCTCAAGGTTAGAGAAATTGTTCCAACAGTGGAACCCTGTTATGGCTAAAAGAAGATTTAAGTGCGATCTACTGAATTTTGAATCAGCTGAGTGGGTACTTGTTCAACCGAATAGGTAAAAAATTATATATTCAATTTAGCGAAGCGTAAAAAATTGCACTAATTATATTTTGTAAGCAGATTTGTTTTTATCCTTCCCTTTTTTTTCTTTCTTCTAAATTGAACTCAAAACACCATTCAAATTTCATTTCCATTTGGTTCTCCGATTTTGATTGCAAAAATGGCCGCCTCTAATTCTTCGAAGCTGTTTCGTGGTATGATTTCTCTTCTCGAAAGTGACAGTACTAACATTCTTAATTTTTTTCTAATTATAAGCTCTTTGTTTCGATTATCCTAATGTTAATGTTGTCGTTCATCAATGGAGGAAACCCTCAGTTGGTCGTTCAATTCTTGGTGGTCTCTGCAACAATTCTGTTGGGTCAATCAGATCCTCTTCTGAGATGTCGCAAACGAATTTCTTATCTCAAGTTAGTAGTGATTTAAAATTTCGCCGCACTGCTTTTGATTTCTTTTTCCTTAATTGCCTATTTGCTGTTCTTTTGTGATTTATAGTTATATTTTCTGTTGGTGTTGTTGGTAAAAATGGTTTATAATATAATAGCAGTGAAAAGTATTGTTTACATTTTTCATAGTGAGGATTAGTTGGTTTTTCGCAATTAACTCCATGTGATATGACTAATGGGCAATTTAACCCCTTTAATACGAAATAATGAGCATTTGACGTCTTCCCAGTGGAGCTATTCCATACTCTCTATAATGAGGTTGAGACTTCATTCTAATGTGAAAAATGACAAATTTAACTCTACTTTGACAACATATTCACTTCACTTTACCCTGTGATATGCGTAAATGGACACATTACCCCCCTGTTATATTGCATATTGGGCATTTTACCCTCTTGTATGTTGTAAAAATGTAAAAATCAAGAGGGAGATGGACTGCTTCTTCATGAAAACACAGTGATTATTATAATTAATCTCACGAAGGTGATTTGCTATTCACTCGAGTATTAGTCGTAATGTAGATTTAAGTTAAATGAGGAGCTTGAATCGACCTAGAAAATTTATGTGTTTAGTTTCTCAAGCGAAACTACAGATGCTGATTGCTGAGTGTTATCGTATTTCTTTTCTTGATGCTAAGAACAAACTAAGATCCAGTAAGATCATGTTATAAAGATAGGATAGTTGTACCTAATGAGAAATGGAGTTCTTTCTTTTGATCTTGAATAAGATTCATATTATAGGATCCTAATTAAACCTTGAGCTACTTAGGCTTTTTTTATAATCACGAGGGGCATCATTTAGTTTCATATGAAACTCATTGTGTGACGGCCTGGCTCCGCGGGTCCGTCGGAAAACGGTCGAAAAATTATTGTTATTTTGAAAAAAAAGCGTTAAAAACATCGAACCCTTTTTTTTTTTAAACGAAAACGATAAATTAAAAGTTTTTCTTAAGAAACAATAAATTTAAGGTTTTAAAGCGGAAGCATTTAATCAAAGTATATCAAAATATTTGAACAAAATCAACCGAGAGAGATAATTAAGTAATTTATGAAAATCTTGAATCTTTGACAAAAATATAAATCAACTTTAACAAATCAAACATTCTAAACAAGGGTTTAATCAAAATTGAAAAAGAGCATAAATCGATCACAAAATATTACTACACTCCCGAATACTAGGGTGGGACCGCAACCGTGATGACCTAACCGCAACCCGACTATTATTTCCAGAACGCCTGAAACTGAAAAGAGTGAAACATAGAACGCATAAGTTGATCGTCCAACTTAGTGAGGCTATGAGTGAATTTGCATGGTGATGTGTGAATGCAGCATATATATAACATAATCATGTTATCAAGCAAATAAACATATATTCAAGACGGAAGAAACACGGAATTCACATAACCAAGAATTGTTGATGCCGTCCTCCACTTACCCTCCATCCTCAGTCTGATATCCATCCAAACTCACCAAGTAAGGAGCGACCTTACTATCAAAAATGCATCGACATGTCTTTGCCGGAGTTCGTCCTTACTCCCCAAGTGTTCCTCCCCACTTGGGTTGTAAGAACAGGCCTACGGGTAACCGTGACAATCCTACCGGCCCTTGCCGGCCAGGTTGGCATCGGGTCCATATACCAATCAAAAGGGGGCCCACACAAAATCGAAAACAAACGGAAACATATAGTCGGAAACAAACGGAACATAACATATCAAACATATTAACATATTATCAACATTTAATAACTTATCAAATGAAATTTTGGGTATCATGATAATTTCGAAAAATATATTCGCAACTAATAGATTCGGATGTAGCATGTATTTGGATAATCATGTTGAAATGCTAAGTGATTTTATGCGAGTAATGTTGACCTAATAAGTCAACCTATTCGTGACGACATGCAAGAAAAGTTAGAATAAAATTCATGCTTTGATTATTAAGAGCCTAAGTGCATGTTTGGACTCGATCTACTAGCACATCGGACCGACATACAAATTAAACACACAGCGCTCACCTTTGTCGCTTAGTATAGCGACTAAAACTCCACAAATGATGCATATCCGAAACCTGAGCAAGTACGTATACGACTTAGAATGTATCTAGCAATCTTACTAAAACGTAACTAATGAAATCCTACACAAGGATTGCCTAAACTAACACATCGCACAAAAGTGTTTAAAATTTACGACATCAACTCCACTTAGAAGTTATTATTTTCAGAACTCAAAATTCTAATTTCATAAAACAACGCCAAAACAGCAAAATTTTCCTTTTATTTTCCATATTTACAAAACAACCCCTAAACTTTTATAAACACCCATTTTTCCGAAAATTTTTGCAACAAACTTTAAATCAAAAGATTTTTAACTAAACCATATCGAAAATCAAATGAAAGTATTAAGTATCATTTTACTTCAAAAATCAAAGCTTTAAAAACCCCACAAGTTTAAAACTTTTCAAAAATACCCTCATAGTTTTGAAAACTTAACCAAACCAATTTTCTTGAAAAATAATTTAAGATCCACGCATTTAAGAAATATTTAAAAATAATCAAGCATAATTTTCACTATAAAACTAAGATTAAAAATAAGTTTTAATAACTTTTCACAAACGAAACAAAAAATTCTTTAATTATGAACTTTCTTCGAAAAATTTACAAATATTCAATCTAAAAACTAAAATGAATAAACCACTACTTCAAATCAATAAATCAAGATTTTATAAAAGAACCATCTAAAAACAGTGACAAAACAGCGCATTTGACCCCTTATTTTCAGATTTACAAAAATAACCCCAAAAGTTTCAAAAACTCCCTTTTTGCAAAAACCTCTAAGCAAACTTTAAAACAAATGCTTTTCAAGTAAATTTATACCAAATATCAAACAAAAATTTAGATTTTCAGTCCATCTTACTCCCAATAAAAATTGCAGCCCTCAGCCCTTCAACTTTTCAAATCTTTCAAAAATACCCCAAAGTTTTGAGAAAAATAAAAACATCAGCTTTCTTACAAAAAGAAATCAAGATCCAAACATATAAGAAATATTTAAACAAAACCAAAGCAAGTCACACTAAATATTACATATGAACTCAACAACTTATCACAAGGACAAACTAAACTTCTTCAACATATATTTTAAAGAAAAGAAAGTAATATCACAAAGACTAAAGAACACATGCATAGATGTATTTTTACCCAAAGCAACGAAGGGGGTGAAAATCTCTTCATTTCCAGAACTCCGAAGGTGGTGGTGGCAGCTCCGGTGGCAGTGGTGGCGGCTCCGGTGGTGGTTCATAACAAAAGGCCCTCAAATCCTTACTTTTCACCATTTTCTAACTGCTTTCGATTCACTTCGGAAGTTCCAAACGACGATCCGAACGGTCAATATGTAGATCCATGTGTGTAGAAACATCATGCAAAATTTGGGCATGATCCAACGGTGGACGAAGATGGAATGATCGAAAAACCGAGGCTGAGTTGTGAAAATCCGAAAATTGTATTTCTAATGTGTTACTCTTTTCTCTCTCTCTCTCTAATTCTAACTTAACTATGAACTCTAAGGTGTAAAATGAGTGGAGAGAAATCTGAAAATGAGGAGAAAGGTGTTTAAATACACCTTGGGAAGATGGGAGATATAATTACTTCCCATAAAACAAGCCAATGCATGTTCATCTTGGATAGAGAAATCTCTCTAACCAAGAGGCATGCTTGGCCACTCCCTATGGCAGGCTAGGAGAGCTATAAAGGCTCTCTTATTAGCTGCAATCAAGTATGGGGCGAAATTTGCACTTTGCCCCCTGAAGTTTCGGTAAAGTGCATTTTTGCCCCAGAAATTATTTATTTTGCACAATAAAGTCAAAATATTTTTCAAAATAGGTATACTATTATGCTAAAGTATTTTTGTGCTTTTAAAACATTTCAAAGTTAATAAGGACAAAGGACATAATCAAATTGTATATTTTAGTTCAAATTAATGTTTAACTTTGAAAATAAAAAGTAGCACATAAATTTGGATTAAAAATCCAATCAAACGGGTTCGAAATTTTGGGGGCGTTACACATTGTAACCTCCAGTATCTAGTATTGGCCTCCTCAGTTGATGTGAATTAGAGTAGATATCACTTGTTTGTTATTATAGGATCAGAAGATAGTGTGTCTTGCATCATTTATTTTGACACTGGTATTTTATCTTTCGAAAACTATTTTACTAGATTAGGTACTATGTTTCGAGTAAAATACCTTATAGGAGCGTCAATTTCAAGTGGGTAATATAAACCACCAAACAAATTGAAACTGGCTCCAATGTGTTGGGATTGAACATAATTGATGCATCAAATTTTATTTGATCTTGAGTCTTTTTTTAAATATGACACGGGAAAACACTTTATTGCTTTAAATGTCTAAGACCTTATCTTCGGCTGTAGTGGATAGAAATGCCAAAGAAAATGTATTACTTGCATCAATATTAGAACATTGAGCTTCAAATTTTTTTTCTTTCTCGACTTTCTTCATTATTTTACTCACTAAAATTTAAAAACCAATCATAGCCTATGAGGTAGTTCCCATAAAAACATCGATATATACATACATATTTAGTAAGCTGAGCAAGAGAAAAAATTCTTTTCATTTTGTTTTGCATTGATGATTCAAATTAGCTTATATATATGCGACTTTTGATGTGTCTTTCTCCAGCAACTAAGAACATTCATACAAATGGGGACTATACTCAAAGTGGTAGATAATTCGGGCGCTAAAAAAGTGATGTGCATACAAGCATTGAAGGGAAGAAAGGGAGCGAGGTTAGGAGACAAAGTAGTTGTGTCTGTGAAAGAAGCACTCAGTGGTGGCAAAGTGAAAATGGAAAAGAGTGAAAAGGTTGAAAAGAGTCCAAGGGTTTATTATGGTGTTGTAGTTCGTGCTGCAATGCAACGTGGTCGTTGTGATGGGAGCGAAGTCAAATTTGATGACAATGCTGTGGTACTTATTAACAAGCAAGGCGAGCCAATAGGAACAAGAGTGTTTGGACCGATTCCACATGAGTTAAGGAAGAGGAAGCATCTCAAGATTCTCAGTCTTGCGGAGCATATTGTTTAAGTGTTTTCGGATAGTTAATGATTTTGGTATAATTTTAGACATTAATACTATCAAAGAATGCCAAATTAAGTAGTATTTTGGTGTTGGAATTGTCACAGAAAATGTGTTTTTGTAGTGGCTTTCTGATGTCTCATGTGAACTATAAAAAACTGTTAAAGACCATTTACACTTCTTGATCTCTTGGATGTATCCAACCTTGTCTATCAAAATTTCTTGTGTTTCCTCTCTAACTTGGAACCGCGTGCATCTAACGAGCATTTTATGTAAACCTAGAGCAATGGCATGATGAACCAACAAGTCTCCAGGACCTATTGTTAATTAGTATTTTCATTAATAGCATTTAACCAACAGGACAATCAGTTTCTTATTTTTTTTAAAATTCTTAGAAGACACATACCAATATAAAGATTTAGGGGTCAATATTCTCCCCTTAGAAAAAAAATGGAAATTTTTGAATTTTTATTGGACTTATCGTTTTCTTTTTTTTAGTTTTTCGGATCTCCAAAAAGGATTTTTGTATTTCCCATTATTTAAATTTTTGTGGCGCAATTAGTTAATTTTGACTTAATTTGAGTGGTTGATTGGGCCAATCCCAACATGCGGGAACATATAAAGGAACTCTCCCAAGACAGAATCGTTAATTAGTTTCTGGTAATCAACTACATAAAATGACAAATGATTTGTACAACATAAACAGTAGTATATTTTATTTTGTGAAGTTTGAAAGAGAAACAATAATAATACTAAATTAAGGTGTTTTTATTCGTCTTACATTTAAATCCGAAATTGTTCGTCAACATATATTTAAACTGAGAATATTTGTTTTTTTAGTCCCCCGAGGCTGTTTAATTGTAACGGTGTATTTTTCCTTTTTGGGCCTTTAGATAAAAGCCCAAAGGATAAGGATAAGGGCAGTATTTATATTTGTCATGTTTTAATTAAAGAAACATTATCGACCCCAGATTGTAATAAAAGTGTTTTTAAAATAAAAAAAATTTAATATATTTATGTTTCTATATTTGTGGGAAAAATTAGTTCACTTAATCTTGACTTACTTTTTGTCATTTTATGAAAGTACCGATTAAAATTTAAATGCATTGTCCTGAACATTCTTGCACCCAACAAACCTTTTGAACCAAAATTTGATTTTCAGGAGATAGATATCAATTTGTGTATGTGTGTGTAATTTGAGAAAAATGCTTCATATGTCTAATGTCTATTTGGTACTACATACACTACGTACATAAATAAATAAATGTCCGAAATCATATATATAATATAAATGTCCGAAAGTAATACTCCCTCCGTTTTCTTTTTCCCGCTTTGGAGGATTGTAGATATATTAAAAAATTGTCATAAATAGCTATTTTTTAAAAACAAACATTCCAAAATATCCTTTTAGTCAAATAGTCTCAGCATTAATGATAAGTATTAATAAAAAGGGTAAGATTGATAAAATAAAACTAATTTTAAATTGAAATTCTAAAACAATAAATAAAAATAAACATTTTTTTTTCCAAAGCCACAAATAATAAAAATAAAGGGAGTAGTATTAAACAGTTTATGTTCTAATAGTTAAAGTGAGAAGAGGTTTGTGTGGATTCCCATGCCCCACGGTATGACGAGCTTGTTTTCTATTTTCAGCTCGATATTGTGTCTTAAGAAGTTTTCATATGGTTCGTTAAGTTTTAGCATGCACATCAATATCTCTCCGTTAACCTTAGGGAGTTCAAATTATGATGAAAAATAGGTGCAAATATTCTAAAGCATTGGGTCCATATCCGGTTCTTGACATCAGACAACTTCCACAGTCTTAAGGTACCTTGCCATGACAATATACTCGTGAAAAAGAGCTCTCCCTGTATTTCCAAAGGCGACATATAAACTCCATCTGAATCTTCAAAATCCAGCGGCAACCCAAAAGTCGAAAAAACTTCATTCTCCGTGTCAAATGACACTACAAGAATTAGGACTTTTAGCCATGGCTCATAGCCGTGGCCAATAGTAGAGTTGGGGTGGCCAATAGCTATTGGCCTCGACAAAGCCACGGCATTCTTCCGATTTATTAAAGAGGATAGCCAATACATTGGCCACGGCTAATGGTCATAGCCAATGTTATGGCTACCCAAAAAACCGTGGCTAATATTGTCGTAGCATTAACTAAGGATGTTAGTTTATGAACTTTTGCCACAACTTTTTGGCCGTGGCTTATAGGATTTTTTTATTTATTATTTTTTAGGGAATTCCATTTATTTGGATGATATCCACAATAACATGCATACTGATTTAATAAATAATTGCATTTTATAACCCTATTCCAATTCTCTAAATATTTAAACAATATCCCAATTACCAAATGTCCAATTTTCTTCATTCTACTTCTCAATAACCA
This sequence comes from Penstemon barbatus, assembly GCA_003313485.2. Taxonomy (NCBI): domain Eukaryota; kingdom Viridiplantae; phylum Streptophyta; class Magnoliopsida; order Lamiales; family Plantaginaceae; genus Penstemon; species Penstemon barbatus. The sequence continues at coordinate 52,339,586 of CM064880.1, forward strand.
AAATATTTTGTGCACAACAAAAATTTTCATTAAGTTTAGAATTACCATCATTGCTCAAAATCCAGCAAGTACAAGAGACATAAGTCGTAAAGAAAAAGGAAAACCAAAATTTTCATTCAAAATAACCCGCAAAACTCCTCTTTGCATCGAAGATCCCAATCCTCTGGCAAATTCCTTACATCCAAAGAACTCCAACAAGACCTAGGAAAAAAATGTTCACAATCATAAATGACAAATTAGAAAAGGTTTGTTTTTCAATCAGAACAAATATGCAAATGAATCATATGAACCAAAACGGATCTACAATCTTATTATCAAATATCAAGGGGGGAAAAACACAAGGATCCAACAATAATATCAATATCAACCCCTATACACTCACACAAGAATTCAACAATAATAAGTTGATCAAAATCTTACAATACTGTTTTTTTCTTCCCCTAAATGTTTTGCCCGTACATACAATCAGAACACTTCATCTATATATATTTCCATCACAAACACATAGTTTACATGAGTATGCATCAACTCTTGATTATGCATCAACTCTTGATCTATAACTACCAAAGCAGTTCAACAAAATCAACAAACAAAATCTGGATCAACTCTTAAACTTAAACAAAAAAAATCAAAATCAACAGAGAACTAAAAGGCAACTTAAACTTAGCAACAATGCATCAACTCTTGATCTATAACTATCAGAGCAGTTCAACAAACAGAGCAAGCTACCCAGAAAAACACAAAGCTCAGATCAGAAAAATAACATTTAAAGTAGAAATAAAAGTTTCCTTAATGGTTTGGAATATATCTATTTTAGAGGGCACTTTACCTTCAGCAAGGAACTGTACCATTAAAAGACCAAATATCCATTAGAGTTGATAACAAAAAGATTAAACGTATAACTGAATTTTCATTGTGTATAGATGTTTAAGATAATATATAACGTACCTCCTTCTCTAGTTCAAGGATTGGCATGCGTCCTAACCGGTGATGGAATTTATATTGACTTATGTTCTGAGCATTTCTCCTAGACACCTCCTGAAATATATGGTGAAGTTCACTATTAATGGTTAAACTTTCTTATGATTTTGCAAGTCATAACTGAAAAAAAAAAAAAAAAAAAAAAAAAAAACCAATATTTTTTCATGATAACAATAACCTGTGTCTTAGGCGAATTCCGTTGGTCAATAATAGATTTTACTTGATCAAGAGGAACACAATCTTTTTCCAGTTCCTCCATCCTCTTATTGTCATCTTCATAAGGTAGGTAGTTTTTTCTCTTTAACCGATATTTCCCTTGTTTCCACTTGGCATTTATATCTTCAAAAACAATACTCTTTGCCTCGTCTGGGAGAGTCGTGTTCTCCTATATGACAAGTCAATTTAATTCAAAATATTAAAAGCAACAACAAAAATATTCTATAAGTTAAAACTTGTATGCTTACTCATACGTACCTTTATGTTACGCCAAATGTCATCTTTGGTACCATCACCTATCTTTTTGAATGATTTACATGTAAGTGGAAACTTGATCGAATTTCGAGCTAAAACCCCAAGCTGTGTTTTAAACTTAGCTCATATGTATGAAAACCTATATTACTCCACAAACCAGTAAAATAGTTTAATATAAGATCAAATATCAACATAAGAATATCAATTTTTATTGTTTTGGAGCCTGATGCAAAAAGCACATGATTTACATACTGTATCAATTAATTATGAATAGATAACAAACCAAAACTTGCCGACACAAGCAGAACAAGTTTGAACAGTTAGTAAATAAAATGTGGCCTGAACAAACAGAACAAGTTTGAGCCAAGGGCGAATTTTATAATCAGAATGAAGTTTCTTCCTCCTAACACAGTTAGAACAACTTCGAACTTTTCATTAACAATTCAATAACTGCTGTCAAAATTCACATAAAATATATTCAGCAAGACAATAATGAAAGGATCATTCACACTTGTCTTCACCATTAAATTCCATATTGATCAACAAGACAATTAGGAATTCAATAAACAATCATCTGCATCAGTTGAATAAGGCCTAAGAACCAATCATTGTTCAATATTGGTGTGCATAACACAAGTAAAGTAAATTCATACAAATTATCGATCATAGTCATGTATAACTCAATTTAGTAAATTAACAAATCTGCCAATCACTTTGGCAAGAATTACCCGAGGAATAACCCAAAGGTACAACAACAAGAAGATTGTAAAGTTCAGTTTTTTGGGTATCTTTTTTGGTCAAGATTAGTAAAGCAGTAGTATTAATTACCACACAATCCCTTTTTCAAGGTAAGTACTAGGGGTGATTTAACTTATAATATCAAAAATAAATCTCCCCATAAATCCAACTTAAAGAATCAAACATTACTTGAATGTGAGTGACATTGACATACACCACACACTGTCGATAAGTATATACAAATATATCTAGTTTAAAGTGCCCCAACAGTAACATTATCAGGATTAGAAATCCCATTAACACTCTCAATACTATCCAATCTAACCCCAAATCTACTAGCCAAAGATTCAAGACTATCTCCATCTTGCATAACATAACTCATAAGATAATTCCACAGCCCGCTAACTTCCATAAAATCAATCATTTTCACAAGAAAAAATAAGAGATAATGCAAATATAAGCTTTAAAGCAGATAATTATACCTGGTGTAGCATCATGGTGATGGTGTGCTGGGCTGGAGATAGTTCCAGATCTAGAACAAAAACGTGATACTGATTGTGTAGATGAAGAACGAGTGGCAGATGAAGTCTCAGCCTCAGATATGGCATCGGTCATAGTTCTCCTAATACGTTTCCTCTTCTCAGCCATGATAAACTAAAATATAGCTGCAAAAAAGTAAACACTATCTACTTACTGTTTATTTTTTCTTTACAAGAACAATATAAATGCATCAAAGAACTGAAAGTATGCACAGAAAACAACAATTCAACATAGTAAACTTTACTTTTAGACTATTCTGAATTTTGATTCTCATTGCATAAGCACATAAGGAAATTAAAAAAAAAACTTCCAATACTAGCAATCAAATGTCCGTTTCATCCAACACATCTTCTTCTTCGTTGTCGCCAACCTCAACTTCTTCAACCCCTTCTCTTAACCAATTTTCATCTCCAATCATGGGGCGTTCATCTAATTCAAGTGGAGCATGTACTTCGGCCTGACGTTCCCAAGAATAAATATCGTAATTATCTCTTCTGTTCATTTTCATAACCATGGATAACTTAATTTTCAAATCAACTACTCCTATACTATTAAATAATTCTCTGATAGATATAACACTAACACTGTTCAGTCAAGTCTTAACTTACTTCCAATTTGAATGATTTTTACATTATCATTATTTTTCTAATTATTGCAAAAGCTGAAACATCAAAATCAAATAACATTTAACAAAATACTAAAAAGCACTTCTATTATTTCTATTAACAAGATATAACTTGGTGGCATTTATATGTATCCATGTTAGCATGTTCACTGAAAAATCTCAAGGGCAAGTACACCTATTTTCAAATGAAGCAATAGAACTTTCTCAACATTACATATAACTGGATTGATAATTTGCAGCAATAATTTTGATTTATTTTCTACCAGAAAACGATAATGCTTAAAAGCTTACCAGTTCAGTAAAAAATGTCCATAAAGCTGAAATACAATTACCTTGAGTGAGAATAGGATTATGAACTGGAATTGAAAGCCGATTCTAGACTGAAATTGAGCCGATTCAAACTGAAATTGAGCCGATTTCAAACTGAAATTGAGCCGATTCGAAATGAAATTGAGCTGATTTCGAACTGAAATTGAGCCGATTGTCAATCGAAATTGAGCATTGTCAACTGAAATTGAGCCGATTATGAAAGATGAACTTCGATTTTGAAAGATGAACTTCGATTTTGTTTGTGTATATGAAATGAGGAAAACGGGAAAGAGAAATAAACATGTATGCGTGAATTAGAATGAAGACGGGAAAGAGAAAGAAATAAACATTAATTAATGAAATATCAAGTCTGGAATAAATGGGGAAAGAAGGAAAAAGAAAAAAAAAAAAGGAAAAGTGGCCGTGGCATTTGTTCCTATATCTAATAAGGTGGGCCGTGGCGGATAAGTTAAACTTTTTTCTAATCGGCAGAGTAACCGATTCAAATGTCAATTGGCCACTACTTTTTTTTATCGTAGCTAATATGGTGTGGCCAAAACTCACATTTCTAGTAGTGTGAGAGAATACCATTTTCTTTATCCTTTAACATCCAATAAAAAGCCCCACAAACAAAGACCCCCCATGGTCTATGCACTGGGCGTATATCCATGGCCTCAATGGGTCTCCAAGCATTGTAATGCAACTGATGTCATCATTCGAGGTGGACAGAGTAAGGATCTCGAAACCGAGTCTTGTATTGTGGATGACCACGTATTCATCATGGGATGGAACATAGCCAAAACCACCAAAATAGGTATAAGAAGAAGGACATGGCAAGTTGATGAGTTGTCGGGTGCTAGGATTACACAAGAAGAATTTAAGTCTATCGGTGAAGCAAACCAACTTAGATTGGGATGGAAAGGTCATCATCTCTAGATTATTTGAATGAGGGAGAGTCAATTGTTGGACTACTTCTCCAGCTATGTCAAAGGTGGTTAGAACAGGATTTTTGACATGATGAGAACAATGCAAAACTAGCATTGATGGGGGATTGTTGTTGAGGGATCTTTGATAGTGTAACTTTTTGAAAGAATTATTCAAGATTAGAAACTTCCAGTTCTTGGAGACAGACATATACTTTAAAAGACTTTTCACGGACAATCTTGATAATATCTCCCTCGTTATATCTTCAGGCAAAGGTTGACTTCCATCCATGTTTCTTGATCCTTGCTTCACTATTATCTGCATCTCTTTCTCCATCTATGAATTTACTATGTTATATGTGTGCGCCGCTTGGGTGTGTATATATATATATATATATATATATATATATATATATATATATATATATGTTAATAGTTATGTGTAAAACCTACCCTATGTTAATATATATATATATATATGTTATATGTGTGCGCCGCTTGGGTGTGTAATATATATATATATATATATATATATATATATATATATGTTAATAGTTATGTGTAAAACCTACCCTAGAACTCTAGAGAAGGAAGGTATCTATAAATAACCAAGGAATTAGGACTAATTAAGAAAATCCATAAAAAAAGCCCAACTTCACGGCTTGTTGGGGGTTTAGTAATTGAATAGGGAGTCTCCATAGCAATTGTTACTATATTTTAACCATTAAATTTATGGTTATAAAAAAAAATCATGTTAGGATTGTGACTCGAATTTTGAATTGAAAAACTCAAATATCATCTCTCGTGATGCTCATTATCTCAAACTCAAGTTAGTTTTTTATCGATTCAAAATCGCAATAAAAAAATCTTTTAAGCTTACTTTACAATTTATTGATGAATTGCATTTTCCTGGATTAATTTATGACATACTACCTTACCTTACAGTCTTCTCGTGATGCTCTGGGTACCAACATTGGAGCAACTGGATGTAGACGCATAGTTTCTTTGGCAAAGGCTTCTATGTAAGGGAGTTTACTCATATCTTTTTCTTTTACCCATTTATTTTGCCCTATAACCCGATCCAACTCTTCAGTTGCCTTCTCGAATATTTCCAGTTTCTTTAGGAGCTCCGAGATAGCCCACTCCACTGTCACAGCTGAGCTCTCTGTTCCACCAGCCAACAAATCCTGTCCAATCAAGCCAAAGGAAACTGAGAGATTCCCCTACTTCGAGATGGGTCTGCCCGGATGAGGGGTGGTGGAAACTTAACACTGATGGGAGTTGGATGCCTTCGATTAATTCATCAGCGATGGGTGGAGTTATCAGGGATGTGGATGGAGATTGGGTGTTCGGTTTTAGCGGTGGCTTGGGAGCATGTACCAGTATCCAAGCAGAGTTACTTGCCCTCAGGGAGGGGCTTAAGTGGGCTTGGGAGAGAAGGTTGAGAAAACTGGTGGTTGAAATTGACTCACAACCGATATGTCATTTGGTTAATAAACGGTACACGTCGGAACATCCCTTGGAACCAATCCTGGAGGACTGTAGGAGCTTTCTTAAGAAACCCTGGATTGTTCGGCTTATACACATAAGGTGGAGTTATCAGGGATGTGGATGGAGATTGAGTGTTCGGTTTTAGCGGTGGCTTGGGAGCATGTACCAGTATCCAAGCAGAGTTACTTGCCCTCAGGGAGGGGCTTAAGTGGGCTTGGGAGAGAAGGTTGAGAAAATTGGTGGTTGAAATTGACTCACAACCGATATGTCATTTGGTTAATAAACGGTACACGTCGGAACATCCCTTGGAACCAATCCCGGAGGACTGTAGGAGCTTTCTTAAGAAACCATAGGCGGATTCAAAAATTCAGTGTAGTGGGACTGAGATTTTACAATAAATTATGTTTTAATTACAAAAATATATGTAAGGAGGTGATTTAACAAAAATAATCTCCACTAGTTACTTTAATTACATAATATCCGATTATGATCCCAAAAGAACATAACATATTTATGTATGTATCCTAACTACAATTTTAAATGGCACAAATTACATTCACAATTGACCGCGTCAATTTTCATTTGAGCTAGATCAATATTATTGGGGGATGAGATTTTGTGTAGTAATATATTAAATAAAAAGATAACAAGAAGTAGTTCTAAAAAATTGAATTATATTGATAGTTAATAAGAAAGAAATAAAATTAAGAAAAAATATTAATAGAATATTTTGGATATTTAACTTTTAATCTTGTTTTGTCTGCAATCTGAACTTTTTCTATATATGCAGGTCAATTAAAATTAATGTCTTGAAATGAAAATGGATCGATGCACATTGGCAAAAAATAATAACTCCAGGGGCTATCATTATTTATTCAATCCGTGGAAATTTGTTGCATATACTCCACTTCAACTATTTATGTTTTTGTCAAAATGTTCTAGAGTAGACCATTTTCTTTTTCATATTTAATGAGGTGATAAGCTTTATTATCAATGGATAATGAATCTTTATTAGAGAAAATGATTATTTATGATGCTCATTTTAAGACTAATCTCAAGACAAATGTGTTAAAATCCACATGGAAATTAAGGAGGCAGAGAAAATAGTTACGTTATAGCCAAACCGGTTGCATGGGGACCCGGATTTTCCAATTATAAATCGTTCTCCGAGTTTGATGCTGGTTCTACTGCTTTGTCCGAATCTTCAGTTGCGGCCATAAAACCAAGGTCAGTCGAAGTGGCAGAATCAAATCCCACATCGAATGTTGTATTCAAGCCGATAGCTAAACTTGTTTCAAAGACGACCGTTCCTACTCTTGGCAAATCTGGTTAATACTATTATATTTTGATGCATGAAACGCGTGGAAGTATGTATATACATTGATTGTGAAGTGTCGTCTTCATTGTTATGTGTACATAGATCCAGGGGAATAATGTTACTTTTCCTCGAGCGCTAGACATTAATGAGGCCGATAATCTACTCCCCGAGCCTGAAAGAAAGAGCAACGATATACTAAAAAAGTCTGAAAATGAAAAGAAATAATTGTTACTAGTAGATAACGTGGATCGTTTTGCATATGATGGTCCTAATTGGAGAAAGTATGGTCAGAACCATGACATGCCGATTAAAGGTACTACGTACTTCAGAGACTTTAACTAAGAACAAATTATGAACCACCAGAAAATGCACACTCACTGAATCTCTAACTCGATCGTTAGCAATTCAAGGCCTTGTAAATGTCTACAATCAAAGTTAATCGAATTCCTACAACTCTTGAGAATAGTGTGAAGCTTCAGTTAAGAAGAAGCATTGTGATGTTTACCTGATTACAATTTATGACATGTCATGAAGAATCATTGTCATATTTTAGTGATGGTGCATAACTATTTATGGTCACTGCTTATGCTTTTATGACTTGTTAACGCTCCATTTTCTTTTTCCATGTTCATACATATACATATCACAGTTTTCTGGGACAAATCATAGGCGTATCTGTTGTTTTTATTACTTAATAGCCACTAGAGGATAAAAGAAACAATAATCACAAAACATGCAGAGTATAAAATCTAGAAAAACTCTGTGTCTAGCTAGTTTTAGAAGTTAAAATGAGAAGAGGTTTGTATGGATTCCCATGCCCCATGGCTTGGTGGAATCGGTTCCGATTCTCAGCTTCCTAACGTCTATTAAGATGTTCTTATATGGTCGTCTCTTAAGATGTTCTTATATGGTTTGTTGTGATAATGAAGGTATTTTTTCCTGCACATCAATACTTCTTTGTTAAACTCGAGGGTGAACCGATTATGCTGAGAACTATGTGAAAAAATTCTGAAGCTTCGGGTCCATAGCTTGTTCTTGACATCAGACAGCTTCCACAATAGTACGGTGGTATCTTCATGTGACCGTAACACTCATGAAATAGAGCTCTCCTTTTATTTCCAACAAAGGAGACATAATTTTTTTCAAAATCTTGATAATCCCATGGCAACCCTAAGGTCGAAAAAACTTCATTCTCCGTGTCAAAGGAAAGAATAACATCTTCATCAATTGACATCCAATAAAAAGCCCCACAAGCAAAGACCCCCCATGGTTCAATCATGGAGCGTATATCCATGGCCTCGTCAATGGATCTCCAAGCATTGTAATGCAGCTGCTCGTCATCATTCGAGGTCGACAAAGTGAGGATTTCAAAACTCAAGTAAGTTTTTTGCACGATCACGTATTCATCACGGGATGGAACATAGCCAGAACCACCAAAATAAGTATAAGAAGAAGGTTCAGGCAAGTTGATGAGTCGCCGAGTGCTGGGATTATACAAGAAAAATCTATCTCTATCGGTAAAGCAAACCAACTTGGATTGGGATGGAAAATTCATCATATGTAGATTTGATGAAACAATAGGGAGACTCCATTGTTAGACTAATTCTCCCGCGAGATTAAAGGTGGTTAGAATGGGATTTTTATCATGACAAGAATATTGCAAAACTAGCATTGATGGGGGATTGTTGTTTAGGGATCTTTGATGGTGTAATTTTCTGAAAGAATAATTCGAGATTAGAAACTTCCAGTTCTTGGAAACAGACATATACCTTAAAAGACTTTTGACGGGTAATCTTGATAATATCTCCTTCACTATATCATCAGGCAAAAATCGACTTCCATCTATATTTGTTGATCCTTGCTTCACCATTATCTGCATCTCTGTCTCCATCACTAAAATTATGTAAACAATGTAATTGTGCCGCTTGTATACGTTTATATATATGTTGTATTTTTTTTTTTCAAGGGTTTAATCCCTTTCAAGCGGGTTGGACCACATTAAGTGGGCACGTTTATATATCTATATGTTTAGTTATCTATAAAACCTTAAAACTCTTTTTCCTTTTACTTTTGGTAATTATCAAAACCCAAAAGCATGGGCTTTTCTGGGGTTAGCTCTGGGTTGTGTTACTAGATGTTATTAGGTCCCCTTCAAAATTTGTAAATTCTTAACTCGATACCTAGAAAATGTATTATCAAAAATATATGCTTCCTTAAAAATGTGAAAAAAAAAAAAAAAAGGTCCCACTCAAACTATACCCTCCGCCCCAGAAAGCAAACTATGTTCCTATCTGCTCACAAAATCACTATCATCAATTCTTCATAATAAATCAAATTAAGCTTTGATTGATTTTATTTACACCCATTTTCTTATATATTCTCCTAAGAAGGCAAGACTAGAGATTTTACGTACCCATTAAAATGGAATCCGATAAGAAAATTTATAATCATTGCTTAATAGGAAAGTCGTTTTATATAGGAATTTGAATCAATTCTCTGTGAAACTAAAACATGTCACTTAAGCAGGAGAGACTATTTAGTGCAATCGTTGCACCACGTCATCAAGTACACGTCTTGCAGCCTATCAATATACTTGTGACATGTGAAGTGGTACTTCACATCACCCCATATTATGGCCATGTTCCCAAAAATAGGATTTCAAAAAATTATGTTCACATTGTCAGAATATGGGTAATGTGGATTATCAATCCATATGTCCCAAGTGTATTAGTGTGTTGTACCACGTGTACTTAATGACGTGGTGCCTCGATTACACTAAATAATTTCTCGGCAGGCAGAATGAAAATGCATGAGGGACTTTACAGTTTCAAACCAAAGCGATTTATTTGTTTTACTATTTAGGACCAAGATAAAATTATAATTACTTGAGGGTCACAAGATTCAAAATGTTTGGAATAATTTAAAAGTTTTATACTGAATTTATAATTAAATTGGACTTAATAAATAAATATTTAGAAAGTAGGATTGAATGCATAATTTTCAAAAATTTCATAATTGCCAAATTAAAACCCATCTTCTCAACTAATTATTGCCAAAAAAACCCTCTTATCCATCACCTCACCTCAAGAGTTTCATATTTTAATTCAGTTTTTTTAATTGATGGATGTTCTAGTAATTTTAGTTTTTTAAATATTTTTCTTAAAATATACATAGTACAACAATCTATTGTACAAGTTGTCAATCAAAAAATTAAATGACTAAGATAACAATGGATATAATCCAATGATAATTAAAGAGGGGTCTAATGTATACTTAGCACAAGAGGTACTAATCTGAGAAAAGCGTGTATATTCAAGAAAATCTATAACGGCCTAATTTTCTTTTTCTTTTTTTTATATTTTTTTGTAGTGAGCTTTAATTAAATAAATAAGAAAAAAGATTATGCTAATTGAATTGTGTAGCATTTTGTAATTGTAGATGGTTATGTAATCCCTAATATTAACAATATTTTTTCTTTTAGCACAATAGTTGGTTTTCAGAATAATATAACTTTATTAACTTTTTAAAAGAAATACTCGGATTCCAGTCCATGCCAATGGGTATAGTGGATTTACAGATAAGTAAATGCAATTTTCTTGTAAGCACAAATTCGTCTCTCGTGGAAAAGATGGTTTATTTTATTTTATTTTTATATATTTTTTGTTGTTTTATAAGGTTAGGTCCAGATTTCAGATTGAGTTCTTATTAACAAAAATATTGCTCACCCCATGACAGACAATTCAATAGAATTTTGAAAAGATAAAAATTTTTTCGTGTGACATGCAATGTTATTAAACCCGGACCGGACCAGCTGGTCGGACCGGTTCAACCGTGAACCGGTGCCCTCTTCGGTCCGGACTACCCATCAAAACCGGATGATTTCAGAACCAGTACGAATCGTTCAAAACCGGCGAACCGGTGAACCGGTGGCCCGGTCAGACCCGCGGTTCTCAACTTTCTCTATTAAAAAAAAAAAAGTTAGGGTTTTATAATCCAAAATCTACACGCTGAAAATTGAGGAGAAAGCTTAGGCACAACTGTGAAGGTAAGGAAATTCTTCTTTTCTCTTCCATTTTTGTTATTTTTCTTCTTCTTTTCCTTCAATCTCCTTCAAAATCTTTCTTTTTCTAGTCAATCTTCATGCTAATTTGAGAATGAGAATGTTAGTATTTCAAACTTCACCAAACAACAGTATTCTATAGTACTTTAAAAAGCTTCTCTCTTTGTGAAGGTGTGTGTATTTTGATTCTTGAAGTCCAGGAAAAGAGGAAATTTTTTTATAGATGTAGTTGGAGCAAATTTTGAAGATGAAAGTGTTGTAAAAGAAGGAAGAATTGGAAGTTTGGTTTATTCGAACTAAAGGGGCTAAGATAAATGGGAATTGAATGAAGGAAGTCATTAAATGAAAAGGGGAAGTGGGTTTTAGTCTTTTGAGAAAATAATTAAGGAGATCAAAAGTCTAGTATTCAATTTTTTTATTTAAAATATTTTGTGTGTGTCATGAGTTGTGTGTTTAATTTGGATCCTATATAAATATTATATGACTTCTCAGTTATCACAATAAATTTACTTCTGGTATCTGTATTATTATAAATAACAAGTAATGAAAGAATTTTAAAAAATAAATAATAATTATGATGTCATCACCGGTTCGACCAGCGGTTGAACCGATAAAACCGGTAACCAGTTGAGTCATCGGTTCGATTGTCGGCCCGGTTATGAAAACATTGGTGACATGACAACAGAAGTGACCCTAGCCAAAAAGAATTGAATATTTACTGAAGCCCAATTCTATTTCCGTTTCTAACCAAAAGCCCAAGCTAATTAAAAATTATAATTAGGGCTGTAATCGAGTCGAGTAGAACCGAACGATACACTGTTTAAGCTTGGTTTGATTTTTATCGAGCTTGAAATTTTGTGTTTGAGCTTGGTTTGATTTTCAATCGAGCCGAGCTCAAACAAAACGAGTTCGAGTCGAATATTGAGTAGCTTGGTTTGATTTTTAACCCTAGTTATAATTTAAGAATAAGGAAATTTTGTTCTACATGAAAATGGTCCTAATTGAACAATGAAAAATATAATATGACAAGTAACTTTTCATTTAAATTTCTGTCAAAGATTTTTCTACAATTTATGGGTTGTTGATTTAGTAATCAACATAATATAATAAAAAATTATTACTTCAAACTTTGTTCTTAATTTTATTACTTAAAACAGATGAATTTTATTATTATAATTCTCTATTATATTTTTATGACATGCTTGATTTTTGTTTATTTTTAATTTCTTGACAACTATTTAGGTGATTTTTTAATTTTTAATTTTTTATTTATCTATGTAACCATAAGAGTATTGAACTTGATATTTATCGAAAAACATTTGTTTTTGACATGTATCAACCTTTTTGAGTTGTGCCAAGTATTTATTATCAAAGATAGGAAAGCCAAACAAGTATTCTTATTGATTTGTATTGACTTTTTTTATTCCTCTCTATGAAGAAAGACATGAAGAAACTCAAAATACATTATTGTACTACGTATATTTGGCCCTAACACTACCAATCCTGGATCAATATTTTTAGAAAATATTGTATCCAATTTGTAAAAAATAGGTCATTTTGAATCGACAAATTTTGAAATATAATTTTTAAAATATATGTGAAGTTGTGGGGACCAACCTTGAAGTACTTTATAAATTATCTGGATTTGTTGATTGATTGCTTGCCTCAAATTGAAACTAAATGGTAGGAATGCATTAAATTTTCTTTTATAATAAATATGAGGTGAATGCAAAATACTCCCCGTGTTATGCTTAACCTGCAAGAAACTACCTTTTGAAATTTTTATTATGCAAATCTTTATTGTGTTTTCATAAATCCTGCAAAAACCACCCAATATGTAAAATATAGGTCGTTTTGGATCGACATATTTCAAGAAACCATTTATAAAGTACTTCAAGGTTGGTCCCTACAATTTCACATGATATATTTTAAAAATTATTTCTTGAAATTTATCGATCCAAAACGATCTATTTTTTACAAATTGGGTGTTTTTTGCAAGTTTTTTGAAAACACAAGGAAGTTTAGCATAGTAAAAATTTTACAGGGTAATTTCTTGCAGGTTTAGCATAACACAGGAGAGTATCTTGCATTTTTCCCAATAAATATTGACTTATTTTTATTAAAATATTTTAAATATAGAGGTTTGAAATTTTTAAGCCATTTTTTTTTTTTTTTTTTTTTTTTTTTCATTTCAATTGATTCAAAAACAAAAAAGTTTTGACATTTTAGATAAAAATACAAAAATATTGATCCATGATTGGTAGTGTTAGGGCCAAATATACGTAGTACAATAATGTATTTTGAGTTTCAAATGAGTGAAGATATTTTTGTTTGAAAATGTTAAAATCTGTTTTTGTTGTTCTTCACAATATGTTGGGTTTTAAAAACATATATTTATATAGGTCAATGAAATAATTTTAAAATTCTAAATGTTAAAATATTGTATTTGAATTTGTTGTATACATGTTGGATTTTAGGTAAAGATTATTCTTTTTAAAGAAATTAATGTTTTAATTTCCAGGAATTAACTACTAAAAGATACTTGCCAGATTTGTTTAGTTGAAACTTATTACACTTTAAATCTGGAAAGAAGAATATAACAAAAAGAGATACCTCTGAATTATACGTCTATGATCTCAGTACTTTTGTATTTCTTATGAATAGGAAAGACATGAAGAAAGTCTATGATCTCTTTCTCAAGTAATAAGACCATAACATGTCTTTAATGACTTGATATATGTGTTCTACAACATCACATATTCCTACTCAAATTCTAAATCAACATCGAGAAAGTGTTGCACCTTTGTCAATGAGTACTTTTGCAGTGCCGATCTAATTAGAATCTATTGCCATGATATGTCAATATAGAGATATCATATTAGCCCATCTAAGTATAAGTGATTTAATACATAGCAAACTGAACTCGTTTTAAATCCCATAAGGTACAAAATCGAAAGGGTCACTACGTGGCCCAATCATCTCCCATATCCAAATGATCATTATCACTAATTCAATCCCTTTGTATAAAATCTAGTAGTTCCAGGTGAGAATTACTTAAATTCTTCCAACTTAGGAACTCCCACTAGAGTACTTAATTCAAAGTACTTACAAATATTTAATGTGCATCGTGTTACATCTTAACACGACCTAACAAAGTGCACACAAGGAGATACATGTATATCAAACACGCATCGAAGTAACACATAAACGTAATCATGTGATCAATTAAGAATCACCTTCGAAGATTCTACTGTCAAAGCCTCAAGGGACAAAAATTAATGATACTTGTCTTACTTAAAAGAAGATTGAGTGAAAAACTCAGATTCTTGAAAAAAGTTTTAAAGTTTTCAAAAACTTTTAGGAGAGAGATAAAAAAAATATATATAAAATATTTTTCCTTCAAATAGTTCGTAATACAAATTTTAAATTTCAATAGGGAAATTTATTACGTCGTTTTTCAACCAATTAGATAAACGATAGATTCATTCCATTAAGATGGAATTCCATTGTTCAGTTTTCTTCTCTTAGCCCTCGGCTAAAGAAACGTCCCTATTGCGTCAACTTTAACGTTTCATGTCCTTGACCACGAAACTCGAAAAGTGTGCATAAACTTTTATTAGAATTACTAACGTTTTGCAACTTGCATAAATTGCAAAAGAGGTTTAGATTCTTAATCATATTGTCGCTCTCCCACTAAGTTCGGCATACGTCACGTTCTCAAACTAAATTGAGTTAAATATTAGATGAAGCTCATAAGCTAATCAAAATACCTTAACTCTTGCTCATAAAAGAATATATTACACTTATTTTTGCTCACAAGCAAATCAAGTTCTAATCTCACAAAAATTAATGGAAAAATAAATTTTCCAAATTATAAAATAAAATTATTAGAACGTCATAAATAAGTGTTGAAGTACTTCGTTTTGAAGTCAAACGTTTGAAAATATTTCCAGAGTTTTCAGAAAAAAAAAAAACAGAAATTTTCTTGATTTAAAATGATGTTGAATCATTTTCTACATGCATTAGAAAATTGAAATTGGCTTAAAGTGTTTCCAAACACTCCCACTTGCTAGCCATTTCCTCAAAAATATTTTTCTGGACCAACATAAAAAATTTCAAAATTTTCCTTCAAAGAAAAATAATCTTCTATTTTAAAACATTTTCCAAGCATAAAAAATCAAGAATTTTTTTTTTACATTATGAAAAAATAATTTAAATTCACCAGACGATCAGAAATAAAATTCTGAACACAGAGAATTTTTCTGGCCAAAAACAGACACCGGAATATGCCACACTTGCGTGACACTGCCATGCAATACAATCGCAGACGTGGTAGCTGACATGTCATGCCACGTGGATATCCACATTGTGCTGAGCACACGTGTGGCGCCTAGCTGGCTGCCACGTGTTGCGCCTCTACGGGTTGATACACCACAATTACACGAAAAATAATAAATCTTGATCAGCTAGAACACAAGATATATTATAATCTAGGAGTTAGGAACGATCTTGGAACAAAATCAAAAAACGAAAAATTCTTCCACAGGGAAGAAGGGTTCGGCCGATTACACAGGGAGAGGGGAGAGAATTTTTTGCTCTGCTCAAATTTTGCTTATTGAGTTGTGTGAAAAATAACTACAAGTTACCTACTTATAGTTATCTCCCTAACCTAGTCCTATTAGGACTATGACTTTTCTCTCCTACATGGGCCATGACCCTCTTTAATTAGGAGACCAAGTCTTTTAATTAATTCATGGCCCAGTTAATTAATTTTGACCAGACTTTATTTAATTTCCCAATCAAATAGCCTAATTAATTAACTACTCTCCCAATTAATTAATTCTGACTCCAAGTCCAATTAATTAATTATTCCTTTAATTAATTAAATCCAACTTAATTAATTAACTCGCAAATTAAATTCCAATTTAATTTATGATCCTGATCCAATTCCAATTGGATCCCATTTTGTTCCAATTGGGTCGACCCAGTCGACCCACCCATTATAATCGACCCAGTCGATTATTCACCCAGTCGACTCGGTCGTTCTTATTTCCTCGCTTTCGCTTCATGTGTATTGTGTATGCCCCCGTAGGTTCACCACATAATTGGCCATGGGTTATAGTTAAATATTATTTAATTATTCGAGCAAGACTTACTCTAAATCAATCGAACACTCTGTCGATTGATCATTCCAATATTAACACCCCTGCCAATTTGGGAATTCTCCCACACTCCACGGTCGATGTCCAGCCACAAGCCCATGGAGCCCAGTCACTGGTGAATTAATTCAGTGAACCTTTTATCATTTACAATTTCCATATAAGACATAATCTTTCCATCGATTAATCTCCCAGTCGAGACTTAAGGGTATGGTCTTTCATCGGGTTCCCTTTTGATTTCGTCTTGACCTTATGTATTCTGATTTCGAAATAAATTCTCTTTGACTTAATTTTTATGAGCTACTTACATAAAGCCGTCAGATACCTTGGCCAAGGTTTTTACCAGAATTAATTTCTCACAGAAATTCATAGGAGAATTTCCCAACCGATCAAGTCGGGTCAATGGATCCTTTGTTGATGATATGACTTTGCATACGAGTTCTTCTATACCCAATATGAGTCCAGAAAGACTTCTGGAGATCCCCAGTCAGTCAGAACTCACATCAAAGCGTAGACGTTCTCGCACCAGATAAACCCTATCACCTCAAGTAGTTAGGGATCGTTCCTCGTATACTGTTGTAAATTGGAATAACTTCAACCCCATATGCGACTACCGCTTCCATGGTGAGTTATTTCCTAATTGGGGTATTTAGTGCGCTTGCCATCCCAGCAAGCCACCCACTTATGTGTATCGACTATCCCAGTCACGCTCGTGGACCCCAACGTTCTCCAGTTCATCTAAGTATACACAATAGTGAGAGTCTAACCGAATCCAACGATGTCCTATCTCGATTGGATTCTACGACTCTTGAATACGTTCTAGATCACAGCTTTGGAGATCAGTCCACGGGTTGTCCCATAGCCCTGTGATCTAAGGACTTCTATCCTTATGCGTAGATATTTATTACATAAGATAAAGATGACCATTTAATAAAGTACATTTATTAATCGAAGTTGAATAGTTCCTCATTTATTACAATAAATACTAGTCATACAGCTGTCTTGCAGGACACTATTTCTATCAGGGAGATCACTAAGAAAACCTATCCACTGAAGCTAGATCACTCACACAAATGGATCTACACTTCGCACAACACTCCTTACAATTTTTCACTCAGAAATTCTTTTTATCATTTTCATCTTCAACTTCGGCTTTTGTCAACAAATGACTAAGCTGATGAGTGAGCTGTTCTTGAGAATTAGAGATTTTGCTTAGGAAATTCTCTCAGAGTTTTGTGTTATTCTCTTCTTCTTCAGTCTCATGAACTATTTATACTCCAAATGTCCGTTGAAGAAAGACAGAATTCAAATTCCTCGGGTACTAGTCCTTAATTTCTGCTAACGGCTCTCTTCTCTGCAGCAGTACTGTCAACATTACTTTTTGTCAGATAGCATTTAATGCACCAAGCTGATACGAGATTTTCCTTCAATCATTTGTCCTTAATACCCTCGGTCTTCAGCATTTATTACTCCAAGTGCATTTATTACCATTGGAGAGACTTCCTGATCATCTTCACTTAGCTGATGAGTACACTAGTCTAATGATGAACTTAGCTGATCTCAAACTTGAACTAATCCTATTTAAATATGATTTCTTCCTTCAACAGCAGATCAGTAGTCTTCTGGACCATGTTGAATTTTGACTTGACTGATATATCTTTGAGTTCAATCAAAATTCTTCTAAGGGTTTTCACTAAGCTTTCCTAATTTAGTTGGTTGAGATGTTTTGGAAATCATCAAAACCTCCCTTTAAACTTCAAATTACTTAACTTCTGATCTTCATCTTCATCTAACAATTTTTCCCTTTTTGATGATGACAAAACTTATCAGCGAAGTACCTGTACCTAGACCAAAGTTTTATCCCAAAAAAATTCTGAGATAGAAATAGTTTATTGGATGGAAAACTTGAACTTTTATTCATTTGAGAAAGTTAGTACAAGTTACAAGTTTTTCAGAAAGATGAAAAATTACAAGGAAAGTAAAAACAGATTACAAGAAATAAATAAGCACTAGTGATCTGATTCTTCATCAGTCACTTCTTCTTCAATTTCAACAAATTCTTCATCTTCTTCATCATCAACTTCATCACATCATCATCTTCATCAGCGAGAAGATTCTTCTGAGCAGCTTCGATTTTCTTCTGACGTTATGCTTCAGCTTCCTCTAGTCTCTTCTTGATGCGTTCCAAATTTAGTTTCTTCACTTCTGGATCCAGTTGCTCTTCAGATATATCTTTGTTTGCAGCCAGCTCTTTATCAGACTTGACTGGTTCCTTGGATTCTTTTTCTGTTTCATCAGCAACGTTTTCATCAGCATCTGCTTCCGTCTCATTATCAGCCTTTTCGTCAGTTTCTTTGACTGGTTAAGATACGGACTCTGTTTCCTTCTGATCATCTTTCTTCTCAACAGCAGATTCTTTTGGTTCAAGTACTTGAACAGTTTCAGTTACTGGAGCTGATTCCTCCTTTTCAGATATTGACTTCTCTTCCCCCTTTTTGTCATCATCAGCAGGGAGAGATTCAGCAACTGGCAGGTTGATGGCAGTGCAGATCCTTTTGATGTTGGCATCCATTGTGACAAGTCTGGATGAATGATGATTAAGTGTGGATCTCAGAGTACTGGTTATATCATTCAAGCAATCTATGTTGAGTTGCAAGGTAGTTAACTCATCATGAAATGTTTTAGCAGTAGCATCCATGTGATGTGCAAAATCAATCTTCAGCTCTGCTTCAGCATTGACAAGCTTGGTGACCATAGTTATGACATCAGCACTGTCTCCTTCATGGCGTTTAAGAGCTGTGTGAAGGTGATTCAAATAAGACTTAACGTCTTCAATGTTCCCATTCACGCTGGTCAGACTCTGTATGAGTTGAAAAGAGCTGTCTGAAGGAATGTTATCAATTGTATCCATGAACAATTTCTTGTTCTCCTCCTGCAAATTCAAAAAAGCGGTGATTCAAATCCACTCCGGCACTCCGTGTAACCCACCCCCCCCCCCCCCCCCCCCAAAAAAAGAAAAGAAAATAGAGGCGAAAAATACCAAAGCAGTCTTGTATCAGACTACCTGTCCTCTTGTAGTTGGATCTCCAAGTTTTTGGAATGCGCCAAACTCTACTTGAGCATCCAAATCTGGGTCAATACAAGCAAAAACATCTCTGAACAAGGTTCTAGCACCATGCCATATGTGTCCGAAGAAGAAGAGCAAAGCAAACGAAGCATGTCCATGGTCCTTGCGGATCGGACCATCCATATAACATACAAAAAGAAACTCATCCCGAACTTGGTGGTTAAACTCTACTGCGGTGACGATACTGTAGGGGAGGTCCTGCGAAAAAATAGCTCGACGCCAGGATGATAAAAAGCTTAACACCTCTCATTCTTATTTTTTTTTTCAACGAAAAAAATGAAAAATTAAAAGGTCGTCTTATTCAAAACCCGAATTATGACATCCCTTCTCTCCCACTTCACACCTCGGAACGCACCGTTCTTATAGAGATTAACGCGCTTTCACATCTTCTTCACAGATCCAGTCTTCAGTTTTCATCTTGTATCTGCTTGTTTTCAACCTTCATTTCTTTCTCAGCTTTTAAAGTCTATCTTCCAAGGTTTGATCCAGCAGCATCTGAATGGAGTCCATCAGATCAGAGAGCTTGTCGGCTGTTGGATTGGAAGTAGAAGCTGATGGCTCAGTTAGGTGAATATGAACATCTGCTAAGTCTTCTTCTGTTATATCTTCATTTTGTTCAGGCTCAGCAGTCTCCTGAACTGTTTCATGAACAAGTGCGCCAACATTTACTTGAACATCTTCTTGAGCTTTTTGTTCATCAGACTTGGCAGCTTCTTGTTGAACAATATGCTGTTCTTCCACCTTGACAATTTCAGGTGTTCCATCTTCAGATACCTTCGTGGTCTGATGGATAACCTAAGTGATCTTAGGCATAGATCCCTGAGCAGGTGCCTTGATTACTTCCTCCTTATGATTACTGACTTCACAGCCGAAAGCAATCTGCTGAACACTTGGCAGTGAGGGCAGATCACTTGGAGATCCTTTCTAATATCTTGAGCGTTCTAACCATTTCTCCAAGGCTTGATATACAACAATTTTAACAGCCCTTTGAACAGGGTCTTCACTTTTCTTTCTTTTGGAAGGTAGGGATTTCTCTGTCTTCTTGGCTTCCTTATAGACAATATTTCTTGCAATATTGTGGAAGACATCCCTAATGTGATCAGGATCCAAGGCTTGTGATATGGATGAAGTTTGTAAGAAGGACATAACCCACTATTCTTCTTCTTCAAACTCCTTCCAAGCCTTCAGCTCGGCAACAGACTTGTCAACTCTAAAGGTCCTCCACTGATTATATCTAATCTTCTCTTGGACGAACAGAGTGGCCTGCTGTAGCTGTCTGTCAAATTCTACCAAAGTAGCTTCAAATCTGGGAAAGGCAATGGGGTGACCTTTGACAATATTTAAAGCCCATTTGACGTTGAAAGGGCACTTCTCAACTCTCTCCTGGTGGCAAGATTTTTCTTGCCTTCAAAGATTCACCAATCTTTATACCACCAGCTCGTTCAGGCCTATGAGCATCCTTCTTGCTCAATTCCATAACTAAAGCCAGTTCAGCTTCCTCTGCGGCTTGTCGTTCAACAGTTGTCATTTTCCTTTTCTTTTCTTCCTTTTCTGCTTGAATCTTGCTAAGCCTGATAGCTTTGGCAAGTTCCTTGCCTTCTTCTCTTCGAGGGCATCCTCCTTCTTCTTCTTTTCAGCTGCGGATCTTCTGATGTTAACAATTTTTCTCCTCTCAGGCTTATCAGCAGCAGCAAGTTCAGGAGCAACAGATGAAAGTGGAATGGCTGCTTTAGGTTCGATGATCCTCACTTCTGGATCAACTTGAGGTTCTGAGACCTCAGCTGTTCAAGATTGCTGTTGGGAAGCTGTTGCAGCAGCATCAGCAGATTTTTCAGCTTCAACTGGCCTCTCAGCTGTTTGAGGGCCTTCCCTGACTAAGTCAGCAGACTTAGTGGGAGATGGTTCAAAAACCACCTTTCTTTTGGCAGACTTCTTTGGAACAGTCTTCTCCTTTACTTGCCTTAAAGTTGCAGTGTCTTTCAGCTGACTTCTTGTCCTCTTTGCAACGTTCTCAGCAGGTTTATCTTCTGATATAGTTCTTGAAGGTGAACCGGTAGACATCTCCAAAATCTCCTTAGTTGTCTGACGAACTATGGCGTCAGAAACAACTATCTTCTCTTTATCTGTTCTGGCTTGAACAGCTGGCTTAGCTGTTTGAACATATGCCTTCCTTTTCTTACTTGGAGCTTTTTCCTTGGGCTCATAAGTCTCCTCATCAGCTGTTTTCCTCTTGGGATTTCCTCCCTTCACAGACTGATATGAAAGCATTGCCTTAGCATTGTGAACAACCTTACCATTTGTCAGATCACTTCCCAACTCTGTGAACAGATGACTTAGAAAGATTCTATGATTTGACTACCCTTTCTTGTGAAAATTTTCTAGAATGTACCAAACAATCTCTGCCCAATTAACTTCAAAGCCGTAGTGAATTGCTATCATCATGTCATATCTCTTCATTGTAATACTATCTAAAGAAAAGGTGCAATTTTCTACCAACTTTGCTACCATATCAGCCATGCGCTGATATTCATCCTCCAATTGCTTTTTCTTTATGTTACCTGATAGTATTTCCCCTTCCTGGGCACAAATGCTCCAAAATTCTTGTTCCTTATCCTCAGCCATGGTTTTCAGGTATGTTCTTCCCTTGTTTGACACCCCGTACTTCTCACTTAGCAGAGCATTAGTGATGCAAAGATCTTTTCCTCCAACTGTTGCCTTAATCTCCAGTGCATTAAAGTCAACATCATCCTTTGCTCCATAATACTCCAGAACTTGATCTTTGTAGACCATTTCATCGAGTGCTTCCATGAAGTCCACTAGTGTTGCAGCCTTTAACTTTTCCAGAATCGTCTTCATCACGACGGTCCCAGTTTTGTGATATGTATCGTAGACAAGATACATACCCTCAGCTTTTGCTTCTTGTTGTGGAGTCATGATGATTATCTGAAGAGAGATTAGTAGAACAGGAGAGTATTTTTGCAGAGAGAATGAGCTAAAAAATCTTTTGAATGCCTTAGACAATATTTGGGTGCGTAAAAGACCAGTAAGCTGATTAGATCTGTATTTAAATAGGTGAGAGCGTCAGTTTCCGTGTTATACACGAACCGTTAGATCAGTTTTGAGTAAGCAGTGATCATGGGGCGACAATTACGCGTTTCAAATTTCAAAAAACATTAAATGACAGACGGGAATGCGAACCACCTCAGTCGACTTATAAAAGCGTGTTTTCAGATATAACGTTTTAAATAACAATGATTTTATATAAATAATCAGACGAGTAAGCTAATACTTATATGATCAGACGAGTGTCCTCATGACATATATTACTAGTGAAAGCCAATAACTAGTAATCTTCCTCGGCTGTTTGTCAATCCAACTAGATAACTAATCTTCAATCTTCAATAATCAAGAACTTATGTGATGAGAACTTAACTTCAACTAACTTTCATCAACATATTTCATCTTTTGATCAGAAGTACCGCTAGTCTTACACGTTCCCCCTGACTTTAAGAATCCATAAGTTAACTAGTCTGTTGAGAATTAACCTTGAAGATAATAAGATGACTAAGATGATAAACTCCAGTCTTCTGATGAGTTCCCCCTCAGCTTATGCATCTAAATTTAGTAGTCCTAGTTCAGCTCTTAGAATTGAGAACCTTGCATCACTTAGAGGTTTAGTGAAAATGTCAGCGATCTGATTGTCAGTATGAACATACTCTATTATAACATTTTCTTTTTCCACATGATCTCTTATGAAGTGATGTTTGATCTCAATATGCTTGGTTCTTAAGTGGCTTGTAGTGTTCTGAGTGAGAGAGATTGCAATTATGTTGTCACAGTAGATAGGGATTTCACTGATTTTAATGTTGTAATTTTCTAGTTGATGCTTCAACCAAAGTATTTGTGCACAACAAGCTCCAACAGCTATGTACTCAGCTTCAGCAGTAGAGATAGATACTGAAGTCTGTTTCTTACTCATCCATGAGATCAGACGACTACCCATGAATTGACAGGCACCTGTTGTGCTCTTCCTATCAATCTTGCAGCCAGCAAGGTTAGAATCTGAATAACCTATCAGCTAGAATCCAAATTCTCTAGGATACCATAATCCCAAATCTTGAGTGCCTTTGAGGTATCTAAGTATCCTTTTGGCAGCCAGAAGATGGGATTCCTTAGGATTTGATTGATATCTCGCACAAACTCCAACAGAGCACATGATATTAGGTCTGCTAGCTGTTAGATACAACAATGACCCAATAATGCCTCTGTACTTTGTTATATCCACTGATTTGCCATCTTCATCTTTATCCAAACGAAGTCCAGTAGACATAGGAACACTAACAGTAGAGCTAATTTCCATACCAAATTTCTTGAACAGATCTTTTGTGTATTTAGCTTGGTTAATGAATATTCCATCAGGCAACTGTCTAACTTGCAAACCAAAAAAATAATTCAGTTCACCCATCATGCTCATTTCAAACTTGTTTTGCATCAGCTTGGAAAACTTGTCACACATCTGTTGATTAGTTGAACAAAAAATAATATCGTCCACATATATTTGCACAAACAATATATGATCCTCCCATTAAACAGTAAACAAGGTCTTATCTACCTTACTTTTATGAAATCATTTAATTAAAAGAAAATCAGATAGGGTATCATACCATGCTCTTGGAGCCTGTTTCAGTCCATCTAGGGCTTTCTTCAGACGATACACCTTGTCTTCTTCCTTATATGCTTCAAATCCAGGTGGTTGTTCAACATAAACTTCTTCTAGCAATTTTCCATTGAGAAAGGTAAATTTCACATCCATTTGATAGACTGTGAAATTCTTATGAGCAGCATAGGCGAGAAATAATCTGATTGCCTCTAATCTTGCTACTGGTGCAAAGGTTTCGTCAAAGTCAATGCATTCTTCTTGGCAATAACCCTTGGCCACTAATCTTGCTTTATTTCTGGTGACAATACCATCTTCATTCATTTTATTCCTGAATAACCATTTAGTGCCAATTACCTTTTGATGACTTGGTCTAGGAACTAAGTATCAGACTTCATTCCTTTCAAATTGATTTAACTCTTCTTGTATAGCTTCAATCCAATTCGAATCACTAAGAGCTTCTTCAATCTGTTAGGCTCTATTTGAGATAGGAAGCTGACAAACATTGCATTTTTGCAGCAGCTCTCCTTGTCTTTACTCTATCTAAAGGATCACCAATCACTAATTCAGGTGGGTGATTCTTTAGCCATCTGAGATCAGGTTGCAAGTCTAAATGTTGTCCTCTATTTTGATTTTGCAACACTAATGTTGGAGTTTCAGTAATAGTATCTTGTACAACAGTTGTCTGTTGAACAATCTCTGGTCTGTCAGCTGTTTGCAACTCGTCTGTTAGACAATCAACAATGTGATTTTGAACAACACTTGAGTTAGCAGCTAAGTTGAGATCAGGTAGTATGATGGGTATATACTCTTCATTTATTTCAAAAAATCAGTAGATAGATTTTGATTCTTTTCAGAAGATTGATTTGGTTCATCAAATACTACATGAATGAATTCTTCTACAAGTAAAGTTCTTTTGTTAAAGACTCTATAAACTTTACTGACAGTAGAGTATCCTACAAAAACAGCTTCATCAGCCTTTTTCGCAAAAGCAGTAAGGTGATTTTTTCCATTATTTAAGACAAAGTATTTACAACCAAAAATTCTAAAGTAATGAAAGTTTGGTTTCCTGTTGTTCCAAACTTCATATGGAGTCTTGTTTTGGTGCTTGTTGTGATAGAAATAATGTCCTGCAAGCCAGCTGTATGGCTAGTATTTATTGTAATAAATGAGGAACTATTCAATTTCGATTAATAAATGAACTTTATTAAATGGTCATCTTTATCTTATGTAATAAATATCTACGCATATGGATAGAAGTCCTTAGATCACAGGGCTATGGGACAACCCGTGGACTGATCTCCAAGGCCGTGATCTAGAACATATTCAAGAATCGTAGAATCCAATCGAGATAGGACATCATTGGATTCGGTTAGACTCTCACTATTGTGTATACTCCGATGAACTGGAGAATGCTGGGGTCCACGATCGTGACTGGGATAGTCGATACACATAAGTGGGTGGCTTGCTGGGATGGCAAGCACACTGAATACCCCAATTAGGAAATAACTCACCATGGAAGCGGTAGTCGCATATCGGGATTGAAGTTATTCCAATTTACAACAGTATACGAGGAACGATCCCTAACTACTTGAGTTGATAGGGTTTATCTGGTACGAGAACGTCTATGCTTTGATATGAGTTCCGACTGACTGGGGATCGCCATAAAGTCTCTGTGGACTCATATTGGGTATAGAGGAACTCGTATGCAGATTCATATCATCAACAAAGGATCCATTGACCCGACTTGATAGGTTGGGAAATTCTCCTATGAATTTTTGTGAGAAATTAATTCTTGTAAAATCCTTGGCCAAGGTATCTGAAGGCTTTATGTAAGTAGCTCATAAATATTAAGTCAAAGAGAATTTATTTCGAGATCAGAATACATAAGGTCAAGACGAAATAAAAAGGGAATCCGATGAAAGACCATACCCTTAAGTCTCGACTGGGAGATTGATCGATGGAGAGATTATGTCGTATATGGAAATTGTAAATGATAAAAGGTTCACTGAATTAATTCACCAGTGATTGGGCTCCATGGGCTTGTGGCTGGACATCGACCATGGAGTGTAGGAGAATTCCCAAATTGGCAGGGGTCCTAATTTTGGAATGATCAATTGAAACAGTGTTCGATTGATTTAGAGTAAGTCTTGCTCGAACAATTAAATAATATTTAATTATAACCCACGGCCAATTATGTGGTGAACCTATGGGGGCATACACAATACACATGAAGCGAAAACGAGGAAATAAGAACGACCGAGTCGACTGGGTCGACTGGGTGAATAATCGACTTGGTCGATTATAATGGGTGGGTCGACCCAATTGGAACAAAATGGGATCCAATTGGAATTGGATCATGATCATAAATTAAATTGGAATTTAATTTGTGAGTTAATTAATTAAGTTGGATTTAATTAATTAAAGGAATAATTAATTAATTGGACTTGGAGTCAGAATTAATTAATTGGGAGAGTAGTTAATTAATTGGGCTATTTGATTGGGAAATTAAATAAAGCCCGGTCAAAATTAATTAACTGGGCCATGAATTAATTAGAAGACTTGGTCTCTAATTAAAGAGGGCCATGGCCCATGTAGGAGAGAAAAATCCTAGTCCTAATAGGACTAGGTTAGGGAGATAACTATAAGTAGGTAACTTGTAGTTATTTTTCACACAATTCAATAAGCAAAATTTGAGCAGAGCAAAAATTCTCTCCCCTCTCCCTGTGTAATCGACCGAACCCTTCTTCCATGTGGAAGAATTTTTCGTTTTTCGATTTTGTTCCATGATCGTTCCTAACTCCTAGATTATAATATATTTTGTGTTCTAGCTGATCAAGATTTATTATATTTCGTGTAATTGTGGTGTATCAACCCGTAGAGGCGCAACACGTGGGGCGCTACTGCAGAGCTTGGGTCGATTTTGCTGAGGAGGAATTCAGAGTCCGTTTTGCTAGCTAAGGATTTGCAAGGAGATAGGTATAACTGCAACTGTTATACTATCGTTTTATTTATGTTCATATATATACAACTAGAGTAGTATCATGGCAAGATTCCGTAAGAGGTCCTAAAAAGTTTATATTCCGCTGTGGCTAGGGCTGTTTATCTTACCGAATACCAACAGTGGTATCAGAGCCAACTCTAGGCTTTGTATATATATGAATTTGCAAATTCTGTGTTTTTAAATCATATGTTTGATTTATGTGGCTAGTTCTTTAACATTGCATGTTTTAGAACGTAGATCTGTTAACTTAGAGTTAATGTATAATTTCAGATTCGAAAATTTTATCATGTTAGTTTTTATTTTGGATTGGGATTTAACTGACTAGATCTGTTAAATTAAATCATGTGGGTAATCGGAACAAACACAAAAAAAAATTTTGAGTTCAACCGCGGTGGCACGCGGCGGTGCGCGACAGCGCACCGCGGCTAGGCGGCCATCGCGAGCTGCCGCACGTAGCAGCGCGTAAACAGCGCGCTGTCTGCGTGTGCAGCACACGGCAACTGCCTACGGGCAGTCTGCCGCGTGCCGGCAACGCGCAGCAGCACACTGCTGCGTGCTGTTACGCGCGGCTGCAGCCGCCATGTGGCGGTGTCCTATTCGTCACTCCGTGGCTGAATTTTGGTTGATCTCAAACATGCCTATTTTGGAAGTCCTGAAAATCTTGGAGAATTTTGGAAGATTAGGAAACTTAGAGTTTTTGGATAAGGTAGTTATCTTGTTAGATATGAACACTACCTTAATTAAACTAATCTAGACAAAATAGGATTATCTTGAAAATCTTGGAGATTTGGGAATATATGGGAAACTTAGAGTTTTGGATAAGGTAGGAATCTTAGAGATTTAGTCTACCTTAATTAACCAATTATAATCAAGATAAGTTTTATAGATTACTTAGAACTCAAGTAAGAGTTAATTAATCTTAGAGATTAATTGTTAATTCAAAATTAATTAACTTGGATAATTTTTGAGAATTAAAATTAATGAAGCCGGTAAATTTACATTTTTGCCCTTATGTGAATTTATGCATGTTCTTGAGTGAATATGTGGATTGATCGATTTTTCCCTTAAGCCCTGTGTAGTTTTTGGTTTATTTATTTTATGGGTTGTAATTAAATGGGCCTCATTGGTGCCCTTGCTTGCGCAAACGAATGTAATAGAATAGGGCCATCTATTTTTATAAGTTAGACTTAGATTAAACTTGGAGTCGAGAAGACCTTATGAAGACTTGGAGATCCACATGGAGGCCCATTTACCTTGGAGGACATGGAGACCCAATTCATTACATGGAGGCCCAGTCAAGCTGGATATTACAAGAAGGCCCATGATGTATGGGTTTGAAAATTGTAATAGTTAGGACATTTAATTTCCACCCTAGACTGACTAATTGATTCATCACTTGGCTCGTGATGAATCACATAGGATGGGGCAATCGATCAATCATATCCTGCTAGGTGATGTATGTTTACTTATATTCTTTGATGTATGTCATGCATGCTTAGAATAGATCACGCAAATAAGATAAGCATAATCTGATGAGATCTCGCACAAGAAAACTTAAAAAACCTCCAATTGAACATTAAAATTCAATTAGAATATTAAATCGAATAACGGGCGCATATGAATGGAGTCTATGGTCCGAGCCTATCCAATTACTAGGTCTTAGGCATAATATATCTCGATGTCTCACGAGTCGTGGGTCGAGCTATAGGAAGATGATATGTCTATTGCCTCGATGCAAGTGCCAAGGGAGGGGATAACAAGGTTTTAGGCGCTGTCTCACGAGTCGTGGGGCGTCTAGGATTGAACTATTTCTCTCCACGAGTATTGGACATGATTTAACGCTAGTAAATATGGATGTCTCACGAGTCGTGGGTCCATATCGAAAAACGAGGCTAAATGAACTTAAGGGTTAGCTGCTATGGTTAACCGTCAACGTAATCGACCACCAAGTGAATCAAATAGTATGGCCAACGAGTCTTGGGTACTAGGAGATTGCATTTGGGCCTTAAGCCCGCTAGGATATTTTAAATTCCCGAAAATTATGTGGGGGCATAAGATTTTGATTAAAATAGTAGGAGTAATTTACAAATAAAAACCATGTTTGTAAATTGTGCATTTTAAATTAATCTTTCGCGTATTTATTTCTTCTCTCGTCATTTTGTGGATATAATGTCTAAGAATCCGATTTCCATCATACTTGAACAAAACAAATTAACTGGACCCAACTTCCATGATTGGGTCATGAACCTTAAGATCATTCTCGCTTCTTAAAAGCGAAGTTTTGTCCTTGATGGGCCCCCTCCCGAACTTGCTAAGGATGCCGATTATACTGAGAAAGAAGCCGTGTATATGTGGCTTGATGATGACTTACAGTTACGTTGTCTCATGTTGGCATCCATGACGAATGAGCTTCAAAAGCAGCACGAGCATATGAAGTCTTCTTTTATCTACACGCACCTGAATGGTCTATTTGGGGTGCAAAGTAGATATGAGCTGTATGAAACTGCCAAGACTTTGCAACAAACGAGGATGGCTGAAGGTGCTGATGTTCGATCTCACTGCATCAAGATGATTGGGCTTATTGAAAAGCTTGGTCATCTTGACGTAAAGATGGACAAGACCTATTGCCAGCATATAAACCTCCAGTTGTTGCCAAGATCATTCGAGCAATTCGTAGTGAACTACAACATGCACAAGATGGATGTTGAACTTCACGAGTTGGCTAATATGCTCGCCACTGCCGAGGCTTCCATGAAAAGAGAGAACCCCTGATGGTTGCTACCTCAACCCAATCCAAGTCCAAAAGGACAAAGAAAGGGAAGGGAAAGGGAAATGCTTCTTCAAGCAAGGGCAAAGCAACATCTGGGCCCATAGGGAAGGCAAAGAAGCGTAAAGCTTCATCTGGTGAACAAAAATGTTTCTACTCCAAGAAATCTGGACACTGGAAGAGCAACTGCAAAGAGTTCTTGGAGAGCTCGAAAGGTATTCCTTGTTGAAGTTAATTTATCAATTAACTGTGCATCATGGGTGCTGGACACTGCTTGTGGTTCTCATCTTTGTAATGATTTATAGGTGATGGGAGCAACAAGGCCACTTAGGCCAGGGGATTGGATCCTGAGATTTGGCAATGGAGCTAGAGCTGCTGCCGAGGCCATTGGCGAAGTGGAGTTAGACTTAGGTGGTAATAAATTAGTCCCTAGGAACGTTCTTTATGTACCTGGTTTGGTGAAAAACATTATTTCTATTCCTGTTTTGGATAATGAAGGTTTTAATTTTACAATTAATAAAGGTTCCTTTTCATTATTCATAAATAATAATTTGTTTTTCACTGGTACATTGAAAGATGGACTATATACCGTTGAACCACCTAAGTTAGTTATGCACGTACAACAAAACAAAAGGAAATAAGATAATGAAATATCTGCCCAATTATGGCACGCTTGACTTGGACATATATCTAAGTCAATGATTCAAAAGTTACCATCTTCTGGCGCGATTGAAATCAATCGCATTGATGAAATGCCAACATGTGAACCATATCTAAAGGGTAAAATGGCTAAGTTGCCATTTAAAGGAAACCCTGAGCGAGCCAACCAAAAATTGGACTTGATACATACTGACGTATGTGGACCACTAAGAAA
Source organism: Penstemon barbatus (assembly GCA_003313485.2). NCBI lineage: Eukaryota > Viridiplantae > Streptophyta > Magnoliopsida > Lamiales > Plantaginaceae > Penstemon > Penstemon barbatus. The sequence goes on from CM064880.1 coordinate 52,370,630, forward strand.
AAGTGCCCGAGGTGGCTATGACTACTTCATCACTTTCACTGACGACTATAGTTGTTATGATTATGTGTTCTTGTTGAAACACAAGTCGGAAGCCTTTGAGCGATTCAAAGAATTCAAGATGGAAGTAGAGAATCAACTTGGTCATACGATAAAGGCTCTTCGTTCTGACCGAGGTGGAGAATTTCTTAGTAACGAATTTCTAAATTATCTTGTAGAGCATGGAATATTATCGCAGTGGACTCCTCCTGCAACACCCCAATTAAATGGAGTAGCAGAGAGAAGGACTCGAGCCTTGATGGACATGGTTCGATCCATGATGAGTGCCACTGACCTTCCTCTTTCATTTTGGGGACATGCCCTCCTCACGGCAATGAAGATACTGAACATGGTACCTTCTAAATCCGTAGAAAAGACACCATAAGAATTATGGTTTGACAAGGCACCCTCATACGCATTCATGCGCATATGGGGATCTCCCGCTTATGTTAAAAAGCTAGTGGGAGATAAATTGGAAACTACATACACTTTGTGCAAATTTGTGGGGTATCCGGAAAATTCAATAGGATACGAGTTCTACGATCCTACAAGACAAACTACGTTTGTCTCAAGGAACGCACACTTCTTGGGGAAGGATTTCTTCGTGGACAAGAAAGAAAATAACATAGAACTGGATGAGGTCACTGAAGCTGAAAAGGCCGAAGAGGTCAATCAAGTTGACCCATCGCCACAGGCAGTGGGAGAACATGAGCATGAAAGTACACCAGAAAGTACACCGATACTTCGTAGGTCAGAAAGACAACGTAGAGAACCCGAGAGGTACTACGGTCTGCTGCATGAGACTGGACAGTATCTAACCGACCCAAGGACTTACGAAGAGGCTATGCTAGACATAGACTCGGGAAAGTGGCGTGAAGCCATGGAATCCGAATTGGACTCCATGCACTCAAACAAGGTTTGGGCCTTGGTAGATCCACCAGTGGGAGTGACTCCCGTGGGTTGTAAGTGGATCTGTAAACGAAAGCTTGGAGTGAACGAAGAGGTGATTACCTACAAGGCACGACTAGTGGTAAAAGGATATACTCAAAGACCTGGAATTGACTTTGAGAAGACCTTCTCGCTCGTCACAATGCCTAAATCCATTCGGATCTTGCTGACCATAGCTGCGTGGTATAACTACGAGATATGGCAGATGGATGTAAAGACTGCCTTTCTCAATGGGGACATTGACAAGGAGATCTACATGGAGCAACCAAAAGGATATGTATACAAAGGAGATGAACACAAGGTGTGCAAACTCCAGAGGTCCATTTACGGACTGAAGCAAGCTTCCCGAAGTTGGAACATTCGTTTCGATGAGACAATTCAAACTTTTGGATTCATCAAAAATATGTTCGAACCTTGCGTGTACAAGAAGATCAGTGGGAGTACAGTTGAATTTTTGGTGCTTTACGTTGACGACATTCTTCTCATTGGAAACAATGTAAAAGCGTTGTCCGAAACTAAAGCATGGTTATCTACACAATTCTCAATGAAGGATATGGGAGAAGCATCCTTTGTACTAGGTATAAGGATCTACCGAGATAGATCAAAAGGACTGTTGGGTCTCTCCCAATCCCAGTACATAGATAAAATCTTAAAAAGATTTAATATGGAAGAATCCAAGAGAGGATTGCTTCCAATGAGACATGGGATTGCACTCTCTAAGTCTATGGCCCCAAAGACGCCTGAAGAGAGAAGCAATATTTCTCGAGTACCATATGCATCCGCGATTGGAAGCATTATGTAGTATGTTATGTACTAGACCAGACGTAGCGTACGATTTAAGCATTACAAGTCGCTACCAGTCTGATCCAGGTGAGCAGCACTGGATAGCCGTAAAGGCAATTCTGAAGTACCTGAGAAGGACTAAGGACTTGTTCTTGGTATACGGTGGAGGAGAATTGAAATTGGAAGGCTATACAGACTCGAGCTTCCAATGTGATGTAGACGACTTCAAGTCGACATCAGGATACGTGTTCTGCCTCAATGGTGGTGCGGTTAGCTGGAAGAGCTCCAAGCAAGAAACAACCGCGGATTCAACCTCCGAAGCAGAATACATTGCCGCGAGTGATGCAGCAAACGAAGGTGTTTGGATGAGGAACTTCATCCAGGAATTGGATGTGATACCTAGCATCGCTGAGCCCATTACTATCTTCTGCGATAATAACGGGGCAATAGCGCAAGCAAAGGAGCCGAGATCTCATCAGAAATCCAAGCATGTACAAAGACAATACCATGTGATAAGAGATATCATTGGTAGATGAGACATTAAGATAACGTGTCGACTCAGAAGATAATACTGCGAACCCTCTAACGAAGCCTCTGTCTTAAAAGGCATTTGAGAAACATCTGCTAAAGATGGGACTCAAGAACATAAAAGACTGGCTTTAGGACAAGTGGGAGATTGATAGAAATAGTGTCCTGCAAGCCAGTTGTATGGCTAGTATTTATTGTAATAAATGATGAACTATTCAATTTCGATTAATAAATGCACTTTATTAAATGGTCATCTTTATCTTATGTAATAAATATCTACGCATAAGGATAGAAGTCCTTAGATCACAGGGCTATGGGACAACCCGTGGACTGATCTCCAAGGCCGTGATCTAGAACTTATTTAAGAGTCGTAGAATCCAATCGAGATAGGACATCGTTGGATTCGGTTAGACTCTCACTATTGTGTATACTCCGATGAACTGAAGAATGCTGGGGTCCACGAGCGTGACTGGGATAGTCGATACACATAAATGGGTGGCTTGCTGGGATGACAAGCGCACTGAATACCCCAATTAGGAAATAACTCACCATGGAAGCGATAGTCGCATATCGGGATTGAAGTTATTCCAATTTACAACAGTATACGAGGAACGATACCTAACTACTTGAGGTGATAGGATTTATCTGGTGCGAGAACGTCTATGCTTTGATATGAGTTTCGACTGAATGGGGATCGCCAGAAAGTCTCTGTGGACTCATATTGGGTATAAAGGAACTCGTATGCAGATTCATATCATCAACAAATGATCCATTGACCCAACTTGATAGGTTGGGAAATTCTCCTATGAATTTCTGTGAGAAATTAATTCTGGTAAAATCCTTGACCAAGGCATCTGACGGCTTTATGTAAGTAGCTCATAAAGATTAAGTCAAAGAGAATTTATTTCTTGATCAGAATACATAAGGTCAAGACGAAATAAAAAGGGAATCCGATGAAAGACCATACCCTTAAGTCTCGACTGGGAGATTGATCGATGGAGAGATTATGTCGTATATGGAAATGATAATGATAAAAGGTTCACTGAATTAATTCACCAGTGATTGGGCTCCATGGGCTTGTGGCTGGACATCGACCGTGGAGTGTGGGAGAGTTCCCAAATTGGCAGGGGTGCTAATTTTGGAATGATCAATTGACAGAGTGTTCGATTGATTTTGAGTAAGTCTTGCTCGAATAATTAAATAATATTTAATTATAACTCACGGCCAATTATGTGATGAACCTACGGGGGCATACACAATACACATGAAGTGAAAGCGAGGAAATAAGAACGACCGAGTCGAATGGGTCGACTGGGTGAATAATCGACTGGGTCGATTATAATGGGTGGGTCGACTGGGTCGACCCAATTGGAACAAAATGGGATCCAATTGGAATTGGATCAGGATCGTAAATTAAATTGGAATTTAATTTGTGAGTTAATTAATTAAGTTTGATTTAATTTATTAAAGGAATAATTAATTAATTGGACTTGGAGTCAGAATTAATTAATTGGGAGAGTAGTTAATTAATTGGGCTATTTGATTGAGAAATTAAATAAAGCCTGGTCAAAATTACTTAACTGGGCCATGAATTAATTAGAAGACTTGGTCTTCTATTTAAAGAGGGCCATGACCCATGTAGGAGAGAAAAGTCCTAGTCCTAATAGGACTAGGTTAGGGAGATAACTATAAGTAGGTAACTTGTAGTTATTTTTCACACAATTCAATAAGCAAAATTTTAGCAGAGCAAAAATTCTCTCCCCTCTCCCTGTGTAATCGACCGAACCCTTCTTCCCTGTGGAAGAATTTTTCATTTTCCTTTTTTGTTCCATGATCGTTCCTAACTCCTAGATTATAATATATCTTGTGTTCTAGCTGATAAAGATTTATTATTTTTCGTGTAATTGTGGTGTATCAACCCGTAGAGGCGCAACACGTGGGGCACTACTGCAGAGCTTTGGTCGATTTTGCTGAGGAGGAATTCAGAGTCCGTTTTGCTAGCTAAGGATTTGCAAGGAGATAGGTATAACTGCAACTGTTATACTATCGTTTTATTTATGTTCATATATATACAACTAGAGTAGTATCCTGGCAAGATCCGTAAGAGGTCCTAAAAATTTTATATTCCGCTGTTCCTAGGGCTGTTTATCTTACCGAATCGCAACATGTTGATCATGCATCTGTTATGGGTAAATCATGCTGTATTTGTGGCTTCTGCCCAGAATCTTTGGGGCAGCTTTGTTTCAGCTATCATAGTCCTCGTAGCTTCTTTTAGAGTTTTGTTTCTCCTTTCAGCAACTCCACTCTGTTGAGGGGTTCCGGCAGCAGAGTACTCATGATTGATGCCTCTGTGTTACAATACTCTTCAACAGTTGAGTTTGTAAATTCAGTCCCTCTATTTGATCTGATCTTCAATATCTTCATGATCTTTTCATTTTGGATCAGCTCCATCAGATTTGTAAGATGCTCATTGGTTTCATTTTTCTTTTTCATAAAGATCGCCCAAGTGTATCTTGAATAATCGTCCACAACAGCTAGTCAGTACTTCTTTCCACCATTGCTGATTGGAGCAATAGGTCCAAATAAGTCCATATGTAGCAGCTCCAAAATCCTTCCAGATGATCGGTGCTTCTTGCTCTTGAAGGATGACTTGATTTGTTTACCCTTCTGACATGCGTCACAAAGTTTATCTTTGCTCATTACTGTCTTTGGAATTCCTTCTACCAGATCATTCTTGATAAGTCTGTTTATGGTCTTGAAATTCACATGATTCATTCTTTTATGCCACAGCCAACTGACTTCACTTTGTGTTGGTGCCACCAAATAAATTATAAGAATTCTTGTCAACTGAATTCTAGTCCATTGTGTAGACATTTCCTTATCGTCTTCCAGATAAAATTACCTTCTTTGTACCAATCTGCTCAACATAGCACTTATCTGATGAGAAGATGACTGAAAATCCCTTCTCACAAAATTGACTTATGCTCAGTAAATTGTATTTGAGGCCTTTAACATAAGAGACGTCAGATATCTCAATGTTGCCTTTGATTAATCTTCCATTTGCTATAATCTTGCCTTACTTGCTGTCTCCCAAGGTTACTTTAGGACCATCCACAGCAACAACATCAGTCAGCTCATGTATGCTTCCACACATGTGTCTTGAACAGCCACTGCCCAAGTACCAGATTTTCTCTACTTTACTCCTACTCCTTATCCTAACCTACAAAACAAAATAAAATTGTTTTAGGTACCCTTATTGAGAGGGTCCTGGAGGATTAGTTCCACCCTTGACAACCCAAGATGTTGAAGTCTTAGGCTTCTTAGGCTTTTGTGTTTTGACAGGAGCATGAACATGTTTATCTTCATCACATCCATCAGATTCGGTATGATGATAATCAGCATGATAAGGGTAATGTTCATAAGCAGAATAAGATGCATGATAAGCAGGATATGCATGCATTGGATGAGCAGAATATGGTGCATAGTAAGTTGGGAATTGAGGAGCATGATACATAGGAGGATATGTAGCAGGTTGCACATAATATTACTCGTTTCCATACCATGCATTTTGATTTTTCTTGTTCTTATGCTTCTTTGGATTACTAGATGCTTGCTCATTAACAGACGACTTAGTTTTACCACTACTCTGATTGGTTTTACCCTTATCAGAAGACTTCCTAGGACTCTTCTGTTTGGTCTTACTAGTCTGTTTTCCTATACTAGGTTATTTGCTCTTTTTAGCCTTAGGAGTTTTCTTCTCCTTTAATTCTTTCTCAGGTGAAGCAGGTTTAGTTGTCAGAACGTACAAGATGACCTTATTGTTGTTAGCTGATACAAATTTTTCAGTATGGTTCAGTTCTAACTTATCCTGTTCTAAAGGCATCTTCTGTTTACTAGACATATGAGTGGATGCAACAGAAGATTTCTCATGAGACTCAATGATCTTTTCAAGTTCCATGATTTTACCCTTATAAAATTTACATTCAGCTTTCAGAGATTCATTCTCTTGCTCAAGTAGTTTATATTCAGCTGATTCTTTTGACTCTTCAGCCTTAAGTTTCAGTGAACTGTTTTGCTCTCTTAGCAAAATCATCTCTTCCTTAAGCTTACTAAATGCTTCAGCAATACCAGTATTGTTAAGCATCAGGCAGATAAGAGCAGGACTCTCTTCTTCAGTAGACTCTTCATCAGAAGTGTCTGAATCTGAATAAGACGTGTAGATAGCAGCCAGCTTCTCTGCTTCTGCTAACAACACCTTGTCTTTTTGATGCTTTCTTTCTTTTCTGATTCTCTTTTCCTCTTCTGTATATTTATCAGCTTTAGGATATGGGCAGTATCTGATCAAATGACCTAGTTTCCTGCAGTTATAGCACATTAGTTTGGATTTATAAGAATCCTTATCTTGAGAAGAAGAAGTAGGGTTAGAAGTAGAAGCATTGTTGTATTTGTTCTTCATTTTTCTTTTGTAGAATTTCTTGAAATTGTTCATCAGCAACGCAACGTCTCCCGGTGTGTACTCCTTTTTGTTGAGTATTGTGGCTTTATCAGATGAGTCAACTTCTTTGCTTTTATAAGCTGGTCTTCTTGGATTTGCAGCAGCAACCAGGACAGCTGTGGGACCTGAAGTTGAGGTTTCTTCAACACCCATTCTTGGCAGTTTATACCCATAAGCCTTGAGTACTGAGAACAACTCGGTGAGTGAGATCTTTCCCAAATCTATTGACTCTTCCATGGCTGTCACCTTCATGTTGAACTTTGGAGGCAGAGCCTTCAACACTCTGACGGTTATCACCTTGTCAGTGAAGGTTTTTCCAAGCTTCAGAACTTCATTCAATGTCCTTGTAAACCTTGTATCCATCTAATCAAAAGTTTCCGCATACTTCATCTTGAAGGTATCCAGCTTTTCCAGAGCAACACTCAGCTGATGCTCTTTAATGGCGTTGTTTCCTTCGCTCATGTCACGAACCTTGTCCCACATCTCTTTAGCCGCCTTGCATTGCATGATTTTATCAAATCTGTCATTGTCCAGGGCTTTGGTCATGATGAAACGACCAGCTTTGTCAAGATTGTTGATAACTCTGTGAAGATAGAGTTATTGCGTATACTTTTTAGGCTTAAATGAATGTTTTTCAAGAATAATTGTGAGTCGTTTGGGATTTTATTGCATATTTTACCTTTTAAAGTCGATTCACAAATTTAATCATGTTTTGAGAATAATCCTTGATTTTTGGTACTAATTCGGTATATTCTCTTGTAGGAAAAGAAATGGGCCAATAAAGTTTGTAAACAATTGAAAAGGAGAAATTTCAAATCTTGAAGGTACAAAAGGATGCAAAGGCATGAGACCAGGGGCTGAAAGTGCAATTAGAGTCCAAGTTTTATGTTTTTGCAAGGAATAGGCGGCAGGCTGATTTGTGAGTCAATGGGCAGGCGGGCCATTTGGAAATTTCAAGATTAAAAAGAATCTTACTTCACGTAGGATTAAAAAGAAAAATCTGAAAAACAAGAAATAAAAAGACAGGAAGAGCAGAAAAAATCACAACACATCATATTAGAGAAAAAAAAAAGGAGACACGCGAGATCCAAGAAGATACAAGCATACATCACACTTTTGGCTAATTTCCATTATTCCTTTATTAGAGAAGACTATGAACTCCTCTTTTATTGTTTATTTCGTTAATTTTAGCATGAACTAATTTCGTTTAGTCTAGGGTTTTTACGGATCCATGTTATGCGAATAATGTTTTAGTTTCTTTTCTAGTTTTAATTTAGTGATTTTCGATTTTTATTATCGATATTCGTTTATTTAATTTTGTGCTAATTTACTGTCAAATTGACTGGCCACCTATTTGATTGTTTACTTTTCTTGATTGAACCTGGGAAGGGAATATTAAGAATAGAAGAGGAATTAGGTAGTGGGTTGTATGTTAGTATAGGAATATACCCAGCACACCCATATCCAAATTAGGTAATATAATTCATGCATGTTATTAATTCTACTAACTTAGGAATAAGCATAGTAAGTTAATTGCATAGGTTCTTAGGTGATTCGGAAGACACTTAAGGATAGAAGTGAACCCTAGGATAGCGAATAAGAATCACTAGTTAAAATTAGGGAGTTGATTAACATTAGGATCATAACATAAGTGAAGTTTAACTCTAGACCCTTGTCTCATTGATTGTTTTCTTAAGCACTTTAATCATCATTTTAGATTAGTTATTTTTCTATTTTAAGTAGTTAGTTAATAAATAAACAAACAAAAAAATATTTTAGCCTAGTTGAATTAGAATAAGAATTTAGGTAGGGAATTTGGTACAATTTTTAGTTTCAAGTCCTCGTGGGTTCGACACTCAACTTACTCTTTATTACATGTTCGATACATGCACTTGCGTTTATTTGCGTGTGTAAAATCCGCAACAAGTTTTTGGCGCCGTTGCCGGGGACTTTGATAATTGATAATTTACCAAGTTTCAACTTTTATTTTTGTTTTAATTCGATTTATTTTTATAGTTCAAATTTTTCCTTGTAGGTTCTCATACCTAGTTTATGCGCAGTGATAAAAAAGCTGAATTAGTAGCTTTTGATCCAGAGATCGAGAGGACTTTCAGACAACGAAGAGCGCTAAACAAGAATCAAGGAAAAGTTGATCTAATGGAGAATCCACATAATGAAAATCAGGTGAATCCACAGTTAGTAAATCAGCAAATATGTCCACACGTCCCTGCCGAAATCGAAAGACCCATTAATGAATACATAACACCAATCTTGGGTGTTCTAGATTCAAGCATTGTCAGACCAGAGATTGAAGCAGCTCACTTTGAAGTGAAACCGGTAATGCTGAATCTGATCAATTCCTCTGCTATATTTTCGGGATTGGCTATGGAAGATCCTCACGCCCATTTGAAGAGCTTTATGGAAATTTGCGATTCATTAAATTGAATGGGGTTACAGCTGATCAACTACGAATGAAACTTTTTTCCTTTTCCTTAAGGGATCGAGTTCGAGTCTGGCTAAACTCAATGCCACCTAACTCCATCATATCTTGGACTGATTTGACTGAAAAATTCCTAAGGAAATATTTTCCACCCACCAAGAGTATGAAAGTTCGAATGGAAATTCACTCATTCCAACAAATAGAGGGAGAGTCACTCTACGATGCATGGGAAAGGTTCAAGGGGCTAATGACACAGTGTCCACAACATGGAATTCCTGGTTGGGAACTGATACATATCTTCTACACTGGACTAGGGGGACAAATCAGAACCATTCTTGATGCAGCAGCAGGAGGGACATTTTTGGGGAAGACATATACAGATGCCTACGATGTATTAGAAAGAATGACTTACAACAATTACCAATGGGCATCGGAACGCTCATCAGTGAAACTTGCACCTGGAAAATTTGAGTTAGATACAATGACAGCAGTGCATGCACAATTAGCCGTTTTATCCAAGAAGATTGATGGTTTAAGTATGAGTAAACCTGGAGCTAACTCGTTTCAAGCTCAACCAGTCAATATGATTCACAACTCAGAGATTTCCTGTATCATTTGTGGAGGAGAGCATCCGTATGAAAACTGCCCTTCAAATTCGGAGTCAGCATGCTATGTGGGAAACAATCGAAACAATCAAGGGTATAATCCATACTCTAACAGCTATAATCCCGGTTGGTGAAACCATCCCAACTTTTCATGGAGCAATAATCAGCACGTTGGACAGGGGTCAAACAACGCCAAAAATCAGCAAAACTCACCAGGGTTTCAGGGTCAACAAAAACAACCACCAACGGACAATAAGCCATCATTAGAAGAGACGTTGGCGCAGTTCATGAGCCAAACAAGTGCATCTATTCGAAACCTAGAAACTCAAGTGGCTCAATTGGCTCAAGATAGGCAGCACCGACCTCCAGGCTCACTCTCAAGTGACACTGAAAACCCAAGGACCAATCTTAACGAACATTGCAAAGCAATCACTCTGAGAAATGGTAGAGAACTCGAAGAGCCCAGCAGAACACGAGTTCGAGTTGAGGATCCCAAGGAAGCTCAAGACAAACCTGAAGAATGCGAGCTAAACAAAGAAAAGGAGGTGGAAAATGAAATCGAGAAGAAAGATGTACCTAATCTACCGGAAATCAATCCTCCACCACCGTTTCCTCAAAGGTTTCAACAACAAAGGAAGAATGATCAATTCAGAAAATTCCTTGATATCCTGAAACAACTTCACATCAACATTCCATTAGTTGAAGCATTCGAGCAGATGCCAAATTACGTCAAATTCATGAAGGATGTACTGTCACGAAAGAAAAGATTAGGAGAATTCGAAACTGTAGCTCTCACCGAAGAATGCAGTGCAATTTTGCAGAATAAGCTCCCACCTAAGCTCAAGGATCCTGGCAGTTTTACCATTCCATGTAACATTGGCGACAAGTACGTAGGACAAGCATTATGCGATTTAGGGGCCAGCATCAATCTCATGCCCAAATCCGTCTTTCAGAAATTGGGAATTGGGGAAGCAAGGCCAACTACTGTAACTCTTCAATTAGCAGATCGTTCCATTACATACCCCGAAGGAAAAATTGAAGACGTTCTGGTAAAAGTATATAAGTTTATCTTCCCTATTGATTTTATTGTGTTAGACTATGAAGCAGATTCGAATGTACCCATCATTTTGGGTAGGCCATTCTTAGCCACTGGAAGAGCATTAATTGACGTACAGAAAGGTGAATTAACCATGAGGGTGCAGGACGAGAAGATTACATTCAACGTGTTCCAAGCCATGAAACATCCCGACGACGAGGAAGAATGTTCATCAGTATGCATGATCGACTCATTGGTCGCTAAGACCTTTGAAACGTCTATGTATCGAGACCCGCTGGAGGCAGCCCTAAATTTGGATCCTGAGGAGATAGATGATAAAGAAATTTTACAAAGCGTGGCATTCTTACAAGCAAATTCGCGAGTCAATAAACCAGTCAACAAGATTGAAGGATTGGAACTACCCACGTGCAAGCCTCATCGACCATCAATCGAAGAACCACCATCGCTGGACTTGAAGCCACTGCCAGCACATCTGCAATATGAATATTTGGGGGAATAATCTACATTGCCAGTAATCATCTCTGCATATCTCTCCGAAACCCAAAAAGAGAAATTACTAAGAGTCCTTCGAAGTCATATACGAGCCATTGGGTGGACTATTGCAGACATTAAGGGGATTAGTCCTGCATTTTGCATGCACAAGATCATACTCGATGATGAGGACAAGGGATCAGTCGAACATCAAAGAAGACTAAATCCAATCATGAAAGAGGTAGTCAAAAAGGAAATCATCAAGTGGTTGGATTCAGGAATTATCTTCCCTATTTCAGACAGTAGATGGGTTAGTCCAGTTCAGTGTGTTCCCAAGAAAGGTGGTATGACAGTAGTGAAAAATCAAAACAATGAATTGATCCCTTCAAGAACTGTCACGGGATGGCGCGTTTGCATGGATTACCGAAAACTGAACAAAGCTACAAGAAAAGATCACTTCCCGCTACCATTCATAGATCAGATGTTAGACAGATTAGCAGGAAGGGCTTATTTTTGTTTTCTAGACGGATTTTCGGGATACAATTAGATTTTCATCGCACCAGTGGATCAAGAAAAGACTACTTTCACATGCCCCTATGGCACATTTGCTTTTAGACGGATGCCCTTTGGATTATGCAATGCACCAGCCACGTTTCAACGTTGCATGATGGCAATCTTCACGGACATGATAGAAAAATTTCTCGAAGTCTTCATGGATGACTTTTCTGTGTTTGGTGATTCGTATGATGAATGTCTTGATAACTTAGCCAAGGTTTTGCGCAGGTGCGAAGAAACTAACTTAGTGCTAAATTGGGAAAAGTGTCACTTCATGGTACAAGAAGGAATAGTTCTGGGACACAAAGTATCTAGCAAGGGCATTGAAGTGGACAGAGCAAAGATAGAGATGATAGAGAAACTCCCTCCGCCTACGTCAGTCAAGGGAATTCGTAGTTTCCTGGGACATGCTGGATTCTATCGACGTTTTATTAAGGATTTCTCTAAATCTCTAAACCTTTATGTAATTTGCTTGAAAAAGATGCTAAATTTATTTTTGATGATTTGTGTATGCAGGCTTTCCAAACATTGAAGGAAAAGTTGGTGACAGCCCCAATAATAGTAGCTCCAGATTGGAATCTTCCATTTGAAGTGATGTGTGATGCGAGCGATGTCGCACTTGGAGCTGTTCTGGGACAGAAAAGGGATAAGATCTTTCACTCAATATACTACGCCAGCAAAACTCTCACTGATGCTCAAGTGAATTACACCGTGACGGAAAAAGAATTGTTGGCAGTAGTGTTTGCTTTTGACAAGTTCCGAGCATATCTGGTAGGAACAAAGGTGATAGTATATAAAGACCACTCCGCAATCTGATATTTGATTGAGAAGAAGGATGCTAAGCCAAGGCTAATTCGATGGGTGCTCTTATTGCAAGAGTTTGATCTCGAGATAAAAGATAGGAAAGGAACCGAGAATCAAGTGGCTGATCACTTGTCAAGATTGGAGGGAGGAAACAAAGAGTCAGGCTCTGTGATGATCAATGAAGTCTTTCCAGACGAACAATTGTTTGCAGTAAATCAAACAAAACTTCCATGGTATGCCGACTATGTCAACTATCTAGTAAGTGGCCTACTTCATCCCGACATTAATTTCCAGCAAAAGAAGAGATTTCTGAATTATGTGAAGAACTTTATTTGGGATGAGCCATACTTGTTTAAGAAATGTGGGGATCAAATGAAAAGGAGGTGTATTCCCGATGAAAATTTCGAGGAAATTCTGGGTAATTGTCACAATTCACCATATGGTGGGCATTTTAAAGGAGATCGCACAGCAGCTAAAATCCTACAATCTGGTTTTTTCTGGCCCACCTTACATAGAGATGCTCATGAGTTTGTGAAGCGTTGTGATCGATGCCAATGGGTTGGAAATGTAACGAAGCGTGATGAGATGCCACTGTCGACTATGTTGGAAGTAGAGCTTTTTTATGTTTGGGGGATTGACTTCATGGGACCATTCATTCCCTCATTTGGAAATCGGTACATCTTAGTTGCAGTTGATTACGTGTCTAAGTGGGTTGAGGCAGAAGCATTCCCAACTGATGATTCGAAGGTGGTGATGAAATTAATTAAGAAGCACATTTTCACAAGATTCGGAACACTAAGAGCCATCATTAGTGTTGGATGAAGATGAAGATGAAGCGCAAAGAAGACAAGTAATTAAGGGAAGGTTTTGATGATTTTCAAAACATCATAATCAGCTAAGTATGGAAGCTTAGTTCCCTTAGAATAATTTTGAACAAGTAAAAGAAGACATCAGAAGAGTTCAAAGTTCAAAGCCCAGAAGACTAGTGATCTCATGCTGAAACAGCGAACAGAGGAGTAGACTATCAGCTGACTCAAATCAGATTAGTTCAGAGTTTGATCAGCAGAGTGTCTATCAGATGAGTCGTTTCGATCAGCAGAGTATAAGAGATCAAGAGATTAGTTCAACGGTAATAAATGCCCCAAGTGTAATAAATGCTGGAAGAGAAGGGTAGTAATGGCAAATGATTGGAATTAACTCTCGAATCAGCAGAGTGCATTTAATGCAGCTACAGGAAAGTACAGCAGAAAAGGTACTGTAGCAGGTTACCGTTCTAATTTCGGGCTAAAGCTATGGATTTGAAGATTTGATTTCCTTCAACGGTCTTATTTTCAAATTCAAGTATAAAAGGAGCTGATTTCAACGAGCGAGACACACAACAACATCTGAGATCTCGCATTCAAAGCAGAAAATTTCTAAATCTCAAGAAGCTCGAACAGCTCACTCGTCTGGTGGAAGTCATCTGTTGACAGAAACCCAGTTGAAGAAAACAGAAAAACATTATCTGAGTGATTTTGTAATAGCTGAGTGTTGTGCGAAGTTAGAATCCATCTTTGTGAGTGATTCTACTTTAGAGGATAGGATTTCTGAGTGATTTCCTATTGTGAGCTTATAGCCTTTTCATTTGTTGTCTAGGTATAAGTGGAGAAATATTGTAATCTTTGTGATTATAGTATAACCCAGAATCTAAGTGATCTGGAAGAGTGGACTAAAGGATTTTCATCCATATAACCACTATAAAAATTCTTTGTGTTATCTTGCACTTAAGTTTTCTTGCATATCTAAAGTTTGCATATTTAAACACTTTGAATTATTTAAAGGATTTTAAAAGGAGTTTGTAAAACTGGGGATAAAATCTTTTTAAGAACTTAGTCTACTTGTGAAAAACACTTTCAAACATCCGCTGCAAGTAAACTCTTGAGAAAACCATTCTGTTGAAAAACAACTAAGTATTTATAAGAAGAGTGGTCACTCTGCTGTTCTAGACTTGTTCTTGATCAGCGAAGTAATCTTACTGTTCTTCATCAGCTTAGTCTGCTGACAGAAGACTGAAAAGTTTTTAAGTTCAAAAATTTTCAGAGGTCTATTCACCCCCCCCCCCCCCTCTAGACCTCATCTGACCACTTGGGACCAACAATTAGTGATCAAGGATCCCATTTTTGCAATAAGTACTTCAACGCTCTCTTAGCAAAATATGGTGTGCGGCATAAAGTAGCAACTGCATACCATCCGCAGACGAATGGGCAAGCAGAGATCTCTAATCGAGAAATCAAGAAGATCTTCGAAAAAACAGTCAGTCCCACAAGAAAAGATTGGTCCAGGAAATTAGATGATGCTCTGTGGGCATACAGAACGGCTTTTAAGACGCCAATTGGAATGTCACCATATAGGTTAGTTTTCGGAAAAGCATGTCATCTACCATTGGAATTGGAGCATAAAGCTTTTTGGGCTGTTCGCAACTTGAACATGAGTTTGGAACTTTCGGAGAAGAAACGGTTGATGCAATTGAACGAACTTGATGAGTTTAGATACATAGCCTATGAGAATGCCAAACTATACAAAGAGAGAACAAAGAAATGGCATGATAGGACTATTACAACTAAGTTGTTTGAACCGGGTCAATTAGTGCTCCTTTTCAATTCTCGTCTCAAACTTTTTCCTGGAAAACTAAAATCTCGATGGTCTGGACCGTTTATCGTCATAAACTCATTCCCACATGGTGCCGTCGAGATAGCCGAAGCTGAGACCGGAAGACAATTCAAAGTAAATGGTCAACGTCTCAAACAGTACTTGGGTGGAGAAATTGTGAACGAAAAGACCTCGGTGGTCTTAGAATGAACTAACATCAGTATCATGTCGAGCTAAGGACATAAAACTAAGCGCTTCTTGGGAGGCAACCCAAGCCTTATTTTGTTTTTTGTTTTTGCGTTTTTTTGTTTTGTTTTATTCTAGTCTTAGCGTGATATGTGGTTGTGTTTTCGTATTTTGCAGGCATGTCGAGGTGAATCAGTACAAGCCAGGGCCTCAATTCTCGTAAAAAAAAAAAAAAAAAAAAAAAAAAAAATCTCCGCCCCAGCGAAATAGCTTCTGGAAATTTAAGCTAATTCTTCCATATTTCTCCGCCCCAGCGAAACAGCTTCTGGAAATTTAAGCTAATTCCTCCGTATTTCTCCGCCCCAGCAAAATATACTCTGGAATTTTAAGCTAACTCTTATCATCCAACCACCTATCTTCTTCGCCACCACCAGTTCTCCACGACCTGCCCTCTCCGATCCCCACCTCGAGCAGCGCCGCCTCACCCCACCCAGCCGCGACTGAGCCCCGAACCGCCGCGCGACCTGCCCCCTCACACAACCCCAGATCTGCCGCACCCTTCTCCACCTCAATCATCCGACCACTTATCTTCTCCAAACATGTTTCCCGTCGCAACACAGCCGCCGAAACCCAACCACCACAGCGAGCACCACTGAACAGCTGCGCAACCTGCCCCCTTCTCAGCCACAAATTCGCCGTCCCTTGCCCAAAATAACCACCTCCTTCGCGCCGAAACCCTAACTCCGCCGCCCCTTGCACTAAACCGCCACTAAACGAAACCCTAACTCCACCACAGCACCTCTATCTCAGTTGGGCAGCTCTCAAGGGTCGGTAACAATTGATTCTTGCCTTTCTTGGTTCGATTCTTGAATTTTGATCTCTATTGATAGTTAGAGGGCATGTTATGCTATTATTGGATTTTTGTTTATGATTATTTGAGGATTGTGGAGGAACGGGTTCTTGAACGGAGTGTCGATAATTGGATTGTTGCTTGATTGTTCGAACGGTCCACAAGAAACACTCTGTGAACATATTCGAGATAGCGACCATATCCACGAAATAGCTTAGTGGTGCTAGAGATAAACATGGGCAGACGGATGAGTTTGATAGCAGAAGGTTTGTTTACCCGAAAGCTCAAAAGAAATTTAGTTGCAGAGCCGAGGTGTCCAGCGGCCACCAATACCACCTTTCCCAACTATGGTTGATTTCGAGATGGGCTACACCGATATGACTGATGATGCTTAGTCTGGTCCCGAGGATGATGCTTAGGATGGCAAGACATGCAGGGGACCGCTAGACACCGCCTCGTAGGGATGTATTCTTTTTCCTGATCTCTGTTATATTTTGTTGGTGGTTTTATTACTGTCGGCATGTGCATATTCTCGTCTTTCCTGTGTGGTTAATCTGGCATGTTTCGACTCGTGTGTTTATATCACAGTGAGGACACTGGTTGTTCTAAGTTTGGGGGGGATCGCATTTACTTCATGCATGCTAGGTCGACTTTGACTAAATTTTTTCGAAATTTTATGTGTTTTTGAACGTTTTTCCGGCACATTTTAAGCACGAATACATAATCGAAAATTTAGGATGACATTAGAGAATTATAGTTAGAATAGAGCTTAAGAAATCTTTCCTTGCCTACCTAGTCTCTAGATTCGAGGGTTAAAGTGCTAAAGGTCTAAGTGATAGTTTTGCCTAAGTTTGGGGGGAAAGATAACTTTAACAAGAACCAAATGAAGCAAATGAAAAAAAAATATGTATATATATATAAAGTTAAATTCAAAGAAAACAACCTCACTTGTATGAGTCCTGAAAAACCTCATCGCTTGAGACGTATACTTGCACTCCTCTAACTTGACTGCGATAAGATGAACGCTATATGGGTGCTTTGATTTAACTATTCGGCACTCCGCTATTTTGACTGCTTCTTTAGAACGAGTTATGAGTGTGAGTGGTGCTAAATATTACTAAAATCAAAGGAAAAAAAAATTTGCTAAGTGAAAGTTCGAACTTAAAGGAGTCAATAACTTCGACTGAAAGCTTTTCTAGAACCTAGCGATTGGTATGATAACCCAAGAAAATAGAGAATTTGTTTGGCAAGCAAGGAATTCATGCAATTAGGCTCAATGATTTCGAAGCTATTGTGATCTGGGTGATTCCGACATTCTTCGTATTATGTATACACACACACACGCAGGAATTACATGATAAAGTGCATAACATTTTGAAAATATTGGTGTGGAGTTAACTTTGAATGCATGATGATAAATGTTTAAAGTTGGTTAGATTTATGTTGAAATTAGTGTCATTACTCGAGGACGAGCAACAATTTAAGTTTGGGGGTGTGATAACTCTGTGAAAATAGAGTTATTGCGTATACTTTTTAGGCTTAAATGAATGTTTTTCAAGAATAATTGTGAGTCGTTTGGGATTTTATTGCATATTTTACCTTTTAAAGTCGATTCACAAATTTAATCATGTTTTGAGAATAATCCTTGATTTTTGGTACTAATTCGGTATATTCTCTTGTAGGAAAAGAAATGGGCCAATAAAGTTTGTAAACAATCGAAAAGGAGAAATTTCAAATCTTGAAGGTACAAAAGGATGCAAAGGCATGAGACCAGGGGCTGAAAGTGCAATTAGAGTCCAAGTTTTATGTTTTTGCAAGGAATAGGCGGCAGGCTGATTTGTGAGTCAATGGGCAGGCGGCCCATTTGGAAATTTCAAGATTAAAAAGAATCCTACTTCACGTAGGATTAAAAAGAAAAATCTGAAAAACAAGAAAGAAAAAGACAGGAAGAGCAGAAAAAATCACAACACATCATATTAGAGAAAAAAAAAAGGAGACACGCGAGATCCAAGAAGATACAAGCATACATCACACTTTTGGCTAATTTCCATCATTCCTTTATTAGAGAAGACTATGAACTCCTCTTTTATTGTTTATTTCGTTAATTTTAGCATGAACTAATTTCGTTTAGTCTAGGGTTTTTACGAATCCATGTTATGCGAATAATGTTTTAGTTTCTTTTCTAGTTTTAATTTAGTGATTTTCGATTTTTATTATCGATATTCGTTTATTTAATTTTGTGCTAATTTACTGTCAAATTGACTGGCCACCTATTTGATTGTTTACTTTTCTTGATTGAACCTGGGAAGGGAATATTAAGAATAGAAGAGGAATTAGGTAGTGGGTTGTATGTTAGTATAGGAATATACCCAACACACCCATATCCAAATTAGGTAATATAATTCATGCATGTTATTAATTCTACTAACTTAGGAATAAGCATAGTAAGTTAATTGCATAGGTTCTTAGGTGATTCGGAAGACACTTAATGATAGAAGTGAACCCTAGGATAGCGAATAAGAATCACTAGTTAAAATTAGGGAGTTGATTAACATTAGGATCATAACATAGGTGAAGTTTAACTCTAGACCCTTGTCTCATTGATTGTCTTCTTAAGCACTTTAATCATCATTTTAGATTAGTTATTTTTCTATTTTTAGTAGTTAGTTAATAAATAAACAAACAAAAAAATATTTTAGCCTAGTTGAATTAGAATAAGAATTTAGGTAGGGAATTTGGTACAATTTTTAGTTTCAAGTCCTCGTGGGTTCGACACTCAACTTACTCTTTATTACTTGTTCGATACGTGCACTTGCGTTTATTTGCGTGTGTAAAATCCGCAACAATTGTACAGCTTAATTTCTTCAGCTGTCATTTCATGCAAGTCTTTCTCCACCACTATGTCAACTTCATCAACCTTTATAGTCTTGGTGAATTTGAATGGTATGATACATGTGTACATGTTATCAATATAGGCAGCTAAGAAGATCTCCATTCTGATCTTCCAGTCTTCAAAGCTCATACCAGCTATGTGGGGAACATGGCTGATACAATCCATTTTCAAGAAGTTTTGGTTTTTAAAAAATATGCTCTTCAGAAAAAGTTTGAAAACCTTTGAAAAACACTCGGACCAAGCTCGTTGATCAGGCAGCTGATTCACAATATGTTGGGGTTTTAAAAACTTATATTTTTATAGGTCAATGAAATAATTTTAAAATTCTAAATGTTAAAATATTCTATTTGAATTTGTTGTATACATGTTGGATTTTAGGTAAAGATTATTCTTTTTAAATAAATTAAAGTTTTAATTTCAAGGAATTAACTACTAAAAGATACTTGCCAGATTTGTTTAGTTGAAACTTATTACACTTTAAATATGGAAAGAAGAATATAACAAAAAGAGATACCTCTGAATTGAACGTCTATGATCTCAGTACATTCGTATTTCTTAAAGATAGGAAAGACATGAAGAAAGTCTATGATCTCTTTCTCAAGTAATAAGACCACAACAGGTCTTTAATGACTTGATATATGTTTTCTACAACTGATAGGATAGTGCCCAACAAGCCAATATCAATTAGCTTGTTAGAGGACTATTTTCTTATGGTTAATAATTAATACGACCGTTTATTTATAGTACGTAAATTAAACAATGACCAACTTCATCTCTCGCGAACTTATCTAAGCGATTGGATGAAATCCTAAGGTCACAATAGACTATGGGACAATTCACTTCAGTACTGAGTGCAATCATGAAACAGTCTCTAAGGTCGTGATCTTAAAACCGTTCCAAGTCATAGATTCCGAACGAGACGGGGTATCGTAGGAATCGCAAAGACTTGTACAAGTATGCATGATTCACATGGAGTGAATTTGTAGCGTTTCATGAGCAAGGCATTTGAGGCCAGTGCATATGAGTAGGTGGCTCGATAGGGGATCGAACGACCCGAACAGAGACCCATTGTGGAAGCGCATGACGCATATCAATGATGGGATGTTTCTCAAGGCTTATAATAGTGTACGATTTAGTCCTTAGACTTGAGGTGCTAAGGCGAATTCGGTACATGGATGTTCGTACTTAGATTTAGGTACTGGTCACGTAGCCTGGCCACAAAGTGCCTAAGTTGGGTGCGTACAGAAGTGCACGCGAGTGGTTAGTACTAAGAAAGGATCTATCGACTCATCCTGATAAGGTGAGAGAATTTCCTGTACGTTCTTAGATAATAAATTCCGAGAAACCCGTGGCCACGGTCGGTGATGGATTTGGAAAGGGGTTTCCAAATTTAGCAGTCACACTGGAATTATTGTCCAGAATTAGAAAGTACAGAATCGAGATAATTAGAGGTGCCGATCAATTCACACACCCTAGGTCTCGGTCGAGAAAGTAGTCGTGGAAGGACCGTATGTACATGGCAGTTATAAGAGGTAAGGTTCACAAGATCAATTCACCTGAAGTTGGGCTTCATGGGCTTGTGGCTAGACATCGACCATGAAGTGTAGGTACTCCAGAATTGATAGGGAGATTGATTCTAGGAGTGGTCAATTAAAAGTTGTTTAATTGATCGGAGCATTTAATTGCTCGTTATTTAAATCACGAAAGTCGTGGGCCTGCTGACAATTGATGGTGAACCCAGAGGGTCACACACAATACAATTGGACAGTAACAGTCATAAAAGGAAATAGATGATTTAAGGTAGTTAAATCAAAGTTATTGAATTAAGGTATTAATTCAAGAAGGAGGATTATTAATTGGAATTATCTAATTAATGAATGTCTAATTAATTAATTGGATTATTGAATTAATTATAATATTAATTAAAGTGATTAATTAATAAAGATGGAAGAATAAATAATTAGCAATTTTCGGATTGGCTAATTAAAAGGCAAGGGGTGATTATGAGGATAGGCATAAAGAAGGGAAGTGTTTGTTTCTTGGTCATCAAGTAACAAACAAGAGATTTGGTCAAATCTTGTTTCCTATTGTGATAGGGAAAGGATTTGCCAAATCTTGAAGAGATATTTTATAGGAGAAAGTCTCTTCTCTTATAAATATAACTCTTCATAATCTTCCACAGGGTTAAGATTTTTTAAATAACACAAGAAGAAAAGAAATTTCCTAAACCTAAAATCTCCCCAAGCCCTACCCTAGTTCGGCCAAACCCTAGCCACCGCCCTAGGTCGATCCAAACCCTATTCGCGCCGCCTATGGTCGATCCAACCTAGCCGCATAAGTCCTGTGGTCGTGGTTGTCTTTCTTTTGTTCTCCTCATCCTCATCCAGATCTAGATCCTGATCAAGATCTACCCGTTCCTTTCTTGACAATTTCATAGATCTAGTTCGTAGCCTGCGACTTGGAGATGTCGCTACAATCCAATTGGTGTGGATACATTCTGGAGGTGAGACATTTGGATCACTCTATTTTGAATCAAACAAGAAGACCGAAGGTTACTACCACCGAACCTGTGGTGAGGTATATCGAATCATAGGAAGTTATATTCGTTAGGAAGTTAGTTATAATTCTCTAACTTGTTTTCTGCCTTAAATAAGGGGTATATCGAATCATAGGAACCTATGATTCGTAAAGGTTGAATCAAACAGTAATAAAACAAAATAAGGGGTTATATTCGAAATATACCCCTTATTTAAGGCAGAAAACTTGTTTTCTTTACCCGAGAATTTATTTGTTATAATTAGTAGTGACTAAAAAATAAGAATCATAGGAAGTTAGTTTTAGAAGGTAGTTTTAAAATTAAGAAAAAAATACGTAAAAGTTGTTTGCATGTTTCTTGCTCTACGTGAACTGTTTATGTGGTTTTCGATCGCGTCGAGCCTTGACCTTAGGTTAGATGTGATTGCTTTAATTTAATGCATGGTTTTTTATTGGGCCTGCGAGTCTGTTATTATTTTTTGGGCCACTTTGAGCCTTTGTAATAGAATAGAGCTTTACCGCTTTACTAGTTTAGGCCCGTTTACAAACAAGGTGGGAGCCCAAGAAGAATTGAAGGCCATGTATGCATGGTACATTGTGTAATAGCATAGATTCTTTGAGAACCCTTTAGATTGACCAATTGGGCCAACATCATTAGCTCGATGATGGCCCACATAGGAGGCACCTGATCGAAAACATATTGTGGTAGTATGCATGCTAGGCTTGTATGGCTTTTATTAATTAGTCGATTCATGATTGCTTGCGTGTATGCGCGCTAGAATCTAGATCATGAATAAAAGATAAAGCATAATTAATGAGGTAAGATCTCGAGGAGAGTTTTCTTCAAACTTCCAAAAACCGAAAATCCCCTCTCGAATAAATATTAAGTCATATTGGGTTAATTATAAAATGAGGTTTTATAAATCCAAGCCTTCCATTAATAGGAACTAGCGTATGTTGTCCATTTATCGATAGAGGTGATCCAGAGTCTGGCACCCGAGTCGAAGAAAGGGACAGTACACGAAATTCCTTGATTCGTGTTTTCTTAAAACACGACAAGGGTGGGTATTGGTCGGGATGTGAATATCGCCCGATAACCAGTTACGGGGAGTTCACGACCGGGCCCATTGCTCATCATGATTAATGGGTTAGACTTAACGAGTAGTAACACTTATGATGTAGCAGTGCTAGATAAGTGCGAAAACCGAGGCAAAATAGCTTGAAGGTTGTGTAGTAGACACAACTGGTAAAAGTATACCTACCTGGGGAATTAATTGCATGGCCACGAGTCGTGGATGCAATTAATTGCCACTGGGACGTCAAGACCTACTAGGAAATAGAATTTCCCGAAACTAGAAGGGGTTATTGTATCGATAAAATAGTGGAAGAACTTTTTCGATAAAAAATCCAAATTTTGTTAATTATAAATATTATTTTTAAACCTGTCTGCTTATTGTTGTCTATATAATTGTTTATTATAGCCATTAAAGTCCACAATCATGTACGAACCAACTTTGGCACAAAGCATGAGGTATTCACTCCGCGAGACAAGCAAGACTGGGTTTAACAATAGAGAACATTGTTCTTACCTATTCAAGATAATGAATCAAATCAAAAGCTAGGCTTTGATTTGAATCAAGAAGAGGAGATTATTCTCAATAGCTTGTCTGACTCATTTTCTCAATTTGTGTATCATTATGTGTTTACACAAGTTGTTAGACAAAACGTGAGAAAGCCCATCTACAGGGATTGGGTCTGAGTGAAAGAAGTGAGTGCCCCTTGTGTAAGAAAGATAGAGAACTAAGGAATTTCGCTAGAAAGAAATTCCTGAAGAGAATTAACGAAGGTTAACCTAGTTATTTCTTTTGATGTATAACATCTCATAGACCCTCACATCTGTAAAAGAGTTTGCAGATGATGATGGCATTCCCTTGCCCTTGGGAAAGAGGGCACGTCTTCACAGACAGAGGCAATCATCGCTTCAATGAATAAGGAAAAAAACAATTCAGGAATTGAGTCAAGAAGAATCTAGACTTCAGTTTTTGGCAAAAGAGTTTTACTTAGTTTTTCGTATTAGCATAAAATTTTAAGTTTTAGTTTGTCTTTAAGTATTATTTCGAATTTTTGTACAAGACATTATTGCTTTACTATTGAGAATGGATTTAATGAAAGCGATTTAACTTTGTACAAACATAGATGCTTTATGGCATAGAAATAAAACAATGATAAACAATCAAAAACTTTGAAAGGTACATGCTAAATCGAAAAGGAATAAAACAAACAAGATAATCGTCCAGGCTTGAAATGTTTATTTTGAACATTCTTCCTAAAGAAGGATTCGAAAGGGAGTGTTCATCTACTGCTCTTGAAATAAAGAACTTGGATGAACTCGTAACTTTCAAATCTTGTCTTGAAGTAATAATAACTGAAATAAAGGATTGCTAGGCATTCCAAGCATTTCAATCGAATGGATTTAATCCATAAGGACAAACGTGGAGAACTAAAAGCACTAGTTCATAAGGATATTACTTCATATACACTTAAAATTATTTTAATCGTCAAAGTGTATGTGTACCTTGTTGAAGTACAATTCTAAAACTATTGAAGTAATTCAATAGAAGTTTTGGAAATGAAGTAACTTGGAGCATTACGTCAAAAGCATTTTGATCTAATCAAACTTGCCGAAACATAAGTAACTAACTCCTCGATTATCTAGACGAGAATAGAATTCTCACAAAGCAAATCAAAGAAGGAATCGAACTTCGTTAAAACTTAGTTCTTTTCACGATAGTGATTTGGCTGGTCTTCCTTTATTCGTTTTAGGGGATAGCCTCCCCTGACTGTTCAAAGGTACTTGGTCTAGTACCTTTTGAAATGAGTCTTTACACCGCCGTATCATTTATGACATGGCATAATACCCTTGCATGAGAAATTGGATGGTAGATCCAATTCATACAAAATTTGTGGGGTATCCAATGAAATCCATTGGATACCTATTCTACGACAACGAGAAAACGAAAATTCTTCGCAAGTAGCCCGTTCTTCTGTTGATGAATTATTCGTCAAAGGAAATAGGGAATGTCATAGAACTTGATGAAGTCAAAGATTTGGACCCATCCCCACAAACAGTGGGAGCAAACCCTGAAACCTGCTGAACCAAGTCATGCACAAACTCTTCATAATCTAATCAAATTCGTAAGGAACTCAAATTCTATTTTACGAAATTGAGGAATTGGATTTTAATCCGAGATTACAAAGAAATTATGTTAAACATAAACTAAGGGATATGGCACAAAGCCATAAGACTCGAAATGGAAAGTTGTTAACTTATTTGACTCGCTCAATGGCGATAGGTCATTCTTCAAAAGCCCTTTTAGGACTAATGAAAATACCTTCTCTCCATTAGCTACGTCAAAATCCATTTCAAAACTATTAGCCATAGAAAGGTGGTTGTGACTACTAAAATATGACTATTGGATATGAATCCTGCATCTCACAATTGAAAATTGATGAGAGGATCTTCATTCTAATCCAAAGGTCAATCTATGACTTTTAAAATCCAAACTTGGAACATGCAACTTGATAAGATGATCAAGACCGTTGGCTTTGTCAAAAGGCATATGGATTCCAATTGTGCAAAATGATCAGTGGGAGCATAGTATAGTTCGTAAACGTAACATGACGACGTCATGGATATCAAGAACGATATAGGAATGTCAAGCGCAGACGAAAGCGTGTTCTTCACGCAATTCTCCATGATATAGATTTGGGAATTACATCTCACGTACTGGCAATATGTATCTATAGTAGATAAAGCGAAGTAGATGTTGCAATTCATCAAATCTAAGTACATAGACTAAATATTGAATGAATTCAATTTGGAAGAATCCAAGAAAGGATTGGTTCCAAACAGATACGAATCTCTCTTTCTTATTTAAATGTGTATGCCCTACATCTAATAAGTAAAGAAGAATTATCTCAAGAAGTCTTATGCTTTGGCATTTGGATTGCATGTAGCATGCAAAGTCTTGTACAAGACCTGACTTAACAAAAAGCTCTGATTATTCACGAGCCGCTGTTAGTCGAATACCAGTAAAGGACACTGGACCACCATTAAAGAAATCCTCAAGGATAATTAAAGAATATATTGTTGGTCTGTGGTAATAGTGGAGAATTGAAACTCGAAGGATTTAGTGATTCGAGATTTCCAGTTTGAAGTGGATAATTTATTCTGTCTCGATGGAGCAAAGGTAAATTGGAAGAAATTCCAATAGTATACCATTGCCAACTCAAACAGAATATACACAGCATTGGGATGCAGCAGAAGAAAATGTTTAGATGAGAAAAACATTCATCCAATGATTAGATGAATTACTTAGCATGGCAAAAGCCTGTCATAATCTTAACCGATTTAGATAAGGCAATTGCTCAATGAAAGGGAAACGAGATCTCACCGACAATCTGAACACAAAATGATTGAACAAATCATAGGTAGTTGAGACGAGTAGAAGTGTTACGTCATCTCAACAAGACAACTTAGCAGATCCACTAGTTAAGCTCTTTCACAAATGGGTTCGAGGGACATCTTGAATAAGATGGGTCTTAGAAATGTTTTGATTGGCTTTAGGGCAAGTGGGAGATTGGTAGGATAGTGCCCAGCAAGCCAATATCAATTAGCTTGTATGGTTTATAATTAATACACCCGTTTATTTATAGTACGTAAATTAAACAACAATGGTCAACTTCATCTCTCGCGAACTTATCTAAGCGATTGGATGAAATCCTAAGGTCACATAGACTATGGGACGATTCACTTCAGTACTGAGTGCAATCATGAAACAGTCTCCAAGGTTGTGATCTTAAAATCGTTCCAAGTCATAGATTCCGAACGAGACGGGGTATCTAGGAATCGCAAAGCCTTGTACAAGTATGCATGATTCACATGTAGTGAATTTGTAGCGTTTCATGAGCAAGGCATTTGAGGCCAGTGCATATGAGTAGGTGGTTCGATAGGGGATCGAACGCATCGAACGACCTGAACAGAGAAACCCATTGTGGAAGCGCATGACGCATATCGGTGATGGGATGTTTCTCAAGGCTTATAATAGTGTACGATTTAGTCCTTAGACTTGAGGTGCTAGGGCGAATCCGGTACATGGATGTTCGTACTTAGATTTAGGTACTGGTCACGTAGCCTGGCCACAGAGTGCCTAAGTTGGGTGTGTTCAGAAGTGCACGCGAGTGGTTAGTACTAAGAAAGGATCTATCGACTTATCCTGATAAGGTGGGAGAATTTCCTGTACGTTCTTAGATAATTAATTCCGAGAAACCCGTGGCCACGGTCGGTGATGGATTTGGAAAGGGGTTTCCAAATTTAGCAGTCACACTGGAATTATTATCTAGAATTAGAAAGTACAGAATCGAGATAATTAGAGGTGCCGATCAATTCACACGCCCTAGGTCTCGGTCGAAAAATTAGTCGTGGAAGGACCGTATGTACATGGCAGTTATAAGAGGTGAGGTTCAAAAGGTCAATTCACCTGAAGTTGGGCTTCATGGGCTTGCGGCTAGACATCGACCATGAAGTGTAGGTACTCCAGAATTGATAGGGAGATTGATTCTAGGAGTGGTCAATTAAAAGTTGTTTAATTGATCGGAGCATTTAATTGCTCGTTAATTAAATCATGAAAGTCGTGGGCCTGTTGCCAATTGATGGTGAACCTAGAGGGTCACTCACAATACAATTGGACAGTGACAGTCATAAAATGAAATAGATGATTTGAGGTAGTTAAATCAAAGTTATTGAATTAAGGTATTAATTCAAGGAGAAGGATTATTGATTGGAATTATCTAATTAATGAATGTCTAATTAATTAATTGGATTATTAAATTAATTATAATATTAATTAAGGTGGTATATTAATAAAGATGGAAGAATAAATAATTAGCAATTTTCGGATTGGCTAATTAAAAGGCAAGGGGCGATTTTGAGGATAGGCATAAAGAAGAGAAGAGTTTGTTTCTCGATCATCAAGTAACAAACAAGAGATTTGGTCAAATCTTGTTTCCTATTGTGATAAGGAAATGATTTGCCAAATCTTGAAGAGATATCTTATAGGAGAAAGTCTCTTCTCTTATAAATATAACTCTTCATAATCTTCCACAGAGTTAAGATTTTTGAAATAACACAAGAAGAAAAGAAATTGCCTAAACCTAAAATCGCCCCAAGCCTACCCTAGTTCGGCCAAACCCTAGCCGCGCCCTTGCTGCCGCCCTAGGTCGATCCAAACCCTAGCCGCGCAACCTATGGTCGATCCAACCTAGCCGCATAACTCCTGTGGTCGTGGTTGTCTTCCTTTTGTTATCCTCATCAGGATCCAGATTTAGATCCTGATCAAGATCTGCCCGTTCCTTTCTTGACAATCTCCAAGATCTAGTTTGTAGCCTGCGACTTAGAGATGTCGCTACAATCCAATTGGTGTGGATAGATTATGGAGGTGAGACATTTGGATCACTCTATTGTGAATCCAACAAGAAGACCGGAGGTTACCACCACCGAACCTATGGTGAGGTATATCGCATATAACCCCCTTATTTTGTTTTATTACTGTTTGATTCAACCTTTACGAATACATAATATGGAGATCTAACACACGGGACCCTGGGTGCTTCGAAAATTTTTTAAATTCCGCACTCTATGTTGTTCTGACAATCGAGGCAACCCAACAACTACATCACATATTCCTACTCAAATTCTAAATCAACATCGACAAAGTGTTGCACCTTTGTCAATGAGTACTTTTGCAGTACTCATATAATTATAATCTATTGCCATGATCTGTCAATATAGAGATATCATATTAGCCCATCTAAGTATAAGTGATTTTATACATAGCAAACTGAACTCGTTTTAAATCCCATAAGGTACAAAATCGAAAGGGTCACTACGTGGCCCAATCATCTCCCATATCCAAATGATCATTATCACTAATTAAATCCATATGTATAAAATCTAGTAGTTCCAGGTGAGAATTACTTAAATTCTTCCAACCTAGGGACTCCCACTAGAGTACTTAATTCAAAGTACTTACAAATATTTAAAATGTGCATCGTGTTACATCTTAACACGACCTAACAAAGTGCACATAAGGATATAAGTGTATATCAAACACGCATCGAAGTAATATCACATAAACGTAATCATGTGATCAATTAAGAATCACCTTCGAAGATTCTACTGTCAAAGCCTCAAGGGACAAAAATTAATGATACTTGTCTTACTTAAAAGAAGATTGAGTGAAAAACTCATATTCTTGAAAAAAAAATTAATGTTTTCAAAAACTTTTAGGAGAGAGATAAAAAAATATATTTAAAATATTTTTCCTTCAAATAGTTCGTAATACAAATTTTAAATTTCAAGAGGGAAATTTATTACGTCGTTTTTCAACCAATTAGATAAACGATAGATTCATTCCATTAATATGGAATTCCATTGTTCAGTTTTCTTCTCTTAGCCCTCGGCTAAAGAAACGTCCCTATTGCATCAACTTTAACGTTTCATGTCCTTGACCACGAAACTTGAAAAGTGTGCATAAACTTTTATTAGAATTACTAACGTTTTGCAACTTGCATAAATTGCAAAAGAGGTTTAGATTCTTAATCATATTGTCGCTCTCCCACTAAGTTCGGCATACGTCACGTTCTCAAACTAAATTGAGTTAAATATTAGATCAAGCTCATAAGCTAATCAAAATACCTTAACTCTTGCTCATAAAAGAATATATTACACTTATTTTTGCTCACAAGCAAATCAAGTTCTAATTTCACAAAAATTAATGGAAAAATAAATTTTCCAATTTAGAAAATAAAATTATTAGAACGTCATAAATAAGTGTTGAAGTACTTCGTTTTGAAGTCAAACGTTTGAAAATATTTCCAGAGTTTTCAGAAATAAAAAAAAAAAACAGAAATTCTCTTGACTTAAAATGATGTTGAATCATTTTCTACATGCATTAGAAAATTGAAATTGGCTTAAAGTGTTTCCAAACACTCCCACTTGCTAGCCATTCCCTCAAAAATATTTTTCTGGACCAACATAAAAAATTTCAAAATTTTCTTTCAAAGAAAAATAATCTTCTATTTTAAAACATTTTCCAAGCATAAAAAATCAATAATTTTTTTTTTACATTCTGAAAAAATAATTTAAATTCACCAGACGATTAGAAATAAAATTCTGAACACAGAGAATTTTTCTGGCCAAAAACAGACACCGGAATATGCCACACTTGCGTGACACTGCCATGCAATACAATCGCAGACGTGGTAGCTGACATGTCATGCCACGTGGATATCCACATTGTGCTGAGAACACGTGTGGCGCCTAGCTGGCTGCCATGTGTGTGCTGAATGGGTTGTTGACCAAATCAACACCTTCACTCGCTTGCGTGGCGCGTGTGACACACGCGCCGTCATAACGGCGTTTTCATACGAAATGCTTTCGGCTACCCCAACGTTTTCGAGCCTTCTGATTCCTATGGTGAACTCGGTTTTTCATTTTGACCTTCGAAAGTACTTGTTTGAGCAACCAACAGCCGCGATCGAGAGTGGGTGTTGGTCCAAGTGGTCAGATGAGGTCTAGAGGGGGGGTGAATAGACCTCTGAAAATATTTAGACTTAAAAACTTTTCAGTTGTCTGTCAGCAGACTAAGCTGTTATAGGTCAGTAAGCTCACTAAGCTGATCGTTGAACAAATCTTTGAACAATACAGTTAACCACTTCTCTTCTTACTACTTAGTTGATTTCAGCAAACTTTAAAACAGAGCACTTGCAGCGAATATTTGAAAGTATTTTTCACAAGTGTACTTAGTCTATATAGAAAGATTTTGTCCCCAGTTTGAATAACTCCTTTTAAAATCTTTCAACAATTTTGACAAAGTGTTTTTATGCAACTTGAAAATATGCAAGGAAAAATGCAAGTTAAAAACACAAAGAATTTTTATAGTGGTTATATGGATAAAAATCATTTAGTCCACTCTTCCAAGTCACAAAGATCTTGGGTTATACTATAAACACACAATTTACAATATACAACACTTACGCCAAAACAACAAATGAATCTGGCCGTAAGCTCACAATAGGAGATCACTAAGAAAACCTATCCACCGAAGCTAGATCACTCACACAGATGGATCTACACTTCGCACAACACTCCTTACAGTTTTTCACTCAGAAAAATGTTTATCTTTTTGATCTTCAACTTCGGCTTTTGTCAACAAATGACTAAGCTGATGAGTGAGCTGTTCTTGAGACT
The DNA here is from genome assembly GCA_003313485.2 of Penstemon barbatus. Lineage (NCBI taxonomy): Eukaryota > Viridiplantae > Streptophyta > Magnoliopsida > Lamiales > Plantaginaceae > Penstemon > Penstemon barbatus. Next base: position 52,401,754 of record CM064880.1, read on the forward strand.
TAGAGATTTTTCTTCGAAAATTCTCTCAGAGTTTCGTGTTATTCTCTTCTTCTTCAGTCTCATGAACTATTTATACTCTAGTTTAGAAAAATGTCCGTTGAAGAAAGACAGAATTCAAATTCCTCGGGTACTAGTCCTTAATTTCTACGAACGGCTCTCTGCTCTGCAGCAGTACTGTCAACAGTACTTTTTGTCAGATAGCATTTAATGCACCAAGCTGATACGAGGTTTTCCTTCAATCATTTATCATTAATATCCTCGGTCTTCAGCATTTATTACTCCAAGTGCATTTATTACCGTTGGAGAGACTTCCTGATCATCTTCACTTAGCTGATGAGTACATTAGTCTGATGATGAACTGAGCTGATCCCAAACTTGAACTAATCTGAATTGAGTCGGCTGATCTTCACCAATCTGATTTCTTCCTTCAACAGCAGATCAGTAGCCTTCTGGACCATGTTGAATTTTGACTTGATTGATATATCTTTGAGTTCAATCAAAATTCTTCTAAGGGTTTTCACTAAGCTCTCCTAACTTAGTTGGTTGAGATGTTTTGAAAATCATCAAAACCTCCTTTTAAACTTCAAATTACTTAACTTCTGATCTTCATCTTCATCCAACAGTGGGTATGAACAAAGTAAATTTTCATCTTCTTCAAATTTCCAGTAACTTGAAGAAATGCGACATGAACTTCGATTGGCAATATCTCCTTCGTTATAAGTCCGAATTACGCATACTATATATGGTTGAAAACCTCTCGACGAGATCTTTCTAATGGTACATGAATCATCATCTTATAAGCCGCAACATATAATCCGCAGAAAATTAAACAAATTTTGGCCACAAAAAATCATATCTCAATTTCTACATATCCAATGAGCATGAAATTTTGCAGAGATGATCAACAACATGCAAGCATGCTATGTACAAATTTTCGTGCCAAAATAATAAGCACATTTAAATCCGCAAATAAAATGTCAAACAATTTAGACATATATGGCAGAAACTTGAATTGACCATATCTTTCTCATTTCCAAAAATAGATTTCCATACATGGCTGGAAAGATAACTTCAAGAGGATTCTAATGGTATGTAGCACATTACATGAATCCAAGTATTGAATCGGGAATCCTCATATAAAGTTTTAGCAAATAAATCAATCAATAATTTTTTCAAAACATATTTCTCAACGAAATAATCTGAAAAGTTACAGTTGCATTCAAGAACTTAAAATCATGCTCCAGTAAAAATTTTATACCATTCTAATGAGTGAATCACAAACTGCCATTAAAGGTCAAGCATGAACATAATCTCAAATTTCATGAAATTACTAAAACTAAACATGCTTTCAAACACCACATAGCAAAGTAACTCAACCAACAATGGCTCTGATATCAATGTGGGGTTTTAAAACTGAATCAACCGTAATTTACATACTTGAATCGGATCGAATAATCGCCGGTTACTTGAAGTGGGTGATCCGGAGAAAATCCTTCTTTGCCATCAATCTAACTGTGATTGAATCACCGCTGCTATCACGTTTTTGATAGAAATAGTGTCCTGCAAGCCAGCTGTAAGGCTAGTATTTATTGTAATAAATGCGGAACTATTCAATTTCGATTAATAAATGCACTTTATTAAATGGTCATCTTTATCTTATGTAATAATTATCTACGCATAAGGATAGAAGTCCTTAGATCACAGGGCTATGGGACAACCCGTGGACTGATCTCCAAGGCCGTGATCTAGAACATATTCAGGAGTCGTAGAATCCAATCGAGATAGGACATCGCTGGATTCGGTTAGACTCTCACTGTTGTGTGTACTCCGATGAACTGGAGGACGTTGGGGTCCACGAGCGTGACTGGGATAGTCGACACACATAAGTGGGTGGCTTGCTGGGATGGCAAGCGCACTGAATACCCCAATTAGGAAATAACTCACCATGGAAGCGGTAGTCGCATATCGGGGTTGAAGTTATTCCATATTTATAATAGTATACGAGGAACAATCCCTAACTACTTGAGATGATAGGGTTTATCTGGTGCGAGAACGTCTATACTTTGATATGAGTTCCGACTGACTAGGGATCGCCAGAAAGTCTCTGTGGACTCATGTTGGGTACAGAGGAACTCGTATGCAGATTCATATCATCAACAAAGGATCCATTGACCCGACTTGATAGGTTGGGAAATTCTCCTATGAATTTCTGTAAGAAATTAATTCTGGTAAAATCCTTGGCCAAGGTATCTGACGACTTTATGTAAGTAGCTCATAAAGATTAAGTCAAAGAGAATTTATTTCGAAACCAGAGTACAAAAGGTCAAGACAAAAGAAAAAGGAATCCGATGAAAGACCATACCCTTAAGTCTCGACTGGGAGATTGATCGATGGAGAGATTATGTCGAATATGGAAATTATAAATGATAAAAGGTTCACTGAATTAATTCACCAGTGATTGGGCTCCATGGGCTTGTAGCTGGACATCGACCGTGGAGTGTGGGAGAATTCCCAAATTGGCAGGGGTGCTAATTTTGGAATGGTCAATCGACAGAGTGTTCGATTGATTTAGAGTAAGTCTTACTCGAATAATTAAATAATATTTAATTATAACCCACGGCCAATTATGTGGTGAACCTACGGGGGCATACACAATACACAAGTAGCGAAAGCGAGGAAATAAGAACGACCGAGTCGACTGGGTCGACTGGGTAGAAAATCGACTGGGTCGATTATATTGGGTGGGTCGACTGGGTCGACCCAATTGGAACAAAATGGGATCCAATTGGAATTGGATCAGGATCATAAATTAAATTGGAATTTAATTTGTGGATTAATTAATTAAGTTGGATTTAATTAATTAGAAGGATTTTAATTAAATGGGCTTAGAGTCTGATTTAATTAAATGGGAGATTAAGTTAATTAATTGGGCTATTTAATTGGGAGATTAAATTAGGCCTGGTCAAATTAATTAACTGGGCCATGAATTAATTAGGAGACTAGGTCTTCTAATTAAAGAGGGCCATGGCTCATGTAGGAGAGAGGAGACCTAGTCCTAATAGGACTAGGTTAGGGAGATAACTATAAGTAGGTATCTTATAGTTATTTTTCACATAACTCCTTAAGCAAAAATTGAGCAATAGCAAAATTCTCTCTCACTGTCCCTAGTGATCGGCCGAACCCTTCTTCCCTGTGGAAGAAATTTTTCGTTTTTCGATCTTGTTCCAAATCGTTCCTAATTCCTAGTTTATAATATACCTCGTGTTCTAGCTGATCGAGATATATTATTTTCGTGATATTGTGGTGTATCAACTCGTAGAGGCGCAACACGTGGGGCGCTCGTGAGAAGCCTGGATCGATTTTGCTGGAGCAGAATTCAGAGCTCGTTTTGCTAGCCGAGGATTTGCAAGGAGACAGGTATAAACGAGAAAACTTATACTGTCGTTTATTTATGTTCATATATATACAACTAGAGAATATCCTGGCAAGATTCCTTAAGAGGCCCTAAAAGTTTTTATATTCCGCTGTGCCTAGGGCTGTTTATCTTACCGAATCCCAACAGTGGTATCAGAGCCAGCTCTAGGCTTTGTATATATATGAATTTGCAAATTCTGTGTTTATTAAATCATATGTTTGATTTATGTGGCTAGTTCTTTAACTTTGCATGTTATAGGACGTATGTTTAATTAACTTGGAGTTAATGTTTAATTTTGGATTCGAAAATTTTATCATGTTAGTTTTATTTTTGGATTGGGATTTAATTGACTGGGTTTGTTTAATTAAATCATAAGTAATCGAAGAAACAAAAAAAAAATTTATTAGATCCGACTTGCGGTGGCACGCGGCGGTGCGCGGCAGCGCACCGCGGCTGGGTGGCCACCGCAAGCCGCTGCCAACGGCAGCGTGCTGGCCGCACACGCTGTGCTCAGCAGCAGCCTTCGGGCTGCTGTTTACGCGTTGCTGTGCGCGGCTGCTCGCTGCCGCACGCAGCCGCGTGCAGCGGCTGCTGCCGCAGGCAGCTCACGCGCCGCCTTGGTGGTCGCGCGTGGGCTGTCCTACGTGGCAGTCTTCGATTGGCCTCGTCTGGTTGATTTTTGGTTGGACTCTAATTCTGCCTATTTTGAAAGTCCTGAAAATCTTGGAGAATTTTGGAAGATTAGGAAACTTAGAGTTTTTGGATAAGGTAGTTATCTTGTTAGATGTGAACACTACCTTAATTAAACTAATCTAGTCAAAATAGGATTATCTTGAGAATCTTGGAGATTTGGGAAATTTGGGAAACTTAGAGTTTTGGATAAGGTAAGAATCTTAGAGATTTAGATTACCTTAATTAACCAATTTAATCAAGATAAGAATTGTAGATTACTTAGAGCTCAAGTAAGAGCTAATTAATCTTAGAGGTTAATTGTTAATTCAAAATTAATTAACTTGGATGAATTTTTGTGAATTAAAATTAATGAAGCCGGTAAATTTACATTTATGCCCTTATGTGAATTTATGCATGTTCTTGAGTGAATGTGTGGATTGATCGACTTTGCCCTTATGCCCTGTGTAGTTTTTGGTTTATTTATTTTTGGGTTGTAATTAAATTGGCCTGATTGGTGCCCTTGCTTGCGCAAACGAATGTAATAGAATAGGACCATTTAAATTATGTAAGCTAGGCTTAGATTAGGCTTGGAGCCGAGAAGACCTCATGAAGACTTGGAGATCCACATGGAGGCCCATTTACCTTGGAGGACATGGAGGCCCAATTCATTACATGGAGGCCCAATCAAGCTGGATATTACAAGAAGGCCCATGATGTATGGGTTTGAAAATTGTAATAGTTAGGACATTTAATTTCCACCCTAGACTGACCAATTGATTCATCACTTGGTTCGTGATGAATCGCATAGGATGGGCAATCGATCAATCATATCCTGCTAGGTGTTGTATGTTTACTTATATTCTTTGATGTATGTCATGCATGCTTAGAATAGATCACGTAAACAAGGTAAAGCATAATCTGATGAGACCTCGCACAAGAAAACTTTAAAACCTCCAATTGAACATTAAAAATTCAATTATAATATTAAATCGAATAACGGGCGCATATGAATGGAGTCTATGGTCCGAGCCTATCCAATTACTAGGTCTTAGGCATATTGTACGAATATATCTCGATGTCTCACGAGTCGTGGGTCGAGCTATAGGAAGATGATATGTCTATTGCCTCGATGCACGAGTTTAGTGCCAAGGGAGGGGATAGCAAGGTTTTAGGCGCTGTCTCACGAGTCGTGGGGTGTCTAGGATTGAACTATTTCTCTTCACGAGTATTGGACATGATTTAACGCTAGTAAGTATGGATGTCTCACGAGTCGTGGGTCCATATCGAAAACCGAGGCTAAATGAACTTAAGGGTTAGCTGCGATGGTTAACCGTCGACGTAATCGACCACCAAGTGGATCAAATAGTATGGCCAACGAGTCGTGGGTACTAGGAGATTGCATTTGGGCCTTAAGCCCGCTAGGATATTTTAAATTCCCGAAACTTATGTGGGGGCATAAGATTTTGATTAAAATAGTGGGAGAAATTTACAAATAAAAACCATGTTTGTAAATTGTGCGTTTTAAATTAATCTTTCGAGTATTTATTTCTTTTCTCGTCGTTTTGTAGATATAATGTCTAAGAATCCAATTTCCATCATACTTGAACAAAACAAATTAACTGGACCCAACTTCCATGACTGGGTCAGGAACCTTAAGATCATTCTCGCTTCTGAAAAGCGAGGTTTTGTCCTTGATGGGCCCCCTCCCGAACTTGCTAAGGGTGCCGATGATGCTGAGAAAGAAGCCGTGGATTTATGGCTTAACGATGACTTGCAGTCACGTTGTCTCATGTTGGCATCCATGTCGAATGAACTTCAAAAGCAGCACGAGCATATGAAGTCCTCTTTTGAAATCTACACGCACCTGAATGGTCTATTTGGGGTGCAAAGTAGATATGAGCGGTATGAAATTGCTAAAACTTTGCAACAAACGAGGATGGCTGAAAGTGCTGATGTTCGATCTCACTGCATCAAGATGATTGGGCTTATTGAAAAGCTTGGTCATCTTGACGTAAAGATGGACAAGACCTACTGCCAGGATATAATCCTCCAGTCGTTGCCAAGATCATTCGAGCAATTCGTAGTGAATTACAACATGCACAATGTTGGTCCCAAGTGGTCAGAAGAGGTTTAGAGGGGGGGTGAATAAACCTCTTTAAAATTTTCTTCTGATTTTAACTTTAAAACTTTTCTTAAACTGAGCAGATTAAGCTGATCAGATTAGTAAGTTACAATTCTGTTCGCGAACAAATCTTTGAACAGCTTTGTTGACCACTCGTCTGATAGTTACTTAGCTGATTTTGTTGAAATCAGTTTTAATACTTAGAGTACTTGCAGCGGATTTTTCTAAGTGTTTTTCACAAGTAATCTTAGTAGTTTGAAAAATGTTTCCCCAGTTTTATAAACTCCTTTAAATTCTTTTTCAAACAGTTAAGTTAATGTGTTTTATACAAACTGAAAATATGCAAGTAAAATGCAAATAAAAACACAAACAATTTTTATAGTGGTTATATGGATTTGAATATCCTTTAGTCCACTCTTCCAAGTCACAAAGATCTTGGGTTATACTAAAAAACACAGTAATCAGTATACTCTGCTTACGCCTTACAACAAATGAACAGGCCGTAAGTTCGCAGTAAGAAATCACAAAGAAATCCTACTCTCTGAAGTAATATCACTCACTTAGACGGATATCTACTTCTCACAACACTCAATGTTTACAAATTCACTCAGAAGATGTATTTGGCTTGATTCTTCAACTCTGCTTTTGTCAACAAATGACTCAGCTGATGAGTGAGCTGTTCTTGAGACTTAAAGAATTTTGCTTCGAAAATTTCTCAGAGATTGTGTTGCTTGTTTCTTCTTCGTCTCTTCCGGCTATTTATACTTGAGGATTGAAAAGTGTCCGTTGAAGAGAGACAAGATTCAAATTCCTCGAGTACTGGTCCTTAAAATCCGCGAACGGCTCTTTTGCAGTCTGTCCGTACTGTGAACAGTACTATTCTGCAGGCAGCATTAAATGCACTCGGCTGATGCGAAGCATTTCTTCAATCATTTGTCTTTAATAACCTTGTACTTCAGCATTTATTACTCCAAGGGGCATTTATTACCGTTGGGAATACTTAATGATCTTCTTCACTTGGCTGATAAAAGTACGCGTCTGATGGCGAACAAAGCTGATCTCAAACTTGAACAAATCTGATTTGAGTCGGCTGATCTTCACCAGTCTGATAACTTTTCTTCAGCAGATCAGAAGTCTTGGACCTTGAAACTTTGACTCTTCTGATGTCTTCTTTACTTAGTCAAAATTCCTTGATAAGTTTATCAGCTAAGTTACTCCATACTTAGCCAAATATGAAGTTTTGGAATGCATCAAAACCTCCCTTATCAAACTTCCTTTAGTGCCTTCATCTTCATCCTTATCCAACAATTTCCCCCTTTTTGATGATGACAAAACTTCAGCTAAGTACCTGTTGAATATCTAAGCTAAAGAATGTAATCCTCAAAAATTTTCTGAGATAGAAAATAGTATGTTGGAATGAGCTTGACTTTTTATTGATATGATAAGATTGTTACAAATACAAGTACAAGTTCTTCAGATGAGATGTCTGAAAGATAGATAAAAGTAAACCGATTACAAGATTTTCAAATTTAACTATCAGCTTCTTCATCTGATCCTTCAAGCACTTCTTCATACTCATAAGATGACTCTTCGTCATCTTCTTCTTCATCATCAGCTTCATCATCTAGGTCCATGTTTGCTTTGGCAGCTTCCATTTTCTCTTTAAGTTTTTGTTCATTCAAAGCTTCCATGGCCTTCCTGGCTGATTCTGTATTTTTGTACTTAGTCAAAGGCTCTGATTGATCAGCAGCAGAGTCTTTGGATTCAGCCATTACTTCATCAGTTTTGGCTTTTTCCTTGGTCTCTTCTTCAGATTTGTCTTTGCCTTGTTCCTTTCCAAGATCTTTTTCAGCAGGCTTGGTCAGTTCAGTAGCTTTATCAGTCTTGTTGGCTTCAGTAGTAGAGGTTTCCTTGGTTAACTCATCCCTTTTCTCTTCCCCCTTTTTGTCATCATCAGACTGGATGACTTCTTCAGGTTTAGCAGTAGGGTTTAGTGCAACTGTTGGAATCTTCATTCCAGCACATAAAGTCTTCAAATTCTGATTCACTACATCGTGACTTGCTGTAAGGTGATGAATAGTTGTGCTGATATCGTCAGTCTTATCATTGAAGTAGTCAATGTTCAGGTTTGTAGTTGCAATTTCATTTTGGATTGCCTGTACAGCAGTTGATACTTCATGCAACATCCCTAAATTGATTTCCTTCTCCTCTTCACTGACTTTGATGAAGGTTGCAGTCAAATCAGCGATCTTGTGTTCAGCTCTTTGAAGGGCAGCATGAAGATGATTTACATCACCCTTCACATCTTCTACATTCTTGTTCAAATCTCTCAAGCTGTACACTAACTGCAAGGAATTGTCTTGAGGAATGGGAAAGTTGTCAACTTCTCTTTTTATGATCTTCTCTGTTGATTGTTGAACAGTTTCCAGCTGAAGTTTATTTGACTCTGTCAATTCTGTCTTAAGCTCAGTCTTCAGCTCCTCCTTGACCTTCATCAGCTGCAGATGATGCTTCTCTTCCAGTTCCTTCATAGAATTTTCCATCAACATCTGGAAAGCTTCCATCAGTGATGAGTGTTCATCACCTGATGAAGCAGAAGCAGCAGCTTCATCATTTTCTTCAATCTCCTGGTGGACGTGAATATCTTCCATCTTTTCGTCCTGATGATCTTCAGAATCCTTAGCATTCCACTCAATGGCTAAGGGTTCGTCAGCAGCCTTTTCAGCAGACTTGTCTTCAGCTTGGTCAGCAGACTTATCAGCAGTCTGATCAGCAGACTTGTCTTCAACCTTGTCAGCAGACTTGTCTTCAGGCTGGTCAGCAGACTTGGCAGCAGGTTTGGCCACAGCTTTATGTTCATCAGTGACGTCTTCATAAAACAGGTTAGTAATGGTGCCATCATCATTGAAGCATGTCGTCTGACGAATTTGCCTCACAATAATCCAAGGGTTGACAAAAGCGTTGTTACCCTCTGGCACTTCACTAAAATCTTTCATTTCCCTTCCAAAAATTACATGTTGAATACTTGGCAGTTGAGGGAGTTCACTTGAATGCCCTTGCTGATATCTGGCCTTTTCTGCCCACTTATTCAGTGCAGTGATAACAGCAATCTTCACAGCCCTTTCTTCAACATCATCAGTCTTCTTTCTTTTCTCAGGCAAGGTACTTTGAATCAGTTTGGCTTCCTCAAGGGCAAATTCCCTGGCATAGTGATGCATAGCATCCCTAACATGATGAGGATCCAAAGCTTTTTGGATAGAATCTGTCTTTAGCCACTGTAGTACCCATTCTTCTTCAGCAACTAATTCCTTCAGATTCTGAAGTTCAATGATGGACCTGTTCAGCCTATTGTCTCTCCATCTGATATATCTAGGCTTTTCTTGAGTGAACATGGTCTTCAGCATTAACTTCTGATTGTAGTAGGCTAAGGATTTTTCAAACTTCTGGAAAAGCTCTTTGTTGTTGTATATGATCTTGAAGGCTTTCTTAACCTCAAACTTTTCCTTTGGTTTTACTGCAGCAGCAGGCATTTTTGGTTTTGGGGGTTCTTCTCCTCCAGCCTCTTTAATCTTGATGCCACCTCCATGGACAGGTCCATAGGCATCAACTTTGCTTAATTCCAAAACCATGGCCATTTCAGCATCTTCAGCAGCTTTCCTCTCTGCTTCAGACATTTTCTTTCTGGCCTCATCCTTTGCTGCTTGAGTTTTGCTTAGCTCAATAGCCTTCTTTTCCTCAGCTTCATCTCGTTTTCTCTGTTCAGCTTCCTCCCTTGCTTTCTTGTCAGCCTTGGAAATCTTCTTTTTCCTCAGCACTATTTTCCTTTTTCCTTTATCAACAGGGGCTGGTCCAACGGATGAAATAGGATTTGCAGCAATTGGATATATGATTTGGACATCTGGATCTTCTTGAGACTTTGAGGTCTCAACTGATTGAGTAACTGATCTTGGCTGTTGCTCGTCAGCTTTGTCAGTTACATCAGCCTCGACTGTTGCGGCAGTCTCAGCAGTTTCAGCAGCCTGTTCAGCATTTTCAGGGCCTTCTCTAGCTATATTTTCTAACTCCGTGGGTTTTTCTACAAAAGTCATCTGATTTCTAGCAGACTTCTTGGTTCTTCCTTCACGGTAAGTAGAAGTAGCTGTATCTCTCTGTTGGCTTCTTGTTCTTTGAGAGATAACTTCAGCAGGCCTCTCTGCTGATGGAGTTCTTGATGGTGATGCAGGGGATCCAATCCTTACATCAGCAGTTATAGTTTCTATGATTTTAGTGGCTTCAACAGCAGAAGTCACTTTCTCCATCTGCTTAACTTCTTTCTTTTTAGGCTCAGCTGCAGCCTTCTTCTTTCTAGTCTCAACAGCCAAGTTAGCTGCTTTGACTAATCTTCGTTGTCTTTTGGCAGGGATCTCCTTCTGTCCCTCATCATCAGCTTCCTCAGGCTCATCAGCCTTTCTCTTTAGAACTGGCAGATATTTGTTCATGGCTTTGGACTTGTGAATTTCCTTGTCATTCAGCATAGGACACCCCAGTTTGAACAGCAGATAACTGAGCGTAATCCTGTGGTTGGTGTGAGGACCTTTTCCTTTCTTTTCATCAAGGAAATCAGCCAAGATGTACCATACTATGATGGACCAGTTGATTTCCATTCCATAGTAGATGGCAGCCATGATGCTGAACCTCTTCATGGTAACAGCATCCAGTGAGAAGGTGCAATTTTCAATCAGCTTGGACACCATATCAGCCATCCGCTGATACTCATCCTTCAGTTGCTTCTTCCTTATATTTCCAGAGAGTACTTCTCCCTCTTTGGCGCAGATCGCCCAGAACTGTTGGTGCTTATCCTCCGTCAGCATGGTGACGTCATGTCTTCCACTGATGGGAAGCCCAAACGTCTCATGAAGAACAGCTGGGGTAATGGTGATAGATTTTTCTCCCACTGTAGCCTTAATCTCCAGTGTGTTGTAGTCAGCTTTCGCTGTGTTGTAGTACTCCATCACTTGGTCAGTCCAGATGACTCCTTCATGGTATTCCATGAAATTTACCAACGAGGCAGCCTTGAACTTTTCGAGCAGTTCCTTCATCAGATCCGTACCAGATTGGTAGTATAAATCATATACAAGATACATACCTTCAGCAGCCATTGCAGATCTGTAGAGATTAGGAAGAAAAACGAAGAGAGTTTTGCAGAAAAATTGCTCAAAATTCTCACAAGTACTTTTGAAGGTTTAGGGTTCGTAAAGAACTACACGACTGATCAGATTGGGATTTATAGAGTTGGGGTATGTTGGTTCCCGTGATATCCGCCAACCGTTAGATCCGTTTTCTTGTCAGTGCTGATCGTGCGGCGTCAGTTACGACCTTTCAAATTCAAAAGATATTTAATGAGGAGCGGGAATATGTACCGCCCTTCAGTTACTTATAAAAGCGTATTTTTGGATAAAACGTTTTAAATAGTTCCGCTTTTATATCAGTAATCAGATGAGTAAAATAAACACTTATCTGATTGACTACTGTCCTGATGACATAGTTGTTATCAGAGAATGCCAATAGCTGATAACCTTCCTTAGTTGTTTGTCAATCCAGCCAGATAATATAACTTTATTCTTCGATAGTTGAGTCTTCTGTTGAAAACATAACTTCAACTAACTGATATTAACAAATTTCATCTTTTAATTCAGAAGTACCGCTAGTCTTACACGTTCCCCCTGAGTTTAAGATTTCATAAGTTAACTAGTCTGTTGAAAGTTAATCTTTGAAGATAACAGTGATGATTAAGCTGTTGAACTTAAGTCTTCTGTTAAGTTCCTCCTCAACTTATGCATCCAAATTAAGTAGTCCTAGCTAAGCTCTGAGAGTTGAAAACCTTACTTCACTTAAAGGTTTAGTGAAGATATCAGCAATCTGATTGTCAGTATGAACATACTCTATCATAACATTGCCTTTTTCCACATGATCTCTAATGAAGTGATGATTGATCTCTATATGTTTAGTCCTTGAATGACTTGTAGTGTTCTGAGTAAGAGAGATTGCACTTGTGTTGTCACAGTAGATTGGAATTCCACTGATTTTGATGTTGTAGTCTTCTAGTTGATGCTTCAACCAAAGTATCTGTGCACAGCAAGCTCCAGCAGCTATATATTCAGCTTCAGCAGTAGATATAGAAACTGAAGTCTGTTTCTTACTCATCCATGAGATCAGACGACTACCTAAGAACTGACAGGCACCTGTTGTGCTCTTTCTGTCAATCTTGCAGCCAGCAAGGTCTGAATCTGAATAACCAATAAGCTCAAATCCAGATTCTCTAGGATACCATAATCCCAATTCTTGAGTGCCTTTAATGTATTTCAATATCCTCTTGGCAGCTAAGAGATGAGATTCCTTGGGGTTTGATTGGAATCTTGCACAGACTCCAACTGAGTACATTATATCAGGTCTACTTGCTGTTAGATACAACAATGAACCAATAATGCCTCTATATTTGGTTATGTCCACTGATTTGCCATCTTCATCTTTATCCAAACGAAGATTTGTAGACATAGGAATGGTAGCAGTTGAGCTAGTTTCCATACCAAACTTCTTGAACAGATCTCTTGTGTATTTAGCTTGGCTGATGAATATTCCATCAGGCAACTGTCTAACTTGCAGACCAAGAAAATAATTAAGTTCACCCATCATGCTCATTTCAAACTTATTCTGCATCAGCTTGGAGAACTTATCACACATCTGTTGGTTAGTTGAACCAAAAATAATATCGTCCACATATATTTGCACAAGTAATATATGATTTTCCCATTCAATTGTAAACAAGGTTTTATCTACCTTACCTTTATGAAATCCTTTAATTGAAAGAAAATCAGATAGGGTATCATACCATGCTCTTGGAGCCTGTTTCAGTCCATAGAGGGCTTTCTTCAGACGATATACCTTGTCCTCTTCTTGGTAGACTTCAAATCCAGGAGGTTGTTCAACATAAACTTCTTCTTGCAATTCTCCATTGAGAAAAGCAGACTTCACATCCATCTGATAAACAGTGAAGTTCTTATAAGCAGCATAGGCTAGAAACAGTCTGATTGCTTCAAGTCTTGCTACTGGTGCAAAAGTCTCATCAAAGTCTATTCCTTCTTCTTGACAATAACCCTTGGCCACTAATCTTGCTTTGTTTCTGGTAACAATACCATCTTCATTCATCTTATTTCTGAAAACCCATTTAGTGCCAATTACTCTTTGATGACTTGGTCTAGGAACTAAGTACCAGACTTCATTTCTTTCAAATTGATTCAACTCTTCTTGCATAGCTTCTATCCAGAAGGAATCATTGAGAGCTTCTTCAATTTGCTTAGGCTCTATTTGAGATAGAAAAGTGACAAACATGGCATCATGTGCAGCAGCTCTTCTTGTTTTCACTCTATCCAATAGATCACCAATCACTAACTCAGGTGGGTGATTTCTGAGCCATATGAGATCAGGTTGCAGGTCTGAATGTTGTCTTCTGTTTTGATCTTGCAACACTACTATTGGAGTTGCAGTAGTAGTATGTTGAACATTTGCAGTCTGTTGAACAGTCTCTGGTCTGTCAGCTGTTTGTAACTCGTCTGTTAGACAATCAGTGATCTGATTTTGAACAACACTTGAGTTGACAGCTGGGTTAAGATCAGGTAGTATGATGGGAACATATTCTTCATTTCTTCCAATGTCTAATTTCTGTAAATCAGTAGACAGATCTTGATTAACATTTTGATTCTTTTCAGAAGATTGACTTGGCTCATCAAATACTACATGAATGGATTCTTCTATTAGTAATGTTCTTTTGTTAAAAACTCTGTAAGCCTTACTAACAGTTGAGTATCCTACAAAGACAGCTTCATCAGCCTTTTCTGCAAATGCAGTAAGGTGATTTTTCCCATTATTCAATACAAAACATTTACAACCAAAAATCTTAAAGTAATGAATGTTTGGTTTTCTGTTGTTCCAAACTTCATATGGAGTCTTGTTCTGATTTTTGTTGATCATACATCTGTTTTGGGTAAAGCATGCTGTATTTGTTGCTTCTGCCCAAAATCTTTGAGGCAGCTTAGCTTCAGCTATCATGGTTCTGACAGCTTCTTTTAGTGTTCTGTTTCTCCTTTCAGCAACACCATTCTGTTGAGGGGTTCTAGCAGCTGAATACTCATGATGTATTCCTTTGATATTACAATACTCTTCAACAGTAGAGTTTGTAAACTCTGTCCCTCTATCTGATCTGATCTTCAATATTTTGATACTCTTCTCATTCTGGATCAGTTCCATCAGATTGATAAGATGTTCCTTGGTTTCACTTTTCTTTTTCATGAAAATCACCCAAGTATATCTTGAATAATCATCCACAACAGCTAGGCAGTATTTCTTTCCACCATTGCTGACTGGATCAATGGGTCCAAATAAGTCCATGTGCAGCAGCTCCAAGATTCTTTCAGAAGATTGGTGCTTCTTGCTTTTAAAAGATGACTTGATTTGTTTACCCTTCTGACATGCGTCACAGAGCTTGTCTTTGCTCATGACTGTTTTCGGAATCCCTTCTACCAGATCATTCTTGATTAATCTGTTGATGGTCTTGAAGTTTAAATGATTCATTCTCTTGTGCCATAGCCAACTGACTTCACTTGGTGCAGATGCCACCAAACAAACACTTGAATTCTTGTCAACAGAATCCCAGTCGACTATGTAGACATTCCCTTGTCGTCTTCCAGATAAAATCACCTTCTTTGTACCAATCTGTTCAACGTAGCACTTATCTGTTGAGAAGATGACTGAATATCCTTTGTCACAAAATTGACTTATGCTCAGCAGATTATATTTGAGGCCTTTGACATATGAGACGTCAGATATCTCTATGTTTCCTCTGATTAATCTTCCTTTAGCTTTAATCTTGCCTTCTTTGCTGTCCCCAAATGTAACACTTGGACCATCCACAGCAACTGCATCAGTCAGCTCATGTATGCTTCCACACATGTGCCTTGAACATCCACTGTCCAAGTACCAAATCTTCTCTACTTTACTCCTACTCCTAATCCTAACCTACAAAACAAAAATAAAATTGTTTTAGGTACCCTTATTGAGAGGGTCCTGAAGGATTAGTTCCACCTTTGACAACCCAAGATGATGAAGTCTTAGGCTTCTTAGGTTTCTGAGTTTTGACAGGAGCATGAACAGTTTCATTTTTATCATAATTAGCAGATAAGTCATGTTGATGATCAGTATGATAAGAATAGTGTTCATAAGCAGGGTAAGGTGCATGATAAGTAGGATATGCATGCATTGGATGAGCAGGATAAGGTGCATAGTAACTAGGAAATTGAGGTGCATGATACATAGGATGATATGCAGCAGGTTGCACATAATATGACTCATTTCCATACCAAGCATTTTGATTTTTCTTATTTTTATGCTTCTTTGGTTTACTTACAGCTTGCTCATTAACAGACGACTTAGTTTTCTTACTAGTCTGATTAGTCTTAACCTCATCAGAAGACTTCCTAGGACTCTTCTGTTTGGGTTTACTAGTCTGTTTTTCTACATTAGGCTCTTTGCTCTTTTTAGCCTTAGGAGTTTTCTTCTCCTTTAATAATTTCTCAGATGAGGTAGGTTTAGAAGTTTGAACATACAGAATGACCTTACTATTGTCAGCAGAAATGAATTTTTCAGTATGGTTCAATTCTACTTTATCCTTTTCTAAAGGTGTCTCCTGTTTACTAGATGTATGCATGGATGCAACAGTTGACTTATCATGAGACTCAATAATTTTCTCAAGTTCCATGATTTTTCCTTTATAGACCTCACATTCAGCTTTCAGAGATTCATGCTCTTGCTCAAGCTGTTTATACTCAGCTGATTCTTTAGGCTTTTCAGCTTTAAGTTTCAGTGAGTTATTTTGCTCTTTTAGCAAGTTCATCTCTTCCTTAAGCTTAACAAATTCTCCAGCAATAGTGATATTATTCAACATCATTTGCTCTAGAGAATTAAATAGTTCATTATCTTGAGGAGTTACCTCATCCTCTGAGTCATCAGATTCCTTAGCCATCAGGCAGAGGAGAGCAGGTTTCTCTTCATCAGAAGATTCTTCATCAGACGTGTCTGAATCTGAATCAGATGAGTAGACAGCAGCAAGCTTTTCTGCTTCAGCTACCATTGCTTTCCCTTTTTGATGCTTTCTTTCCTTTCTGATTCTCTTCTCTTCCTCAGTGTATTTCTCTGCTTTTGGATATGGACAGTCTCTGATGAAATGTCTCAATTTCCTGCAGTTATAACACATTAGTTTTGCTTTATAATCATCTTTTTCTTGAGAAGAAGAGTTAGGTTTAGAAGTAGAAGCAGCATGATTGTATTTGTTTTTCATCTTTCTCTTATAGAACTTCTTGAAGTTGTTCATCAATAATGCTACATCTCCAGCGGTGTACTCCTTCTTGTTGAGTAGTAATGCTTCATCAGATGAGTCCACATCTTGGCTTCTATGTGCTGGTCTCCTGGTGTTTTCAGCAGCAACTAAGGCAGCTGTGGGTCCTGAAGTTGAGGTTTCTTCAATACCCATCCTAGGCAGTTTATACTCGAATGCCTTGAGTACAAAAAACAGCTCAGTAAGAGAGATTTTTCCCAAATCCCTTGATTCTTCCATTGTTGTCACCTTCATGTTGAACTTAGGAGGTAAGGCCTTCAGTACTCTGATGGTTATATCCTTGTCTGTGAAGGTTTTTCCAAGCTTCAATACTTCATTTAATATTCTTGTAAATCTTGTATCCATCTGATCAATGGTTTCAGAGGATTTCATCTTGAAGTTATCCAGCTTTTCTAGAGCAACACTCAGCTGATGCTCTTTTATGGCGTCGTTCCCTTCGCTCATATCTCTGACTTTGTCCCACATTTCTTTTGCAGTCTTGCAATGTTTGACCTTGTCAAACCGATCATTGTCCAGGGCTTTAGTCATGATGAATCTCCCAACTTTATCTAGATTGTAAAGCTTTATTTCTTCTGGAGTCATCTCATGAAGGTCTTTTTCCACAACCGTGTCAACTTCATTTATCTTTATGGTCTTTGTGAATCTGAATGGACCTTTAATGATACATGTGTACATGTTGTCATTGTAGGCTGCTAGAAAGATTTCCATTCTAATCTTCCAGTCTTCAAAAGACATACCAGCAATGTGGGGAACATGGCTGATACAGTCCATTTTTCAAAAAGTTTAGATTTTTCAAAAAGATGCTCTTTTGAAAAAGTTTTGAAAACCTTTGAAAAACACTTGGATCAAGCTCGTTGATCAGGCAGCTGATTCTAGTGAACCACCTGCTCTGATACCACTTGTTGGTCCCAAGTGGTCAGAAGAGGTTTAGAGGGGGGGTGAATAAACCTCTTTAAAATTTTCTTCTGATTTTAACTTTAAAACTTTTCTTAAACTGAGCAGACTAAGCTGATCAGATTAGTAAGTTACAATTCTGTTCGCGAACAAATCTTTGAACAGCTTTGTTGACCACTCGTCTGATAGTTACTTAGCTGATTTTGTTGAAATCAGTTTTAATACTTAGAGTACTTGCAGCGGATTTTTCTAAGTGTTTTTCACAAGTAATCTTAGTAGTTTGAAAAATGTTTCCCCAGTTTTATAAACTCCTTTAAATTCTTTTTCAAACAGTTAAGTTAATGTGTTTTATACAAACTGAAAATATGCAAGTAAAATGCAAATAAAAACACAAACAATTTTTATAGTGGTTATATAGATTTGAATATCCTTTAGTCCACTCTTCCAAGTCACAAAGATCTTGGGTTATACTAAAAACACACAGTAATCAGTATACTCTGCTTACGCCTTACAACAAATGAACAGGCCGTAAGTTCGCAGTAAGAAATCACAAAGAAATCCTACTCTCTGAAGTAATATACCTCACTTAGACGGATATCTACTTCTCACAACACTCAATGTTTACAAATTCACTCAGAAGATGTATTTGGCTTGATTCTTCAACTCTGCTTTTGTCAACAAATGACTCAGCTGATGAGTGAGCTGTTCTTGAGACTTAAAGAATTTTGCTTCGAAAATTTCTCAGAGATTGTGTTGCTTGTTTCTTCTTCGTCTCTTCCAGCTATTTATACTTGAGGATTGAAAAGTGTCCGTTGAAGAGAGACAAGATTCAAATTCCTCGAGTACTGGTCCTTAAAATCCGCGAACGGCTCTTTTGCAGTCTGTCCGTACTGTGAACAGTACTATTCTGCAGGCAGCATTAAATGCACTCGGCTGATGCGAAGCATTTCTTCAATCATTTGTCTTTAATAACCTTGTACTTCAGCATTTATTACTCCAAGGGGCATTTATTACCGTTGGGAATACTTAATGATCTTCTTCACTTGGCTGATAAAAGTACGCGTCTGATGGCGAACAAAGCTGATCTCAAACTTGAACAAATCTGATTTGAGTCGGCTGATCTTCACCAGTCTGATAACTTTTCTTCAGCAGATCAGAAGTCTTGGACCTTGAAACTTTGACTCTTCTGATGTCTTCTTTACTTAGTCAAAATTCCTTGATAAGTTTATCAGCTAAGTTACTCCATACTTAGCCAAATATGAAGTTTTGGAATGCATCAAAACCTCCCTTATCAAACTTCCTTTAGTGCCTTCATCTTCATCCTTATCCAACACACAAGATGAATGTTGAACTTCACGAGTTGGCTAATATGCTCGCCACTGCCGAGGCTTCCATGAGAAAAGAGAAGCCAGTGATGGTTGCTACCTCGACCCAATCCAAGTCCAAAAGGACAAAGAAAGGGAAGGGGAAGGGAAATGCTTCTTCAAGCAAAGGAAAAGCACCATCTGGGCCCATAGGGAAGGGAAAGAAGCGCAAAGCTTCGTCCGGTGAACAGAAATGTTTCTACTGCAAGAAACCTGGACACTGGAAGAGGAACTGCAAAGAGTTCTTGGAGAGCTCGAAAGGTATATTCCTTGTTGAAGTTAATTTATCAATTAACTGTGCATCATGGGTGCTAGACACTGCTTGTGGTTCTCATCTTTGTAATGATTTACAGGTGATGGGAGCAACAAGGCCACTTAGGCCAGGGGATTGGATCCTGAGATTTGGCAATGGAGCTAGAGCTGCTGCCGAGGCCATAGGCGAAGTGGAGTTAGATTTAGGTGGTAATAAATTAGTCCTTAGGAACCTTCTTTATGCACCTGGCTTGGTGAAAAGCATTATTTCAATTCCTGTTTTGGATAATGAAGGTTTTAATTTTACTATTAAGAAAGGATCCTTTTCGTTATTCATGAATGATAATATGTTTTTCACTGGTACATTAAAAGATGGACTATATACCATTGAACCACCTAAGTTAGTGATGCATGTACAACAAAACAAAAGGAAACAAGATAATGAAATATCTGCCCAATTATGGCACGCTCGACTTGGACATATATCTAAGTCAAGGATTCAAAAGTTAGCATCATCTGGCGCGATTGAAATCAATCGCATTGATGAAATGCCAACATGTGAACCATGTTTAAAGGGTAAAATGGCTAAGTTGCCGTTTAAGGGAAACCCTGAGCGAGCCAAGCAAACATTGGACTTAATACATACTGACGTATGTGGACCACTAAGAAAAAGCGCTCGAGGTGGCTATGACTACTTCATCACTTTCACTGACGAATTTAGTCGTTATGGATATGTGTTCTTGTTGAAACAAAAGTCTGAAGCCTTTGAGCGATTCAAAGAATTCAAGATGGAAGTAGAGAATCAACTTGGTCATACGATAAAGGCTCTTCGTTTTGACCGAGGTGGAGAATTTCATAGTAACGAATTTCTAAATTATCTTGTAGAGCATGGAATATTATCGCAGTGGACTCCTCCTGCGACACCCCAATTAAATGGAGTAGCAGAGAGAAGGAATCGAACTTTCATGGACATGGTTCGATCAATGATGAGTGCCACTGACTTACCTCTTTCATTTTGGGGACATGCCCTCCTCACGGCAACGAAGATACTAAACATAGTACCTTCTAAATCCGTAGAAAAGACACCATACGAACTATGGTTTGGCAAGGCACCCTCATACGCATTCATGCGCATATAGGGATCTCCCGCTTACGTTAAAAAGCTAGTGGGAGATAAATTGGAAACTAAATCCACTTTGTGCAAATTCGTGGGGTATCCAGAAAACTCAATAGGATACGAGTTCTACGATCCTACAAGACAAACAACGTTTGTCTCGAGGAACGCTCACTTCTTGGAGAAGGATTTCTTGGTTGACAAGAAGGAAAATAACGTAGAACTGGATGAGGTCACTGAAGCTGAAAAGGCCGAAGAGGTCGATCAAGCTGACCCGTCGCCACAGGCAGTGGGAGAACATGAGCATGAAAGTGCACCAGAAGGTACACCGATTCTTCGTAGGTCAGAAAGACAACGTAGAGAACCCGAGAGGTACTACGGTCTGCTGCATGAGACTGGACAGTCTCTAAACGACCCAAGGACTTACGAAGAGGCTATGCTAGACATAGACTCGGGAAAGTGGCGCGAAGCCATGGAATCCGAATTGGACTCCATGCACTCAAACAAGGTCTGGGCCTTGGTAGATCCACCAGTGGGAGTGGCTCCCGTGGGTTGCAAATGGATCTATAAGCGAAAGCTTGGAGTGAACGGAGAGGTAATAACCTACAAGGCGCGATTAGTGGCAAAAGGATATACTCAAAGACCTGGAATTGACTTTGAGGAGACCTTCTCGCCCGTCGCAATGCCTAAATCCATTCGAATCTTGCTGGCCATAGCTGCGTGGTATAACTACGAGATATGGCAGATGGATGTGAAGACTGTCTTTCTCAATGGGGACATTGATAAGGAGATCTACATGGAGCAACCAAAAGGATATGCATCCAAAGGAGATGAACACAAGGTGTGCAAACTCCAGAGGTCCATTTATGGACTAAAGCAAGCTTCCCGAAGTTGGAACATTCGTTTCGATGAGACAATCCAAACTTTTGGATTCATCAAGAACATGTTCGAACCTTGTGTGTACAAGAAGATCAGTGGGAGTACAGTTGAATTTTTGGTGCTTTACGTTGACGACATTCTTCTCATTGGAAACAATGTAAAAGCATTGTTCGAAACTAAAGCATGGTTATCTACACAATTCTCAATGAAGGATATGGGAGAAGCATCCTTGTACTAGGTATAAGGATCTACCGAGATAGATCAAAAGGACTGCTGGGCCTCTCCCAATCCCAGTACATAGATAAAATCTTGAAAAGATTTAGTATGGAAGAATCCAAGAGAGGATTGCTTCCAATGAGACATGGGATTGCACTCTCTAAGTCTATGGCCCCAAAGACGCCAGAAGAGAGAAGCAATATGTCTCGAGTACCATATGCATCCGCGATAGGAAGCATAATGTATGGTATGTTATGTACGAGACCAGACGTAGCGTACGCTTTAAGCGTTACAAGTCGCTATCAGTCTAATCCAGGTGAGCAGCACTGGATAGCCGTAAAGGCAATTCTGAAGTACCTGAGAAGGACTAAGGAATTGTTCTTGGTATACGGTGGAGGAGAATTGAAATTGGAAGGCTATACAGACTCGAGCTTCCAATGTGATGTAGACGACTTCAAGTCGACATCAGGATACGTATTCTGCCTCAATGGTGGTGCGGTTAGCTGGAAGAGCTCCAAGCAGGAAACAACCGCGGATTCAACCACCGAAGCAGAGTACATTGCTGCGAGTAATGCAGCAAAGGAAGGTGTTTGGATGAGAAACTTCATCCAGGAATTGGATGTGATACCTAGCATCGCTGAGCCCATTACTATCTTCTGTGATAACAATGGGGCAATAGCGCAAGCGAAGGAGCCGAGATCTCATCAGAAATCTAAGCACGTACAAAGACGATACCACGTGATAAGAGATATCATTGGTAGAGGAGACATTAAGATGGAACGTGTCGACTCAGAAGATAATACGGCGGACCCGCTAACGAAGCCTCTGCCTCAAAAGGCATTTGAGAAACATCTGCATAAGATGGGACTCAAGAACATAAAAGACTGGCTTTAGGACAAGCGGGAGATTGATAGAAATAGTGTCCTGCAAGCCAGCTGTATGGCTAGTATTTATTGTAATAAATGCGGAACTATTCAATTTCGATTAATAAATGCACTTTATTAAATGGTCATCTTTATCTTATGTAATAATTATCTACGCATAAGGATAGAAGTCCTTATATCACAGGGCTATGGGACAACCCGTGGACTGATCTCCAAGGCCGTGATCTAGAACATATTCAAGAGTCGTAGAATCCAATCGAGATAGGACATCGTTGGATTCGGTTAGACTCTCACTGTTGTGTGTACTCCGATGAACTGGAGGACGCTGGGGTCCACGAGCGTGACTGGGATAGTCGACACACATAAGTGGGTGGCTTGCTGGGATGGCAAGCGCACTGAATACCCCAATTAGGAAATAACTCACCATGGAAGCGGTAGTCGCATATCGGGGTTGAAGTTATTCCATATTTATAATAGTATACGAGGAACAATCCCTAACTACTTGAGATGATATGGTTTATCTGGTGCGAGAACGTCTATACTTTGATATGAGTTCCGACTGACTGGGGATCGCCAGAAAGTCTCTGTGGACTCATGTTGGGTATATAGGAACTCGTATGCAGATTCATATCATCAACAAAGGATCCATTGACTCGACTTGATAGGTTGGGAAATTCTCCTATGAATTTCTGTGAGAAATTAATTCTGGTAAAATCCTTGGCCAAGGTATCTGACGACTTTATGTAAGTAGCTCATAAAGATTAAGTCAAAGAGAATTTATTTCGAAACCAGGGTACATAAGGTCAAGACAAAAGAAAAGGGAATCCGATGAAAGACCATACCCTTAAGTCTCGACTGGGAGATTGATCGATGGAGAGATTATGTCGTATATGGAAATTATAAATGATAAAAGGTTCACTGAATTAATTCACCAGTGATTGGGCTCCATGGGCTTGTGGCTGGACATCGACCGTGGAGTGTGGGAGAATTCCCAAATTGGCAGGGGTGCTAATTTTGGAATGGTCAATCGACAGAGTGTTCGATTGATTTAGAGTAAGTCTTACTCGAATAATTAAATAATATTTAATTATAACCCACGGCCAATTATGTGGTGAACCTACGGGGGCATACACAATACACAAGTAGCGAAAGCGAGGAAATAAGAACGACCGAGTCGACTGGGTCGACTGGGTAGAAAATCGACTGGGTCGATTATATTGGGTGGGTCGACTGGGTCGACCCAATTGGAACAAAATGGGATCCAATTGGAATTGGATCAGGATCATAAATTAAATTGGAATTTAATTTGTGGATTAATTAATTAAGTTGGTTTTAATTAATTAAAAGGATTTTAATTAAATGGGCTTAGAGTCTGATTTAATTAAATGGGAGATTAAGTTAATTAATTTGGCTATTTAATTGGGAGATTAAATTAGGCCTGGTCAAATTAATTAACTGGGCCATGAATTAATTAGGAGACTAGGTCTTCTAATTAAAGAGGGTCATGGCTCATGTAGGAGAGAGGAGACCTAGTCCTAATAGGACTAGGTTAGGGAGATAACTATAAGTAGGTATCTTATAGTTATTTTTCACATAACTCCTTAAGCAAAAATTGAGCAAGAGCAAAATTCTCTCTCCCTCTCCCTAGTGATCGGCCGAACCCTTCTTTCCTGTGGAAGAAATTTTTCGTTTTTCGATCTTGTTCCAAATCGTTCCTAATTCCTAGTTTATAATATACCTCGTGTTCTAGCTGATCGAGATATATTATTTTCGTGATATTGTGGTGTATCAACTCGTAGAGGCGCAACACGTGGGGCGCTCCTGAGAAGCCTGGATCGATTTTGCTGGAGCAGAATTCAGAGCTCGTTTTGCTAGCCGAGGATTTGCAAGGAGACAGGTATAAACGAGAAAACTTATACTGTCGTTTATTTATGTTCATATATATACAACTAGAGAATATCCTGGCAAGATTCCTTAAGAGGCCCTAAAAGTTTTTATATTCCGCTGTGCCTAGGGCTGTTTATCTTACCGAATCCCAACAGTTTTGGTGCTCCGTATCAAGACACAAATCACGTACGGAAGTGAGCCATAATTCCACAATCCAAATGCCCTTAATTGTTGTTGATGATACGTACATATATATATATTACCCCGAATATATAATATGAGTTACCCGTATATAATGTGCTAACTATATATATATATATAATACTAATAAGATCGTATGGCTGGTGGAACAGTAGGTTCCAATTTCATTTTCCTTTTTATTTAAACATTCTGCACCCAAAAACGACGCCGTTTTGGGTGTTTTATTGGCAAAATGCTCTTCTTCCTAATTTCTTTTTCAATTACTTGTTGCTGGTATTGACCGTGATCTCCATAGCCTGTGGGTCCCCTCCAATTTCTGATTTTCGTTTTCCCTTCTATGTTCTTAACAGCCTTGATTTTAATTATCTTCCCTCAACTGACTTTGCCATTTTTTTCCAAATTTGCGGTTGGGTTCTCTGCAATTCTCTGAATCTGTTTTGCCATCTGCAACATGTCGGCTTATCTTCTCAATCCTCAACAACTTTTTGCAATTTTTTTAAGAAGGTTGTTATCAGTCTACTTCTCACTCCCTATTTTAAGGGAATTGGTCAGTTTGTTGTATGACTTTTGTTGGAAAATTATTATCTTCTTCAAATTCTCAAGAATACAAAATGTGTTCAATTAAGTTTCGGGTTCTCTGAAAAAATGGTAGAATTATTTGGAAAATTGAAGAACAGAAAAAAAAAAAAAAAAAAAAAAAAAAAAGCTTGAAAGGGATGGAAGCTTCTCCCAGTTCAATCCAGCGGGTCAGTTCCTTCTTGGTCCACTTTTGGTGCAATTCAAATTTTGAAAGTCCTTTTATGGTTGTTTATTTTCGGCATTTTTTAATAGTAAGGTGTGTGATTGTATTCTTATTTTAATTAAAAACCAATCTTGAATCTTAATTGGTTGTGTAGACAACCTTCATTTCAAGGTGCTTCTGTTCCTGCAGTTTACCAAGGTATTCCTCATTTTTGTTGTCTTGAAGCTCCCAATTGTTGGTATATCTTCACAGAATTCAACTTGAATTGGTGATAGGTTAGGTGAATGGCTTTAATATTAAGTTGTTTCATATAACTGATTATGAAAGGGAATTTGGCACCAGGAGGTATGATATTTGGTGGTTCGGTTTGAGTCGCACTGCACAATCACCAAGTATTTCACGAGGTACTAAACTGAAGTTTTTCTTATCTTTTGTGCAGGTATCTTATATCGTCCTTTTTGATACATTGTTGGAACCTGAGTATTCTCTTTTTTTATTTGTAAATTTTCTACATCATATGCCTGTTTGTTACTTTTACGAGTTACTGAAATTTTATATATTCTACCTAGGTACGATTCTCTGGTCAGAGGTATGCATTTCTTTGTCATGTTTCTTATTTTTATGTTCTTAGTGTTTTGCTGAAACTTTTTTAATCCAACTTTATTAAAGAAAATTGATTATGATTTGGATGTGATGCAGATTTATGTTTTCTGAAATGGACATGGACGTGAAGCTGGGAAGTATTATTTTGACAATTTTCTTGTAATTTGTGGTACATTTATTTATGAATTTAATTAGGTTATTTTTCTACTTTTCTAAAGTATTGTTTTAAGGAAATGTATGATTTGGTGAAGTTTATTTAGCTGTGCAAAGAATTGAGGCTTTATGTGAATCTCAGAATTGGTCTCTATGTTTGTGCTGGATGGAACTCTGAGTAATTTTGTAGGAAAAAAAAAATTAAATGGATTTTCTAATATGACAAAAATGATTTGTTTTTGTACATAATTCTTTAAATATTAATCTTCTTCTTGTTGTTTGGATTTCAGGGACTTTATAGTTTAGTTAAAGTATGTTCGTGGTATTAGTTTCTAGACAATAATGAGTCTTTTAAGGTTAGACAGCTAATTATATTTGCCCTGTTGATTTACATCTCATTGAGATCTTTCAATTGGTACCTGGTTTTTTCTGTCTCAAATTCTTTACATAAGGGCTGCAATGCAAAGTTCAGAACCAAGATTTCGAATATGACCAAAGCTAAAAGATTTTATGAAACTCAAGGTGGTCCAATCATATTATTCCAGGTAGTCAAAGTTCCCCAAAATCAAATCTGTTTTACCAATGATTTTTGAGGATATTTACCCAAATTCTAGGAGCAAAATTGAAATAATTTATGCTTTGTGTGATAGATTGAGAATGAGATTGGACCTATGTAATAAACTAATTCGAGATCCGTGCTCCGGCTCGAACTTACGGAATGGGCAGCAAAACTGGTTGGGGATCTTGGCACTAGTGTTCCATGGTTCATGTGCAAGCAAGATGATGCTACGGGTCCAATTGTATGTATTGCCTCCTTTCCTTAAATCTGATTCTTATTAGCGAAGTTCATATTTTACACTATTTTTTGTTCCAATATGTAGTTATTAACTATATATGATATTTTGTCACTGCTCAAATGGATTACCATTCTCAGTTTATCTTACCATAACTATCTTTTTACTTTGTCTAGATTAAGTAGTCACAAATAAGATTCTTGAATCTCACCAAATTATGGTCAATATCTATTTAATTACATTATATTATATGTAAATATTGCTCTTCTTGTTAACAACTGAGATCTGCTTATTAATGCAGATTAACACTTGCAGTGGATTTTAATGTGATTATTTCTCTCCCAACAAAGCTTATGAATTGAAAATGTGGATTGAGGCTTGGACTGCCTGGTAAATTATGAAAATGATGTCATAAAATTCATTATCTTCACTTATATTATTTAGGAAATTTTTATCAGCACTTGACAACATAAATATCAAATGTATGATTTTATGGATTTACTGAGTTTGAAGGTCCAGTTTCTTTAGCTGATATGACATTTTTTGTTTCAAAATTTATTCCAAAGAGAGGCTCTTTCATTAACTTTTATGTGATATAATGTCTGTTCACTGAATTTTCGATCTACATTATCAGTCACAACCTTAATATAGTTCATGGTTCGTTTCCTAAATTAGCCACCTTTTTTTTTCTATGTTCACTTTAGGACTATTGAGGCAACCTAAATGGGGTCATTTAAAAGTCTACATAGAGCAATACAGCTTTGTGAGAAAATACCTCTTTGAAAATGAGTCGAGATCGAGTAGTATGATATTTTTCGTTACTACGTCATTTTAGCTTTTTGGTTCTTATCCAACGCGGGTTTCAAAGGCTTTCACCCATTAAATATTAATATTCAAATTTTGCTTTGTTATGTACAAGTTAAAACGTATTTTATGAATTCAAGTCGAATATCAGGTAGAGTAAAATAGATCCAGAAGTTAGTTATATTCATTGGTGGATGTATGTCAAGATAATCACCTTTTCGTCCATCTCCTCTTTGTGTGCCCTCTTGTTTGCTCCATCTCTTTCGACTCCACAACTACAACAACTTGTAAGTTTTCTTTCCTTATGTTCTGCATATTTAGTAATGCTTAATTATGTTGGTTCTTTTCTCTTAATATTGATTTTGTTTTTGTTATTTAGTGGAGAAATTCATTGTTGATGAGGCAACTTCTTGGAAGGTAGTGGCCAACGAAAAGATTCACGCGAGATATGCATGATCAATGGAATTTGAAAACAAGGTACATCTATTGCTATTAAAGAAGCGTTGTCAGTGTTATACCAGTTGGGGAGGCCTGGATTAGTTTTGTGTAAGTTCCATTCTTTATGAGAATTGACGAACCTTGTAAGGTTCTAAATTTTATATTTTGCAGATATGCCATTCGAGGCTATGATTGAAAAACAATGGTACCCTGTGTTGAGATATGTGAACCTCGTATTGGAACATCGATGACTGGGGAACCTATGAACCAAAGCAAGGAATATTTATTTGTATATGTTCTTAATGAATCAATTTATGGTATGGGAGGTGTTAAATCTGATAAAGAAATAATGGACAAGGTAATACAGTAAACTGATTTTATTTTTTCTCCAACATACTTTCCTTGGAAATGGTAATTTTACATTAACTTTGTAATGTAATGGTAGATTGGATGTTAAACGGAATGCCAATTTCATGGCAGTAGGAAAAAGGTGCCATGTTTCACCTACTGACTATTGTTTTAGGATCGGAATTAATGTTAGAGATGTTCACTGATTTTTCACATAAGCTTGTGAAGTTGAAGTCAATAATTTTGTTGAGATAATATATAAATGTAGGTTTGTAAACATAGTAGTAGTTAATGATGATGAATTAGATAAGAATGCCATACTTAAAAGGAAGGAGAAAGAAGGTAAATATGTGTGGTCTTGTAGGGGACCAATTTTACAAATCATTTGGACTGGTCTCAAATCCATAACACAAAGTTATAAGCCCATATAATCAAAAGTAACCACAAAAATCATTACTTTGAAGAAATTTAAGAAAATTTCTTTATATCTTCAATGTAAAACTTTGCACAAAATCTCTACGTTTAAATATTTAAATAACATCATCACGTTAGTACATAGAAACGGGCACAAAGCACCGCGCCTTGCGTGACCCAACTATAATCTGCCGAACACCTCACTATATTATTAGCCCAAATAATTAATTGGACATTTCATCAATTGGACAAATTACCAATTATAGCAACCGAACGCATCCTTATCTAGTAACCTAAACACCAATTTCAGAGCACAATTCAGACCACCTCTTAATCCAAACAGACCTGACAGACCCTATTGCACGCACTGCCAAATGCATGGCCATACGGTCACTACTTGCTTCAAAATCCATGGGTTCCCCCTGATTATAGACCACCCAATCCTAGATTCCCCACACCTCCTCCCACTAAAATAAACAATCTGTCTACAGAATCCCAAACACCTACTCCACCACTTCATAATTTCATTCAACAACTTACTCCTAATCAGCTATCCCAGCTTTCTTACATTTTTTCTCAAGATTCCAATTCACAAAAGTCTCAGAATCCAACAACTAATACTGCATCACACTCATGCACAATAAATGCTCAAACAAGTACAAATCATATCTCTAAACTTTCCTCACCTACCTTTAAAGACTTCTGGATCCTCGATTCAGGAGCCTCCAATCATATATGTAACAATATACACTATTTTACCAAGTTATTTCCTGCATTAAACACTACAATTACCTTACCTAATAACATGCTCATTCCTGCATATTTTAAGGGAGATATTATGTTAGACAACAATATTATCTTACATAATGTCCTATATGTTCCTCAATTTTAAATTCAATTTGATATTAGTTAGTGCTCTCCTCAGTTCATCTCATTACTGCATCACTTTTGAACCTACTCATTTTATATTTCAGGACCCAATATCTTTGAAGAAGATTGGTATGGGTAAATTAATAGAAGGACTCTACATACTTCATCACATAACACCTTCACGTTCTAGTCACTGATTAGCATACATATTTGTCACAATAGATTGGGACATCCTGCTTATGATAAACTTGTTCTCTTAGTTAGTTAAGTTAGTTAAGGTGTATTTACTTATTTACCCCTGTAATTATCTATTTAAAGGGCTGATTTGATCCGCTAATGTACAAAATTCACTTTCATTTCTCAATACAAATTATATGCGTTAATTTACTCCAAGAATTATTTACAGTTTACATTTCAATATATGTCAATACTCATATCTTTTCACATTATTGCTAATAATTTAAGTTTACAAAGGCATTATTAGTCTACACTTGTTCTGTTGTATGAATTGTTGATAGATGTGCTTTAGTCAACCTATATTTTCTTAATTTTTTTCCACAATGAATTTGAATTTAATTATTGATTTAACTTTTGACCACTGTTTTTGTCAATTCCTCTTTTGTATTTGAAACATAAATTCTTGAGATTAAATTTCAATTTTCCGGTGCTGAAGTGATAAGGTATATATATATACAAAGGGTTAGATAGAGTACACGGTGGTTATCTATGACCCCATGTTACATGGATTATTTTGTGACTTTTCCATGATATGGAATATGGATTGAGACTCATTTATTCCTCATCAAAAATTAGAAATAATAACATTTTTGCTTTCACAAATATTCAGGAAAAAAAAACTCTTAACACTAAGAGTTTATTTTTATTGATACAGATAGAGACATACTTTAGTATTAGAACATTGCACATATCCGTGACTTTATCACAAAATACAGTACAAATTCAACATATGAATATCCTAGAGTTTATTTAGCACAAGGGGTGCACCATATTGTGCTTTAACAGTGAAAGCAGCGTAAGGAGCATGCTTATAAGCAGGAGAAAGCTCAAACGAAAAGGTGCGTAAGAACTGCGCCAAGAATATTTTAGCTTCCATTAACGCAAAATTCTGTCCAATGCAAATTTTAGGGCCCCAACCAAAAGGCATGAATGCAGCATGACCATTGGATGCTTTCAAAACTCCTTCAGCAAATCTGTCTGGCTTGAATTCTAGTGCATCTTCACCCCAAATTTCA
Source organism: Penstemon barbatus (assembly GCA_003313485.2). Classification (NCBI taxonomy): domain Eukaryota; kingdom Viridiplantae; phylum Streptophyta; class Magnoliopsida; order Lamiales; family Plantaginaceae; genus Penstemon; species Penstemon barbatus. Next base: position 52,432,499 of record CM064880.1, read on the forward strand.
GTGCTCCTGTGGAGCTTAGCTATTGGGAGCTGGAGAAATATTCCCTTTGGTATACGGTATCCTCCTAACTCTATTTCCTCTTCAACAACTCGAGACAATTCCATCGTTACTGGGTATAAACGTAACATCTCGTATAGAATCATTGTTACCTAATAAGAGGGTATTTTTGCATTTAGCTCATAATTCATGACTTGTGTACAAGTGATGAGTACTAATAAGAACCCTAAAAACTTACAATCTTTAGCTGGTTTAAGCTATCATTGGTGAGTTCATTGCTATTGCCCAAGACTTGAAAAACTTCTTCTCGTGCACAAGTTTGCCAGTTTTGGTGACTAGCAAGTGTTATCAGAGTCCAAACAAGTAGATTAGAAGTTGTATCATAGGCTCCAAAGAAAAACTGCTTGCACAGTGCGATTGCATCTTCGATGATTCTAGCCTTGACATGGTTGCTTTTTATGGTCCCGTCGTATAGTTCATCCAAGAACAGATCAAGTAAATCTTGACCATCTTGCCCTCCTGCTTCATTTCTCACATATAACCTTTCGTTAATCATAGAAATAAATGAGTTTCGTACTTCTTTCTCCATAGCCACAGCCTTCCTCTTTCTTTCGGTTGGAAAGTACCTATGTAAAAACATTCAAAGAATATTATTTCGATTTTAAATAACCTTGTTTAAAGTAATTTATAGGTTAATTTACGTTCGGACCCCCTTATGTATACTCTAATTAACAAAAAACCCCATGTTATTGCTGAAATTACAAGAACACTCTTCATGATTTAGCCTATTTACATTGTCAAATTAATAGTTACCAGGATCCAGGGATGTTGAATGGCTTGGAAGGTGTATCTGTCATAATAAAGAGGTCCCTGAGGTAGTGAAAATTTCTCCTCATTTCTGGAGTGAAGGGAGTGCTAAATAATATTCGGGTCACAACTGAACCGCCGTAATCTCCCAGATAATCCGATACATCCACGATATTTGAACCATCTTTTAATATCTTGTTTTTCCATTGATTCAAAATATCCTCACAGCAAGCTTGAATTGCAGGTATCTTTTTCTGCATTAGTAAAAACAAAAAAGGAATAATATTAATTATTATTGAAAAATCATGAATATTGATTAAGATTACTCTAGCTAGCTTAATCTTCATTTTTGTTTGATAAGTAGTTAATTACCTTCAATTCGTCTACATGAAAGGCAGGATTAAGTTTCATTCTTGATTTGCTCCATTCATCACCTTTATAGAGAGCAAGGCCACCAACCACCAATCTGGTAATTTTATCTGTCTTAAAACTCTTCGGATAGTTTATGTGCTTGTTCAACACAATTTTCATTAATTCGGGTTCCGATATTATAAGTCGTGGTTTTGGCCCAATCCACGCGAACGAAATCTTGCCTGCAAATCAATTTTCCTCAAGTACATGTAATAATTAATACCATTTTTTCAATTAATTAAGTGAGATAAAGGTTTTGATGAAATTGTATGTATGTACCGTATTTTTCAACTGTCTTGTTGATAAAGGGCATGATACGTGGCAGGATATCATCGTACAGGCCGAGAGTCTTAGAGTAAGCTTCCTTGTACATGTCGAAAATTTCATTAGTGTCTCCGAACAAAAGCCTGTAAGAATTCCCTTTCAATCCCTGTTTCCTGAAAAACTTTTCCATTTTCTTTGGTTCGATCCATACCCAATTCACAAATTTTACTACCCAAATCAATAATAAAGTGAACACTGCTATAATCACATAGTTCCACATCTTTCTATTACTTTCTTTTTGTATTATCCTCTCCCACAAACTGAGTTATATAGAGATAACTGGTGGTAGCACTCAAAGCCGTGAGACAATGGGCCCCTTTCGTCACGTTTTGAATCTGCTCACTCCCAGCAATAATTTCTTTGTCAGCAACAGCGATGGAGGGTAATTGTTGTATTATTGTATATATCAATTTTTATTTCTTATTATTAATGTCAATTTTAAATTATTTTTTATTATTCTCAAATTATGTCAATCTTAAATATTTTTTTTATTATTCTAAAATCGGTTTTTGTATTATTGTAGGTTATTATTATTATTATTATTATTATTATTATTTATCTAGTATTGTTTAATTTTATTATTATTATTATTATTAAGTTTGAGTGGTGAAAATGAGAATTGGAATTAAATGAAATTGATAGATTGAGTCATTTGAGATGACTTATAAAAAGGAAAGGGAAAGCTGGACTTGGAATCTAGGGGGAAGTTGGACTTAGGATGAGGACATCACTTGAAATGGCCTCAATATCTTATTTTTCAACTGATTTAGAATGTCATCCTATCAAGCTTGAATTTTAGGTACCATTTGCTGCAATAATCTGTTGGTGTAATTAGATTGATAGCTAATTAAATTGAATTTAATTAGCCAAATTAATTAATACACATTAATGAATGAAATGAGAAGAGAATGTTAAGTCTCTCCATCCCACATGGAAAAGAAGAAGTGATAGAAATAGTGTCCTGCAAGCCAGCTGTATGGCTAGCATTAATTGTAATTAATGAGGAACTATTCAATTTGGATTAATAAATGCACTTTTATTAAATGGTCAACTTTATCTTATGTAATATTTATCTACACATAAGGATAGAAGTCCTTAGATCACAGGGCTATGGGACAACCCGTGGACTGATCTCTAAGGCCGTGATCTAGAACATATTCAAGAGTCGTAGAATTCAATCGAGATAGGACATCGTTGGATTCGGTTAGACTCTCACTGTTGTGTGTACTCCGATGAACTGGAGAACGCTGGGGTCCACGAGCGTGACTGGGATGGTCGACACACATAAGTGGGTGGCTTGCTGGGATGGCAAGCGCACTGAATACCCCAATAGGAAATAACTCACCATGGAAGCGGTAGTCGCATATCGGGGTTGAAGTTATTCCAATTTGCAATAGTATACGAGGAACGATCCCTAACAACTTGAGATGATAGGGTTTATCTGGTGCGAGAACATCTATACTTTGATATGAGTTCCGACTGACTGGGGATAGCCAGAAAGTCTCTGTGGACTCATGTTGGGTATAGAGGAACTCGTGTGCAGATTCATATCATCAACAAAGGATCCATTGACCCGACTTGATAGGTTGGGAAATTCTCCTATGGATTTCTGTGAGAAATTAATTCTGGTAAAATCCTTGGCCAAGGTAACTGACGACTTTATGTAAGTAGCTCATAAAGATTAAGTCAAAGAGAATTTATTTCGAGACCAGAGTACATAAGGTCAAGACAAAAGAAAAGGGAATCCGATAAAATACCATACCCTTAAGTCTCGACTGGGAGATTGATCGATGGAGAGATTTTGTCGTATATGGAAATTGTAAATGATAAAAAAAAAAAGGTTCACTGAATTAATTCACCAGTGATTGGGCTCCATGGGCTTGTGACTGGACATCGACCGTGGAGTGTGGGAGAATTCCCAAATTAGCAGGGGTGCTAATTTTGGAATGATTAATCGACAGAGTGTTCGATTAATTTAGAGTATTAATTGCTCGAGTAATTAAATAATATTTAATTACAACCCACGGCCAATTATGTGGTGAACCTACGGGGGCATACACAATACACAAGTAGCGAAAGCGAGGAAACAAGAACGAACCAGTCGACTGGGTCGACTGGGTCAAAATCGACTGGGTCGATTAAATGGGTGGGTCGACTGGGTCGACCCATATGGAACGAAAATGGATCCAATTGGAATTGGATCAAGATTATAAATTAAATTGGAATTTAATTTATGAGTAAATTAATTAATTAGGATTTAATTAATTAATAGAATAATTAATTTAATTAGACTTGGAGTTTAATTAATTAATTGGGAGATGATTTAATTAATTGGGCTATTTAATTGGGAGATTAAATAAAGCCCTGAAAGATTAATTAATATGGGCCATGAATTAATTAGAAGACTTAGTCTTCTAATTAAAGAGGGCCATGGCCCATGTAGGAGAATTAGTATCCTAATCCTATTAGGATTAGGGTATGGGAGATATCTATAAATAAGAGACTAGGTCTCATATCTCAAACACAACTCTTCAAGCAAAATCAAGAAAAGCAAAAATTCTCCCTCCCTCTCCCTGTGATCGGCCGAACTACTCTTCCACTTTGGAAGAATTTTTCGTCTTTGTTTTTCGTTTCAAAGTCGTTCTAAAACCTAGATATTAATATACCCTATGTTCTAGTCGATTAGGATATATTAATTTTCGTGATATTGTGGTGTATCAATCCGTAGAGGCGCAACACGTGGGGCGCTACTGCAGAGCTTGGATCGATTTCTGTGGAGGAGAGTTCAGAGTTTGCTTTAGCCAACAAGGATTTGCAAGGAGACAGGTATAAACGAGAAAACTTATACTGTCATTTATTTATATTCATATATATACAACTAGAGAATATCCTGGCAAGATTCTTTAAGAGGCCCTAGAAAATTTTTATATTCCGCTGTGCCTAGGGCTGTTTTTCTTACCGAATCCCAACAGTGGTATCAGAGCCAACTCTAGGCTTTGTATATATATGAATTTGCGAATTCGGTGTTTAATAAATCATGTGTTTGATTTATGTGGCTAGTTCTATAACATTGCATGTTTTAGGACTTTATTGTTAACTTAGAGTTAATGGGAAATTTTAAATTCGTATTTTTATCATGTTATTTTAATTTTGGATTGTGATTTAATTGGGGCTGTTTTAATTAAATCATAAAAGTAATCAAAAAAAAAAAAAAAAAAAAAAAATTTAGATCCAACCCTGCGGCGGCCACCGCAAAGCCGCGGCATGCGGCAGCATGCTGTCCGCGCACGCTGCGCACAGCAGCAGCTCACGGGCTGCTGTCTGCGCGTGGCTGTGCGCGGCAGCCTGCTGCCGCGCGCTGTCACGCGCCGCGGCTGCTGCCCGTGGCAGCTCACGCGCCCCTGCGGGGTCGCGCGTGGGTTGTCCGCGTGGCAACTCCTGATTAGCTTCGACTGGTCATGTTTAGGTTGGACTCTAATTCTGCCTATTTTGAAAATTCTGGAAATTTAGAATTTTGGTAAGATTAGGAAACTTGGAGTTTTGGGATAAGGTAGTTATCTTGTTAGAATTAAACACTACCTTAATTAAACTAATCTAAACAAAATAGGATTATCTTGAGAATCTTGGAGATTTGGGAATATTGGGAAACTTAGAGTTTTGGATAAGGTAAGAATCTTAGAGATTTAGATTACCTTAATTAACCAATCTTAATCAAGATAGGATTTGTAGATTACTTGGAGCTCAAGTAATAGCTAATTAATCTTAGAGGTTAATTGTTAATTCAAAATTAATTAACTTGGATAAATTTTATGAATTAAAATTAAAGGAGCCGGTAAATTTACATTTTTGCCCTTATGTGAATTTATGCATGTTCTTGAGTGAATGTGTGGATTGATCGATTTTGCCCTTAAGCCCTGTGTTGTTTTGGTTTATTTATTTTATGGGTTGTAATTAAATGGGCCTGATTGGTGCCCTTGCTTGCGCAAACAAATGTAATAGAATAGGACCATTTAAATAATGTAAGCTAGGCTTAGATTAGGCTTGGAGCCGAGAAGACCTCATGAAGACTTGGAGATCCACATGGAGGCCCATTTACCTTGGAGGACATGGAGGCCCAATTCATTACATGGAGGCCCAATCAAGCTGGATATTACAAGAAGGCCCATGATGTATGGGTTTAAAAATTGTAATAGTTAGGACATTTAATTTTCACCCTAGACTGACCAATTGATTCATCACGTGGCTCGTGATGGATCGCATAGGATGGGCAATCGACCAATCATATCTTGCTAGGTGATGAATGTTTACTTTTTCAAATTATTCTTTGATGTATGAGATGCATGCTTAAAACGTAAACAAGATAAGCATAATCTGATGAGACCTCGCACACTAAGAAACCTCCAATTGAACTTAAAAATTCAATTAGAATATTAAATCGAATAACGGGCGCATATGAATAGTGTCTATGGTCCGAGCCTATCCAATTACTAGGTCTTAGGCATATTGTACGAATATATCTCGATGTCTCACGAGTCGTGGGTCGAGCTATAGGAAGATAATATGTCTATTGCCTCGATGCACGAGTTTAGTGCCAAGGGAGGGGATAGCAAGGTTTTAGGCGCTGTCTCACGAGTCGTGGGGCGTCTAGGATTGAACTATTTCTCTTCACGAGTATTGGACATGATTTAACGCTAGTAAATATGGATGTCTCACGAGTCGTGGGTCCATATCGAAAAACGAGGCTGAATGAACTTAAGGGTTAGCTGCGATGGTTAACCGTTGACATAGTCAACCACCAAGTGGATCAAATAGTATGGCCAACGAGTCGTGGGTACTAGGAGATTGCATTTGGGCCTTATCTCTTCCTAGATCATATGACCGATTTATCGCGGACTTGAATCTCCAGAGGCGAGAGATCACTGTGCATGTCCTGCGACAAATGCTCGAGGAACACGAAGCTTCTTTTGGAAAGAAAGCAAGGGTTGGCGAAAAGACTGGGCGGCATTCAATACCAAGACAAATGGAAGCCAGAGCTCCTTACTGCACAAGGTCAAAGGAAAGGATTAAATTCGAACCTATGGAGAGTTCGAACAGGTATATTCCTTGTTATAGTTAATTTTACAATTAACTGTGCATTTTTGGTGTTAGACACTGACTGGAGTTCTCATCCTTGTAGGTGATGGGAGCATTAAGGAAACTGGAGCCTGAGGATTGGATCCTTGAATAAAGGCAATGGAGCTGGAGCTGCTACCAAGGCCGTAGGCAAAAGTAGATTTAGGTGGTTTGATAAAGTCATTATTAAACTTTCATTTATGTACCTAGTTTTTAATGAGAAACTTTTTATTCATGTTATTGAATAATGTTGATTTTAATAAAAGCTCCTGTTTTTGTTTTTCATTTGGTACATTGAATTATTGACTTTACACCATAAAACCACCTAAGTTAAGTCATGCACGTACAACAAAACAAAAGGAAACAAGATAATGAAATATCTGCCCAATTATGGCACGCTAGACTTGGACATATATCTAAGTCAAGGATTCAAAAGTTAGCATCATCTGGCGCGATTGAAATCAATCGCATTGATGAAATGCCAACATGTGAACCGTGTTTAAAGGGTAAAATGGCTAAGTTGCCATTTAAGGGAAACCCTGAGCGAGCCAAGCAAACATTGGACTTGATACATACTGACGTATGTGGACCACTAAGAAAAAGCGCCCGAGGTGGCTATGACTACTTCATCACTTTCACTGACGACTATAGTCGTTATGGTTATGTGTTCTTGTTGAAACACAAGTCTGAAGCCTTTGAGCGATTCAAAGAATTCAAGATGGAAGTAGAGAATCAACTTGGTCATACGATAAAGGCTCTTCGTTCTGACCGAGGTGGAGAATTTCTTAGTAACGAATTTCTGAATTATCTTGTAGAGCATGGAATATTATCACAGTGGACTCCTCCTGCAACACCCCAGTTAAATGGAGTAGCAGAGAGAAGGAATCGAACCTTGATGGACATGGTTCGATCCATGATGAGTGCCACTGACTTACCTCTTTCATTTTGGGGACATGCCCTCCTCACGGCAACGAAGATACTGAATATGGTACCTTCGAAATCCGTAGAAAAGACGCCATACGAACTATGTTTTGGCAAGGCACCCTCATACGCATTCATGCGCATATGGGGATCTCCCGCTTACGTTAAAAAGCTAGTGGGAGATAAATTGGAAACTAAATCCACTTTGTGCAAATTCGTGGGGTATCCAGAAAACTCAATAGGATACGAGTTCTACGATCTTACAAGACAAACAACGTTTGTCTCGAGGAACGCTCACTTCTTGGAGAAGGATTTCTTGGTGGACAAGAAAGAAAATAACGTAGAACTAGATGAGGTCACTGAAGCTGAAAAGGCCTTAGAGGTCGATCGAGCTGACCCGTCACCACAGGCAGTGGGAGAACAAGAGCATGAAAGTGCACCAGAAAGTACACCGATACTTCGTAGGTCAGAAAGACAACGTAGAGAACCCGAGAGGTACTACGGTCTGCTGCATGAGACTGGACAGTCTCTAACCGACCCAAGGACTTACGAAGAGGCTATGCTAGACATAGACTCGGGAAAATGGCGCGAAGCCATGGAATCCGAACTGGACTCCATGCACTCAAACAAGGTCTGGGCCTTGGTAGATCCACCAGGGGGAGTGGCTCCCGTGGGTTGCAAGTGGATCTATAAGCGAAAGCTTGGAGTGAACGGAGAGGTGATTACCTACAAGGCGCGACTAGTGGCGAAAGGATACACTCAAAGACCAGGTATTGACTTTGAGGAGACCTTCTCGCCCGTCGCAATGCCCAAATCCATTCGGATCTTGCTGGCCATAGCTGCGTGGTATAACTACGAGATATGGCAAATGGATGTAAAGACTGCCTTTCTCAATGGAGACATTGATAAGGAGATCTACATGGAGCAACCAAAAGGATATGCATCCAAAGGAGATGAACACAAGGTGTGCAAACTCCAGAGGTCCATTTATGGACTGAAGCAAGCTTCCCGAAGTTGGAACATACGTTTTGATGAGACAATCCAAACTTTTGGATTCATCAAGAACATGTTCGAACCTTGCGTGTACAAGAAGATCAGTGGGAGTACAGTTGAATTTTTGGTGCTTTACGTTGACGACATTCTTCTCATTGGAAACAATGTAAAAGCATTGTCTGAAACTAAAGCATGGTTGTCTACACAATTCTCAATGAAGGATATGGGAGAAGCATCCTTTGTACTAGGTATAAGGATCTACCGAGATAGATCAAAAGGACTGCTGGGCCTCTCCCAATCCCAGTACATAGATAAAATCTTAAAAAGATTTAGTATGGAAGAATCCAAGAGAGGATTGCTTCCAATGAGACATGGAATTGCACTCTCTAAGTCTATGGCCCCAAAGACGCCTGAAGAGAGAAACAATATGTCTCGAATACCATATGCATCCGCGATAGGAAGCATAATGTATGGTATGCTATGTACAAGACCAGACGTAGCGTACGCTTTAAGCGTTACAAGTCGCTACCAGTCTGATCCAGGTGAGCAGCACTGGATAGCCGTAAAGGCAATTCTGAAGTACCTGAGAAGGACTAAGGAATTGTTCTTGGTATACGGTGGAGGAGAATTGAAATTGGAAGGCTATACAGACTCGAGCTTTCAATGTGATGTAGACGACTTCAAGTCGACATCAGGATACGTGTTCTGCCTCAATGGTGGTGCGGTTAGCTGGAAAAGCTCCAAGCAGGAAACAACCGCGGATTCAACCAACGAAGCAGAATACATTGCCGCGAGTGACGCAGCAAAGGAAGGTGTTTGGATGAGGAACTTCATCCAGGAATTGGATGTGATACCTAGCATTGCTGAGCCCATTACTATCTTCTGCGATAATAATGGGGCAATAGCGCAAGCAAAGGAGCCGAGATCTCATCAGAAATCCAAGCACGTACAAAGACGATACCATGTGATAAGAGATATCATTGGTAGAGGAGACATTAAGATGGAACGTGTCGACTCAGAAGATAATACGGCGGACCCGCTAACGAAGCCTCTGCCTCAAAAGGCATTTGAGAAACATCTGCATAAGATGGGACTCAAGAACATAAAAGACTGGCTTTAGGACAAGTGGGAGATTGATAGAAATAGTGTCCTGCAAGCCAGCTGTATGGCTAGCATTAATTGTAATTAATGAGGAACTATTCAATTTGGATTAATAAATGCACTTTTATTAAATGGTCAACTTTATCTTATGTAATATTTATCTACGCATAAGGATAGAAGTCCTTAGATCACAGGGCTATGGGACAACCCGTGGACTGATCTCTAAGGCCGTGATCTAGAACATATTCAAGAGTCGTAGAATCCAATCGAGATAGGACATCGTTTGATTCGGTTAGACTCTCACTGTTGTGTGTACTCCGATGAACTGGAGAACGCTGGGGTCCACGTGCGTGACTGGGATAGTCGACACACATAAGTGGGTGGCTTGCTGGGATGGCAAGCGCACTGAATACCCCAATAGGAAATAACTCACCATGGAAGCGGTAGTCGCATATCGGGGTTGAAGTTATTCCAATTTGCAATAGTATACGAGGAACGATCCCTAACAACTTGAGATGATAGGGTTTATCTGGTGCGAGAACATCTATACTTTGATATGAGTTCCGACTGACTGGGGATAGCCAGAAAGTCTCTGTGGACTCATGTTGGGTATAGAGGAACTCGTGTGCAGATTCATATCATCAACAAAGGATCCATTGACCCGACTTGATAGGTTGGGAAATTCTCCTATGGATTTCTGTGAGAAATTAATTCTGGTAAAATCCTTGGCCAAGGTAACTGACGACTTTATGTAAGTAGCTCATAAAGATTAAGTCAAAAAGAATTTATTTCGAGACCAGAGTACATAAGGTCAAGACAAAAGAAAAGGGAATCCGATAAAATACCATACCCTTAAGTCTCGACTGGGAGATTGATCGATGGAGAGATTTTGTCGTATATGGAAATTGTAAATGATAAAAAAAAAAAAAGGTTCACTGAATTAATTCACCAGTGATTGGGCTCCATGGGCTTGTGACTGGACATCGACCGTGGAGTGTGGGAGAATTCCCAAATTAGCAGGGGTGCTAACTTTGGAATGATTAATCGACAGAGTGTTCGATTAATTTAGAGTATTAATTGCTCGAGTAATTAAATAATATTTAATTACAACCCACGGCCAATTATGTGGTGAACCTACGGGGGCATACACAATACACAAGTAGCGAAAGCGAGGAAACAAGAACGAACCAGTCGACTGGGTCGACTGGGTCAAAATCGACTTGGTCGATTAAATGGGTGGGTCGACTGGGTCGACCCATATGGAACGAAAATGGATCCAATTGGAATTGGATCAAGATTATAAATTAAATTGGAATTTAATTTATGAGTAAATTAATTAATTAGGATTTAATTAATTAATAGAATAATTAATTTAATTAGACTTGGAGTTTAATTAATTAATTGGGAGATGATTTAATTAATTGGGCTATTTAATTGGGAGATTAAATAAAGCCCTGAAAGATTAATTAATATGGGCCATGAATTAATTAGAAGACTTAGTCTTCTAATTAAAGAGGGCCATGGCCCATGTAGGAGAATTAGTATCCTAATCCTATTAGGATTAGGGTATGGGAGATATCTATAAATAAGAGACTAGGTCTCATATCTCAAACACAACTCTTCAAGCAAAATCAAGAAAAGCAAAAATTCTCCCTCCCTCTCCCTGTGATCGGCCGAACTACTCTTCCACTTTGGAAGAATTTTTCGTCTTTGTTTTTCGTTTCAAAGTCGTTCTAAAACCTAGATATTAATATACCCTATGTTCTAGTCGATTAGGATATATTAATTTTCGTGATATTGTGGTGTATCAATCCGTAGAGGCGCAACACGTGGGGCGCTACTGCAGAGCTTGGATCGATTTCTGTGGAGGAGAGTTCAGAGTTTGCTTTAGCCAACAAGGATTTGCAAGGAGACAGGTATAAACGAGAAAACTTATACTGTCATTTATTTATATTCATATATATACAACTAGAGAATATCCTGGCAAGATTCTTTAAGAGGCCCTAGAAAATTTTTATATTCCGCTGTGCCTAGGGCTGTTTTTCTTACCGAATCCCAACAAGAAGAAAGTTGAGCTTCAAAATTGTTTTAAAAGGACAACTAGCTTTCAAAGTTGAAATGGCTTTTGTAGGAATGGGCCTAGAATAATATCTGGGCCCAATTTTTATTAAAGTCCAAACTTTGTACAAAGATTCGTGGGGATCCGCTTAGGATCCGCGTGTGATCCGATTAGGATCCGTGAAACTTGTTTCTAGAAGGTCCGAGAAGGATCCGTGTTGCCCGCCCAATTTTGAATAGAAGGGTGTGTTTGGTTGGATTTTGAACCGAATGGGTGGCACCCGTTCGGACCGAACCATTGTTTGTTTTAAATTCGAATAGTTGTGTCCCTCCAGCAACAACTTTCAATTGCTATAAATAGGAGAGGAATCTGGCCAATTCCTTACACCATTTTTTCAGCAAATAATAAAGTACAAATTATTTCTATACTTCTGAAAATAAATAATTTTTCGTCGAAGTTCTGTTCGCTTAAAGTTCGCCGTGGGTTATTAATTGTGCAAATAATGAACAACAGACTATTGTATCTTGGGAGACTACCGGGAATCAAACTGTATGCACCGTGACAGTCCCGGAAATATTGTCTTAAGGAAATTTGTTTCGACAAGCCTAAGTCTAATTTCCTTGTTTTTTACGTAAATATTGAAGTGATTTTTGGCTTCGATACAAGTAAGTATTTCTCACTATTTTTGTGTTTGATCGAAATATTTAAGTACACAGATTGTTAGACACAAACAATATTAAGACAATAGAACTTATGTTTAACAACTTGTGTGCAACATGAAATCGTTAATTAATTAAGATGTTCATAATAAAAGTAATCGGCTAATGTGAATTTTTGACCGAGTATACTGTGAGTCAGTAATTTTGAATGAAAAGCGATTTAAATCACTTTTCGCTTAATCAATATCTTCATGGATCTATGAATGACAAAATAACTTTGCAAAGTTGGTGGCAGAATAATATTTGAATAGATTCTAGAGAAATTAAATGTTGTTTACAAATGAAATATGGAAGATGATTTAACATGTCGAAAGAATCATTGCAAAACAAATATATTAAGTTTATGTGGAGGTTCTTGCAAGAATCAGGGCGGCGTTCATTTTTCTTTTCTTTTCTAAATTAGCAACTATTGCTTAATTACAATCTAATATTTCTAGAACCTTTCATTTCCTGGAAATATTTTGATGAGAGTTTAGCACAAACTAAAGATTCATTTCTTTACAAAGGGATTTCGATTGAGAATCTGAAATATTTTGAGGAAATATTCTCTACAAAATGAGATTAATTCCTTGAAAGAATTTTGAAAAGTATCTCCTTGTTACCATACCAATTTGAGAAAGAGATAATGATTTCGGATTCTCGAGACGTTGTACTGATTAAGTACATTGCGTTTATATGAAATTATTCTAATTCTAATCTTCTGAACTCAAAGAGTTGAAAGAAGCTTTATATGAGATGGTTACTACGGTAATTACTAATTATGATTGCCAATAATAACTATTTCTTAAACGTCGAAACAGTTCAAAATTATGATGAAGGACGAGTTCATCAAATTAAAATTGTTTACATGTAGACATAATTTAGTGGTGCACTAAATAATTGATTAAAGTCATTCATATATATGTCATTGCACGAGGTAATGAATCAAATAAAATTAAATATCATAGTCATTGAATTAATAACATCGTATGGTTATATGATGTCATAATTCTTTGAATGAAAATATTTTTTAATACGAGGTATTTATATTGGGACAAATGACATTTGTGTAATTACTAATAACCTTTATATGAAGATAAAAGGCTAATTAGTATTTTCTATCATATCAATATTATATGTGAAAAAATATTGATAATAAAAATAAATCATTTGTTAAATAAATATAAGTAATAGCAGTATTTTATTGAGAAAATATTGAAAAATTAATATGTAAAAATAATTATAATTATTTTTTGGAATAATTATAATTTGCTATGATATCAATATTTTATTGAGGAAATATTGATTATATAATTTATTTGTAAAATAAATATCAATATTTTATTGAGCAAATATTGATAACATTTTATTTGTGAGAAATAATTATAAATTATTTGAGAAATAAATATCAATATTTTATTGAGAAAATATTGATTGAACTTATTTACTTATTTGTGAAATAATTATTATTTATTTGTGAGAAATAAGTATATAATTATAATTTATTTGTTTGCGAAACAAATATGTAAAAGTTCAAACTTTTTGATCTAATCCAAATTAATTATGTGATTTTAAATCATTACTAACTTGTGAAGTTTAAAATGTATTTGATCACATATATTTTATTGCGCTATTTATTGAATAATAAATAAGAGGCAATAGAAGTATTTGCGAAATGCAAAGGGATGCATTTGTGAACTACAAATCTAGAAAATGGAATAAGAAAATTTTAAATTCTTATATCCAAATTGTGGGGGTAAATACGAATATATTAATTTACACAAGAGTGTGTTAAATTAAGATGTGGTTAAGCGTCAATCTTTAAATTCGGGTTTACTTGACAACTTGTGGGGGAAAGCTCGCTAGATGTCTGCACACATACTAAGTCGAGTTTCATACAAGAAAGTCAATGATCATTCCATATGAGATATGGAAAGGGAAGAAAAACCAAATACCTTAAAATGTGGAGTGTATTTAGGTCAGATTTCGGTTTCACCACCTAAAAAGAAAATAACTTAAAACTTAAAAATATTAATTACTACTAGCATATCTGACAAGTAGTAGTAGCTCATATTTTTTGGTTTCTTAAATCTGACATAATGTGAACCGAGTCACGTGATGTAACAATCATTGAGAATGTAAGAAGGATTTGAGAATCATTTCTTATAAATTGATCATTATTTCTCTTTCGGTTTAGATTTATTTCCAATATCGTAGATTGGAAAGAGGCGATTGACAGCGAGTTACATTCATAAAATTGGTAGACCTCGAGGAGTGAACCAATTAGATGTAGATGGGTTTTTTAAATTCAAGAGTTTAAAAACTTTGATAAGTCAATCGATAAAAACTAGGCTAGACTAGGAGTCAAGTTGCCTTATAAAAGAAATAATTTTACTTCTTTGACTCATATTCACTAGCGATTAGGATAACATTCATTTGAATGTTAATAGCTATATACAATGAACGTTAAAAATATCATCCTTACTGGTGAATTAAATGAGAAAATTTAGAAGGAGTAACCACAGAGTTTCGTAGTTAAATAAAAAGAAAACATAGTTTGCGAAACTTATATATTTTCTTGTTGACCTTTAACAAACTCTTAAATAATGACACGAAGAATGTGATAGTGTCATTAACAAATCTTGACTGTCATATTAATAAATATGACTAGTTTGTCTATATAAACTAACTGGATAATTGAGTATCAGAATTTGTTTATATGCAATTGATATGTTAATATTTGAGACTAATACTGTGAGTATTAAATCCATTGAGAAAATATTAACTAATAATTTCGATATGAAGGATCTCGGCGAAGCCGATGTTATTTTGGGAATTAAAATAACACGATCGTCGAATGGTATTAAATTATCTCAGTCACACTATGTGGAAAAGGTACTTGAGAAATTTAAGAGACATGGATTTAAAGGAACTAACAATCCTTTTCTTCCATCGACAGTGCTACACAAAAACAAAGGAGATAGTGTATCACAAAATGAGTATGCTCGTATAATTGGATGTCTCATGTATATTATGAATTGCACGAGACCAGACATCGCCTACTCAGTTAATAAATTGAGTAGATATACGAGTAATCCAAGCAAGCTTCACTGGAAAGCACTAATGAGAGTGCTTGGATACCTAAAGAATACATCAGAGTATGCATTACACTATGGAAAATTTCCAGCTGTCCTCGAGGGATATAGTGATGCAAATTGGATTTCTGATTCGGAAGAATCAAAATCTACAAGTGGGTACGTATTCACAATAGGAGGAGGCGCAATCTCATGGAAATCTTCTAAACAGACTTGTATAGCTAGATCCACAATGGAGTCGGACTTTATAGCTTTGGATAAAGCTGGTGAAGAAGCTGAGTGGCTTCATAACTTTCTAGAAAATATTCCACTATGGCCGAAACCTGTGTCAGCCATATGTATACATTGCGATAATCAAGCGGCTTTACATAGAGCTCACAACTTTATGTATATTGGTAAGTCACGACATAATCGTCGTCGACATAATACCGTGAGACATCTACTCTCAAATGGAATAATTTCCATTGACTTTGTGAAGTCAAAAGAAAACCTCGCGGATCCGTTTACTAAAGGTCTATCTGGCGAGAGAGTAGAATGTGCATCGAGGGGAATGGGTCTAAAGCCAAAATTAGACTTAGTTAACTTGTACGGAAACCTAACTTGGCGACTGGAAATCCCACGGACCAAGTTCAATAGGCCAACCAGTCCTGGCTAACTTAAAACCAAAGTACTTAAGAGTTTTAACTCTATCCCATTTCTAAGATGCAATAGTACAGACCTACTGTGTTATTTGAAAGGTTAAGCAAACGCTTTTAATGACATCTATATCTTGTTTAAAAACAAGTGGAGTATGGTAGGATACTCTTGATAGAAGCGGTCACCTATGTAAGTGTGAGCTGGGTCGGCTCGTTGAGATTTTCTTTATAGGCTAAAATTCTCTAAAGCACTCGCATTACCAAGAATGTTCAGGACCGAAATGAACACAACCGAGAACTTGTAACGAATCGGTATAATAATGCGTTAAGCTTATTGTCTTGGTTTACACCAACACCCGACGGTTCAAGATGAAATATTTCACCGATTGGCTAAGTAAATCCGATAAGTTTCAACTAGGGAAGGTTCAAGATGAAATATTTCACCTATCCCGATGCATTATTATTCCTAAAGATTACTTCGACATGTTGAAGAGAAATTTCATTCATGTGGGGGATTGTTGGTGTAATTAGATTGATAGCTAATTAAATTGAATTTAATTAGCCAAATTAATTAATACACATTAATGAATGAAATGAGAAGAGAATGTTGAGTCTCTCCATCCCACATGGAAAAGAAGAAGAAAGTTGAGCTTCAAAATTGTTATAAAAGGACAACTAGCTTTCAAAGTTGAAATGGCTTTTGTAGGAATGTGCCTAGAATAATATCTGGGCCCAATTATTATTAAAGTCCAAACTTTGTACAAAGATTCGTGGGTATCTGCTTAGGATCCGTGTGTGATCCGATTAGGATCCGCGAGACCTGTTTCTAGAGGGTCCGAGAAGGATTCGTGTTGCCCGCCCAATTTTGAATAGAAGGGTGTGTTTGGTCGGATTTTGAACTGAATGGGTGGCACCCGTTCGGACCGAACCATTGTTTGGTTTAAATCCGAATAGTTGTGACCCTCCAGCAACAACTTTCACTTACTATAAATAGGAGAGGAATCTGGCCAATTCCTTACACCATTTTTTCAGCAAATAATAAAGTACAAATTATTTCTATACTTCTCAAAATAAATAATTTTTCGTCGAAGTTCTGTTCGCTTAAAGTTCGCCGTGGGTTATTATTTGTGCAAATAATGAACAACAGACTGTTGTATCTTGGGAGACTACCGGAAATCAAACTGTATGCACCGTGACAGTCTTAGAGTCTTAGAGTAAGCTTCCTTGTACATGTCGAAAATTTCATTAGTGTCTCCGAACAAAAGCCTGTAAGAATTCCCTTTCAATCCCTGTTTCCTTAAAAACTTTTCCATTTTCTTTGGTTCGATCCATACCCAATTCACAAATTTTACTACCCAAATCAATAATAAAGTGAACACTGCTATAATCACGTAGTCCCACATCTTTCTATTACTTTCTTTTTGTATTATCCTCTCCCACAAACTGAGTTATATAGAGATAACTGGTGGTAGCACTCAAAGCCGTGAGACAATGGGAAAGCCCCTTTTGTCACGTTTTGAATCTGCTCACTCCCAGCAATAATTTCTTTGTCGGCAACAGCGATGGAGGGTAATTGTTGTATTATTGTATATATCAATTTTTATTTCTTATTATTAATGTCAATTTTAAATTATTTTTTATTATTCTCAAATTATGTCAATCTTAAATATTTTTTTTTATTATTCTAAAATCGGCTTTTGTATTATTGTAGGTTATTATTATTATTATTATTATTATTATTAAGTGAGAGTGGTGAAAATGAGAATTGGAATTAAATGAAATTGATAGATTGAGTCATTTGAGATGACTTATAAAAAGGAAAGGGAAAGCTGGACTTGGAATCTAGGGGGAAGTTGGACTTAGGATGAGGACATCACTTGAAATGGCCTCAATATCTTATTTTTCAACTGATTTAGAATGTCATCCTATCAAGCTTGAATTTTAGGTACCATTTGCTGCAATAATCTGTTGGTGTAATTAGATTGATAGCTAATTAAATTGAATTTAATTAGCCAAATTAATTAATACACATTAATGAATGAAATGAGAAGAGAATGTTGAGTCTCTCCATCCCACATGGAAAAGAAGAAGAAAGTTGAGCTTCAAAATTGTTATAAAAGGACAACTAGCTTTCAAAGTTGAAATGGCTTTTGTAGGAATGGGCCTAGAATAATATCTGGGCCCAATTATTATTAAAGTCCAAACTTTGTACAAAGATTCTTGGGGATCCGCTTAGGATCAACGTGTGATCCGATTAGGATCTGCGAGACCTGTTTCTAGAAGGTCCGAGAAGGATCCGTGTTGCCCGCCCAATTTTGAATAGAAGGGTGTGTTTGGTCGGATTTTGAACCGAATGGGTGGCACCCGTTCGGACCGAACCATTGTTTGGTTTAAATTCGAACAGTTGTGACCCTCCAACAACAACTTTCAATTGCTATAAATAGGAGAGGAATCTGGCCAATTCCTTACACCATTTTTTCAGCAAATAATAAAGTACAAATTATTTCTATACTTCTCAAAATAAATAATTTTTCGTCGAAGTTCTGTTCGCTTAAAGTTCGCCGTGGGTTATTATTTGTGCAAATAATGAACAACAGACTGTTGTATCTTGGGAGACTACCGTGAATCAAACTGTATGCACCGTTACAGTCCCGGAAATATTGTCTTATGGAAATTTATTTCGACAAGCCTCAGTCTAATTTCCTTGTTTTTTACGTAAATATTGAAGTGATTTTGGGCTTCGATACAAGTAAGTATTTCTCACTATTTTTGTGTTAGATCGAAATATTTAAGTACACAAATTGTTAGACACCAACATAATCTATACTACTTATGAAAAGAAATGCATTTTCCTTCCACAAAACCGAAGTTTTTTTTGACTTTTTACTAAAATTATCCTTTAATTTTTTGGAACTAACCACTTAGCAATCGTATCCTTTCTTTTTGTATTATCCTCTCCCACAAACTGAGTTATATATAGATAACTGGTGGTAGCACTTAAAGCCGTGAGGCAATGGGAAAGCCCCTTGTGTCACGTCTTGAATCTGCTCACTCCCAGCAATAATTTCTTTGTTGGCAGGAGCGATGGAGGGTAATTGTTGTATTATTTAGGGGTGTTCGCGGTGCGGTTTAGTGCGGTTTTGTATTTTCCAATACCGAATCCAATTTATGCGGGTTTTGAAATCTCTAGTCCAAACTCAACCCAACAAGTCTTGAGATTGCACTGTGCGGGTCATTTGGTTTGGGGCGGTTTGGGGCGGGTTTTGCGGTTTCAATTATCAACTTTCTTGTATTTTTATTATTTGATGAGTTAAATATAAAGATGGAATTGCACTTTTTATACCAAACCTTTACCTACTTTAGAGATTTCATACCATACCTTTCATAATTGCACATTTCATACCAAAATCGAATAACCTTTTTCAATTTACATACCAACGTTAAAATTTGGATGGAATTGGACATGTCCGTTAACTCTATTAAAAAAAAAAAAAAAAAAAAGGAAAAAAAAGGAAAAACTATCGGGCAGGAGAATTAGAAAAGTAGGGCAGATAATTAGGGAAAAAAATCAAAACCCTTTCTCATACTCTCCCGTCCCCAACCTAAATTCCACTCCAAATCTCCATCTTCCAAAAGCATTACACATGGAAAAAGAATCATCTGAATCAATACGTGAGAGACTGCTGAAATATGAGAGCCTTAGGACTGAAAATACGCTGGGCTTGCTACGGAGAGTGGAATTCAATGACATGGAGCCTCCAAAATACAAGGGTACGTAACTTAAAGCTTGAGGAATCTTTGCCCATTTCTTAATATTTGGGAATGTGGGTTAGGGTTTTGTTTATTGTAATGGTCCCAAACGTGTTGGAGGTGTATGCCATTTTGGAATTTTGTTTATTGTAATGGTCCCAAAAGAATCATCTGGGTTTTGTTTATTGTAATTTTGGAGGTGTATGCCATTTTTAATTGTTGTGGTCCCGTAGCTGTTGGAAAAAAAATGGACAAGTGTGTATATTAAAAAAATGGACAAGTGTTTTGTTCTGTTTCCAAGCAAGTGGCTGAATAAAGTATGGTTTTTTTTCTGCTTTTTGCATAAGGGAATTTGGGAACAGTGTAATTTTGTTTGCTTGCATAAATGTCTGATTTTTGTGATAAAGTTGATAGAAATAGTGTCCTGCAAGCCAGCTTTATGGCTAGTATTTATTGTAATAAATGCGGAACTATTCAATTTCGATTAATAAATGCACTTTATTAAATGGTCATCTTTATCTTATGTAATAATTATCTATGCATAAGGATAGAAGTCCTTAGATCACAGGGCTATGGGACAACCCGTGGACTGATCTCTAAGGCCGTGATCTAGAACATATTCAAGAGTCGTAGAATCCAATCGAGATAGGACATCGTTGGATTCGGTTAGACTCTCACTGTTGTGTATACTCCGATGAACTGGAGGACGCTGGGGTCCACGAGCGTGACTGGGATAGTCGATACACAAAAGTGGGTGGCTTGCTGGGATGGCAAGCGCACTGAATACCCCAATTAGGAAATAACTCACCATGGAAGCGGTAGTCGCATATCGGGGTTGAAGTTATTCCAATTTACAAATAGTATACGAGGAACGATCCCTAACAACTTGAGGTGATAGGGTTTATCTGGTACTAGAACGTCTATCCTTTGATGTGAGTTCCGACTGACTGGGGATCACCAGAAAGTCTCTGTGGACTCACATTGGGTTTAGAGGAACTCCTATGCAGATTCATATCATCAACAAAGGATCCGTTGACCCGACTTGATAGGTTGGGAAATTCTCCTATGGATTTCTGTGAGAAATTAATTCTGGTAAAATCCTTTGCCAAGGTATCTGACGACTTTATGTAAGTAGCTCATAAAGATTAAGTCAAAGAGAATTTATTTCGAGACCAGAGTACATAAGGTCAAGACAAAAGAAAAGGGAATCCGATGAAAGATCATACCCTTAAGTCTCGACTGGGAGATTGATCAATGGAGAGATTATGTCGTATATGGAAATTGTAAATGATAAAAGGTTCACTGAATTAATTCACCAGTGATTGGCCTCCATGGGCTTGTGACTGGACATCGACCGTGGAGTGTGGGAGAATTCCCAAATTAGCAGGGGTGCTAATTTTGGAATGATTAATCGACAGAGTGTTCGATTAATTTAGAGTATTAATTGCTCGAGTAATTAAATAATATTTAATTACAACCCACGACCAATTATGTGGTGAACCTACGGGGGCATACACAATACACATGAAGCGAAAGCGAGGAAACAAGAACGAACCGGTCGACTGGGTCGACTGGGTCAAAATCGACTGGGTCGATTAAATGGGTGGGTCGACTGGGTCGACCCATATGGAACGAAAATGGATCCAATTGGAATTGGATCAAGATTATAAATTAAATTGGAATTTAATTTATGAGTAAATTAATTAATTAATGGAATAATTAATTTAATTAGACTTGGAGTTTAATTAATTAATTGGGAGATGATTTAATTAATTGGGCTATTTAATTGGAAGATTAAATAAAGCCCTGAAAAATTAATTAATACGGGCCATGAATTAATTAGAAGACTTAGTCTTCTAATTAAAGAGGGCCATGGCCCATGTAGGAGAATTAGTATCCTAATCCTAGTAGGATTAGGTTATGAGAGATATCTATAAATAAGAGACTATGTCTCATATCTCACACACAACTCTACAAGAAAATCAAGAAAAGCAAAAATTCTCTCCCTCTCCCTCTTGTGATCGGCCGAACTCACTTCCACTTTAGGAAGAATTTTCGTCTTCGATTCTTCGTTCCAAAGTTGTTCTAAAACCTAGATATTAATATACCCTATGTTCCAGTTGATTAGGATATATTAATTTTCGTGATATTGTGGTGTATCAACTCGTAGAGGCGCAACACGTGGGGCGCTAAAATCAAAGGTGTGGGTCGATCTTACAGGGGCAGAATTCAGAGCTTGTCTTGCTAGCCGAGGATTTGCAAGGAGACAGGTATAAACGAGAAAACTTATACTGTCATTTATTTATATTCATATATATACAACTAGAGAATATCCTGGCAAGATTCTTTAAGAGGCCCTAGAAAATTTTTATATTCCGCTGTGCCTAGGGCTGTTTTTCTTACCGAATCCCAACAATGGTATCAGAGCCAACTCTAGGCTTTGTATATATATGAATTTGCGAATTCTGTGTTTAATAAATCATATGTTTGATTTATGTGGATAGTTCTTTAACTATGAATGTTTTAGGACTTTATTGTTAACTTAGAGTTAATGGGTAATTTTAGATTCGTATTTTTATCATGTTATTTTTAATTTTGGATTGTGATTTAATTGGGACTGTTTTTAATTAAATCATAAAAGTAATCAAAACAAAAGAAAAAAAATTTTATTAGACCCAACCCTGCGGTGGCACGCGGACCGCGGCTGGGCGACCACCGCAAGCCGCGGCATGCGGCGGCATGCGGACAGCACGCTGTCCGCGCACGCTGCGCACGGCAGCAGCTCAAGGGCTGCTGTTCGCGCGCTGCTGTGCGCGGCAGCAGGCTGCCGCCCGCTGTCACGCGCCGCGGCTGCTGCCCGTGGCAGCTCACGCGTTCCTACGGGGTCGCGCGTGGGTTGTCCACGTGGCAGCTCCTGATTGGTTTCGACTAGTCAAATTTTGGTTGGACTCTAATTCTGCCTATTTTGAAAATTCTGGAAATTTAGAATTTTGGGAAGATTAGGAAACTTGGAGTTTTGGGATAAGGTAGTTATCTTGTTAGATTTAAACACTACCTTAATTAAACTAATCTAAACAAAATAGGATAATCTTGAGAATCTTGGAGATTTGGGAATATTGGGAAACTTAGAGTTTTGGATAAGGTAAGAATCTTAGAGATTTAGATTACCTTAATTAACCAATCTTAATCAAGATAGGATTTGTAGATTACTTGGAGCTCAAGTAAGAGCTAATTAATCTTAGAGGTTAATTATTAATTCAAAATTAATTAACTTGGATAAATTTTATGAATTAAAAATTAAAAGGAGCCGGTAAATTTACATTTTTGCCCTTATGTGAATTTATGCATGTTCTTGTGTGAATATGTGGATTGGTCGATTTTGCCCTTAAGCCCTATGTAGTTTTTTGGTTTATTTATTTTATGGGTTGTAATTAAATGGGCCTGATTGGTGCCCTTGCTTGCGCAAACAAATGTAATAGAATAGGACCATTTAAATTATGTAAGCTAGGCTTAGATTAGGCTTGGAGCCAAGAAGAGGCCCATTTACCTTGGAGGACATGGAGGCCCAATTCATTACATGGAGGCCCAATCAAGCTGGATATTACAAGAAGGCCCATGATGTATGGGTTTGAAAATTGTAATAGTTAGGACATTTAATTTTCACCCTAGACTGACCGATTGATTCATCACGTGGCTCGTGATGGATCGCATAGGATGGGCAATCGACCAATCATATCTTGCTAGGTGATGAATGTTTACTTTTTCGCAAATTATTCTTTGATGTATGAGATGCATGCTTAGGATAGAAAACGTAAACAAGATAAGCATAATCTAATGAGACCTCGCACACTTAGAAACCTCCAATTGAACTTAAAATTCAATTAGAATATTAAATCGAATAACGGGCGCATATGAATAGTATCTATGGTCCGAGCCTATCCAATTACTAGGTCTTGGGCATATTATACGAATATATCTCGATGTCTCACGAGTCGTGGGTCGAGCTATAGGAAGATGATATGTCTATTGCCTCGATGCACGAGTTTAGTGCCAAGGGAGGGGATAGCAAGGTTTTAGGCACTGTCTCACGAGTCGTGGGGCGTCTAGGATTGAACTATTTCTCTCCACGAGTATTGGACATGATTTAACGCTAGTAAGTATGGATGTCTCACGAGTCGTGGGTCCATATCGAAAACCGAGGCTAAATGAACTTAAGGGTTAGCTACGATGGTTAACCGTCGACGTATTCGACCACCAAGTGAATCAAATAGTATGGCCAACGATTCGTGGGTACTAGGAGATTGCATTTGGGCCTTAAGCCCGCTAGGATATTTTAAATCCCCGAAACTTATGTGGGGGCATAAGATTTTGATTAAAATAGTGGGAGTAATTTACAAATAAAAAACAATGTTTGTAAATTGTGCATTTTAAATTAATCTTTCGCGTATTTATTTCTTCTCTCGTCGTTTTATAGATATGATGTCAAAAGAGCTTAGAGCACTTAGAGATTTGTCCATCTCATCACTTGAACGTAATATTTTAACTGGACCCAACTTGCATTTCTAGACGCATCATTTGAATGGATTATTTGAAGCTGAAAACATATCCTATGTTTTGTCTGTGCCACCACCCATTACTATTTCACATGACGTTCCTGATGAGCTCCGTAAAAGCATCACCAAATGGAAATTGGATGATGGCTTAGCTCGTGAGTACATGTTGGAATATATGTCACTTGATCTGCGTTTGCAACATGAGCATATGGCATCCGCGAAAGAGATTCTCTCGAATCTCAAATTCCTTTATGGGATTAGAGATGGTCGTCGCAGATTCGCGATCACGAGGGAACTCTTGCAAGCAAGAAAGAGAAGGGAAACTCCTGTCGGAATCCACGTACACAAGATGATTCGACTTCTGTTTGAACTCGATGATATGGGTGTCGTGATGGACAATGATTTCCGAGTGGATATTATTCTACAATCTCTTCCTAGATCATATGACCGATTTATCGCGGACTTGAATCTCCAGAGGCGAGAGATAACTGTGCATGTCCTGCGACAAATGCTCGAGGAACACGAAGCTTCTTTTGGAAAGAAAGCGAGGGTTGGCGAAAGGACTGGGCGGCGTTCAAAACCAAAGCAAATGGAAACCAGAGCTCCTTACTGCACAAGGTCAAGGAAAAGGATTAAATTCGAACCTATGGAGAGTTCGAACAGGTATATTCCTTGTTGAAGTTAATTTTACAATTAACTGTGCATTTTTTGTGTTAGACACTGACTGGAGTTCTCATCCTTATAGGTGATGGGAGCATTAAGGAAACTGGAGCCTGAGGATTGGATCCTTGAATAAGGCAATGGAGCTGGAGCTGCTACCAAGGCCATAGGCAAAAGTAGATTTAGGTGGTTTGATAAAGTCATTAGGAAACTTTCATTTATGTACCTAGTTTTTAATGAAAAACTTTTTATTCATGTTATTGAATAATGTTGATTTTAATAAAAGCTCCTGTTTTTGTTTTTCATTTGGTACATTGAATTATTGACTTTACATCATAAAACCACCTAAGTTAAGTCATGCACGTACAACAAAACAAAAGGAAACAAGATAATGAAATATCTGCCCAATTATGGCACGCTAGACTTGGACATATATCTAAGTCAAGGATTCAAAAGTTAGCATCATCTGGCGCGATTGAAATCAATCGCATTGATGAAATGCCAACATGTGAACCATGTTTAAAAGGTAAAATGGCTAAGTTGCCGTTTAAGGGAAACCCTGAGCGAGCCAAGCAAACATTGGACTTAATACATACTGACGTATGTGGACCACTGAGAAAAAGCGCCCGAGGTGGCTATGACTACTTCATCACTTTCACCGACGACTTTAGTCACTATGGATATGTGTTCTTGTTGAAACACAAGTCTGAAGCCTTTGAGCGATTCAAAGAATTCAAGATGGAAGTAGAGAATCAACTTGGTCATACAATAAAGGCTCTTCGTTCTGACCGAGGTGGAGAATTTCTTAGTAACGAATTTCTGAATTATCTTGTAGAGCATGGAATATTATCGCAGTGGACTCCTCCTGCAACACCCCAGTTAAATGGAGTAGCAGAGAGAAGGAATCGAACCTTGATGGACATGGTTCGATCCATGATGAGTGCCACTGACCTTCCTCTTTCATTTTGGGGACATGCCCTCCTCACGGCAACGAAGATACTGAATATGGTACCTTCGAAATCCGTAGAAAAGACACCATACGAACTATGGTTTGGCAAGGCACCCTCATACGCATTCATGCGCATATGGGGATCTCCCGCTTACGTTAAAAAGCTAGTGGGAGATAAATTGGAAACTAAATCCACTTTGTGCAAATTCGTGGGGTATCCGGAAAACTCAATAGGATACGAGTTCTACGATCCTACAAGACAAACAACGTTTGTCTCGAGGAACGCTCACTTCTTAGAGAAGGATTTCTTGGTGGACAAGAAAGAAAATAACGTAGAACTAGATGAGGTCACTGAAGCTGAAAAGGCCTTAGAGGTCGATCGAGCTGATCCGTCACCACAAGCAGTGGGAGAACAAGAGCATGAAAGTGCACCAGAAAGTACACCGATACTTCGTAGGTCAGAAAGACAACGTAGAGAACCCGAGAGGTACTACGGTCTGCTGCATGAGACTGGACAGTCTCTAACCGACCCAAGGACTTACGAAGAAGCTATGCTAGACATAGACTCGGGAAAGTGGCGCGAAGCCATGGAATCCGAACTGGACTCCATGCACTCAAACAAGGTCTGGGCCTTGGTAGATCCACCAGTGGGAGTGGCTCTCGTGGGTTGCAAGTGGATCTATAAGCGAAAGCTTGGAGTGAACGAAGAGGTGATAACCTACAAGGCGCGACTAGTGGCAAAAGGATACACTCAAAGACCAGGTATCGACTTTGAGGAGACCTTCTCGCCCGTCGCAATGCCCAAATCCATTCGGATCTTGCTGGCCATAGCTGCGTGGTATAACTACGAGATATGGCAAATTGATGTAAAGACTGCCTTTCTCAATGGAGACATTGATAAGGAGATCTACATGGAGCAACCAAAAGGATATGCATCCAAAGGAGATGAACACAAGGTGTGCAAACTCCAGAGGTCCATTTATGGACTGAAGCAAGCTTCCCGAAGTTGGAACATTCGTTTTGATGAGACAATCCAAACTTTTGGATTCATCAAGAACATGTTCGAACCTTGCGTGTACAAGAAGATCAGTGGGAGTACAGTTGAATTTTTGGTGCTTTACGTTGACGACATTCTCCTCATTGGAAACAATGTAAAAGCATTGTCCGAAACTAAAGCATGGTTATCTACACAATTCTCGATGAAGGATATGGGAGAAGCATCCTTTGTACTAGGTATAAGGATCTACCGAGATAGATCAAAAGGACTGCTGGGCCTCTCCCAATCCCAGTACATAGATAAAATCTTGAAAAGATTTAGTATGGAAGAATCCAAGAGAGGATTGCTTCCAATGAGACATGGAATTGCACTCTCTAAGTCTATGACCCCAAATACGCCAGAAGAGAGAAGCAATATGTCTCGAGTACCATATGCATCCGCGATAGGAAGCATAATGTATGGTATGCTATGTACGAGACCAGACGTAGCGTACGCTTTAAGCGTTACAAGTCGCTACCAGTCTGATCCAGGTGAGCAGCACTGGATAGCCGTAAAGGCAATTCTGAAGTACCTGAGAAGGACTAAGGAATTGTTCTTGGTATACGGTGGAGGAGAATTGAAATTGGAAGGCTATACAGACTCGAGCTTCCAATGTGATGTAGACGACTTCAAGTCGACATCAGGATATGTTTTCTGCCTCAATGGTGGTGCGGTTAGCTGGAAGAGCTCTAAGCAGGAAACAACCGCGGATTCAACCACCGAAGCAGAATACATTGCCGCGAGTGATGCAGCAAAGGAAGGTGTTTGGATGAGGAACTTCATCCAGGAATTGGATGTGATACCTAGCATCGCTGAGCCCGTTACTATCTTCTGTGATAACAATGGGGCAATAGCGCAAGCAAAGGAGTCGAGATCTCATCAGAAATCCAAGCACGTACAAAGACGATACCACGTGATAAGAGATATCATTGGTAGAGGAGACATTAAGATGGAACGTGTCGACTCAGAAGATAATACGGCGGACCCACTAACGAAGCCTCTGCCTCAAAAGGCATTTGAGAAACATCTGCATAAGATGGGACTCAAGAACATAAAAGACTGGCTTTAGGACAAGTGGGAGATTGATAGAAATAGTGTCCTGCAAGCCAGCTGTATGGCTAGTATTTATTGTAATAAATGCGGAACTATTCAATTTCGATTAATAAATGCACTTTATTAAATGGTCATCTTTATCTTATGTAATAATTATCTATGCATAAGGATAGAAGTCCTTAGATCACAGGGCTATGGGACAACCCGTGGACTGATCTCTAAGGCCGTGATCTAGAACATATTCAAGAGTCGTAGAATCCAATCGAGATAGGACATCGTTGGATTCGGTTAGACTCTCACTGTTGTGTATACTCCGATGAACTGGAGGACGCTGGGGTCCACGAGCGTGACTGGGATAGTCGATACACATAAGTGGGTGGCTTGCTGGGATGGCAAGCGCACTGAATACCCCAATTAGGAAATAACTCACCATGGAAGCGGTAGTCGCATATCGGGGTTGAAGTTATTCCAATTTATAAATAGTATACGAGGAACGATCCCTAACAACTTGAGGTGATAGGGTTTATCTGGTACTAGAACGTCTATGCTTTGATGTGAGTTCCGACTGACTGGGGATCACCAGAAAGTCTCTGTGGACTCACATTGGGTTTAGAGGAACTCGTATGCAGATTCATATCATCAACAAAGGATCCGTTGACCCGACTTGATAGGTTGGGAAATTCTCCTATGGATTTCTGTGAGAAATTAATTCTGGTAAAATCCTTGGCCAAGGTATCTGACGACTTTATGTAAGTAGCTCATAAAGATTAAGTCAAAGAGAATTTATTTCGAGACCAGAGTACATAAGGTCAAGACAAAAGAAAAGGGAATCCGATGAAAGACCATACCCTTAAGTCTCGACTGGGAGATTGATCAATGGAGAGATTATGTCGTATATGGAAATTGTAAATGATAAAAGGTTCACTGAATTAATTCACCAGTGATTGGGCTCCATGGGCTTGTGACTGGACATCGACCGTGGAGTGTGGGAGAATTCCCAGATTAGCAGGGGTGCTAATTTTGGAATGATTAATCGACAGAGTGTTCGATTAATTTAGAGTATTAATTGCTCGAGTAATTAAATAATATTTAATTACAACCCACGGCCAATTATGTGGTGAACCTACGGGGGCATACACAATACACATGAAGCGAAAGCGAGGAAACAAGAACGAACCGGTCGACTGGGTCGACTGGGTCAAAATCGACTGGGTCGATTAAATGGGTGGGTCGACTGGGTCGACCCATATGGAACGAAAATGGATCCAATTGGAATTGGATCAAGATTATAAATTAAATTGGAATTTAATTTATGAGTAAATTAATTAATTAATGGAATAATTAATTTAATTAGACTTGTAGTTTAATTAATTAATTGGGAGATGATTTAATTAATTGGGCTATTTAATTGGAAGATTAAATAAAGCCCTGAAAAATTAATTAATATGGGCCATGAATTAATTAGAAGACTTAGTCTTCTAATTAAAGAGGGCCATGGCCCATGTAGGAGAATTAGTATCCTAATCCTAGTAGGATTAGGTTATGAGAGATATCTATAAATAAGAGACTATGTCTCATATCTCACACACAACTCTACAAGAAAATCAAGAAAAGCAAAAATTCTCTCCCTCTCCCTCTTGTGATCGGCCGAACTCACTTCCACTTTAGGAAGAATTTTCGTCTTCGATTCTTCGTTCCAAAGTTGTTCTAAAACCTAGATATTAATATACCCTATGTTCCAGTTGATTAGGATATATTAATTTTCGTGATATTGTGGTGTATCAACTCGTAGAGGCGCAACACGTGGGGCGCTAAAATCAAAGGTGTGGGTCGATCTTACAGGGGCAGAATTCAGAGCTTGTCTTGCTAGCCGAGGATTTGCAAGGAGACAGGTATAAACGAGAAAACTTATACTGTCATTTATTTATATTCATATATATACAACTAGAGAATATCCTGGCAAGATTCTTTAAGAGGCCCTAGAAAATTTTTATATTCCGCTGTGCCTAGGGCTGTTTTTCTTACCGAATCCCAACAAAAGTATGGTTCTGAATTATGTAATAGAGTATGGTTCTTTTTGCAGTGTGATTTTTGTGATAAAGTATGCTTCTTTTTGCTTGCATAAATGTCTTATAAAGTTCTTTTTTACATTGCAGATACATATTCCCGTACATTGAAGATTCATTATGGGGGTGCTTTAATACATTATCCAAACACTAGTTATGATGGGGGTAGTGTTAGTTATATTGATTATTTTGACTATAGAAATATATCTGTGGAACACTTAGACTACCTTTGTGGTCAGATTGGTATTTGTGGCATAAAGAACTATTATAGGATTGATCAACATAGGCAGTTCAGATTGTGTGCACATGAAACCGAGCTTGCCTTATTAGTTGATAGATCTGGAGTTGTTCTGAATGTTTATATAAGTCAACTAGATAAATATCCTAGAAAAAAGATTGGAAAAGATAATGTGGTGGAGAAAGAGCAGAGGGGGGTACTTGAAGCAGGTTTGGTGGAGAAGGAACAAGAGGCAGCTGGCATTGTTTCTAACTTAGTTGAGAATGCAATACAAGAAGATGTTCATAATACATTGCAAGAGGAGTTGACCAAGGGAAAGACTGTGGAAGATGAGGTTCAAAATCCAGGCCAACCTGATGCTGAAAATACATTGCAAGTGCAAGAGAAAGTTGATGATCCAGTACAAAATGAGGTTCAAATGCCAGTTCTTTCTGAAGCATTTTATGAGCAGATTGACAAGATAGTTGATGACTGCCTCAACTCACAAAAATCCACTGAACAACAAGAACAACAGCAGCAAGAACAACAAGAACAACAAGTGCCAGAAAATGTTGAAGAACACCACCAACAACAAGAAGAAAATTTGCCAGAACATGTGGATGAAGTAGGGGTACAGAAAGAGCCAAACCAGCAAGAAAATCCAGAGAGTGTTGACTTGGTGGATGCAAATATAACCTTTCAGCAGGAAGATAGTGAAAGGAGAAAATCAAGACAAGATAGTGATAGTGACTATGAGCAGGAAGATAGTGAAAGTGCTGAAGATGATGAAGACAACTTTGAGCATAATGTAGAAAATGAGACTGATGAAGAAAATGAACAAGGGGATGAAGATGGGGTTTTGTCTAGTGATGATGAGCAGATGTGGAGGCCATTGTCTGATGAAGATGATGATGTGTATCCTGAATTCAATGTTGAAACAATATTTAATCCAACCTTTAAGCTGAAACAAGTGTTTAACACTAGGAAGCAGTTCAGGGAGGCAGTGCATTCACATGCAATCATGACCATGAGGAATATAAAGATCACATCCAATGACAAAAGAAGAGTTTATGCAAGATGTATGGCAGAGGGGTGTAAATGGAGGATTAATGCTTTGAAGGTCAAAGATGAAGCTACCTACCAAATCAGAGAGTATGAAGACAGACATGTATGCGGTATTGATTCTCACTGCAGAAATGTAAAGTCAAGGTGGTTGGCCAAGAAGTATGAGGACTTATTTAGACTTGATCCAAACAGAAATGTGAAGGGTTTTAGGACTGAGGCAGTCAAAGAGATCAAGTGTCATGTTTCTGCAACTCAGGCATACAGAGCAAAAAGAAAAGCACTTGAAG
This sequence comes from Penstemon barbatus, assembly GCA_003313485.2. Classification (NCBI taxonomy): domain Eukaryota; kingdom Viridiplantae; phylum Streptophyta; class Magnoliopsida; order Lamiales; family Plantaginaceae; genus Penstemon; species Penstemon barbatus. Next base: position 52,464,288 of record CM064880.1, read on the forward strand.
CTATCCAAGGGAATCCTGATGACCAGTTTGCTCAATTATGGGACTATGGTAATGAATTGAGAGAGAGAAACCCTGGCTCAACTGTCATACTAAAGCAGTCAGAAGAAGGAAGTAGTACAGGCCAAAGAAAGTTTGACAGGTTTTATGTAGGGTTTAAAGCATTGAGCCAAGGATTCAATGCTGGTTGTAGGCCCATTATTGGAGTTGATGGGACACATATGAGGGGTCCTTTTGAAGGAGTGTTCTTGACAGCAGTAGCATTTGACCCAAATAACCAGCTGTACCCAGTAGCATATGCTCTTGTTCAAACTGAGTCCACTGATTCTTGGGAGTGGTTTTTAGGTTTGTTGAAAGGTGATTTATTGATTGAGAGGGATGATTGCTACACATTCTTGTCTGACAAGCATAAAGGTCTACTAAAAGCATTTGAGAGAGTGCTTCCAGGGTCAGACAATAGGTTTTGTGTTAGGCATTTGATAGGGAATATGAAGCAAGAATGTTTTAAAGGTAAGGAGTTTGAAGATGCAGTATGGGCTGCTGCAAGAGCTACAACAATTCCTGAGTTTGAGATCAAATTTAAGGAATTGTTACTACTTAATGAGCGTTTACCTGCATGGTTTGAAGAAAGGCCTCCTAATCAGTGGTGTAGGGCATACTTTGATACATACCCTAAGTGTGATGCATTGTTGAATAATGTGTGTGAGTCATTTAATTCATGCATATTAGATGCCAGGGGGAAGCCTGTTTTAACATTGTTGGAGTGGATTAGGCAATATATCATGGGCAGGTTGAGCAAAAATAGAGATGTGGCAAGAAAGAGATGGACAAATTTCAAAGTATGCCCTAGAATTAAAAAAATCATCGAAAGAAGAATGATTCAAGCAGCCTCGTGCATTGCAATAAAAGCTGATGACTGGCATTTTGAGGTGCATTCAGAACATGGCCAACAATATTGTGTTGATTTGAGGAACCACAGTTGCACATGTAGAAGATGGGACATATCTGGTATTCCTTGCATGCATGGCATGAGTGCCATTAGTTATCTTGTAAAAGATCCTGAGGATTTTGTGGACAAAGCTTACACTGTGAAGACATACTTGGCTGTCTATGATCAAGCTTTGATGCCAATCAATGGCCCTGTTTTGTGGGCCAAGACTAATAGGGTCCCTCCATTGCCACCTACCTTTATGAAAAAAAGAGGAAGGCCAGCAAAAACAAGGAGAAAATGTCCATATGAAAAGGACAAGAAGGCAGCCAAACAGAGGTAAAATTCCAAGAAAAGAATGGGAAGACAACCTATGAGGATGACTTGTAGGTTGTGTGGAGTACAAGGGCACAACAAGAAGACCTGTTTGAAAAGAAAATCATCAAATGAGGGAGGGAGTGGATCTCAAGTGCCAGAAGCACCATCACAAGAGGAATCTAATGGGTTGCAAGACATGTTGCCTTAGAAGAACTTCCAATTCATACTGTAAGTATCATTACAAAATTGTTTTATTTGTTTTTTTTTTTCAAATATATATAACAATATTATTTTTCAATGTTTAAGGCCAAAAAAAGGAAAACATCAAATGATGAAACAAGTGAGAGGGATGCTCAGTTGGAAAGTCAAAATTCTCAAAATATATCAAAGGTCAGAATTTTTGTTTCTACTAAATGCATGGTCAGAGTCAGAATTTCGTGTAATTAAGTGAATTTTACCATCTAGTTCATTAATTCACAGGTACAAGTGGGAGGAGAAGGTGATGTCTTAGCAAGTCAAACCTCATGTGCACATACCAGTTCACAGTCCAATTCAAATGTGATTTTTTTTGTGTTTAGTTTGTCAAAATTTTAAAATTTCTGTTTTTTGGCTAAATATTCCTTTGTGTGGCTAAATTGAACAGGTTAAAGGAAAAGAAAAGGTTGTTCAACCAACTGATAAAGGGAGACAAAAGGCTGCATTTAAACCACCACGACCTGTGCAATTTAATGCTGCTTTTAGACCTCCACAAGGACCCCCACCAGGCTTTCAGGCTACACCAAATATGCTGCAACCTAGAGCAAATATAAGGGGTCATGCTCCAACAAATTATCAACCACAACCTTCAAGCTCAGGAGCACAGTCTTTTCCAGTAATTATGAAGGATGGTAAGAAGTTCATCACATTGACAAACCTACAGATTGCATGTACAAGTTCACAGAATTCAAAGAAGTCTAAGAATAGTAATCCTAGTGTTACAAAGTAGAAGTACAAGGTTGTATTGTTTTGATGTTTATAATGGTTGATATTTTGAGGATGGTGGTGGTGTTGTATTTGTGCACTTTTGTTTTGTGAATGCATTGTAATGGTTCTGTCCTTATGTGTGGTGGAGTTGATGGGACACATTTGTTAAAGTATGAACTTATGTGTATGGTTCTGAAATTTGGATGAAATTTTGAAGTCATGGAGAGCATTAGTTGAGAATGTGGTGTTGTGGAATTGTTCCCAGTTTTTGTGTATTTGACTTTTGTTTTGTGAAATGCATTGTAATGGTTTTGAAATTATGAATGCATTGTATGGTTCTGAAATTTAGATGAATTCAGGATGAACAATGTTCTGTCTTTGTGGATGAAATTTGGATGAAATAGCAAATACCCCCTGTCAAATTGCAAATACCTCCCTAGATGAAAAATGCATATAACATTGCAAGTATCCTCTGTGTTATTGCAAATATCCCCTGTATTATTGCAAATACACCCTATACAATTGCAAATAACCCCGGTAAAATTGCATATACCCCCTGATGTAAAATTGCAAATAACCCCCTGTAAAATTGCAAATGGCTCAAAATTGCATTTAACATTGCAAAAACACCCATTTTCATTGATAACAGAAATAATTCCTCAACAACATTGCAAAAAACACATGATTACATCAATAACAAGCATACTTAATTCTTCAACACAAACAACCAATAACTTAAAACATTACAAACTAGAAAAGTACACTAAAGACACTACAAACTATTACAACAAGATCATTCTACACAAAGACTTTCCATATGATCACCATCCAAATAAGACAACAGAGGCCACAATACATGTTTTTTTTTTCAACTCCAAAATTTCTCTATCTAATGTTAATTTCCCGATCCCTTTTGCTAATTTCTCCTAAAGTAAACATAATTTCTTCATCCCTTTTGCGAATTTCTCCATCTCTTTTGATAATTTCTCCATCTTTTTTGTTGATTTCATCTTCTAAGTTATTGATTTTCCGCAATAAACCAGGATTATTGCCTTTGACCTTGGACACATGGGTTCATCTTCCCATAAAAAAAACCGACATCCGTCTTCCTTGCGGTACTTCAAGCAAGCATAAAATCGTCTTCCTGGGTTATCAGCTGTCCATGATGTCCTAAGCGGGGTGGGTTTTTGGCAGAAGCATGTATGTTCATTTGCCGAAGGAGTGTACGAACGCCGGGAGGTGGAGCTTGAAGATGACATTTAATTTTTTTTCCTGTTTTCTGTTTCGGCAGGGAGGAAGAAAGAAAAAGGGAAGAAAGAAATTGGAGGTTTGGGGCCTGTTTGTAGAAGGAGAAGAGAATGGAGGTATGGAATAATGAAAATGGAGGGAAATGTATTTCATGGAAGAAAGGAAATGGAGGGAAATTAACCACTGCCCAAATTTCTCCCTCCCTGCCCGAAAATAACCACTGCAGTTTTTTCCTTTTTTTTTTTTTTTTTTTTTTTTAAATAGAGTTAACGGACACGTGTCCAATTCCATCCAAATTTTAACGTTGGTATGTAAATTGAAAAAGGTTATTCGATTTTGGTATGAAATGTGCAATTATGAAAGGTATGGTATGAAATCTCTAAAGTAGGTAAATGTTTGGTATAAAAAGTGCAATTCCCTCTAAATATAAATGCACTAGTTAATTACGATTTCTTGTTTTTATTAATAAATTTAATAAACTTTCATAGATAATATAATGGAGAGGATGTAAAATATCAATTAAAATATGATTATCAATTATACATAATTTAATGAAAGCTAAAAATAAACCCGAACACTAAATTAACAAGTTTTCATTACACAAAAGTTAAATTGTACCAAAGAATAAACCAAAGAGAAAAATATATTTATATTTGAACTTGGTGTTGGTGGTTAATGGCCAATGAAAAGTTTGATTGATATATTTTTTTCTTTACTTTTTGTTTTTTGCAGAATATTTTTTAACTAATTTGTTTTAGTTTTGGATCTATTTTTTTATCTTTCTGACAATTAAAATTGGAGATTTACGTAAGATTGTAGGGTTTATCTAATATAATTGGGGTTTGGGTTGTGGAACACGACTAATTTGTTAAAGTATATACTTATATTATATTTCTCATTTTCTTAAATACACGACTAGATTAAATAATAGAATAAATAAAACATATATACATCATCATTTATATAAAGTGCGGTCGAATGCGGTTACGCGGTCTAAAAAAGTATAAAACCAAAACTGATCGAAAATTGCGGTCTTTTTTTTCATGATGCCCAAGATCAACCCATCAAACCTCAAACCCGTAAAATTGCGGTCGGTTTGGGTTGGGTTGATCAGTTGGGGCGGTCTAGCGGTTTCGTTGAACACCCCTAGTATTATTGTATATATCAATTTTTATTTCTTATTATTAATGTCAATTTTAAATTATTTTTTATTATTCCCAAATTATGTCAATCTTAAATATATTTTTTTATTATTCTAAAATATGTTTTTGTATTATTGTAGGTTATTATTATTATTTATCTAGTATTGTTTAATTTTATTATTATTATTAAGTGAGAGTGGTGAAAATGAGAATTGGAATTAAATGAAATTGATAGATGGAGTCATTTGAGATGATTTATAAAAAGGAAAGGGAAAGCTGGACTTGGAATCTAGGGGAAAGTTGGACTTAGGCTAAGGATATCACTTGAAATGGCCTCAATATCTTATTTTTCAATTGATTTAGAATGTCATCCTATCAAGCTTGAATTTTAGGTTCCATTTGCTGCAATAATCTATACTACTTATGAAAAGAAATGCATTTTCCTTCCATAAAACGGAAGTTTTTTTTGACTTTTTACTAAAATTACCCTTTAGTTTTTAGAACTAACCACTTAGCAATCTTATCTTATTTTATATATTTATATATAGGAGAATGGCCTTTGACTCCAATTAAATCAAATTTCAATTTTTTAGAATTTTGAATTATTTTTATTATTGTAATATTTATGATTGGTCAATTCAAATTCACAAAATTATTGAGTTTATGAACTTTTAATTACCTAAATCTATGCTAGCGTTGTAAGTTAAAGGAAAAAAGTCAGTTTCCCTAAATTGTAAGCTTAATATTATATTAGGAAAGAAAAACCGATCATATAGAAGTATATCATTATTCAAATTAAACATGTGCACAATGGCATATCCGTTTCCTAAAATTTTGCTACTAATTAGGAGATGTTAATGATATTTCATGTTCAAGTCAGAGTATTCATATACTATATATAGGGTGCCGCTACGTTAGGTGCCGTTAATACCACATTAGGTGATATTATCACACAATGTGTATCACATTGTATGGTATAAGGAGCATAATTTATACCAAAGAATGTGACACACATTGCGTGGTAATACCACCTAATTTGAAATAAATACTACATGATGTGGGGTTCATAATAAATATATGAGATTAATACTATGTAATGTGATCATGTACCATACAATGTGATACACATTGTGTGGTAATACCATCTAATGTGGTATTAGCGGCACCTAACGTAGCGGCACCCTAGAATTTTTCTCAATGGATATTGATCACATACATATTTGCTCTTTCTCATTTTTTTTATTTCCCATGAACGTTTATACTTACAAATTACAAGTAAGCAAGTTTTTATTTTGTATTACATTTTGTACATTCTTATATAATTGTTTTTGTGATAGTTTTGAATATTTACAATATTTTTCTCTAATATCAGTAAAGACCTACTATACTGAAGACTCAAATTCCTTCCAATCGTATCACATGTTTGAATGAAGGTAAAAAAATAGTCGATTTAATTTATTATGTGTTTTTTTTACAATTTTTTCTACAAGTAGAAATTATTTGGCTAGAGAGTATAAACTTTGCTATCATTATTACTAAACTACTTTCCAAAAATTTGGTTGCAACAGGTTAAAGACGGTGTTGGAGGTCGTTCTTTTTAAATGTAAAACTGTAAAATTTGATTTTTAACTCTTGTGTCATTTTTTATTTGGGTGTAAATATCATCACAAGTGGAGATAGTTTGGATAGAGACTTCGCAGTGTCATTATCATTATAATTATAGTACGTCACAAGAAATTGATTGCAACAAATTATTAAAGACGGGCTGAAGTTTATTCTTTTTTATTGTAATATTGTATACTTTTTGTTTTATCTCTTCTATTACTTTTGATTCGAATTTGATCTATAATTTATATATGACAATATTTATGTCTAGTTTATTTCATTCATGACATGTTTATAAAAAGTTACTTGAAAAGAGATTATTTTATTTTTTATGTTTATACTAAATGTAATGTTAATTTTCTTTAAATATCTTAGATTACGTCTACAAATTTAAGAAAACATGATTTTTTACTTGAGCATAAAATTTAATGATACTAGGGATAAAGCACAATTTGTACATAAGATTCGGTGGAATTATATATATAGATTATCCTTCAAGTTTGAAAATTACAAAAATTATAGTATTGGAGGTCGAAGTTTACAAAAAAAATATTTAAATAAATTGCTAAAAGTATCAAAATGTCTCTTTTTATATTATGTAAATTACCTGTAAGAAATCACAGACCTCATGAGTATTGGTCTTAATATTACACTAAATTTGATTAATTTGACCAATTATTAATCTAAATTTTACTTCTACCAATTGTTCATAGTTATATTTGAACTTTGCTTCTTATTATTTTTTGTATATTTAATAGTTAAATTATTTAAAAAACATGTATAAAAATAAATATTTATTCTTTATTTATTCATTTAAATATGCATATCAGTTAGGTAGATTTTTTCATAACTTTATTTATTATAATATTAAATTAGGTATATTTAGTTTATTTATTATAACTTCTACATGGGTATTTTTATTTTATTGAAACTTCTAACTGAGTGTTTTTATTTTATCATTTAAATTATGTTGTTACCATTATTTGAATTTTTGTTGCTTTTATTTTAAATATTTATATTTTATATTTTTAATTTAATTATTTCATAGTATTCATAACAGTTCAATAAAATAATATTAATATACATATATAGAAGTTTCAATTAAATAATATATTTATTTTGACAATTAACTAAATAAATATACCTAATTTAAAATTGTAATTAAAAAACCAACTAAAATTTATTTTCTATATGAAAAATTATTTTATTTTTTAAAAAATTGAAAAAACCTATCTTGGTTGTCCCAACCCTTCCCCAACACCCGTACATAACCCACCCCATCCCTTTCGCTCCTCTCCTACATTCTCTTTATGTGCGCCAACAACTCGTGACGATAGATTTGATCACTCTATATATATTTTCGCATAGAAGTTTAAGGTGGTGGATTATTTTAATATTTAGAAATATAGATATTTCAAGGACATTTGTTGTGAATACAATACATCCAAGGTTGATTAAGTAATTTCTCAAAGTTTGAGGGTTATCTCATAATTACTCTAAACTTGAGGGATATTTTGAGAAAATTTTAAATAATAAGGAAGGGTATTTCTTGAATAAAACTTACTTTTATGATGCCATCAACATCTAACGTTACGAATTAGCACAATGAAATGATAAATGTAATGAATCCAATATATATGTGGTTGTTTAGGTAATTTTTCAAACTTAAAAGGTGGCAAATCAAGTTACACAAAATTTCAGAAATAGTTTGAGCAATCTTCTCTTGGTCCTATTGAGTTTAAGCAACATCAATCGTCATATAGTCCATATTTCATGAAGAAAATAGATATTTGAAGCAATCATTTTAATTAAATTAGACCTTTAAAAATATTTTTAGCACGTTAAATATAATTCAGATAGTACTTTTCACAAACATGAAATTGTAGTGATCATAATACAATATAATTTATTTATGTGAATTAAAATAAACTTATATAAATTATTTGAATTTGTGGATAGTACGAGAATAAGCTAGTAATAGAAGACAAGATTGGAAAACTTTGTAAATTATTAGCCGTTTGTAACACCAATAAAGTGAATTTAATTTTTGCCCTTATAATCAGATTTTCGCTATAATCAAGAGAAGGATTTTCTTGTAATTTTATCTCTCTCCACAAAGTAACCGCGTGCACCACTCTCTCCACTCCGTCTTAACTCACAAACATTCGCTCTTTAAAGCCTCATTTCATTTCATTTCATTCTACTCTATTATCTTCAAATTTCTCTATTATCTTTAAATTTTTTGTTTTTCCATTTATGATTTTTTGCTAACCCATTTACTAACTTTTGTTATCTAATGTGTATTCTTGTTTGATTTTTATCTTCAACTTTTTGGTTTTTCCATTTATAATTTTTTACTAACCCATTCACTAACTTTTGTTCTCTAACGTATATTCTTCTTTGATTTTATTATTGCCCAAGGTTTATTAACTATTATTTTCAATCAATGTGGAATATTTAATTTCAATATTTTTCCTTCACGTGTGAGCAGTCAGAATGTGTGGGTGAAACAAGCCCAACACGTGACATATGAAAGTCCAACCTTGAGAATTTGCGACATGTGGGTGCAGGTCGGTCCTGAGTTTTTGGTGGCCCTAAGCCAACTCTAAAATTGTGGCCCTTAAACTTTCATGTGCAATTAAATTATGTTAATAACTGATATAAATTGTAAAAATAAAATTATTAATTAGAAAAGTAAGAAACGATAATAATGTGAATAAAATATAATATCGCTTTGTAAAAAATATCGGTAATAGGAGACACACTTCTATTTAATAAGAAAATGATAACATATATGAATGTGACATAAACACATAAAATCTTAGTAAAATATTACTTAAATATTCTTGTACTAGCATTTTTTATAGCAAAATCACTAATTAAACTTGCATAACAAATATTTTTCAATCAACAATATGGCTAACCGACTCGATTTATTTTGTGACAATGGTTGATCAGAAGTAAGACTTAATCAACTATAGCTTCAAAAATATTATCTCTACAACTGCAACTGTAACGAGAATACTTAACAAAATTCTATAAGCAATCCATCTATTTGAGAAATCAACTATTATATAGTTTGCAAATAATTCAAGTTTTTTAGTTCTTTTGGTAAAATATATCTTAAGACTCTCAACTCAAATAATTAAGTCAATCTCATCTATAACATAAGTGTTATTCAAATAATATTCAAGTTTGAAAAAATAAATACTTAAAAGCTCATCAATAAATTTTAACATCATCAATCAAGTCGAATAATTTTTTTGTGATATATTAATATGGATCTCTATCTCACATGACTCACAAATCCAAAATTTTAAAATTGCAATACAAAGTTTCATTTTCTTACTTTTTGATTTAGACAATATATCTATCTTAATTAATGGGATTTTGTTGATTTAACTGTGAATATGTTGGGCCTGATTTCTTTAGCTATGCATTTGGACTTTTCATACTAGAATCTTAGTTCCACAAACAAAATAAGAAAAATTAAAGGCAATTCGAAGATGCAAAGACTCGAACACTGACCTCACGCACACTCATCAAGAGGTTTACCCGCATGTGTGGCTTACGCTCAAGGCCGGCCCTAGGTGGGTGAAGATCCAACACACGAATAATGACACTCCGAGTCTTTAATAACTTGAGTAATAATGACAACCCAGACCTTTATTATCTGGGTGAAGTGTATTGGTAGAAAATAAAGCCTATCATGTGAACAAGAAGGAGTCTATCACGTAAAGAGGCAACCCACTTTAACCTGGGGGGCTCTTATATATATATGTGTGTATATAGGAAGAAGAATGAAAAGGTTCTTTTGGTAAAAAGGACGGGACTTTTCTGTTGTTAATTCAATTGAGAAGTCCCATTGGACTTCTCTATATTTATCAAGGATTGGGGAGCCGTTTGCTCCCCCTCCCCTCTTGCCTTTATTGTGGGAGTTAATCTTCCACTTAGTGGGAGGTCAACTCCTCATTTGGTAGCAGTTAATTAACTACTCTAACTACTCCCTAACTATTCTCTTCTCTTTTTTAATTCAAATTAGATCGGGCCGTGTTAGATCGAATGGGCGTATCCACCCGTCTCAAATCAACAAAAACTGGCTCCAATGTTTTGGGATTGAACATAATTGATGCATCAAATTTTATTTGATCTTAAATCTTTTTTTAAATATGACACGGGAAAACACTTTATTGCTTTAAGTGTCTAAGACCTTATCTTCGCCTGGATAGAAATGCCAAAGAAAATGTATTACTTGCATCAATATTAGAAGGGGTATTCTATTACAAGATTTTGTTGGGCGTTGTGTAATTGAGATACCATCACAATTCACAATGAATGACAAGTGTCCTTAAAAATTAAAATAAATTAATTAATAAAATACTTTTTTACCCCTTCATTATTTTTTTGAAAATTTATCCCTTTCCACAGAAAACTTGCAACTCGCTTGATAAAGTCAAATTCGTGGTCGGAAAAATCAAAACTAGGGTAATTGAATTTTATTAAAAGGGGAGCGAGGTTAGGAGACAAAGTAATTGTGTCGGTGAAAGAAGCACTCAGTGGTAGCAAAGTGAAAATGGAAAGGAGTGAAAAGGGTGAAAAGAGTAAAAGGGTTTATTATGGTGTTGTAGTTCGTGCTGCAATGCAACGTGGTCGTTGTGATGGGAGTGAAGTCAAATTTGATGACAATGTTGTGGTACTTATGAACAAACAAGGCGAGCCAATAGGAACAAGAGTGTTTGGACCGATTCCACATGATTTAAGAAAGAGGAAGCATCTCAGAGCATCTCCATTGAGGAAGGGGGAAGGGAAATCCATGGGGGAAAGGGTGAAGAAATGAAATTTGGTGAGGAGGGGGGTGGGAGAGGGGGGAGTCTTTCAGAGGTGGATAACCACCTCTTTGGGGGGTGGGGAGGTGGGTGGCCAGACCTCCCCATCCACCTCTGTGGTTGCCATGTACATACTTTTTTTCTTTTCTTTTTTTTTTTTAATTTTCTTTTAGTTAAATTAAGAATATTTATATAAAATATTTTTTTTAATCTTAAACGTAAATATTAATTTATTTTATTACTTGTAATGTTATTATTAATGTCTATGATAGATTATTTATTATTAATGTTAGTGTTCAATGTACTATTAGTATAAGTATTATATATTTATTTTCATTAAATTAAGTGAGAGGGGAATTATGATAATTCAATTTAAATAAAATGGAACGATTGAATCATTAAAGATGACTATAAAAGGAGAAGTCTGAAGGGGAAGGGGAGTCTGAGGGAAATGGGAGTCTGAGGGGAAGGGGAGTCCATACTCACTGGAGAAGGCCTCAAGATTCTCAGTCTCGCCGAGCATATTGTTTAGGTGTTTTCGGATTTGATTTTGGTATGATTTTAGACATTAAAACTAACAAAAGAATGCCAAATTAAGTAGTATTTTGGCGTTTCACAGAGAATGTGTTTTTGTAGTGATTTTCTGATGTCTCATGTGAATTTTAAAAAACTGTTAAAGACCATTTACACTTCTTGATCTTTCTTGGATGTATCCGACTTTGTCTACCAAAATTTCAAGTGTTTCCTCTCTAACTTGGAATCGCATGCATCTAACGCACCTTTCACTAAGATCAATGTAGTTGTATGTAAACCAAGAGCAATGGCATAATGGACCAAAGAGTCTCTAAGTCCTATTGTTGAAAATAATGAATTAGTATTTTTATTAATAGCATTTAATCAACAGGGCAACATGTTTCTTTTTCCTTTTCTTTCCTTTTTTTTTTTTTTTGAAAAAGAATTCTTAGAAGACACATACCAATATAAAGATTTAGGTAGGGGTGCACATGGTACGGTTCTACGGTAATTTTTATAAAATTTGTATCGTACCAATTAATGCGGTTTTTAAAAACTCAAAACCAAACTAGAGTTTTATGAACCATACCAACAAACTCGGTGTTGTGCGGTTCTGGCACGGTACGGTAGGGTTTTGCGGTTTTTTGGAACAAACTTTTTTTCGTGCAATTTTTCTTATATAATTGATTACATAGTTGACAATTATATAAAAATTAATACTCGTAATATAATATCTTACAAACTATTTTTTTCATTAAATAAAGCATCAGAAAAAAAAATATTCACAAATTTGACGCTATAGTTCGACCTAATTGAATCAAATTAATTGGTTAATTATTTGATCATTGTTTTTATTATGTGAAGAAACTTACTATTTGGTATTTATTGTCTAGAATTTTTGCATTTTAAGTTTTCAGCATATAACAAGTTTAATTTGTGATAAGTTAGAGCATATATTTTTTTAATTGAACGCTAACAATGTAGTAATTATAAACTACGATGGACTATAATATAATGTATAAATAATATAGTATTCAATAATATTTGAATTATAATTAAAAAATATAAATTTATAAAATTTAGTTTTAAATATAAAAAAGAATAGTTAATTCACGTTTCTTTTTAATTTCGGTACGGTACGATTTTTTACGGTATGAGAAGTCTAAAATCAAAATCATACCAAAATACTCGGTACGATTTTCATTCATACCAAGACCTTCAGTTTTGAGAAAAAAAACCTAACATTCGGTTCGGTTCAGTACGTGACGGGACGGTCCGGTACCGTTTTGAAAACCATATGCACCCCTAGATTTTGGGGTCAAGATTCTCCCCTTAGAAAAAAAATGGAAATTTTTGAATTTATTGGACTTCTTATTTTTAGTTTTTCGGATCTCCAAAAAGGTTTTTGTATTTCCCATTATTCAATTTTTTGTGGCGCAATTGGTTAATTTTGACTTAATTTGAGTGATTGATTGGGCCAATCCCATCACGCGGGAACATATAAAGGAACTCTCCCAAGCTAATTATGATCAGAATTTAATTTAAACATAATCGTTAATTAGTTTCTGGTAATCAACTACAAAAAATGACAAATGATTTATACAACATAAAGAGTAGTATATTTTATTTTGTGAAGTTTGAAAGAGAAATAATAATAATAATAATAATAATAATAATAATAATAATAATAAGTTAAGGTTTTTTTATTCAGTCTTCCATTTAAATCCGAAATTCTTTGTCAATAGTTATATTTAGGGCTGTCAATGGGTCGGACTCGGACCGGATCAGGGCAGATCCGGATCCGAGTCCGATTTCCATTTTTACTATCCGGATCCGGATCCGAATCCGCTCGGATCTGGAATATTAGCAACCGGATCCGAATCCGACGGATATCTCGGATCCGGATAATTATCCGGATCCATTTAGCAAGCTAATTTTTTTTTTTTTTTTTTTTTTTTTCCGTTTTCCTCCAAATCACTTGCAGATTCCACCATCATGAATTAAAAATGTAATATTTTACTTACTTCATCGAAACTATTGCCAAAAATTGTAGAAGATGTATTATGATGAACAAATATAAACGATAAAAATTAGAACAAAAGAATAAACAAAAAATATAAGTAAAAAAGATATAAACTGGAACAAAGAAGAAGAAAACTCAATATTGAGAAATGGAAGAGAAGATAAAAATTGAAGGATGAATGGTTATGGTTTGATTTTTCTTATTAAATAGTATAAATTAATATGTTGTAGTCCCAATTAGTTATCTGGTCAATCTACCAACATCTCTCATGCATTTCTTTTTAAAATTATTTTTTATATAGTAAAAGATTTTAGTGGAACATAGATAGTTTTATTTTTATTTTTATTTAAATACATAATATATAAACAACATATAGTAATATATATCGGATACGGATATGTAACGGATCGGATCAACCTATATCCATATTCGCTCCATATAATTCGGATTACGGATCTTCTTAATCGGATCAGGTCCGTCGGATCACTAATCGGACAATTATCCTAATAAATCGGACCGGATTCGGATCGGATCCGGATTGAAATCCGCCCCATTGACAGCCCTAGTTATATTTAAACCGAGAATATTTGTTTTTTAAGTCCTCCAAGGCTGTTTAACTGCAACGGTGTATTTTTCCTTTTTGGGCCTTTAGATAAAAGCCCAAAGGATAAGGGCAGTATTTATATTTGTCATGTTTTAATTAAAGAAACATTATCGACCCTAGATTGGAATAAAAGTGTTTTTAAAATTAAAAAATTTAATATATTTATGTTTCTATGTTTGTGGGAAAATTAGTTCACTTAATCTTGACTTACTTCGGGGCTTCTAGGGTGCGGGCAAGGTAACTCGCCTTCACATGCGGGACGATCCTAAAATCATGCCATGTGGCGCGTAACTAATATGTAACTCGGTGAGTTGACTCGGTCTGTAAATAGACAATTTTACCCTTTTTATTTTATTTTAAATAAAAGTTGAGATAATCTTCAATTAATAAAAGACCTTTATAACTTTTAAATCGAAATAATTAAAACTAAAAACAAATTGACCCCTATGTTCCATGATTTTACGAATTGAGTTATTTTGCTTCTAAAACGACCACTTTACCCGCAATTTTGATAATAAAAAGGCGTTTTTTTAGAAGCAAAATAATTTAATTCTTAAAATTGCAAAATATAGGGGTTAATTTGTAAAATTGTCAAAGTAAATTATTATCAAAATTGGGGGTAAAGTGGTCGTTGTTATTTGAGAGGCATTTTTTTTTAGAAGTAAAATAATTCGATTCATAAAATCGGAAAATATAGGAGTCAATTTGCAAAATTGTGAAAGTTAATTATTATCAAAAGTAGGGTAAAACTGTCTTTTTATATGACATGGGGTTTTTTCTTTGTTTTTTAGAAGCAAAATAATTCAATTTGTAAAATCGCAAAACATAGGGGTCAATTTACAAAATTGTCAAAATCAATTATCATGGCTATTGAGAACGAATTAAATTAGATGGTTCTATTTCTCAATCTTTCTGACTTGCTCCCTTATCAGCCTTTTTCTTTGGCGAGGTGAGCTTGAAGGGACCTCAGAAAAGAAAAATCCATTTTCAATCAATCGACGGCTGCAGTCTTTTTTATATTAGAGGCATTTTTATTTTTATTTTTCTAAAAGCAAAATAATTCAAATCGTAAAATTGAAAAACATAGGGGTCAATTTGCAAAATTGTCAAAGTTAGTTATTATCAAAATTGGGGGGTAAAGCGCTCTTTTTTATATGACAGGCTGTTTTTTTAAGAGGCAAATAATTCAATTTGTAAAATCGCAAAATATAGGGGTCAATTTGCAAAATTGTCAAAGTTAATTATTATCAAAATTGGGGGGTAAAGCGGTCTTTTTTTTTATGACAGACTGTTTTTTAAGAGGCAAATAATTCAGTTTGTAAAATCGCAAAATATAGGGGTCAATTTGCAAAATTGTCAAAGTCAATTATTATCAAAATTGGGGGTAAAGCAGTCTTTTTTATATGAGAGGCATTTATTTTTATTTTTTTAGAAGCAAAATAATTCAATTCCCAAAATCGCAAAACATAGGGGTCAATTTGCAAAATTTGTCAAAGTCAATTATTATCAAAATTGGGGGTAAAGCGGTGCCTTTTATATTCGAGGCGTTTTTATTTTTATTTTTTAGAAGCAAAATAATTCAATTCGTAAAATCGGAAACATAGGGGTCAATTTGCGAAATTGTTAGAGTCAATTAGTATCAAAATTGAGGGTAATACGGTCTTTTTTATATGATAGTTGTTTTTTTTTGTTTTTTTAGAGGCAAAATATTTCAGTTCGTAAAATCGCAAAATATAGGGGTCAATTTACAAAATTGTCAAAGTCAGTTATTATCAAAATTTGGGGTAAAGCCGTCTTTTTTATATGAGAGGCGTTTATTTTTATTTTTTAGAAGCAAAATAATTCAATTCGTAAAATCGCAAAACATAGGGGTCAATTTGCAAAATTATCAAAGTCAATTATTATCAAAATTGGGGATAAAGCGGTCTTTTTTATATGAGAGGCGTTTTTTTAGAAGCAAAATAATTCAATTTGTAAAATCGCAAAATATAGGGATCAATTTGCAAAATTATCAAAGTCAATTTTTATCTAAATTGGGTGTTGGTCCCAAGTGATCAGATGAGGTCTAGAGGGGGGGGGGGGGTGAATAGACCTCTGAAACTTTTTATCATTAAACTTCAAAGCTGTTGATCAAACTTAAACAGACTAAGCTGTTACCGAACAGTAATTTTACAAGGCTGATCGCGAACAAATCATTGAACAGCTTTGTTGACCACTAATCTGATAATCACTTAGCTGATTTTGTCAAAATCAGTTTTAATACTAGAGTACTTGCAGCGGATATTCAATGTATTTTTCACAAGTAAACTTAGCAGTTTGAAAATTGTTTCCCCAGTTTTGTAAACTCCTTTAATTTAATTTTCAAACAGCTTATAGAGTGTTTTATGCAGATCTGAAAATATGCAGAAGAACTTATGCAAAAGTAAACACACAGTTTACAATATACTCCACTTACGCCAAAACAACAAATGAATCTGGCCGTAAGCACGCAATAGGAAATCACAAAGAAGACCTATTCTACAGAGACTTATCACTCACAAAGATGGATAAGAACTACTCACAACTCTTTTCTCTCACAGTTTCACTCAGAAAATGTTTTCTTGAACTTCAACGGCTTCTTTCAACAAATGACTTTCAGCAGACGAGTGAGCTGTTCTTGAGCTTTTGAGACTTAGAAAATGTTTTGCTTCGAATTCAATCTCTCAGAAGTTGTATATATTTTCTTCCTTCGTCTCTTCAGCTATTTATAGTCACTTTTTGAATTTTGTCCGTTGAAGAAAGACAAAATTCAAATCTCTTGGTTTCTGGTCCTTAAAATCAGCGAACGGATCTCTGCACAATGACAGTACTGCAGACTGTCCTTTATGTCAGGCAGCATTAAATGCACCAAGCTGATACGAAGTCTTTCTTCAATCATTTGTCTTTAATAACCTTGTACTTCAGCATTTATTACTTCCAGGGGCATTTATTACCGTTGGAATGACTTCTTGATCCTTTCCACTTGGCTGATCGAAAGTGCAAGTCTGATGATGAACAGAGCTGATCCCAAACTTGAACAAATCTGATTTGAGTCGGCTGATCATCACCATTCTGATTTCTTTCCTTCAGCAGATCAGTAGTCTTCTGGACCATGAATCTTTGACCCTTCTGATAGTCTTCTTACTTGGTCAAAATTCTTCAGGCTTTTCAGGTTCAATGGCATCAGCTTCCTCAGCCTTTTCCTCTTCCTTCTTCTCTTCCCCCTTTTTGTCATCATCAAAACTGGTGACACTGGCAGGTCTGATAGGAGGATTGAGTGCAACAGACTGAATCTTCATAGCAACACATAAAGCCTTCAAGTTCTGATTAACTACATCGTGACTGGCAGTAAGATGATTGAGAGTGGTGCTGATGGTGTCAGTCTGATCATTAAAACAATCAATGTTAAGTTGCATAGTGGCAAGTTCGTTACGTATAACCGTTCCAGCTTGATGAACTTCTTGCAGCAGACCAATATTAACTGCTTTCTCTTCTTCACTGACTTTGATGAAGGAAGCAGGGAGATCAGCTATGTTGTTTTCAGCTCTCTTCAAGGCAGTATGAAGATGGTTGACATCAACCTTCACATCTTCAATGTTTATGTTCATTTCTACAACACTCTGAGTCATCTGCCTAAATTGATCCTCAGGCAGAGGAAAATTGTTAATTGCATTCTTGATTGTCCTTGCAGTAAGTAATTACATGCTCTCAAGTTGTAATCTGTTGGATTCTGCCAATTCTTGCTGTATTTTCTTCAACTGCGTGCTGTTCCTCTCTTCCATTTCCTTCATTGAATTTTCCATTAACAGCTGGAAGGCTTCCATCAGTGATGAATGCAAATCAGCTGATGAAGCAGAATGAGTAGCAGCTTGATCATCTTCACTCTCCTCGTGAACATGAGCATCCTTCAGGTTAGTATCCTGATCAGCTTTGGACTCCTTAGCTTTGCACTCAAGTGCTAAGGGTTCATCAGCAACTTTGGGCTGATCAGTTACATCTTCAAAGATCTTACTTACAATTTTGCCGTCATCAGTAAAGGTTGTTGTTTGACGGATTTGTCTTACAAGAGGCCATAGCTTTGGAGCAGAAGCCTTTACCTTAGTCATTTCATAGTAATCTCTTATTTCTTTGCCAAACGTGATCTGTTGAATGCTTGGCAGCGAGGGCAGCTCACTTGATGAACCTTGCTGATATCTTGACTTAGCTGCCCATCTCTTCAAGGCAGTTATAACAGCAATCTGAATGGCCCTTTCAACAGCATCATCAGATTTTCTTTTCTTTGCAGGAAAGTATTTTCAATTATCTTGGCCTCCTCTGTTGCAAAATCCTTTTCATATTGATGCATAGTATCCCTTATAAAATCAGGATCCAAGGCTTGTTGAATGGACTCAGTCTTCAGCCATTGAAGAACCCACTTTTCTTCATCAGCTAGTTCCTTCCAGCTTTGAAGCTCTTCAATAGATTTATTCAATCTATAGTCTCTCCACTTCATGTATCTTGGCTTCTCATGAGTGAATAGAGTCTTCAGCATCAGTTTCTGGTCATAATAAGCTAAGGCTTTTTCAAACCTGTTGAAGAGAGATTTATCAGAATTGATAATATCAAATGATCTTCTAACTTCAAACTTGGCCTTTGGCTTGACAGTGCCAATAGGCATCTTTGGCTTAGCTTCTTTGTATTCCTCAATCTTAATCCCTCCAGCATGAACAGGTCCATGAGCATCAGTCTTGCTTATCACAAAGACCATAGCAAGTTTAGCATCTTCAGCAGCCTTCCTCTCTGCTTCAGACATTATTCTCCTTTCTTCATCCTTTGCTGCTTGAATCTTGCTAAGTTCTAGGACTTTCTTCTCTTCTAGTTCGTCCCTTTTTCTTTGCTCAGCTTCCTCCCTCCTTTTCTTATCAGCAGCAGAAATCTTCTTTCTTTTGATAAGAATATTCCTTTTTCCTTTATCAGCTGGAGCAGGGGCAGGACCAGCAGATACAAGAGGTGCAGCTGCTATGGCATTGATGATCATCACTTCTGGATCATCTTGAGGTTTAGAAATCTTAGCAGTTGGTTTTTCTTAAACAGTCTGTTGCGCATCAATCTGTTCAGCAACATATACTTCCTCAGCACTAATAGGCCTCTCTGCTGATTGAGGACTTTCTCTAACCAAATCTGTTAACTCAGTAGGTGAGTCAACAAAAGTCATCCTTTTTCTGACAGTTCTTCTTGCCCTTCCTTGAACAGGCATGGAAGCACCTGTGTCTCGAATTTGACTTCTGGTCCTGTGAGCAACATTCTCATCAAGACGTTCAGCAGATGGCGTTCTTGAAGAGGAAGCAGGAGACATATTCTTAATTTCCTCTGTAGTCTGATTGATTATGGCATCAGCTACCTCCTTTACTTCAGACTTATCTGTTCTGGCTTCAACAGCCGGCTGGGCTGTTTGAACAGAAGTCTTTACTTTCTTCTTTTGAGCAACTTCTTTAGGCTCATCAGCTTTCTTTTTAACTGCAAGCTGAGCTGTTTTTACCAGTTTCCTTTGCCTTTTGGCAGGAACCTCTTCCTTAGGTTCCTCCAATTCTTCATCAGCTCTAACCTCATCAACTTTTCTTTTCACGACAGGCATGTACTTGGCCATTGCCTTAGAAGTGTGGATTTCCTTCCCATTTGTCATTACACAACCCATGCTGTGAAGCAGATAGCTTAAAGTAATCCTGTGATTTGTCTGCGGAGAAGACTTCTTTCCTTTCTTCTCATGATGAAAGTGAGCCAGGATGTACCAGACGACAACCGACCAATTCACCTCCAAGGAATAATAGATGGCAATCATGATGCTGTATCTTTTCATTGTGACAGCATCCAAAGAGAATGTGCAATTCTCAATCAGCTTCGCGACCATATCAGCCATGCGCTGATACTCGTCTTTTAGTTACCTCCTTTTGATGTTGCCAGTCAACATCTCTCCTTCTTTGGCAGATATGGCCCAGAATTCTTGAAGCTTCTCTTCAGCAAGAGTGGTGACGTTATGTCGACCACTGTTTGGCAAGCCAAAAGTCTCGTGAAGTAGAGCAAGGGTTATGACCACAGATATTCCCCCAACGGTGGCTTTGATCTCCATCTTCGTGAGATCCACCTCAGCCGATCCGTAATACTCCAAGACTTGGTCCTTTCAGATCAGACCTTCATGCAACTCCATGAAATTCACCAGCGAAGCAGCCTTGAATTTCTCTAACAATTGTTTCATCAATTCTGTACCAGACTGGTAGTATGCATCATAGACCAGATACATACCCTCCGCCTTTGCCTCAACACATGAACTCATCTTGAATATGTGGAAGTTAGTGAAATAGCAGAATTTGCAGAAAGTAGAGTAC
Source organism: Penstemon barbatus (assembly GCA_003313485.2). Classification (NCBI taxonomy): domain Eukaryota; kingdom Viridiplantae; phylum Streptophyta; class Magnoliopsida; order Lamiales; family Plantaginaceae; genus Penstemon; species Penstemon barbatus. The sequence goes on from CM064880.1 coordinate 52,484,835, forward strand.
ATAAATTTTTCTCAAAAATGCTCTAAGTATTCTAGGGTGCGTAAAGAACTACAAGTCTGATCAGATCTGGATTTATAGAGTTAGGGTATTTCGATTTCCGTGATACGCGCTAACCGTTACATCCATTTCATGTCAGTCCTGATCGTGCGGCATTAGTTACGCCTTTTCAAATTCAAAAAGCATTTAATGACAGGCGGGAATGCGAACCGCCTTACTGTACTTATAAAAGCCTGTTCTAGATAAAATGTTTTTAATACACTAGCTTTTATAAAGTTGATCAGACAGGTAATTAAAATACTTATCTGATAGGACTACCGTCCTGATGACAAAGCTGTTATCAGTGAAAGCCAATAACTGATAACCTTTCTAGGCTGTTTGTCAATCCAGCTAGATAATTAATCTTCAATCTTCAAGACTTTAATCTTCTGATGAAAACATAACTTCAACTAACTGTCATCAACGAATTTCATCTTTTAATCAGAAGTACCGCTAGTCTTATACGTTCCCCCTGACTTTAAGAATTCATAAGTCAACTAGTCTGTTGAGAGTTGATCCTTGAAGATAATATGATGAGTAAGCTGTTGAACTCCAGTCTTCTGATGAGTTCCCCCTCAGCTTATGCATCCAATTTTAGTAGACCTAGTTCAGCTCTTAAAGTTGTAAACCTTGTCTCACTTAGAGGTTTTGTGAAGATGTCAGCAATCTGATTTTCAGTAAACACATATTCTATCATGACATTTCCTTTCTCCACATGATCTCTAATGAAATGATGTTTGATCTCAATATGCTTAGTCCTTGAATGACTTTTATTATTCTGAGTAAGGCTGATTGCACTTGTATTGTCACAGTAGATAGGGATTCCACTGATTTTTATGTTGTAATCTTCCAGTTGATGCTTCAACCATAATATTTATGCACAGCAAGCTCCAGCAGCTATATATTCAGCTTCAGCTGTTGATATGGATACTGAAGTCTGTTTCTTATTCATCCAAGAGATCAGACGACTACCTAAGAACTGACAGGCACCTGTTGTGCTCTTCTGTCAATCTTGCAGCCAGCAAGGTCATAATCTGAATATCCAATAAGTTCAAATCCAGATTCCCTAGGATACCACAATACCAAATCTTCAGTACCTTTCATATATTTGAGTATCCTTTGGCAGATAGGAGATGAGATTCCTTAGGATTTGATTGATACCTCGCACAAACCCCAACAGAGTACATAATATTAGATCTGCTAGTTGTTAAGTACAACATAGACCCAATAATTCCTCTGTACTTGGTTATGTCCACTGATTTTCCATCTTCATCTTTATCTAACCGAAGACTAGTAGACATTGGAATATTAGCAGTAGAGCTAGTTTCCATACCAAATTTCTTGAATAGATCCTTTGTGTATTTTGCTTAGCTGATGAATATTCCATCAGGCAACTGTCTTACTTGCAAGCCAAGAAAGTAATTAAGTTCTCCCATCATGCTCATTTCAAACTTGTTCTGCATCAGCTTTGAGAACTTGTTACACATCTGTTGATTTGTTGAACAAAAAATAATGTCGTCCACGTATATTTGTACAAGAAAAATATGTTCTTCCCATTCAATTGTGAACAGTGTCTTGTCTACCTTACCTTTACGAAATCCTTTAATTAAAAGAAAATCAGACAGGATATCATACCATGCTCTTGGAGCCTGTTTCAGTCCATAGAGGGCTTTCTTCAGACGATACACCTTGTCTTCTTCTTGATAGGCTTCAAATCCAGGTGGTTATTCAACATAAACTTCTTCTTGCAATTCTCCATTGAGAAAAGCTGATTTCACATCCATTTGAGAAACTGTGAAATTCTTATGAGCAGCATAGGCAAGAAAGAGTCTGATTGCTTCTAATCTTGCTACTGGTGCAAAGGTTTCATCAAAGTCAATACCTTATTCTTGACAATAGCCTTTGACAACTAATCTTGCTTTGTTTCTGGTGACAACACCATCTTCATTCATTTTATTCTTGAATACCCATTTAGTGCCAATAACTCTTTGATGACTTGGTCTAGGAACTAAGTACCAGACTTCATTCCTTTCAAATTGATTTAGCTCTTCTTGCATAGCTTCAATCCAGTTTGAATCATTTAGAGCTTCTTCAATCTGTTTGGGCTCAATTTGAGATAGGAAGCTGACAAACATTGCTTCACTTGCAGCAGCTCTCCTTGTCTTTACTCTATCCAAAGGATCACCAATCACCAGCTCTGGTGGGTGATTTTTGAGCCATCTAAGATCAAGTTGCAAATCATAATGTTGTCCTCTATTGTTAGCTTGCAACACTACTGTTGGAGTTCCAGTAGTAGTCTGTTGAATAGCACTTATCTGTTGAACATTCTCTGGCCTATCAGCTATTTGCAACTCCTCTGTTAGGCAATCGGCAATGTGATTTTGAACAGCACTTGAGTTAGCAGCTGAGTTGAGATAAGGTAATATGATGGGAATATATTCTTCATTATTTTCAACACTCAATTTCTGAAAATCAGTAGACAGATTCTGATTAGTATTTTGATTCTTTTCAGAAGATTGACTAGGTTCATCAAATACTACATGAATGGATTCTTCTACAAGTAAAGTTCTTTTGTTAAAGACTCTATAAGCTTTACTAATAATAGAGTATCCTACAAATACTGCTTCATCAGCCTTCTCTGCAAAAGCAGTAAGGTGATTTTTCTCATTATTTAAAACAAAGCAAAAATTCTAAAGTAATGAATGTTTGGCTTCCTGTTGTTCCAAACTTCATATCGAGTTTTGTTTTGGTGCTTGTTGATCATGCATCTGTTTTGGGTAAAGCATGTTGGGATTCGGTAAGATAAACAGCCCTAAGCACAGCGGAATATAAAAACTTTTAGGACCTCTTACGGAATCTTGCCAGGATACTACTCTAGTTATATATATATATATGAATATTAATAAAACGATAGGATAAGTTTACACGTTATACCTATCTCCTTGCAAATCCTCGGCTAGCAAAACGAACTCTGATTTCTGCTCCAGCAAGATCTATCCAGGCAAGTAGCGCCCCACGTGATGCGCCTCTACGAGTTGATACACCACAATATCACGAAAATAATATATTTGATCGACTAGAACACAAGATATATTAAGATCTAGGAAATAGGAACAATTTAGGAACAAAATCGAAAACGAAAATTCTTCCAAAAGGAAGATAGGGTTCAGTCGACTTTTACTTGGGAGAGGGAGAGAAAATTTTGCTCTGGCTCAATTTTGCATATGGTGTTGTGTGAAAAATAACTACAAGATAGCTACTTATAGTTATCTCCCTAACCTAGTCCTATTAGGACTAGGTCTTCTCTCTCCTACATGGGCCATGACCCTCTTTAATTAAAAGACCTAGCCTTCTAATTAATTCATGACCCAGTTAATTAATTTGACCAGGCCTAATTTAATCTCCCAATTAAATAGCCCAATTAATTAACTTAATCTCCCATTTAATTAAATCAGACTCTAAGTCTATTTAATTAAAATCCTTTCTTAATTAATTAAATCCAACTTAATTAATTAATTCACAAATTAAATTCCAATTTAATTTATGATCCAGATCCAATTCCAATTGGATCCTATTTTGTTCCAACACTCATTATAATCGACCCAGTCGATTATTTCCCCAGTCGACCCAGTCGACTCGATCGTTCTTATTTCCTCGCTTTCGCTTCTTGTGTATTGTGTATGCCCCCGTAGGTTCACCACATAATTGGCCGTTGGTTATAATTAAATATTATTTAATTATTTCGAGTAAGACTTACTCTAAATCAATCGAACACTCTGTCGATTGATCATTCCAAAATTAGCACCCCTGCCAATTTGGGAATTCTCCCACACTCCACGGTCGATGTCCAGCCACAAGCCCATGGAGCCCAATCACTGGTGAATTAATTCAGTGAACCTTTTATCATTTACAATTTCCATATACGACATAATCTCTCCATCGATCAATCTCCCAGTCGAGACTTAAGGGCATGGTCTTTCATCGGATTCCCTTTTAATTTGTCTTGACCTTATGCATTCTGATCTTGAAATAAATTCTCTTTGACTTAATCTTTATGAGCAACTTACATAAAGCCGTCAGATACCTTGGCCAAGGATTTTACCAGAATTAATTTCTCACAGAAATCCATAGGAGAATTTCCCAACCTATCAAGTCGGGTCAATGGATCCTTTGTTGATGATATGAACCTGCATACGAGTTCCTCTATACCCAACATGACTCCACAGAGACTTTCTGGCGATCCCCAGTCAGTCGGAACTCATACAAAGCATAAACGTTCTCGCACCAGATAAACCCTATCACCTCAAGTAGTTAAGGATCGTTCCTCGTATACTGTTGCAAATTGGAATAACTTCAACCCCGATATGCGACTACCGCTTCCATGGTGAGTTATTTCCTAAGTGGGGTATTCAGTGCGCTTGCCATCCCAGCAAGCCACCCACTTATGAGTATCGACTATCCCAGTCACGCTCGTGGACCCCAGCGTCCTCCAGTTCATCGGAGTATACACAACAGTGAGAGTCTAACAGAATCCAACGATGTCCTATCTCGATTGGATTCTACGACTCTTGAATATGTTCTAGATCACGGCCTTGGAGATCAGTCCACGGGTTGTCCCATAGCCCTGTGATCCAAGGACTTCTATCCTTATGCGTAGATAATTATTACATAAGATAAAGATGACCATTTAATAAAGTGCATTTATTAATCGAAATTGAATAGTTCCGCATTTATTACAATAAATACTAGCCATACAGCTGGCTTGCAGGACACTATTTCTATCAATCTCCCACTTGTCCTAAAGCCAGTCTTTTATGTTCTTGAGTCCCATCTTTTGCAGTTGTTTCTCAAATGCCTTTTGAGGCAGATGCTTCGTTAGCGGCTCCGCCGTATTATCTTCTGAGTCGACACGTTCCATCTTAATGTCTCCTCTACCAATGATATCTCTTATCACATGGTATCTTCTTTGTACGTGCTTGGATTTCTGATGAGATCTCGGCTCCTTTGCTTGCGCTATTGCCCCATTATTATCGCAGAAGATAGTAATGGGCTCAGCAATGCTAGGTATCACATCCAATTCCTGGATGAAGTTCCTCATCCAAACACCTTCCTTTGCTGCGTCACTCGCGGCAATGTATTCTGCTTCGGTGGTTGAATCCGCGGTTGTTTCCTGCTTGGAGCTTTTCCAGCTAACCGCACCACCATTGAGGCAGAATACGTATCCTGATGTCGACTTGAAGTCGTCTACATCACATTGGAAGCTCGAATCTGTATAGCCTTCCAATTTCAATTCTCCTCCACCGTATACCAAGAACAATTCCTTAGTCCTTCTCAGGTACTTCAGAATTGCCTTTACGGCTATCCAGTGCTGCTCACCTGGATCAGACTGGTAGCGGCTTGTAACGCTAAGAGTGTACGCTACGTCTGGTCTAGTACATAACATACCATACATAATGCTTCCTATCGCGGATGCATACAGTATTCGAGACATATTGCTTCTCTCTTCGGGCGTCTTTGGGGCCATAGACTTAGAGAGTGCAATCCCATGTCTCATTGGAAGCAATCCTCTCTTGGATTCTTCCATACTAAATCTTTTCAAGATTTTATCTATGTACTGGGATTGGGAGAGGCCCAGCAGTCCTTTTGATCTATCTCGGTAGATCCTTATACCTAGTAAAAAGGATGCTTCTCCCATATCCTTCATTGAGAATTGTGTAGATAACCATGCTTTAGTTTCAGACAACGCTTTCACATTGTTTCCAATGAGAAGAATGTCGTCAACGTAAAGCACCAAAAATTCAACTGTACTCCCATTGATCTTCTTGTACACGCAAGGTTCGAACATGTTCTTGATGAATCCAAAAGTTTGGATTGTCTCATCGAAATGAATGTTCCAACTTCGGGAAGCTTGCTTCAGTCCATAAATAGACCTCTGGAGTTTGCACACTTTGTGTTCAGCTCCTTTGGATGCATATCCTTTTGGTTGCTCTATGTAGATCTCCTTATCAATGTCCCCATTGAGAAAGGCAGTCTTCACATCCATCTGCCATATCTCGTAGTTATACCACGCAACTATGGCCAGCAAGATCCGAATGTATTTAGGCATTGCGACGGGCGAGAAGGTCTCCTCAAAGTCAATTCCAGGTCTTTGAGTATATCCTTTTGCCACTAGTCACGCCTTGTAGGTAATCACCTCTCCGTTCACTCCAAGCTTTCGCTTATAGATCCACTTGCAACCCACGGGAGCCACTCCCACTGGTGGATCTACCAAGGCCCAGACCTTGTTCGAGTGCATGGAGTCCAATTTGGATTCCATGGCTTCGCGCCACTTTCCCGAATCTATGTCTAACATAGTTTCTTCGTAAGTCCTTGGGTCGGTTAGAAACTGTCCAGTCTCATGCAGCAGACCGTAGTACCTCTCGGGTTCTCTACGTTGTCTTTCTGACCTACGAAGTATTGGTGTACTCTCTGGTGCACTTTCATGCTCATGTTCTCCCACTGCCCGTGGCGATGGGTCAGCTTGATCGACCTCTTCGGCCCTTTCAGCTTCAGTGACCTCATCCAGTTCTACGTTATTTTCTTTCTTGTCCACCAAGAAATCCTTCTCCAAGAAGTGTACGTTCCTTGAGACAAACGTAGTTTTTCTTGTAGGATCGTAGAGCTCGTATCCTATTGAGTTTTCCGGATACCCCATAAATTTGCACAAAGTGGATTTAGTTTCCAATTTATCTCCCACTAGCTTTTTAACGTAAGCGGGAGATCCCCATATGCGCATGAATGCATATGAGGGTGCCTTGCCAAACCATAATTCGTATGGTGTCTTTTCTACGGATTTAGAAGGTACCATATTCAGTATCTTCGTTGCCGTGAGGAGGGCATGTCCCCAAAATGAAAGAGGAAGGTCAGTGGCACTCATCATGGATCGAACCATGTCCATCAAGGTTCAATTCCTTCTCTCTGCTATCCCTTTAATTGGGGTGTTGCAGGAGGAGTCCACTGCGATAATATTCCATGCTCCACAAGATAATTAAGAAATTCGTTACTAAGAAATTCTCCACCTCGGTCAGAACGAAGAGCCTTTATCGTATGACCAAGTTGATTCTCTACTTCCATCTTGAATTCTTTGAATCGCTCAAAGGCTTCAGACTTTGTTTCAACAAGAACACATAACCATAACGACTATAGTCGTCAGTGAAGGTGATGAAGTAGTCATAGCCACCTCGGGCGCTTTTTCTTAGTGGTCCACATATGTCAGTATGTATCAGGTCCAATGTTTGCTTGGCTCGCTCAGGGTTTCCCTTAAATGGCAACTTAGCCATTTTACCCTTTAAACATGGTTCACATGTTGGCATTTCTTCAATGCGATTGATTTCAATTGCGCCAGAAGATGCTAACTTTTGAATCCTTGACTTAGATATATGTAAAAGTCTAGCGTGCCATAATTGGGCAGATATTTCATTATCTTGTTTCCTTTTGTTTTGTTGTACGTGCATGACTTACTTAGGTGGTTTTATGATGTAAAGTCAATAATTCAATGTACCAAATGAAAAACAAAAACAGGAGCTTTTATTAAGATCTACATTATTCAATAACATGAATAAAAGTTTTTCATTAAATCTAGGTACATAAATGAAAATTTCCTAATGACTTTATCAAACCACCTAAATCTACTTTTGCCTACGGCCTTGGTAGCAGCTCCAGCTCCATTGCCTTATTCAAGGATCCAATCCTCAGGCTCCAGTTTCCTTAAACGCTCCCATCACCTACAAGGATGAGAACTCCAGTCAGTGTCTAACACCAAAAATGCACAGTTAATTGTAAAATTAACTTCAACAAGGAATATACATGTTCGAACTCTCCATAGGTTCGAATTTAATCCTTTCCCTTGACCTTGTGCAGTAAGGAGCTCTGGTTTCCATTTGCTTTGGTTTTGAACGCCGCCCAGTCCTTTCCCCAACCCTCGCTTTCTTTCCAAAAGAAGATTCGTGTTCCTCGAGCATTTGTCGCAGGACATGCACAGTGATCTCTCGCCTCTGGAGATTCAAGTCCGCGATAAATCGGTCATATGATCTAGGAAGAGATTGTAGAATAATATCTACTCGGAAATCATTGTCCATCACGACACCCATATCATCGAGTTCAGTCAGAAGTCGAATCATCTTGTGTACGTGGATTCCGACAGGAGTTTCCTTTCTCTTTCTTGCTTGCAAGAGTTCCCTCGTGATCGCGAATCTGCGACGACCATCTCTAATCCCATAAAGGAATTTGAGATTCGAGAGCATCTCTTTTGCGGATGCCATATGCTCATGTTGCAAACGCAGATCAAGTGACATATATTCCAACATGTATTCACGAGCTAAGCCATCATCCAATTTCCATTTGGTGATGCTTTTCCGGAGCTCATCAGGAACATCATGTGAAATAATAATGGGTGGTGGCACAGACAAAACATATGATATGTTTTCAGCTTCAAATAATCCATTCAAATGATGCGTCCAGAAATGCAAGTTGGGTCCAGTTAAAATATTACGTTCAAGTGATGAGATGGACAAATCTCTAAGTGCTCTAAGCTCTTTTGACATCATATCTATAAAATGACGAGAGAAGAAATAAATACGCGAAAGATTAATTTAAAATGCACAATTTACAAACATGGTTTTTATTTGTAAATTACTCCCACTATTTTAATCAAAATCTTATGCCCCCACATAAGTTTCGAGAATTTAAAAATATCCTAGCGTGCTTAAGGTCCAAATGCAATCTCCTAGTACCCACGACTCGTTGGCCATACTATTTGATTCACTTGGTGGTCGATTATGTCGACGGTTAACCATCGCAGCTAACCCTTAAGTTCATTTAGCCTCGTTTTTCGATATGGACCCACAACTCGTGAGACATCCATACTTACTAGCGTTAAATCATGTCCAATACTCGTGGAGAGAAATAGTTCAATCCTAGACGCCCCACGACTCGTAAGACAGCGCCTAAAACCTTGCTATCCCCTCCCTTGGCACTATCTCGTGCATTGAGGCAATAGACATATCATCATCCTATAGCTCGACCCACGACTCGTGAGACATCGAGATATATTCGTACAATATGCCTAAGACCTAGTAATTGGATAGGCTCGGACCATAGACTCCGTTCATATGCGCCCGTTATTCGATTTAATATTCTAATTGAATTTTTAATGTTCAATTGGAGGTTTTAAGTTTTCTTGTGCGAGGTCTCATCAGATTATGCTTTATCTTGTTTACGTTTTTTCTATCCTAAGCATGCATCTCATACATCTAAGTCTAACTTAAAAAAATAAATGGCCCTATTCTATTACATTCGTTTGCGCAAGCAAGGGCACCAATCAGGCCCATTTAATTACAACCCAAAAATTAAATAAACCCAAAACTACACAGGGCTTAAGGGCAAAATCGATCAATCCACACATTCACTCAAGAACATGCATAAATTCACATAAGGGCAAAAATGTAAATTTACCTGCTCCTTTAATTTTAATTCTCAAAATTATCCAAGTTAATTTATTTTGAATTAACAATTAACCTCTAAGATTAATTTAGCTCTTACTTGAGCTCTAAGTAATCTACAAACCTTATCTTGATTAAATTGGTTAATTAAGGTAATCTAAATCTCTAAGATTTTTACCTTATCCAAAACTCCAAGTTTCCCAAATTTTCCCAAATCTCTAAGATTTTCAAGATAATCCTATTTTGTCTAGATTAGTTTAATTAAGGTAGTGTTCACATCTAACAAGATAACTACCTTATCCAAAAACTCCAAGTTTCCTAATCTCCCAAAATTCCAAATTTCCAGAATTTTTCAAAATAGGCAGAAATAGAGTCCAACCCAAAATCAACCAGTCGAGGCCAATCATGGGCTGCCATGTGGACAACCCACGCGCGACAACCAGGTGCGCGTGGGCTGCGTGATAAAATCCCAATCCAAAATAACATTAACATGATAAATATAAAAACTTTTAGGACCTCTTACGAAATCTTGCCAGGATACTACTCTAGTTATATATATATATATATATATATATATATATATATATATATATATATATATAAAATCCCAATCCAAAATAACATTAACATGATAAATATAAAAACTTTTAGGACCTCTTACGAAATCTTGCCAGGATACTACTCTAGTTATATATATATATATATATATATATATATATATATATATATATGAATATTAATAAGACGATAGGATAAGTTTACACGTTATACCTATCTCCTAGCAAATCCTCGGCTAGCAAAACGAACTCTGATTTCTGCTCCAGCAAGATCTACCCAGGCTTTTCAAGTAGCGCCCTACGTGTTGCGCCTCTACGAGTTGATACACCACAATATAACGAAAATAATATATCTTGATCGACTAGAACACAAGATATATTAAGATCTAGGAAATATGAACGATTTAGGAACAAAATCGAAAACGAAAAATTCTTCCAAAAGGAAGACAGGGTTCGGTCGACTTTTACTTGGGAGAGGGAGAGAAAATTTTGCTCTTGCTCAATTTTGCATATGGTGTTGTGTGAAAAATAACTACAAGATAGCTACTTATAGTTATCTCCCTAACCTAGTCCTATTAGGACTAGGTCTTCTCTCTCCTATATGGGCCATGGCCCTCTTTAATTAAAAGACCCAGACTTCTAATTAATTCATGGCCCAGTTAATTAATTTGACCAGGCCTAATTTAATCTCCCAATTAAATAGCCCAGTTAATTAACTTAATCTCCCATTTAATTAAACCAGACTCTAAGTCTATTTAATTAAAATCCTTTCTTAATTAATTAAATCCAACTTAATTAATTAATTCACAAATTAAATTCCAATTTAATTTATGATCCATATTTAATTCCAATTGGATCCTATTTTGTTCCAATTGGGTCGACCCAGTCAACTCACTCATTATAATCGACCCAGTCGATTATTTCCCCAGTCGACTCAGTCGACTCGGTCGTTCTTATTTCATCGCTTTCGCTTCTTGTGTATTGTGTATGCCCCCGTAGGTTCACCACATAATTGGCCGTGGGTTATAATTAAATATTATTTAATTATTCGAGTAAGACTTACTCTAAATCAATCGAACACTCTGTCGATTGATCATTCCAAAATTAGCACCCCTGCCAATTTGGGAATTCTCCCACACTCCACGGTTGATGTCCAGCCACAAGCCCATGGAGCCCAATCACTGGTGAATTAATTCAGTGAACCTTTTATCATTTACAATTTCCATATACGACATAATCTCTCCATCGATCAATCTCCCAGTCGAGACTTAAGGGCATGGTCTTTCATCGGATTCCCTTTTAATTTGTCTTGACCTTATGCATTCTGATCTTGAAATAAATTCTCTTTGACTTAATCTTTATGAGCTACTTACATAAAGCCGTCAGATACCTTGGCCAAGGATTTTACCAGAATTAATTTCTCACAGAAATCCATAGGAGAATTTCCCAACCTATCAAGTCGGCTCAATGGATCCTTTGTTGATGATATGAACCTGCATACGAGTTCTTCTATACCCAACATGAATCCACAGAGACTTTTTGGCGATCCCCAGTCAGTCGGAACTCATATCAAAGCATAGACGTTCTCGCACCAGATAAACCCTATCACCTCAAGTAGTTAGGGATCGTTCCTCGTATACTGTTGCAAATTGGAATAACTTCAACCCCGATATGCGACTACCGCTTCCATGGTGAGTTATTTCCTAATTGGGGTATTCAGTGCGCTTGCCATCCCAGCAAGCCACCCACTTATGTGTATCGACTATCCCAGTCACGCTCGTGGACCCAGCGTCCCCCAGTTCATCGGAGTATACACAACAGTGAGAGTCTAACCGAATCCAACGATGTCCTATCTCGATTGGATTCTACGACTCTTTAATATGTTCTAGATCACGGCCTTGGAGATCAGTCCACGGGTTGTCCCATAGCCCTGTGATCTAAGGACTTCTATCCTTATGCGTAGATAATTATTACATAAGATAAAGATGACCATTTAATAAAGTGCATTTATTAATCGAAATTGAATAGATCCGCATTTATTACAATAAATACTAGCCATACAGCTGGCTTGCAGGACACTATTTCTATCAAAGCATGCTGTATTTGTTGCTTCTGCCCCAAAATCTTTTAGGCAGCTTAGCTTCAGCTATCATTGTTCTGGTAGCTTCCTTCAGAGTTCTGCTTCTCCTTTCAGCAAATCCATTCTGTTGAGGGGTTCTGGCAGCAGAGTACTCATGGCTGATTCCTCTGGCATTACAATACTCTTCAACAGTCGAGTTTGTAAACTCAGTCCCTCTATCTGATCTGATCTTTAGTATTTTCATACTCTTCTTATTCTGAATCTTTTCCATCAGATTTGTAACATGCTCATTGGTCTCACTTTTATTCTTCATGAAAACCACCCAAGTGTATCTTGAATAATCATCCACAACAGCTAGGCAGTATTTCTTTCCACCATTGCTGACTGGAGCAATGGGTCCAAATAAGTCCATATGTAGCAACTCCAATATTCTTCAAGAAGATTGATGCTTCTTGCTTTGAATGATGACTTGATTTGTTTACCCTTCTGACATGCGTCGCAAAGCTTATCTTTGCTCATGACTGTTTTTGGAATTCCTTCTACCAGATCATTCTTAATAAGTTTATTGATGGTCTTGAAATTCACATGATTCATTCTTTTGTGCCACAGCCAACTGACTTAATAATATGTCTTGAAATTCACATGATGCCATCAAACAAACACTTAAATTCTTGTCAACAGAATTCCAGTCCACTGTGTAGACATTCCCTTGTCGTCTTCCAGATAAAATAATCTTCTTTGTACCAATCTGTTCAACGTAGCACTTATCTGTTGAGAAGATGACTGAATATCCTTTGTCACAAAATTGACTTATGCTCAGCAAATTGTATTTGAGGCCTTTAACATAAGAGACGTCAGATATCTCAATGTTGCCTTTGATCAGCTTTCTACTTGCTACAATCTTGCCTTCCTTGCTGTCTCCAAACGTCATATTTGGACTATCCACAGCAACAACATCAGTCAGCTCATGTATGCTTCCACACATGTGTCTTGAACAACCACTGTCCAAGTACCATATCTTCTCTACTTTTCTCCTCCACCTAATCCTAACCTACAAAACAAAAATAAAATTATTTTAGGTACCCTTATTGAGAGGGTCCTCAAGGATTAGTTCCACCTTTGACAACCCAAGATGTTGATGTCTTTGGCTTCTTAGGCTTTTGAGTTTCAACAGGAGCATGAATAGTTTTGCTTTTATCACGTTCATCAGATTTGCCATGTTGATAATCAACATGATTAGGATAATGTTCATAAGCAGAATAAGATGCATGATAAGAAGGATATGCATGCATTGGATGAGCAGGATATGGTGCATAGTAAGTTGGAAATTGAGGTGCATGATACATAGGAGGATATGCAGCAGGTTGCACATAATATGACTCATTTTCATACCAAGCATTTTGATTTTTCTTGTTTTTATACTTCTTTGGTTTACTAGATGCTTGGTCATTAACAGACGACTTAGTTTTATCACTAGTCTGATTGGTTTTAGTCTTATCAGAAGACTTCCTAGGACTCTTCTGTTTGGACTTACCGGTCTGTTTTCCTTCACTAGGCTTTTTGCTATTTTTAGCTTTAGGAGTTTTCATCTCCTTTAACACTTTCTCAGGTGAAGCAGGTTTAGTAGTCTGAACATACAAAAATGACCTTCACGTTCAGCTTTCAGAGACTCATTTTCTTGCTCGAGCTGTTTATATTCATCTGATTCTTTTGGCTTTTCAGCTTTAAGTTTCAGTGAACTGTTTTGCTCTCTTAGCTATATCATCTCTTCCTTAAGCTTTGTAAATGCTTCAGCAATACTTGTATTGTTGAGCATCATTTGCTCAAATGAATTAAATAATTCATTATCAAGAGGAGTTACCTCATCATCCTCAGAGCCATCAGATACATTGGCCATCAGGCAGAGAAGAGCAGGTCTCTCTTCATCAGAAGTGTCTGAATCTGAATCTGATGAGTAGATAGCATCTAGCTTTTCCGCTTCTGCCACCAGCACCTTGCCTTTCTGATGCTTTCTTTCCTTTCTGATTCTTTTTTCTTCTTCAGTGTACTTTTCAGCTTTAGGATATGGGCAGTCCCTGATGAAATGACCCAATTTCCTGCAGTTATAGCACATCATTTTAGATTTATAAGAATCTTTATCTTGAGAAGAAGTAGTAGGGTTATAAGTAGAAGCATTGTTGTATTTGTTCTTCATTTTTCGTTTGTAGAACTTTTTGAAATTGTTCATCAGCAATGCAACGTCTTCAGCAGTGTACTCCTTTTTGTTGAGTATTGTGGCTTCATCAGATGAGTCCACATCTTTGCTTTTATAGGCTGGCCTTCTAGGATTTTCAGCAGCAACCAAGGCAGTTGTGGGACCTGAAGTAGAGGTTTCTTCACCACCCATTCTTGGTAGTTTATACTCGTATGCCTTAAGTACTGAGAACAGCTCGATGTGTGAGATCTTTCCCAAGTCTCTTGACTCTTCCATGGCTGTCACCTTCATGTTGAATTTAGGAGGTAGAGCCTTCAGCACTTTGACGGTTATCTCCTTATCAGTGAAGGTTTTTTCAAGCTTTAGAACTTCATTCAGCGTCCTTGTAAACCTTGTATCCATCTGATCAATGGTTTCCGCAGACTTCATCTTGAAGTTGTCCTGCTTTTCCAGAGCAACACTCAGCTGATGCTCTTAGAATAGCATTGTTTCCTTCGCTCATATCACGGACCTTACCCCAAATTTCTTTGGCAGTCTTGCAGTGCTTGCCTTTGTCAAATCTGTCATTGTCAAGGGCCTTGGTCATGATGAAACACCCAACTTTATCCAGGTTGAACAACTTTATTTCTTCGGCTGTCATCTCATGTAAATCCTTTTCCACCGTTATATCGACTTCATCAACTTTGATGGTCTTGGTGAATTTGAATGGACCTTTGATGATACACGTGTACATGTTATCATTATAGGCGGCTAAGAAGATCTCCATTCTGATCTTTCAGTCTTCAAAGCTCATACCAGCTATGTGGGGAATATGGCTGATACAATCCATTTTTCAAAAATTTTAATTTTTCAAAAAGATGCTATTTTGAAAAGTTTGAAAATCTTTGAAAAACACTCGGATCAAGCTCGTTGATCAGGCATTCTAATGAACCACCTGCTCTAATACCACTTGTTGGTCCACCGTGGTCAGATGAGGTCTAGAGGGGGGTGAATAGACCTCTGAAACTTTTTATCAAATTTTAAACTTCAAAACTGTTGATCAAACTTAAACAGACTAAACTGTTATCGAACAATAATTTTACAAGGCTGATCGCGAACAAATCTTTGAACAGCTTTGTTGACCACTAATCTGATAATCACTTAGCTGATTTTGTCAAAATCAGTTTTAATACTAGAGTACTTGCAGCGGATATTCAAAGTGTTTTTCACAAGTAAACTTAGCATTTTGAAAATTCTTTCCCCAGTTTTGTTAACTCCTTTTATTTAATTTTCAAAAAGTTTATAGAGTGTTTTATGCAGATCTGAAAATATGCAGAAGAAGTTACGCAAAAGTAAACACCAGAATTTTTATAGTGATTATATGGATTGAAATCCTTTAGTCCACTCTTCCAAGTCACTTAGATCTTCGGTTATACTATAAACACACAGTTTACAATATACTCCACTTACGCCAAAACAACAAATGAATCTGGCCGTAAGCTCGCAATAGGAAATCACAAAGAAGACCTATTCTACAAGGACTTATCACTCACAAAGATGGATAAAAACTACTCACAACTCTTTTCTCTCACAGTTTCACTCAGAAAATGTTTTCTTGAACTTCAAAGGCTTCTTTCAACAAATGACTTTCAGCAGACGAGTGAGCTGTTATTGAGCTTATGGGACTTAGAAAATGTTTTGCTTCGAATTCAATCTCTCAGAAGTTGTATATATTTTCTTCCTTCGTCTCTTCAGCTATTTATAGTCACTCTTTGAATTATGTCCGTTGAAGAGAGACAAAATTCAAATCTCTTGATTTCTGGTCCTTAAAATCCGCGAACAGCTCTCTGCACAGTGACAATACTGCAGACTGTCATTTATGTCAGGCAACATTAAATGCACCAAGCTGATACGAAGTCTTTCTTCAATCATTTGTCTTAATAACCTTGTACTTCAGCATTTATTACTTCCAGGGGCATTTATTACCGTTGGGACGACTTCTTGATTCTTTCCACTTGGCTGATCGAAAGTGCAAGTCTAATGATGAACAGAGCTGATCCCAAACTTGAACAAATTTGATTTGAGTCGGTTGATCTTCACCAGTCTGATGTCTTTCCTTCAGCAGATCAGTAGTCTTCTCGACCATGAATCTTTGACCCTTCTGATAGTCTTCTTACTTGGTCAAAATTCTTCTAAGGGATTTTACATCTAAGTTTTCCATGCTTAGCTGATCTTAGGTTTTGGAAATCATCAAAACCACCCTTTACTAATTTTTTTTTTTTTTTTTTTCACCCTTTACTAATTTACTTCAGTGCTTTTCATCTTCATCCTTATCCAACATTGTGGGTAAAAGCGGTCTTTTTATATGATAGGCAATTTTTTTATATTTTTTTAGAAGTAAAATAATTCAATTCGTAAAATCGCGGAACATAAGGATCAATTTGCAAAATTGTCAAAGTCAATTAATAAGATGGAGGGTAAAGTGGTCATTATATATAATGGCCAATTTTTTTTTTGAAGAAAATTAATTGAAAGAGCAAATTAGGTATATTGTAATTTAATTAAAGTTAATAGTTACTAATTAAATTTGACCAAGTTACCTAATCAATAATCCAGATCAATCTGAGCCAAATGAACGGCATGATGATGCTTCCCGCATGTGAGGGCGTAACTCACATGCCCGCACCCTAGAAAAATCCAACTTACTTTTTGTCATTTTATGAAAGTACGGATTAAAATTTGAATGCATTATCCTGAACATTCTTGCACCTAACAAACCTTTTGAACCAAAATTTGATTTTCAGGAAGTAGATATCGATTTGTGTATATGTGTGTCTGTGTAATTTGAATCAGATCTTGCGAAAGAAGGTGCGAATTGTTTGATATTATAACATTGATGCAAAAATAGTAGTATGACAGATGAGAATATTAGAGAATATCCTTGAGAAAAATGCTTCATGTGTCTAATGTCTATTTGGTACTGCATACACTACGTACGTAAATAAATAAATGTCCGAGATCATATATATAATATAAATGTCGGGAAAAATGCATATTACTACCCTGTGATATCAAAAACCTGCAAAAAACTACTATGTGAAAATTTTCTTTTGCACCAGACTTTCTTATGTTTTCAAAAACCCTGCAAATTACACCAATTCCACCCATTCAATTTGCAGGGAATGAGTGTAATTTGCAGGGTTTTTGAAAACACAAGGAAGTCTGGTGCAAAAGAAAATTTTCACAGAGTAGTTTTTTGCAGGTTTTTTGATATCACAGGGTAGTAATATGCATTTTACCCGTTAATAAAAATATAATCTTTTATTAATATATAAGGGGAAATTTAGGCAAGTCAATTAAAAATTAACGATGTCAACGATTAACGGAGAATGGGTGCTGATCTTACCGAATTTCGTACGCGATGTTCGTGCGTAGGGTGTGTTCGATCAAACGCTTAACAACAGGAAAAGGAGATCAATATGATTGTATTCAAGTATTTCAATTACAAAGTTACAAGAATACAAAGATTCGGAGTCCTATTCGAGCCCTATTGAATGCCGTACAAGCTAGAGGGCGAAATACATATTAAAGGTCCTAAACCTATATTCCGAGCGGTAGCTTCGAGTAGGGAGCACCTGGGAAGTTGTGTCGTCGTCATAAATGCATGGGGTATTTATAATGACGATAATGGGCTTTATAGGCCCGCTGGACTGGTCTTGGGGCCGGCCCATCCGAGGTAATCGACCTCCAATGGTTGGGAATCTGCAACACATATTGAGTTCTTAAGTTCGATGCTCTTCATGGGTAAGGCTTGGTCTTACTCGGATTATACTGATTTCTCGAGCTGCAGGGGATCCGAAATTTCCCTCATCAATACTCCCCCACTTCTTGAGCGTAAGTGGAGCTTATGCTCGAAGAAGTATGGGCTGTTTCGATCGTTGGTTGGAATGAGACATCTTATGAACGGACTTCAGGCATGCCTCGTTAAAAACCTAACTCGGAAAAACCCATTTGGGATAAAAACCGAGCTAGGGAAAAAGAGTGCATACACTTAGAACCGGTGTTATAATGTTATTTTGACGTCGAAATTGTCGCAGGCCCTCTCTGTGGATTGTAGCGAGGTAAACTTTTTATAAATGTCTCCTTTCCAAACACGGGCCTCGTGCTTCAAATTATGAAAGTTAAGGGTGTGTAACTGCAAATTCTAGGAAAGTAATTTAGGCTTTTTACCCTGAGGCAGCTTAACCGTCGTGGTTATTCGCGGACCATTTTGCAATTTTACATTTTTGACCCCGCATTTATATACTGGCTTGCTGAAGAAATCACTATCAGTTTAAGTATTTTCCTTGAGCTCGAAGCTTTTAAGTCGAGTAAAAACGGTTACTTCTGCATAATAGTTTTCTTTTAAGCCATAATGTCTAGTTCCCGTGGCACGAAGGGTAAAAATAAGGTTGGGGCCAGCAAGGAGTCTGATCCTCTTCTCAAACTGGTTGATAATTATGAAGATGGGGAGTTTCTTTCGGAGGACGAAGACGTCGGAGTTTCTGGAGACCTTGAAGAGAATGTTGTAGAGAAGCACAGTCTTGGAGATGGCGCCTTTGTCAGGATTCTCAAACCCACTGCTCAGCTAATCACCAATACTACTAGTAGGACGGAACTTGCTGCTCAAGATACCTCGTGTGGCTTCTTCAAGAAGGATCAGGCTCGTCTCGAGGCTGAGTTCGGAAAGTATCTTCCGAAAGGTTTTTCCATTGTTGTCCCATCATATTCTGATCGCGCGACCGAACCCCCTCCCGGATGTCAGGCTTTCTATGAGGAACAATTTTCCTACGGTTTGCGCATTCCTTTTATTCCTTTAATTCGAAGAGTTCTGACCTCCTTTTCGCTCTGCCCATCTCAACTTCTCCCACATTCTGTCGCATATCTTGTTGCTTTTAGTGTTTTGATGGAGGCTAAAAATGAAGAAGCTTCTTTCAGTAATTTTTGGCAAGTGTTTGGATTGAAATGGGGTAGAGGTTCAAATATTGGTTTTGTCTCCGTTACACCGCGGTCGAAAAAGTTTTTTCTTACTAGCGTATCGTCGGAGAAGAGTAAGGGATGGAAAAGGAAATTTTTTTTCGTGAAAGGGCCCGATATTCCCGTATCTGATGGTAGTTCGAAGACCAGACCTTATCGCTGGGACGGCGCGAGCACTTGGGTAGATGGTCAACGGAAAATTAGGGAGAGACTTAATCATCGTCTTTCCGATACACTCTTAGAGCAACTACAGTCTGACCCGTATCGAACCATGTCTTTAGTTCAGGAGGGTGTTCTACGTCTGGCCGGGCTGAGTTCGTGCGTCTATTCCATCCCGCCAGTCGAACCTGTTCATCCGTCATCTATTGGTTTTATTGGAGGATCAACCTCATTACTAGGTGGCCGCTCTGCTAGCGCCGCTTCATCTCGCGCGCCTGTTTCCTTGAGTAAATTCCTTAATTTTGTTCGTTAGATCATTTTCCTTTCTTTTTTCCCAACTAAATGTTCTTGTTATTTTGTCAGGTCGGGTTGTGGAGAGATTCCGGAAGTCCAACCTCGGGAAAGTCGGGACATTTTTATCTAATCCCGTACCTTCTTCGTTAAGTTCGGAAAGGGAAACGGATGTAGATTTGAGCATGGGGCCAATCGACACACGGGCGATTCTCTCAGATTTAAGGGGCGTTGGCAATATGGGGTCTTCGAATCCAGCTACAGCGGGTCCTCTTCGGTGCGTATTTTCTCCCGATCTCAGCATTCCCTCCTCTGTTGGCTATAGCCAGCATTCCTGGAATCGAATCTTGGGCGTGCGCGAATTCGAGAAATTACAAGGTCAGAAAAGGAATTCTGGTGATCTTGGTCCTTCCCGAAGAGTAAAACCTTTTGGTGTAAGTTCTGATTCCGTCGCTTGTCGCGAGGGTCGATCCGAACCGGATGTGGCGGATTTTATGAATGAGCATTTCTGTGGCGGAAGGGCTGCTGGATACCCCGAGGATGGGACTATCCAATCGGATCCGCACTCGAGCGGAGAGAATGAATTCGATAAAGCCACCAGAATTTTTATGGCTAGTCGATTCAAACGCGACATGTTGCTTCAAACCGTGAAAGGTGATTTCGAGCTCCTGAGCGATTTTTCAAGATCATACCATGAGGTAAGAATCCTTCTCCCTAGCTTCTTTTATTTTCAATTTTCCTTAGCGTTTTATTTATGATAGAAAATTTTTTTGCAGATCGGGGATATGTACGGTGTCCTGATTTACCGTTTGTCTCTGTTAGAGCAAGAGTCTCAGGATGCTCATGATGCATATGCGCAGATTCTCGGAGACAATCAGATCCTTCGAACTCAACTGGAGACTTGTCAGCAAGAACTGACGAAAGTAAAAGGAGAATTGTCGGCGAAGAAGACACATTCCCCTTCCGTTGAGAAAGAGCTATTATCGGTGGTTGCAGACAAAAGTGTGCTCGAGGAAGAACTTAAGAAAATCAAGATTGAGCTTGAACAGACTAAACTAGATTCCGCTCGCGCTTATTCCCAGGGAGCAGAGGAGGCCGAGATTCCGGCCATAAGGAGTTTCCTCCGATCTCCGGTTTTCGATCCCTTAGTACGAAAGAGGGTAGGAGAGTTTTTGCAAACCAATTTTTATAAGTCTGTTCAACAGCTGATTTCTGCCGAGATAATTCCTGATAAAATGGAAGAATATCTTCCGTTCATGAATCCTTTGAAGAACGCCGAAGGGAAAGATTATAAGGCTTCGTCGTTGCCCGTGAAAGTTGACTGGCAAAGTCACCGTTTTGCACCTCTGGTGGCGGAGTTCGGTGTTCCGATGCCTAATCCTGATCTTCTTGAACGGAACTCGGGCGATCTCGCTTCTTCTTCAGGGCAAAAAGAGGTTAGATCGAATAACCACAGAGAAGCCGACGGTAGCCAGAATGTCAAATCATAGTCTTCTAGTTAGAGATTTGTTATGTACATAGGAGATATTTCGTAACCGAACTTGTCTTTTTTGTAGTCGAGTCCTTTTGATTTGTAATTGATCATGCTGTTATTATGTTCGACCAAAATATAATATTACTAACTCGATAATTTCCGTATTCCAGTGTCCAGCATTTATTCTTTTTAAAGTTATCTGTTGATGATTGCGTCGATTCTCCTACCGTCGTCCCTAGTCATGGCGTCTATAAATATAAGGATACTCTTAAGTTAGTTTATACAACTTATTCACTAACTGAGATCGGAGCCCTTTACTCAATTATCGAGCTTCATCAATTTATTTTATCGGACGATATGGAAGATATATACGGCAAGACCATAGATCCTAAGACGTTGTTCGGAGGTTCGAAATCGAAGACCTCTACTAAAGAAACAAAACCATCAAAAGAGGCAAAACCCTCTAAATCTTCCTCAAAAAATACTGCGTCTTCTCCTGAGGCTCCCAAAGGTGGGGAGACTAAGAAAGAAAAGAGGGAGAAAAAAGCTTCTTCAAAGCAAATCAGGGGTAGTAGTAGTAAATCTATCTTGGATGAGGAGCTTGAGGCGGAGCTCGAGCGTTCGAGTGGAGAGCCAGTTACTCAGAAGGCTCCTGTCGTTTCTTCGGGCAAGAGACCTTACTCCGACGGGCTTACTTCCCTCGAAGCCTTGAAGAATCTTGCTATTGGGAACCAGCCCTCTTCTGGTGATTCTTCTATTGTTCCCCCTGCGGGGGGTTTTAATAAAAAACCTAAGTTGGATGTTGGCGAAGAGACTGCTTTTTTGAAGGCCGATATTTCTGTTGAGCCTTCGAAAACCGCTGATCCGCCGGAAAATCCCGTTGAGCCCATTGTTTCCGAGCCTCACACTGAATCTGCTGTCCATAGGACTAGTCTGTCCCCGGCCGTATCCGAGGATTCGGAGGGTAAATTACTACAGCTCAAGCTCGCTTTTGCTGTAACTGAAACGTCCAAAGAGAGGACCCTCGAGGAAGTATACGAATCAGGGTTGCACTATCTTTTTCAAGTGATTCTCTTCCCTTTTCCTTTTCTCTTTTCTCTCTCTCTCTTTTCTTCTTTTCTTTTTTTTTTTTTTTTTTTTTTTTTTTTTTTTTTTTTTAGGGTCAGAAGAAAACCGAAACTTTGGCGATTCTAACAATTTGTGAATATCTGATAGGCCGGACAGGATCTCACCGAGCTCAAGGTGCTTACCGAGCAGGAGGCCAACCGAAATGCTGCTGTTCTTCAGGAGCTGGAGGAGAAGAAAACCGAACTTGACCAAGTTTTGAAGGAGAAGAATGTCTTAGAAGAAGCTAAGGCTGCTGTGGACCATGGAGAAGAGATTCACAAAAATTTGATCGAAGAGCTGGAGAAACTTAAGGCTCTCCATGAGCAGGAGAAGAAGGAATCCGAGCTTCATGAGAAGGAAGCATATGAGCGTGGTTATGCAACTCGTAGTGCCGAGTTTCGAAAAATTCTTTCTGATAACGAGCTCATATAGCTGTTTGTTGTTTCTGCCGGGGTATTATATGTATTTTCTAGTAACTTCTTGGTCGTTGATTGTAATGAACTGCATTAATTTTATGATCGTATAATTTCTTTTCTGCTTGATGCATGCAACTTTATCTATGCTGCTTTTTACTGCTCGAATTAATAATTACGGGCAAGCCTTTCGATCCGAGCGATAGTACTTTGTATGCTCTTTAGCACAATCTTTTTGTTTCCCGCTTAATTTCTCGGGGAGTGTAACAGTCTTTTGATCTTGACCGTTTCTTTAGTTTTCTGGTAGCCGTTGGATTTTTGAGAATAGTATCTATAAATGGGGCTCTTTGTTTTGCATTCTTACAATATTTTTCGATAGCAGATTCCTTCGATCATGCTGATTAGAAGATCTCGTCGCATGACTCCATATCTCGAATTTCGGGTTGGTAGTTGCTTTGCATATCATAGCAAAATTTATACTTCAATCTCGACTAGGGTATCTGCAGGCGAATGCTACTTCAATCTTGAAGACCAATAAGCTTTATTGCTGACCATTCACGACCTCAATGGCCCATGGCCTTTTTGGGGTTTAGGGAGGCTCTGGCGTCAAGTTTTTCGAGGGTATGACGCCATTTGCTAGGGTTTCTTTTGAAGAAGTTTTTGGGTAGTGCTTCGAAGATTAACGTCCTTCGTAAAATTTCCACGTTTTTCTTAGGAAAGAGAAGTATTTGCTGATCGGAAACACTAAGATGAATTTGGATGAAAATGAACTTCGAGTGGAATAATTTTGACATTTTCTTCACTTTTCTTCCGAAAGAAATTTCTGTAATATCGGGAATCGCAACGGTCGGCGCATTTATTGTTTATATCTCGGCCGTTGGTACCATCAAATCTGAGTCGTTGATTGCTCTTTCTTTTCACTATATATAGGTCCCTAGTTACCTTCAAATTTTAAATTTCAGTAACAATTCTGATCGGCTCTATGATTGAGATTTTACTCTTTTTAGCCACCATGTTTCGTTTGCTGTCTTTGATCGAACTGTTCGAAGTTCTCCTTCGAACTGTTTTCAAATGTCGCTATCTCCTGATGACAACTTAATTCGACTAGGGTATCGACAGGCGAAAATAATTGCGACTGGGGTACCGGCAGGCGACCAGCTCTCTTTGATTTCAAGTCTTTGAGGCGGGCTCGACTTCCTGTACTCTGATCTCTATCCAGTCGGGATAGTGGGTCTACTGCTGGAGGAGTTTTCCTGCACTCGATCTCCACGTCTTCGAGGCTGCTTTCAAGATTACTACCTCCAACTGGAGTTGCTTCCCTGTCTCTTGACTCGGGAATATGGTGACTTATCTTGCGCGGAAGGACTGGATGAAGAGTCGAAGCGGTGCATCCTTGTCTTCCCCGCTCGAGCATTTATAGGAATAGCTTTCTGTAACAAGATTGTAAAATTTTTCGGATTCTGCTGTAATCATTCCTATGTAACTCATCTTTTGAAAGTTAATCGAATGAATATTTTTCCACAATGTCTTCTATTTTGATTCCAATCTTCATAGTTCGCAATTATAATAAGATAATCTCGGATGACCACTTTAGATTTTTGCTTTGAGCTTTGCTACTCGGATTTTTGATCAACCGCCTTCAAAGGAACAAAAGCGAACTCTAAGCATTGTATTCCTTCGCTTATCGAAGAATTTACCGAAAGATAGTAGGAATCAGGTTTTGATAATAATATCATCGAAATTGATAATACTGCCGATAATGACAATCGATAACTCTGGCTAACTTCGAGCTCTTAGAGAAAATTTTCACTATTTGCAACTGATAATGATGTAACATTCCCTTAGAAAATTTATAGATATACGTCTTAGGTCGAGTTTCGACTGCATAGAATTTTCATTCCAAAGCAATAATAGTGCAAATATTAATAACCTCCGTAGTATTCGTCCTTTCCAGAAGGAATTTTTGAATAATTTCGGCCTGAGGGGTAGAGCGATGGCTTACAATCTTAGGCATTTCCGAGCATTTTTAGCCCGAGGGTCATAGCAGAGGCTTTCACCCATTTTGATAATTTCCGATCTAAGGGGCATAGCAACGGCTTTCACCCTTAGTTGTTTTCAGAGCATTTTTAGCCCTAGGGTCATAGCAGAGGCTTTCACCCATTTTGATAGTTTCCGATCTAAGGGGCATAGCAACGGCTTTCACCCTTAGTCGTTTTCAGAGCATTTTTAGCCCTAGGGTCATAGCAGAGGCTTTCACCCATTTTGATAATTTCCGATCTAAGGGGCATAGCAACGACTTTCACCCTTAGTCGTTTTCAGAGCATTTTTAGCCCTAGGGTCATAGCAGAGGCTTTCACCCATTTTGATAATTTCCGATCTAAGGGGCATAGCAACGGCTTTAACCCTTAGTCGTTTTCAGAGCATTTTTAGCCCTCGGGTCTTAGCAGAGGCTTTCACCCATTAATAATTTCGATCTAAGGGGCATAGCAACGGCTTTCACCCTTAGTCGTTTTCAGAGCATTTTTAGCCCTAGGGTCATAGCAGAGGCTTTCACCCATTTTGATAATTTCCGATCTAAGGGGCATAGCAACGGCTTTCACCCTTAGTCGTTTTCAGAGCATTTTTAGCCCTAGGGTCATAGCAGAGGCTTTCACCCATTTTGATAATTTCCGATCTAAGTGGCATAGCAACGGCTTTCACCCTTAGTCGTTTTCAGAGCATTTTTAGCCCTCGGGTCTTAGCAGAGGCTTTCACCCATTTTGATAATTTCCGATCTAAGGGGCATAGCAACGGCTTTCACCCTTAGTCGTTTTCAGAGCATTTTTAGCCCTCGGGTCTTAGCAGAGGCTTTCACCCATTAATAATTTCGATCTAAGGGGCATAGCAACGGCTTTCACCCTTAGTCGTATCAGAGCATTTTTAGCTCGAGGGTCGTCACCCATTTTTATTTTTCGATCCAAGGGGCGTTGCAACGTCTTTCACCCTTGGTCGATTTTCGAGGGTCATAGCAACAGCTTTCACCCTTATATAATAGTAGACTGAGATAGAATAAGAGAGATCAATGACAAGGAGGTCGATAATATCAGGGAGAGATGAACGAATATGAATATTGACGAGATCAGTTTCCATTGAATATATAACTCTAATCGAAGTAAATTTTGATGAGAAAATAGTCTTCTGTAACCATGAGAAAGGATGAATTATGGAGAAACAGCCAGTAGTGAATAACTCTAGAATTCGAACAATCCTTATGCCTTTGTCGAAAAATTCCTTGTTCGTAGGTTCCCAATTTTGATAAGTTTGATTTTTTCTAAACGGTTCCCGTTTTACCGGGAATCGCAACGGTCGACAAATCTTGTCCGCTCCCTTTGCGAATTATACGCCGTTGGATTCTTTTCTGTTTTCGGCTATAAAAGGCTGGCATATTGCTGAAATTATCTCATTCGTTGCATCGAGAATTTTTCTATCTGATCATGGTGGTTAAGACAATTATTCGATTAATTCGACTGTTTGAGTTCGGAGTTCGAACAATTTTTAAGCGGAAAAGTTTTCGAGCGGAAGAAAGATTACAGCAACCACGCTTAGAATATCGACAGGCAAACGCGGTCTCCATCTTGAAAGCCAATATGCCAGATGCATTTAGGAAGACGTTCTGGCGGCTGAACGATTCAGAATGTAACTACCCGATAAATTGGGCGTTCTCTCTTTTATCTTCGGAAGATTGTAGATAACGTTAGTCTGGGAATCCGAAGGAGATTCTTTTTTCGGAGCTAGGTCATTTCGAGTAGACTATAGGAAAGGGAGAATAGTATGGTAGAAAGTAAACGTAGTCTTCTGTAATATATTAGTTTGTAATGTACCTTTCCAGTCTTCCTTCTGAACTCTTGTATTATTTTGTGAAATTTATGAATGAAACTTTTCCCCTTTCTTTGTCGATAATCAGATACTCTCATTTCTTGTGACTTCGACCATATTTATCTGAGATTAGCGACGAAAAACCCGAACAATGGTTTCTAATATTATTAACCTTTTTGGCAAATTTGAAAATAATAAAGAATTTACGGTACTAAATTCTTGTTATTGCCGAATTTCAAAGGCTGTCAAATTCTTCAGCTCGAGAGTTGTGCTCGAATAGATCAAACATCTCTAATTGGTTGTAAAGACAGCTGTTTCATAACTAGTGTACTAAGTTTGTGAGGGTTGAATTTTCAGACCATTGCCATTGATCTACGAGCTGTTTTTTGGAGTAGGGTTTTTGAATGAAACAATTGTTCGAATGAATGTTTCGAGTAAGCTCTTCTATGTATCGTTGGACCGTACGTTCTCCTATCCAAACAGGACCCTATTTCTCGAGAAACGTATCGGTCAGTCCATTTAATACGGACATCCTAGCCGTTCGCGATATGTAATCTGCCGTTGATTCAAAATCCTTTACTATTATAAATAGGTCCCTTCCTGCATACGACACTCCTTATTTTCACTTTTATGCTTCCTCCGATCACTATGGGTCGAGATTTAAATTCGATTTACATTTTCTCCCAGATCAAGGAATTTGAGATAAGACTCAGAACCCTGTTTTTCGATCTTAGCTCCCTTAACATAAGCATTTTCGCTTAGAATATCGACAGGCAAAAGAAATTGCGCCTAGAATACCGGCAGGCAACCTGTTTTCCCAGGCATATCTTGTCTATGACGGGTTTGAACTCCGGTCTTCTGGTGTAATACCCGATCGGGCAGCTGGTTACTCCGAGAGGAGTTCTTTAAATCTGAGGCATCAGCTTCCTCGAGGGCTTTCTTACGAGATAGTTTCCTCGAGTTCCCTTGGAGTGCTTCTGTCGGGATAACCCTTTGCTGCTCCGGTTCGAAATAACCTGTAAATAATGATTGAGTATTTCAAATCATTATTTACAGATGAAGACCTAAGGTCGGTCTGCTTCCCTGGTGAGGAGCTCCACTCCGGCTTTTACCCAGCTCGAGGGCGGACATGCGACACGTTGCTAGTGATTGGCTAGAAAGATCACTGCTGAGTTCTGCATCTGGGGCTCTCTTAGGGAGTGAAGATCGAGCACGTAACAAGATAGAATTACCTTATAGAATTTTGTAATAGGGTAGGAGTGATTGTACTGCACTTCTTGAGCCCGAATTATATTCGAGGCTTTACTTTGTAACTTGTTTGAAGAATTTTAATGATAAAATTTCATTTCTGATCGAATTTTGTTACTCGAATTCCATTAGAGGTCGAAATGATAGCCAATATTCCGTCCATTAGCTAGAAAATTTATTTAATCGGTTGCAGATATTTAATCAATCAACTTATCCCGACCAACTTGAGAAAAATACTAACAGTCGATAAATAGTATATAGAGATTTCGCGAATGATCTTTTAAATAATCGATTCGAAAAATTTGTCATTGAAGTTAATAAACACGAAGATCGGAAAAATAAATTCCGATCGTCAATAACAAGCTGCAACTTCATAGATCTTCTAAGCCTTCGACGATACCTGCTGAACTTCTCATTCGCTCCTAAAAATAAATTCGTTGAAGAAATAAATGAGCTGTGCGATCACAGGCTTGAAATGACGAACCGCCAAGGGTCGAAGGATTCGCCTTGAATAGTGAATAACGGAGTTTCGGATTGGTGAAACCTCTAACTGGCATACATATTCCTCCTCGTAGTAGGCATATTTCGATCTAAGACTCGAATAAGGCCCCACGGTGGGCGCCAATTGATCTTACCGAATTTCGTACGCGATGTTCGTGCGTAGGGTGTGTTCGATCAAACGCTTAACAACAGGAAAAGGAGATCAATATGATTGTATTCAAGTATTTCAATTACAAAGTTACAAGAATACAAAGATTCGGAGTCCTATTCGAGCCCTATTGAATGCCGTACAAGCTAGAGGGCGAAATACATATTAAAGGTCGTAAACCTATATTCCGAGCGGTAGCTTCGAGTAGGGAGCACCTGGGAAGTTGTGTCGTCGTCATAAATGCATGGGGTATTTATAATGACGATAATGGGCTTTATAGGCCCGCTGGACTGGTCTTGGGGCCGGCCCATCCGAGGTAATCGACCTCCAATGATTGAGGATCTGCAACACATATTGAGTTCTTAAGTTCGATGCTCTTCATGGGTAAGGCTTGGTCTTACTCGGATTATACTGATTTCTCGAGCTGCAGGGGATCCGAAATTTCCCTCATCAGGTGTAATTTACAGGGTTTTTGAAAATACAAGGAAGTCTAGTGCAAAAAAAAAAAAAAAAAATCAGACGGTAGTTTTTTGCAGGTTTTTGAAAACATAGGGTAGTAATATGCATTTTCCCCTATAAATGTCCGAAAGTAATACTATACCAAAATTGTTGGATAAGGATGAAGATGAAGGCACTAATGGAAGTTTGATAAGGGAGGTTTTGATGCATTCCAAAACTTCATAATTGACTAAGTATGGAGTAACTTAGCTGATAAACTTATCAAGGAATTTTGACTAAGTAAAGAAGACATCAGAAGAGTCAAAGTTTCAAGGTCCAAGACATCTGATCTGCTGAAGAAAAGTTATCAGACTGGTGAAGATCAGCCGACTCAAATTAGATTTGTTCAAGTTTGAGATCAGCCTTGTTCGCCATCAGATGCGTACTTTTATCAGCCAAGTGAAAAAGATCATAAAGTGTTCCCAACGGTAATAAATGCCCCTTGGAGTAATAAATGCTGAAGTACAAGGTTATTAAAGACAAATGATTGAAGAAACGCTTCGCATCAGCTGGGTGCATTTAATGCTGCCTGCAGAATAGTACTGTTCACAGTACGGACAGACTGCAAAAGAGCCGTTCGCGGACTTTAAGGACCAGTACTCGAGGAATTAGAATCTTGTCTCTCTTCAACGGACACTTTTCAATCCTCAAGTATAAATAGCTGAAAGAGACGAAGAAGAAACAAGCAACACAATCTCTGAGAAATTTTCGAAGCAGAATTCTTTAAGTCTCAAGAACAGCTCACTCATCAGCTAAGTCATTTGTTGACAAAAACGGAGTTGAAGAATCAAGCCAAATACATCTTCTGAGTGAATTTGTAAACACTGAGTGTTGTGAGAAGTAGATATCCATCTAAGTGAGTGATATTACTTCAGAGAGTAGGATTTCTGTGTGATTTCTTACTGCGAACTTACGGCCTGTTCATTTGTTGTAAGGCGTAAGCAGAGTATACTGATTACTGTGTGTTTTTAGTATAACCCAAGATCTTTGTGACTTGGAAGAGTGGACTAAAGGATATTCAAATCCATATAACCACTATAAAAATTGTTTGTGTTTTTATTTGCATTTCACCTGCATATTTTTAGTTGGATAAAACACATTAAGTTAACTGTTTGAAAAAGGATCTAAAAAGAGATTTTATAAATCTGGGGAAACATTTTTCAAACTGCTAAGTTTACTAGTGAAAACACTTTGAAAATCCGCTGCAAGTACTCTAAGTATTAAAACTGATTTTAACAAAATCAGCTAAGTAACAATCAGACGAGTGGTCAACAAGGCTGTTCAAAGATTTGTTCGCGAACAGAATTGTAACTAACTAATCTGATCAGCTTAGTCTGTTCAGTTAGAGTAAAAGTTTTAAAGTTAAATTTGAAGAAAATTTTTGAAGAGGTTTATTCACCCCCCCTCTAAAACTCTTCTGACCACTTGGGACCAACAAGTGGTATCAGAGCAGGTGGTTCATTAGAATAAGCTGCCTGATCAACGAGCTTGATCCAAGTGTTTTTCAAAGGTTTTCAAAACTTTTCAAAAGAGCATCTTTTTGAAAAATCAAAACTTTTTGAAAGATGGATTGTATCAGCCATGTTCCCCACATTGCTGGTATGTCCTTTGAGGACTGGAAAATCAGAATGGAGATTTTCCTAGCTGCTTATAATGACAACATGTACACATGTATCATTAAAGGTCCATTCAGATTCACAAAGACCATAAAGATAAATGAGGTTGACACGGTTGTGGAAAAAGACCTTCATGAGATGACTCCAGAAGAAATAAAGCTTTACAATCTAGACAAAGTCGGGAGATTCATCATGACTAAAGCTCTGGACAATGATCGGTTTGACAAGGTCAAACATTGCAAGACTGCAAAGGAAATGTGGGACAAAGTCAGAGACATGAGCGAAGGCAATGATGCAATAAAAGAGCATCAGCTCACTGTTGCTTTGGAGAAACTTGACAACTTCAAGATGAAGTCTGGAGAAACCATTGATCAGATGGATACCAGATTCACCAGAACTCTGAATGAAGTTTTAAAGTTGGGAAAGACTTTCACTGACAAAGAGATCACTGTCAGAGTACTAAAGGCCCTACCCCCAAAATTCAACATGAAAGTGACAGCCATGGAAGAATCAAGAGATTTGGGAAAGATCTCTCTTACAGAACTGTTTTCCGTACTCAAGGCATTCGAGTATAAACTGCCTAGAATGGGAATTGAAGAAACCTCAACTTCAGGACCCACAGCTGCACTGGTTGCTGCTGAAAACACCAGAAGACTAGCTCAGAAAAGTAAAGATGTGGACTCATCTGATGAAGCCACACTGCTCAACAAAAAGGAGTACACTGCTGGAGACCTTGCATTGCTGATAAACAACTTTAAGAAGTTCTACAAGAGAAAATTGAAGAACAAATATAACAATGCTTCCACTTCTAAACCTAACTTTTCTTCTCAAGATAAAGATGATTATAAAGCAAAACTAATGTATTACAACTGCAGGAAATTGGGACACTTCATCAAAGACTGTCCATATCCAAAAGCAGAAAAGTACACTGAAGAAGAAAAGAAAATGAGAAGAGAAAGAAAACATCAGAAAGGGAAGGCTATGATGGCTGAAGCAGAAAAGCTGGTTGCTGTCTACTCATCCGATTCAAACTCAGACACGTCTGACGAAGAATCGTCTGATGAAGAAAAACCTGCTCTCCTCTGCCTGATGGCAAAGGAATCTGATGACTCTGAGGAAGAGGTAACTCCTCTTGACAATGAATTATTTAATTCATTTGAACAAATGATGCTTAACAATACTGGTATTGCTGAAGCATATAAAAAGCTTAAGGAAGAGATGATATTGCTAAAAGAGCAAAATAGTTCACTGAAACTTTTAGCTGAAAAGCCAAAAGAATCAGCTGAATATAAACAGCTCGAGCAAGAACATGAATCTCTGAAAGCTGAATGTGAGGTTCATAAAGGAAAAATCATGGAACTTAAAAAGGTTATTGAGTCTCATGAAAAATCATCTGTTGCATCCACTCATATATCTAGTAAACAGAAGATACCTTTAGAACAGGATAAGTTTGAACTGAATCATACTGAAAAATTTGTATCAGCTGACAACAGTAAGGTCATTCTTTATGTTCAGACAACTAAACCTGCTTCACCTGAGAAAGAATTAAAGGAGAAGAAATCTCCTAAGGCTAAAAAGAGCAAAGAGCCCAGTATAGGAAATCAGACTAGTAAGACCAAACAGCAGAGCCCTAAGAAGTCTGCTGATAAAGCTAAACTGAATCAATCTGTTGGTAAAACTAAGTCAAAACCAATTGAGCAAGCATCTAGTAAACCAAAGAAGCATAAAAACAAGAAAAATCAAAATGCTTGGTATGGAAATGAGTCATATTATGTGCAACCTGCTGCATATCATCCTATGTATCATGCACCTCAATTTCCAGGTTACTATGCACCTTACCCTGCTCATCCAATGCATGCATACCCTGCTTATCATGCACCTTACCCTGCTTATGAACATTTTCCTTATCATACTGATCATCAACATGACTTATCTGATAACTATGATAAAAATAAAGCTGTTCATGCTCCTGTCAAAGCTCAGAAACCTAAGAAGCCTAAGACATCAACATCTTGGGTTGTCAAAGGTGAAACTAATCCTTCAGGACCCTCTCAATAAGGGTACCTAAAACAATTTTATTTTGTTTTGTAGGTTAGGATTAGGAGTAGGAGTAAAGTAGAGAAGATTTGGTACTTGGACAGTGGATGTTCAAGGCACATGTGTGGAAGCATACATGAGCTGACTGATGCAGTTGTTGTGGATGGTCCAAATGTTACATTTGGGGACAGCAAAGAAGGCAAGATTAAAGCTAAAGGAAGACTGATCAGAGGAAACATAGAGATATCTGACGTCTCATATGTCAAAGGCCTCAAATATAATCTGCTAAGCATAAGTCAATTTTGTGACAAAGGATATTCAGTCATCTTCTCAACAGATAAGTGCTACGTTAAACAGATTGGTACAAAGAAGGTAATCTTATCTGGAAAGAGACAAGGAAATATCTACATAGTCGACTGGAATTCTGCTGACAAGAATTCAAGTGTTTGTTTGGTGGCTTCTACACCAAGTGAAGTTAGTTGGCTATGGCACAAAAGAATGAATCATTTAAACTTCAAGACCATCAACAGATTAATCAAGAATGATTTGGTAGAAGGGATTCCAAAAACAGTCATGAGCAAAGACAAGCTCTGTGACGCCTGTCAGAAGGGTAAACAAATCAAGTCATCGTTCAAAAGCAAGAAGCGCCAATCTTCTGAAAGAATCTTGGAGCTGCTACATATGGACTTATTTGGACCTATTGATCCAATCAGCAATGGTGGAAAGAAATACTGCCTAGCTGTTGTGGATGATTATTCAAGATATACTTGGGTGATTTTCATGAAGAAGAAAAGTGAAACCAAGGAACATCTTACCAATCTGATGGAACTGATCCAGAATGAGAAGAGTATCAAAATATTGAAGATCAGATCAGATAGAGGGACAGAGTTTACAAACTCTACTGTTGAAGAGTATTGTAATATCAAGGGAATACATCATGAGTATTCAACTGCTAGAACCCCTCAACAGAATGGTGTTGCTGAAAGGAGAAACAGAACACTAAAAGAAGCTGTCAGGACCATGATAGCTGAAGCTAAGCTGCCACAAAGATTTTGGGCAGAAGCAACAAATACAGCATGCTTTACCCAAAACAGATGTATGATCAACAAAAATCAGAACAAGACTCCATATGAAGTTTGGAACAACAGAAAACCAAACATTCATTACTTTAAGATTTTTGGTTGTAAATGTTTTGTATTAAATAATGGGAAAAATCACCTTACTGCATTTGCAGAAAAGGCTGATGAAGCTGTCTTTGTAGGATACTCAACTGTTAGTAAGGCTTACAGAGTTTTTAACAAAAGAACATTACTAATAGAAGAATCCATCCATGTAGTATTTGATGAACCAAACCAATCTTCTGAAAAGAATCAAAGCACTAATCAAGATCTATCTACTGATTTACAGAAGTTAAGTGTTGGAAGGAATGAAGAATATGTTCCCATCATACTACCTGATCTCAACCCAGCTGATAACTCAAGTGCTGTTCAAAATCAGATCACTGATTGTCTAACAGACGAGTTACAACAAGCTGACAGACCAGAGACTGTTCAACAGACATCAAATGTTCAACAGACTACTACTACAACTCCAACAGTAGTGTTGCAAGATCATAACAGAGGACAACATTCAGACCTGCAACCTGATCTCAGATGGCTCAGAAATCACCCACCTGAGTTAGTGTTTGGTGATCCATTAGATAGAGTGAAAACAAGAAGAGCTGCTGCACAAGATGCCATGTTTGTCACCTTTCTATCTCAAATAGAGCCTAAGCAAATTGAAGAAGCTCTCAGTGATTCCTTCTGGATAGAAGCTATGCAAGAAGAGTTGAATCAATTTGAAAGGAATGAAGTCTGGTACTTAGTTCCTAGACCAAGTCATCAAAGAGTAATTGGCACTAAATGGGTTTTCAGAAATAAGATGAATGAAGATGGTATTGTTACCAGAAACAAAGCAAGATTAGTGGCCAAGGGGTATTGTCAAGAAGAAGGAATAGACTTTGATGAAACTTTTGCACCAGTAGCAAGACTTGAAGCAATCAGATTGTTTCTTGCCTATGCTGCTTATAAGAACTTCACTGTCTATCAGATGGATGTGAAGTCTGCTTTTCTCAATGGAGATCTGCAAGAAGAAGTATATGTTGAACAACCTCCTGGATTTGAAGTCTATCAAGAAGAGGATAAAGTATATCGTCTGAAGAAAGCCCTTTATGGACTAAAACAGGCTCCAAGAGCATGGTATGATACCCTATCTGATTTTCTTTTAATTAAAGGATTTCATAAATGTAAGGTAGATAAAACCTTGTTCACTATTGAGTGGGAGAATCATATATTAATTGTGCAAATATATGTAGACGATATTATTTTTGGTTCAACTAACCAACAGATGTGTGACAAGTTCTCTAAGCTGATGCAGAATAAGTTTGAAATGAGCATGATGGGAGAACTTAATTATTTTCTTGGTTTACAAGTTAAACAGCTGCCTGATGGAATATTCATAAATCAAGCTAAATACACAAGAGATCTGTTTAAAAAGTTTGGTATGGAAACTAGCTCTACTGCTACCATTCCTATGTCTACAAGTCTTCGTTTGGATAAAGATGAAGATGGCAAATCAGTAGATATAACCAAATACAGAGGCATTATTGGGTCACTGTTATATCTAACAGCAAGCAGACCTGATATAATGTACTCAGTCGGGGTTTGTGAAAGATTTAAATCAAATCCCAAGGAATCTCATCTCTTAGCTGCCAAGAGAATATTGAAATATGTTAAAGGCACTCAAGAATTGGGAGTGTGGTATCCTAGAGAATCTGGATTTGAGCTTATTGGTTATTCAGATTCAGACCTTGCTGGCTGCAAGATTGACAGAAAAACCACAACAGGTGCCTATCAGTTCTTAGGTAGTCGTCTGATCTCATGGATGAGTAAGAAACAGACTTCAGTGTCCATATCCACTGCTGAAGCTGAATATATAGCTGCTGGAGCTTGCTGTGCACAAATACTATGGTTGAAGCATCAACTAGAAGATTACAACATAAAAATAAGTGGAATTCCAATCTACTGTGACAATACAAGTGCAATCTCTCTTACTCAGAACACTACAAGTCATTCAAGGACTAAACATATTGAGATTAAGCATCACTTCATTAGAGATCATGTGGAAAAAGGAAATGTAATGATTGAGTATGTTCATACTGACAATCAGATTGCTGATATTTTCACTAAACCTTTAAGTGAAGCAAGGTTTTCAACCTTAAGAGCTGAACTAGGATTACTTAACTTGGATGCATAAGCTGAGGGGGAACTTATCAGAAGACTTAAGTTCAACAGCTTAATCATCACTGTTATCTTCAAGGATTAACTTTCAACAGACTAGTTAACTTATGAATTCTTAAACTCAGGGGGAACGTGTAAGACTAGCGGTACTTCTGAAATTAAAGATGCAATTTGTTAATGTCAGTTAGTTGAAGTTATGTTTTCAACAGAAGACTCAACTATCGAAGAATAAAGTTATATTATCTGGCTGGATTGACAAACAGCTGAGGAAGGTTATCAGCTATTGGCCTTCTCTGATAACAACTATGTCATCAGGACAGTAGTCAATCAGATAAGTGTTTATTTTACTCATCTGATTACTGATATAAAAGCGGAACTATTTAAAATGTTTTATTCAAAAATACGCTTTTATAAGTAACTGAAGGGCGGTATATATTCCCGCTCCTCATTAAATATCTTTTGAATTTGAAAGGTCGTAACTGACGCCGCACGATCAGCACTGACAAGAAAACGGATCTAACGGTTGGCGGATATCACGGAAACCAACATACCCCAACTCTATAAATCCCAATCTGATCAGTCGTGTAGTTCTTTACGAACCCTAGATTTTCAAAAGTACTTGTGAGAAATTTAAGCAATTTTTCTGCAAAAATCTCTTCGTTTTTCTCTTTAATCTCTACAGATCAACAATGGCTGCTGAAGGTATGTACCTTGTGTATGATTCCTATTACCAATCTGGCACAAATCTGATGAATGAACTTCTGGAGAAGTTCAAATCTGCTTCGTTGGTAAATTTCATGGAGTACAACGAGGGAGTGATCTGGTCTGATCAAGTGATGGAATACTACAATACAGCGAAGGCTGACTACAACGCACTGGAAATAAAGGCTACAGTGGGAGAAAAATCTATCACTATTACCCCAGCTGTTCTTCACGAGACGTTTTGTCTTCCAAACAGAGGACGACACGATGTCACAGTGCTGACTGAAGAAAAGCACCTACAATTCTGGGCGATCTGCGCCAAAGAAGGAGAAATGTTGACTGGCAACATAAGGAAGAAACAGTTGAAGAATGAATATCAGCGGATGGCTAATATGGTGTCTAAGCTGATTGAAAACTGCACTTTCTCACTGGATGCTGTTACCATGAAGAGGTTCAGCATCATGATTGCTATTTATTATGGATTGGAGGTCAACTGGTCCATAATCATTTGGTATATCTTGGCTGATTTCCTTGATGACAAGAAAGGAAAAGGTCCTCACACCAACCACAGGATCACGCTCAGCTACCTACTATTCAAACTAGGGTGTCCTATGGTGAATGGAAAGGAGATTCACAAATCTAAGGCAATGTCCAAGTACTTGCCTGTTCAAAAGAGGAAGGCTGGTGAGCCTGAAGAAGATGAGGATGAGGGACCAAAGGAGGTTCCTGCCAAGAGGCAAAGGAGGTTAGTCAAAACAGCTGACATTGCTGTTGAGACAAGAAAGAAGAAGGCTGCTGATAAGCCTAAGGAGAAGACCTCAAAGAAATTGGAGTCAGTGACTGCTGCTGATCAAGTCATGAAGATCATTGATCAAGTTACTGCTGATGTCAGGACTGTTTCACCTACATCACCATCAAGAACTCCATCAGCAGAGAGGCCTGCTGAAGGTATATCTCAAAGAACAAGAAGCCAACAGAGAGATACAGCTACTTCTACTTACCGTGAAGGAAGAACCAAAAAGTCTGCTAGAAAGCAGATGACTTTTATAGAAGAACCCACGGAGTTAGAAAATATAGCTAGAGAAGGCCCTGAAAATGCTGAAAAGGCTGCTGAAACTGTTGAGCCTGCTACAACAGTCGAGACTGCCGCAACAGTCGAGACTGCCGCAACAGTCGAGACTGCCGCAACAGTCGAGACTGCCGCAACAGTCGAAGCTGATGCAACTGACAAAGCTGATAAGCAACAGCCAAGATCAGTTACTCAATCAGTTGAGACTTCAAAGTCTCAAGAAGATCCAGATGTCCAAATCATACATCCAATTGCTGCAAATCCTATTTCATCTGCTGAACCAGCCCCTGTTGATAAAGGAAAAAGGAAAATAGTGCTGAGGAAAAAGAAGATTTCCAAGGCTGACAAGAAAGCAAGGGAGGAAGCTGAACAGAGGAAACAAGATGAAGCTGAGGAAAAGAAGGCTATTGAGCTAAGCAAAGCTCAAGCAGCAAAGGATGAGGCCAGAAGGAAAATGTCTGAAGCAGAGAGGAAAGCTGCTGAAGATGCTGAAATGGCCATGGTTGTGGAATTGAGCAAAGTTGATGCCTATGGACCTGTCCATGGAGGAGGCATCAAGATTAATGAGGCTGAAGGAGAAAAAGAAACCCCAAAAGTAAAGATGCCTGCTGGGGAAGCAAAACCAAATGAAAAGTTTGAAATTAAGAAAGCCTTCAAGATTATATATAACAACAAAGAGCTTTTCCAGAAGTTTGAAAAGTCCTTAGCCTACTACAACCAGAAGTTAATGTTGAAGACCATGTTCACTCAAGAGAAGCCTAGATATATCAGATGGAGAGACAATAGGCTGAACAGGTCCATCATTGAACTTCAGAATCTGAAGGATTTAGCTGCTGAAGAGAAATGGGTACTAGAGTGGCTAAAGACAGATTCTATCCAAAAAGCCTTGGATCCTCATCATGTTAGGGATGTTATGCATCACTATGCCAGGGAATTTGCCCTTGAGGAAGCCAAGCTGATAGAGAACACCCTGCCTGCCAAAAGGAAGAAGACTGATGATGTTGAAGAAAGGGCTGTGAAGATTGCTGTTATCACTGCACTGAATAAGTGGGCAGAAAAGTCCAGATATCAGCAAGGGCATTCAAGTGAACTCCCTCAACTGCCAAGTATTCAACATGTAATTTTTGGCAGAGAAATGAAAGATTTCAGTGAAGTGCCAGAGGGTAACAATGCATTTGTCAACCCTTGGATCATTGTGAGGCAAATCCGTCAGACAACCTGCTTCAATGATGATGGCACCATCACTAATCTGGTGTATGAAGATGTCACTGATGAACATAAGAAGACTGAAGAAAAGGAAGCTAAAGAGCCTCTAGCTATTGAGTGGAATGCCAAGGCTTCTGAAGATCATCAGGAGACAAAGATGGAAGATGTCCCTGTCCACCAGGCGACTGAAGAAAAAGAAGCTGCTGCTTCTGCTTCATCAGGTGATGAACACTCATCACTGATGGAAGCTTTCCAGATACTGATGGAAGATTCGTTAAAGGAACTGGAAGAGAAGCATCACAAGCAGCTGATGAAGGTCAAGGAGGAGCTGAAGACTGAGCTTAAGACAGAATTGGCAGAGTCAAATAAACTTCAGCTGGAAACTGTGCAACAGTCTACTGAATAGATCATCAAGACTGAAATCACAAGTATTCCTATCCCTCAAGATCATTCCTTGCAGTTAGTGAACAGCTTGAATGATATGAACAGAAATGTGGAAGATGTGAAGAGTGATGTAAATAATCTTCATGCTGCCCTTCAAAGAGCTGAACACAAGATCGCTGATTTGACTGCAACCTTCATCAATGTCAGTAAAGAGGAGAAGGAAATCAATTTAGGGATGTTGCATGAAGTATCAAATGCTGCACAGGCAATCCAAAATGAACTTGCAACTGTAAACCTGAACATTGACTACTTCAATGACCATACTGACGCCATCAGCACTGATATTCTTAATCTTACAGCAAGCCATGATGTTACAAATCAAAATTTGAAGGCTTTGTGCGCTGAATTGAAGGTTCCAACAGTTGCTCTCAACCCTGCTGTTGCACCTTCTACTGTCATCAGTCCTGATGATGACAAAACGGGGGAAGAAACAGCCAAGGAAACCAAAGCAAAGGAAGCTGATAAGATTGACCTTGAGAAGTTCGAAGAAACTACCAAGTACAAGAATACAGAATCAGCAAGGAAGGCAATGGAAGCTTTAAGGGAGCAGAAACTTAAAGAGAAAATGGAAGCTGCCAAAGCAAGCATGGACCTGGATGATGAAGCTGAAGAAGAAGAAGAAGAAGACGACGACGAGTCTTCTTATGAGTATGAAGAAGTGCTTGAAGGATCAGATGAAGGAGCTGATAGTTAGAAATTATAAAATATTGTAATCAGTTTGCTTTTATCTATCTTTCAGACATCTCATCTGAAGAACTTGTACTTGTATTTGTAACAATCTTATCATATCAATAAAAAGTCAAGTTCATTCCAACATACTATTTTCTATCTCAGAAATTTTTTGAGGATTACATTCTTTAGCTTAGGTATTCAACAGGTACTTAGCTGAAGTTTTGTCATCATCAAAAAGGGGGAAATTGTTGGATAAGGATGAAGATGAAGGCACTAAAGGAAGTTTGATAAGAGAGGTTTTGATGCATTCCAAAACTTCATAATTGGCTAAGTATGGAGTAACTTAGCTGATAAACTTATCAAGGAATTTTGACTAAGTAAAGAAGACATCAGAAGAGTCAAAGTTTCAAGGTCCAAGACTTCTGATCTGCTGAAGAAAAGTTATCAGACTGGTGAAGATCAGCCGACTCAAATTAGATTTGTTCAAGTTTGAGATCAGCCTTGTTCGCCATCAGATGCGTACTTTTATCAGCCAAGTGAAGAAGATCATAAAGTGTTCCCAACGGTAATAAATGCCCCTTGGAGTAATAAATGCTGAAGTACAAGGTTATTAAAGACAAATGATTGAAGAAACGCTTCGCATCAGCTGGGTGCATTTAATGCTGCCTGCAGAATAGTACTGTTCACAGTACGGACAGACTGCAAAAGAGCCGTTCGCGGACTTTAAGGACCAGTACTCGAGGAATTTGAATCTTGTCTCTCTTCAACGGACACTTTTCAATCCTCAAGTATAAATAGCTGAAAGAGACGAAGAAGAAACAAGCAACACAATCTCTGAGAAATTTTCGAAGCAGAATTCTTTAAGTCTCAAGAACAGCTCACTCATCAGCTAAGTCATTTGTTGGCAAAAGCGGAGTTGAAGAATCAAGCCAAATACATCTTCTGAGTGAATTTGTAAACACTGAGTGTTGTGAGAAGTAGATATCCATCTAAGTGAGTGATATTACTTCAGAGAGTAGGATTTCTGTGTGATTTCTTACTGCGAACTTACGGCCTGTTCATTTGTTGTAAGGCGTAAGCAGAGTATACTGATTACTGTGTGTTTTTAGTATAACCCAAGATCTTTGTGACTTGGAAGAGTGGACTAAAGGATATTCAAATCCATATAACCACTATAAAAATTGTTCGTGTTTTTATTTGCATTTCACCTGCATATTTTTAGTTGGATTAAACACTTTAAGTTAACTGTTTGAAAAAGGATCTAAAAAGAGATTTTACAAATCTGGGGAAACATTTTTCAAACTGCTAAGTTTACTTGTGAAAACACTTTGAAAATCCGCTGCAAGTACTCTAAGTATTAAAACTGATTTTAACAAAATCAGCTAAGTAACAATCAGACGAGTGGTCAACAAGGCTGTTCAAAGATTTGTTCGCGAACAGAATTGTAACTAACTAATCTGATCAGCTTAGTCTGTTCAGTTAGAGTAAAAGTTTTAAAGTTAAATTTGAAGAAAATTTTTAAAGAGGTTTATTCACCCCCCCCCCCTCTCTAAAACTCTTCTGACCACTTGGGACCAACATACTCTGTCTGTTTTTTTTCCCAGCTTTAGAAGATTGTACATATATTAAAAAATGTCATAAATAGCTATTTTTTAAAAACAAAAATTCCAAAATATGTCAAATAGTCTTAGCATTAATAATAAATATTAGTAAGGAGGGTAAAATTGATAAAAAGAACACTACTTTTACATTGAAATTCTAAAATAACAAATAGAAATAAATAAATTTTTTTTGACAAAGTGACAAATAAATTAAACAGTTTAGGTTTTAGTAGTTAAAATGAGAAGAGGTTTGTGTGGATTCCCATGCCCCACGGCATGATGAGCTTGTTATCGATTTTCAGCTCCATATAGTGTCTTGAGATATTTTTATATGGTTCGTTAAGTTTTAGCATGCACATCAATACTTCTCCGTTAACCTTGAGGTTGAGGGAGTTCCAATTATGACGAAAACTAGGTGCAAATATTCTGAAGCTTTGTGTCCATATTCGATTCTTGACATCAGACAACTTCCTCAGTTTCAAGGTATCTTGCCATGATAGTATACTCATGAAATA
The DNA here is from genome assembly GCA_003313485.2 of Penstemon barbatus. Taxonomy (NCBI): domain Eukaryota; kingdom Viridiplantae; phylum Streptophyta; class Magnoliopsida; order Lamiales; family Plantaginaceae; genus Penstemon; species Penstemon barbatus. Next base: position 52,527,010 of record CM064880.1, read on the forward strand.
GAGCTCTCCCTTTATTCCCAAAGGCGATATATAAACTCCATCTGAATCTTGAAAATCCAGCGGCATCTCAAAAGTAAAAAAAACATAATTCTCCGTGTCAAATGAGAGAATACCATCTACATTAATCAATATCCAATAAAAAGCCCCACAAACAAAGACCCCCCATGGTCTATACACACAACGTATATCCATGGCCTCAATGGGTCTCCAAGCATTGTAATGCAATTGCTCGTCATCGTTCGAGATGGACAGAGTGAGGATCTCAAAACCGAATTTTGTATTGTGGACGATCACGTATTCATCACGGGATGGAACATAGCCAAAACCACCAAAATAGGTATAAGAAGGACAGGGAATATTGATGAGTTGTCGGGTGCTGGGATTACACAAAACGAATTTAAGTCTATTGGTGAAGCAAACCTACTTAGATTGGGATGGAAAGGTCAACATCTCTAGATTATTTGAATGAGGGAGAGTCCATTGTTGGACTACTTCTCCAGCTAAGTCAAAGGTGGTTAAAACAGGATTATTATGATGACGAGAACAATGCAAAACTAGAATTGATGGGGGATCGTTGTTGAGGGATCTTTGAAGGTGTAATTTTTTGAAAGATTGATTTGAGATTAGAAACTTTCAGTTCTTGGAAACAAACATGAACCTTAAAAGACTCTTCACGGACAATCTTGATAGTATTTCCCTCATTATATCGTCAGGCAAAAATCGACTTCCATGCTGAACATTGATATTTATTGATGATCCCTGCTTCTCTACCTGCATCACTTTCTCCATAACTGAATTATGTAAATAATGTTGTTTGTACCCAAAAAATCACCCTCGATTAATTGAGGAATGAAGGCTCGATGATTAGCCAAAAAATGGCAACAAGGCCGAACCAAGTCACTCCAAACGGGTCGAACCAGATCGGACCCAGGTTGGACCGAAAACGAACCTAATTTCAAAATTCAACCCAATTTTTGAGATTAATTAAATTTAGGCCAAACATAAATTAATTAATTGATAAAGTTAATTAATTTATGGCCAAATTTAATTAACTAACAATTGAGGCCAAATTATGTTTAAATCCAATTGAGCCCAATTAACTCAATAGATGATTTTGGATTAATTAATTAAGTTAATTAATTAGTTGGACCAAGGCTAATTAATTGGCCCACTCGACTAATAGGGCCATTAATTAATTAATTGGGTAATTAATCAAATGGGCAAACGATAAAACAAGACCAAAATGGCCCGACCCAAGGCCAAGCATGGTCCGACCAGCCAAAGCCAACCGCGGCCCAGCCCAGATCGGCCATGACCAAGTTGGTCGACCCACTAGTGTATTTTAATTAATTTGATTTAATTATGAGAGAAGGATAAATGCTAATTTAGTTGGCATAACAAATTCCTTAATCTTCTCATAATTAGTTACCATGTCAGACTGGAATTCAAATTAAAACAAAAGACACGTTTCTTCTCCCTTAACCGCCATTAACACTAATTTCCAGCAAAAAAGAGCAAGAAAACTACCATCAAGATAGTGGAAGTAGTGGAGAGATTTCAAAATGGTGGGAGAAGTGGGAAAGTGGCCATCAGGTCCTTGATTTTCGGCCATCAGGAGGTTACTTGACAGCCATCAGTTCATTTTCCAGCAGCTATAAATACAACAGGAGGCTGCTACATGCGACACACACAACTCAATCTACAAAAACTCAGTCTACACTGATCGGCTCTACGCCTCACCGGAAGTCCAGCACCTCGCTGCTTCTTTTTTCAGCAAACAATTGTCAATCCTTGATATCAAATGTCCTTCCTAAGCCACCAGCTACCCCTGACCGCCTGAAATCTTGCCGCCGCCGCCGCCCAAAGTCCGCCGCCACCACCGCTGAGAATAAGCCGCCGCCGCCGCCGCCGCTGTTTCCGCCGTCAGGACGCTGTCTCGAGCGAAACCTTGATAGCAAGCAGATAACAAGCTGTTTTCTGTTAAGTTATCAGCCTGCCAACTCCTCGATATCAGTCTGTCCCTCCTCAGCAACCAGTGATCCCTGACAGCCTGAAGTCTTGCCGTCGCCGCCGCCGCCGCTCAAAGTCAGCCGCCGCCGCCGCCGTCTTCCGCCATCAGCTGACGCTGTCTCGAGCGAAACCACTCATATCAGCAAGTAGCTCGATGTTAACTGTCATGTAAGTGCCCACGTATTTATATGACAAACTCATCGAGTAGCCATCTGCCTGATGATCTCGTCGTCAAGTAGCCATCTGCTTGACGGCTATCGGCTGAGTAGCCATCTGCTCCGTCGATGCCCTTTTCAGTGGCCACCTGCTAATCAGGAGCCCGATTGGTGGTAACCCATCAAGGTTGGGCGAACCATTGACGGTGGTCTTCCGTTGTCAATGTTACTTTCTGTCAACAAGCTGTTTTATCATGCATTATCAGCCCATCGGCGAGTTTACCTGCCGATCAAGGGGTTAATTTTCAGCACTTAAAAGACTCATCAACTCGTCTGGCAGATTATGCCGATATAGGAGACTTATCATTTTGTACATTTCTGTAATGTTTGCACATCGGGGAACTTGCCAATATTCTTTTATTATTAATGGAAGTAGTTTAGCTCGCATGTCTTGACTCTTTTACATAGATATACTTGACGTCAATTGATTTCCATTGACATGCTGTTTCCTGTCAAGATTATGTCTTCTGTCAAGGTGTATGTTTTAATTGATTGATTGTCAAGGCATTTGCTGATTTTCGAATCCACTGATATGTTAAGCAGGCCATCGATTGGTCATAAGTTTTTGGCACTTAAGAGAGATTTTCATGAATTATTTAAGTCCTGCGGCCAGGCAGGCATAGAAAAGAACTAGGGGTAGTGTTTGCCTACTCTGTCACAATCGTTTAGAAATCAGCCTTATCAGGACAACTTATTTTGATATCAATATGTCTATGTCAGGACATTTACATTATCAATTTACCGATATCAACATGTCTATTTTCAAATCGTTATGTTTGCACGCACAAACATTGGCACGCCCGCATTTATTTTATATCATATCGAGGTATTTTACATCGAGCTATTGGCTCGTCGAGGTATCTGCTGACAGGTTTACAACGGATAATGTTTTGGCACTCCTTGATGCCAGACATCCCTCGATGTCAACCCCTCGATACCAATCCATCGACGTCGATGCTAAATTTTATACAAACAATATTTATGCCAAGCACCTCGACGTCAAGGCGTAACAGGGCCAAATTTTATCGCAAACAATATTTTGGCACGCCCAGTGGGACATGAAAATTTTTCTGTTAAAAACTTACCAGCCTCACGATTTGTTGGCTCGGCGAGACTTGAAATTTTTTCTATTCTAACAGCCATAAAAACGATTATCAGCCAAGTAGTACTTTGGCTAGCTGACAATTGATAATCTCTTTGCCAAACAGTCAATCATATGTGTTTGCTATAAATTTTGCATCGGACAATACATGGCATCAAGGAACTGTTTGCGTGTAAATTTGGCATCGAGGGACGCCTCGACGACATCGAGCAACCCATGGCATCAAGAAGTGCCAAAATATTGTTTGCGATAAAACTGACATCAAGGGGTGCTTGTTATCGAGGGGTTGATATCGAGAGATGTTTGGCATCGAGGAGTTGCAAAACACTATTTTTGTAAATCGGTCAGCAGACACCTCGACGAGCCAATAGCTCGATGTAAAATGCCTCGATATGATATAAAATGAATGCGGGCGTGCCAATGTTTGTGCGTGCAAACATAACAATTTGGAAAATAGACATGTTGATATCGGTAAATTGATAAAGTAAATGTCCTGACAAAGACATGTTGATATCAAAATAAGTTGTCCTGATAAGGCTGACTTCTAAACGATTGCGACAGAGTAGGCAAACACTACCCCTAGTTCTTTTCTATGCCTGCCTGGCCGCAGGACTTAAATAATTTCTGAAAATCTCTCTTTGAGTGCCAAAAACTTATGACCAATCGATGGCCTGCTTAACATATCAGCGAATTTGAAAATCAGCAAATGCCTTGACAATCAATCAATTTAAATGAACACCTTGACAGAAAACATAATCTTGACGGAAAACAGCATATCAATGGAAAGCAATTGTCGTAAAGTATATGTATGTAAAAGGTCAAGACGTACGAGCCAAACGACTTCCATTAATAACAAAAGAAAATTGGCAAGTTCCCCGATGTACAAACATTACAAAAATATACAAAACGATGAGTCTCCTGTTTCGGCATAATCTGCCAGAAGAGTTGATAAATCCTTTAAGTTCTGAAAATTGACCCCTTGATCGGCAGGTAAACCCGCCGACGAGCTGATAATGCATGATAGAACATTATGTTGACAGAAAGTAACATTGACGACGGGAGACCCACCGTCAATGGTTCGCCCAACCTTGATGGATGGCCATCTATCGGGCTCCTGATCAGCGGGTGGCCACTGACCAAGGCATCGACGGAGCAGATGGCTACTTGACGACGAGCTCATCAGGCAGATGGCTACTTGATGAGTTTGTCATATAAATACGTGGGCACTTACATGACAGTTAGCAGCGAGCTACTTGCTGATATGAGTGGTTTCGCTCGAGTCAGTGTCAGCTGACGGCGGAAGATGGCGGCGACGGCGGCGGCTGACTGTGAGCGGTGGCGGCGGCGGCGGCAGGCCTTCAGGCTGTCAGGGATCACTGGTGGCTGAGGAGGGACATACTGATATCGAGGAGTTGGCTGGCTGATAACTCGACAGAAAACAGATTGTGATCTGCTTGCTATCAAGGTTTCGCTCGAGACAGCGTCAGCTGACGGCGGAAGACGGCGGCGACGGCGGCTGACTGTGAGCGGCGGCAAGACTTCAGGCTGTCAGGGATCGCTGGTGGCTGAGGAGGGACAGTTGATATCAAGGGATTGACAATTGTTTGCTGAAACAGAAGCAGCGAGGTGCTGGACTTCCGGAGAGGCATTGAGCCGATCAGTGTAGACTGAAAAGTTGTTGATTGAGTTGTGTGTGTCCTCGCGTGTAGCAGCCTCCTGCTATATTTATAGCTGCTGGGTCGATGAGCTGATGGCCAGAAACTGATTCCTTGATGGCCACTTCCCACTTTCTCCACTACTTGAAAATCTCTCCACTACTTCCACTATCTTGATGGTAGTTTTCTTGCTCTTTTTTGCTGGAAATTAGTGTTAATGGTGGTTAAGGGAGAAGAAACGTGTCTTTTGTTTTAATTTGAATTCCAATCTGACATGGTAACTAACTATGAGAAGATTAAGGAATTTGTTATGCCAATTAAATTAGCATTTATCCTCTTCTCATAATTAAATCAAATTAATTAAAATACACTAGTGGGTCGACCCATTTGGTTATGGCCGATCTGGGCTGGGCCGCGGTTGGCTTGGGCTGGTCGGACCATGCTTGGCCATGGGTCGCGCCATTTTTGGCTCGATTTTGTTAATTGCCCAATTAATCAACTAATGGCCTTATTGTTTGAATGGGCCAATTAATTAGCCTTGGTCCAATTAATTAATCAACTTAATTAATTAGTCCAAGATCTTCTATTGAGTTTATTGGGCTTAATTGTACTTAAGCATAATTTGGCCCCAATTGTTAATTAATTAAACTTGGCCTATAAATTAATTAACTTTATCAATTAATTAATTTATATTTGGCCTAAATATTAACTAATTGTGAAAACTGGGTCGAATTTTGAAATTGGGTTCGTGACCAATTCATTGGCTCGATTAGGTCCATTTTCGGTCCAACCTGGGTCCGATCTGGGTCCGATCTGGGTCCGAACTGGTTCGAACTGTTTGGAGTAACTTAGTTCGGCCTTATTGCCATTTTTGGCTAATCATCGAGCCGTTATTCCTCGATTAATCGAGGGTGATTTTTTGGGTACAAACAATGCCCCCTGTAAGTCGTATCTGATAAATTTTATCTGATGATAAAATTTTATCGGATAGACTTAGCTTTAAAAATTCCCCCTTCTTACCCCTCGATTGGCATTCAATTTTAGCATGCTTTGATAATTAAAATTGGCCATTTTTAGCCAATTAAATTATGTCAGCATTTTTGGGATTTTGGAATATTTCCCAATCTGCTAATTCCTTTGCCAGATGTCAACTCCCCAACTCATTCCCAACTCCCGGGTAAATTCAAATGAAGCCTGGCACTTTTATGGCTTCTAAATTAATTAGAAGTCTATTCTACACACACTTCCCAACACATCTACTTTATTCCTTTTCAAATAAAACTCTTCTACTTCCCTGGGCCCCACATCACCTTTTCCTACTCACTCTCTCCTCTTCTTCACGGCCGACTTCTCCTCTACCCACCATAGCCTATTTTTCTCTTCCCAAAATTGAGCCCCTTGCTTCGATTTTCTTCCTCCAAAATTGTTAAAATCGAATTCCCCATCTCCCAAGGAACTCAAAACCGTAAATTTCTCCCCCAATAAACCTAAAATCCGAAAAACCCATCTCCACATCCACCATAGCCAAGAAGCTTCGAAGCTTCGAAGTCGAGCTTTCCATTCCACTTCGGTTTTCCTGTTCCATCGAACTCTCCTCTGTTCAAGGAATACAAAAACTGAAACCAAAGCCCCAAAATTCCACCTCCACCGAAAACCCATCTCCAAGAAACTTTCATAATCGAAAAATTGAAGTTTTCGAAATTGGGGCAGTTTTCTAGGGAATAACATGGCGGGAACGAACATCAGCCGAAGAGATGTACGAATAGATACCCAATCCCTCGAAGACGTTTCGTATGGTACCACCATTGGTCCTTACCACATCATTGCCGATTTACCTCCCCTAACCGAGCACCCCCTTATTTGTTCGAAAGAGTCTCTCCCTTTCGCCACAGGGATTAAAGAGTTTTCATCCTCTACGCGCGGGTGGCCTTGGGCAGGCTCCGTGACCCATTCCGAATGGCTCGTGTGGTGTGCGCGAGTCGAAAAGACTTTTGGTTCGTTATGGCGGGACGGTGGCATCTACAATGCCATCCAATTTTGCAAGACGGGGCTTGCTCTCAACCTCCCCCTGCTCCGGGCAGCCGTCCAATTCTGGTGCAAGGAAGATAACACATTCCACTTCGCTCACGGCCCGATGACGCCCACACTGCTCGATATTATGGCTATCACTGGACTTAGTCCCGCTGGACGTTATGTGGACCCCTCACCCTCCGCGAGCGACGAGGCATATCACTTTCCGTCAGCTTCGGGCACCGGAGAAAGTGCTGTTTCATACGGACCGGTGATCGGTCGATACAAAGACCTGCCCGATTCTGTCGAGGTATCGCGCACTGAACATGTACACTTTTTGACTTTGTGGCTGTCAAGGTACCTCTTTTGCAATTCTGCTTTGTCTGTGACTAAAGAGTACAATGCTATTGCTTTATCTATTGTGGATGGTGCGCGTGTGGCATTAGGGCCCGTAGTATTTTCTTCTTTTTGCACTGGTATTGAGGGATTTTTGGCTTCCGGTTGCACTTCGTTGCAGGGGCCCATTTGGCTATTACAGATTTGGTTATTGGCTTATTTTCCGCCATTTCGTGTTTTTGAAGGGAACCCTATTGGGGATGAGATTTATGCCTCCTATGTAGCTCGGCAGAGAATGCCCCCTTGTAACTTTTACTACTTTTTCAGCGTGCTTTATGACAGGGCGAAAGGTCCCGAGCCGGACTTTTCAGTTTTTTATCCGTCAGTGCTCTCTAGGTACAGCCCATCGATGTCCGCTGAGGATTTCCGGGACTATCAGCGGTTATGGGCGAGCTTCTTGACGTCTAGGGATATCCCGTCGGGGCTGAAAGTGACTGCTACCAAGACCCCGACAAAGAGGAAGCCAATGAAGTGTTCGGCTCGTTTCTATTCCGCACACTATGTAGCCCGTCAATTCGGCTTAGTTCAGATGATTCCTCGTTATGGCGTTTCTCTTGCCGAGAGGAATGAGAAATTAATGGAGTTGGAAGATATGGATAGCTTTGACGAGGTACGGAGATGTTGGCGGGCAGCCCGTGATGGATTTGTTTTTCGGCCTTTCACTCCCAACCCCATCGGTTCGCCGGAGTTTATCGAGTGGTGGGGTGGCTACCTTGCGTTGACCCGTCGGGAGACTTACCATGCTGCAGCAGCTAGGTTTATGGTGCCCAATCATCCGGAAGTTATTTCTACCGACGGGCCCTTTCTGGAGCAATCAGCTGCTGCTACCAAGAAAGCGTCGAAGAAAGGTGCGTTTTATGTAATTTCTCGCTTTGAACGCTTCTATGATGTTGTTTGGGACCCTGTTAGTAGAGATAAAGTGTATGAGCTTGCTGCTGCTAATTTCGAGTCTTTGAAGAACATTAGGATGGGTAAAGCCATGTTAGAACATTCTAAGTTAGCCAAAAAACGGGGGGGGGGGGGGGGGGGGGGGGCGGTGAAGTCCCTCCTTGGCATACTTTTTATAAACCTTTTGGCCTGTCCCTCCCATTACTCCCTGATTTTGTTGAGTCATCGGGGTATGTGGTTTCCCCCGTCGAGCCTTGCACAAATATTGATTCACGGCCTCGTAGTCATCAAGGTACCTCCCAAGTTACTTTTACGGGGTATCGAGCTGATGACCCTCAGGCCATGTCGAAGATTTATATTTTGTGTGAATACAAAGACGGGGGCACCATTGCCATCGATCGACCAGGTAGCCTTCCTGTTTTTTGTTTCCTTTGATGATTATGCCTTGACGTGTTTGTTTTTTGGCAGGAAACAAGTCGTCGGCCCCTCCTGTTGACAAGAAGAAAGCTGCCAAAGAGCCAGTCATCCCCATGGCCATTCCCTTGCAGATCATCAGTCCATCAGGGCCATCACCCGCTTTTTCCCAATCATTGCAGGCGTCCGAGGGTCAGTCCTCTGTTGACAAGGTAACCGATCCTCCTGTCGTATATATTCGACGCTCTCGTCGGCTCTTCTATCAGCGAGGTGGCACGAGTGCCATAGTCGTGAGCAGTTCTGACGAGGAGGTAGTCTTTACTTGACTTATTTTATTATGTTTTTGGACTTATTGTGATCCCTCGTTTCTTGTCAGGAGGTAAGTTCGAAGGGTAAGCGTCGCATCGTCAAGGAGGATCCCCTGCCCAAAAAGAAGGTCCGACGGATAGTGGACAGCTCGACGGACAGTGATGATGACGTCGAGGAGATTGAGAAAGTAGGCCTTCCCCCTCGTCCGCCTTCTCCGATCGAGGCTGAGCACACTCCGACTGACAGTGCTGTCATCAAGGGCTTGAAGGATTTGGCTGCCCCTCGTCCGACCGAGGCCTCTACTCATCAGAGCGGTCCTGTCAAGGAGTCCCCTGTTTTGGCTTCCCTTGCTGTGCAAGAGGTTGGTTTTGTCCCTTAGCCATTTTATTTTCCTTGTTTCGCTTCGCTGATCTTGTTTCTTTTTGTCTTGCAGGGCCAACCTATAGACGTCTCCCAGCGACTTGCCCAAGCATTGGCTCGATTTGCCAGCGTCCGCGCTCTGTCGGCGAGTTCATCCTCTCACTCCCCTTCGACAACGCCTGAGCAATCGAGCCATGCAATTTTCGCACCTGACGAGGTCACTCATTTCAGGGAGCTGCTATCGGGCTGCCAAAACCAACCCTTGGACGTCCTTATGATAAACATGGGGCCGTCCCTTGATGATCTTATGCGCAAGCTGTCATCTGCAAGACTTCCGAGCGACAAGGCGTCTTTCTATTCTGAGTACGCAGCACAGTTTGGCTAGCTGAGAAGTAAGTTCAAAGCAAATGATCGGGCCATCAAGGTGGAGACCTCGTTTACATCTCCTGCCAATGACCTTTTGGCGAGGTTCGATGCCCTATATACTCGAGGCTCTACACTTAGCGACTCCCTGAAGAATCTCAAAGACTCAGAGGCCGATGTGGTTGCGGCCATCGCTAAGCTGCAGGAGGAGTTAAGCGCGATTCGAGGTAAGATACAGATTGCCTCGACAGAGGCAGAATCGATTACCGATCAGCTGTCTGACACCAATGACCTGCTCGTCACGGCAAGGGCTGAAGAGGATCGAGTGATGACCGAGGCAGCAGCAGCTAGAGCTGATCAGGCCAAGATAGAGACGGATCTCAAGGGTTTCCTGGACCGATTCACCCGGGACTTTCTTACTTAGTTTTCTGGCCTGCGAGCCATTGATGTTTGGCGCATGTGCCTTGATATTTGACTTTCCAGACTTAGTTTACTTCCTAGTTTGTCCATGCCATGGCCTGACGGCCACAGACTGACTTACTTTTTATTTGTATAATGGCTTGACAGCCATCAACTGATTCTCTTTTCATCGCTAAAATTTGTTTTGGCCTTATATTATGCTTTCCGTTGTATTACAAAGCCAAAAACAAACCAAATATTGAACTTCCAAACTATCAGTCCGACCCCTTGATGAAACAACTTTTACAAACAGAAAATGCAACTTTTTGTCAACAAAACTTAGCTAAAATTGTATCAACTCAACAAAATTTTAATCAAAATGCCTTGATGTAAAAGATTTGCAAATCGGGGAATAAAAATCTTAAATTAAAAAATGGAAGTATTTTGACAAAACGAAACGTAAATGCAACTACTACTATAAATTTAAAACCTAAACCGACGACAATGGAAATAAAAACGAAAACGAAAATAAATCCTACTTATATTTACAGAGGGATCGGCGCATTGAAGTACTCTTGACGCCGTTCGATTTCCAGCTCCAAGGCTCGCTGATGTTCTAGACACATCGATTCCCAAAGGGTAGGCCTAAACTTTTTTCAAGTATCTTCCATTGATGGGGTCTCAACAGAGATTCCCATCTGGCTTTTTCAAAATGTAGCCTCCACCTCGGGTTATCGAGTAGACTTCGTATGGTCCTTGCCACGTCGCGCTCCATTTGCCATACTTTTTCTCGTGCTGATGAAGTGGCAAAACAGTCCTCCAGACCATGTCCCCGACGTCAAAGTGTTTCCTGCGTATCTTTTTATCGTAGTATCGGGCGACCAGCCTCTTCTGTGCCTCGATTTTATCTAACGCGGCAACTCTGACCTTGTCGAGCTCATCAAGCTGTTGGAGCATACTTGTTGGGATTTATGGGTATAATTTGTCAACTACAACAGTGCGGAATTTAAAATTTTTTATCATACACCAAATCCCAGGGTTTCTTATTATCACATATGAATAAAGGTTGAATTTAATTAAAGCATGCATATACTTGAATTAAATAAAGGTAGGTAAAAACAATTTTACCTCACCACAGGCAAGGTGGTGGTAATTCTCCGGTCTTCGTTTGTTCACTAGAGCACCCCAAGTGTTGTGCCTCTAGAGATAGTCCACACCAGTTGAACTTGAGTGACTTCGCGAAATCCCCAGGCTCAGAACTAGGATTAAGGAATCGTCTCGTCAGGAATTGGATGCGGATCCGGGAAGAAGACTTGGAGAAAAATCCTTCACAGGGGTGGGGCGATTTTTGGAGAAAACTAAACAGGGAGAGAAATCGATTTTTCTTCTCCTTTAGTTGGCTGAAAATTTCGGTTATGTCTCATAAAATTTTCGATCTCTCTCTCCCTATTTAATGGGGTTGTTAGTTTGTTGAGATATTCTTGCTTTCTTGAAGAGATTATGATATATCTCTTATATTTAGAAGAGTCCTTCTATATATAAAATATATCTCTTTGCATATCTTTCCTTATCTCCTAAGGAAACAAGATATGCCATATCTCTTCACAAGATATGCTATATCTCTTAACAAGAAAATCTTTCCTAACTTTTCCATCAAAAATCTAACATAATCAAATTAATTCAAGACTAAAATTAACAAGCAAAATCGGCCACTTTAATTAAATAAAAATCGGCCCACATGCTTTTAATTAGTCCTAAACTTAATTTGATCATTGTTCCAAAAATCAGCCCATGTAAGATTAATTAATCCCAGATTAATTTATCCTTACAATAATTGGCCCATATGCTTAAATTAATTAATCCTAGATCAATTAACTCTCATATGGATCGGCCCATGTGTTTAATTAATTAATCCACTATTAATTAATTAATCCTTTCGAATTAATACTTTAATTGAGGATTTAATCAATTAGAGATTCCAATTGATTCATTAATTAGTTACTTCTAATTAATGATTCTCCACTTAGAATTAATACTTTAATTCTTGATTAATTAATTAGTTACTTCTAATTAATTATTCTTCTTCATGAATTAATACTTTAATTCATTTATTGATTTAATTCCTTAAATCAATTGATTCCTTCCAGACTGTCACTGTCCAACTGTATTGTGTGTGACCCTCTAGGTTCACCATCAATTGGCAGCAGGCCCACGACTTTCGTGATTTAATTAGTGAGCAATTAATTGCTCCGATCAATTAACCACTTTAATTGACCACTCCAGAATTAATTTCCTTATTAATTCAGGAGTACCCACACCTCATGGTCGATGTCTAGCCACAAGCCCAGGAGGCCCAACTTCAGGTGAATTGATATTCGTGAACCTCCAACTCTTATAAATGCCATGTACATACGGTCCTTCTATCAACTAATTTCCCGATTGAGACCTAGAGTGTGTGAATTGGTCGGCACCTCTAATTATCTCAATTCTGTACTTTCTAATTCAGGATAATAATTCCAGTGTGACTGCTAAATTTGGAAACCCCTTTCCAAATCCGTCACCGACTACGGCCGTAGATTTCTCGGATTTATTATCTAAGAACGTACAGGAAATTTTCTCATCTTATCAGGATGAGTCGATAGATCCTATATTAGTACTAACTATCCGCGCACACGTTCATACGCACCCAAAGTAGTCGCACAATGACCAAGCTACGTGATCGGCTCCTAAATCAAAGTACGTATTCCCGTGTACCGAATCCGCCCTAGTACCTCAAGTCAAAGGACTAAATCGTACACTATTATAAGTCTTGAGAGACATCCCATTACCGATATGCTTAACGCACTTCCACGATGGGTCTCTCTGTTCGGGTCGTTCGATGCGTTCGATCCCCTATCGAACCACCTAGTCATATGCACTAGCATTCAATGCCTTGTTCATGAAACGACAACAAATTCACTTCATGTGAATCATGCATAATCCTACAAGTCTTAACGATTCATTCGATACCCCGTCTCGATATGAATCTATGACTTGGAACATTTTTGAGATCACGACCTTTGAGACTGTTTCATGATTAATCGCACCCAATACTGAAGTGAATAATCCCGTAGTCATGAGTGATCTCAGGGTTTCATCCAATCGCTTAGATACGTTCGCGAGAGATGAAGTTTGGCCATTGTTTATTTCACGTACTATGAATAAACGGGCGTATTATCTTATGAATCATAAGATTGCTTCTAAAGGAAGTTCCTTAACAAACTTATATTTGTTGGCTTGCTGGGCACTATCCTATCAATCTCCCACTTGCCCTAAAGCCAACCACATACGTTTCTAAGGCCCATCTCACTCCAGATGTCCGTCGAACCCTTTTGTGATTATGACTTAATTAGTGGATCTGCTATGTTGTCTCTTGACGTGCCCCCACGTCTTATTCTACCTATGATTTTCCAGATCATATGGTATATTTGTGTTTAGATCATGGGTGAGATCTCGATTCCTTTGCTAAAGCAATTGCCTTAAGTTATCATTGAAGATAACTATAGGCCTCGCAATGCTAGGTACTACTTCCAATTTATTGGAAGAAGTTTTCGTCCAAACACTTTCCTTCGCTGTATTCAATACTGCGAAATATTCTGTTTTATTGGTTAACCCAGCATCGACTGTCTTTTGAACTTCTTTCAAATCATCGTTGCCCCATAAAACCAGAATATTATATTCACTTCAGACGGGAAACTCGAATCACTAAATCCTTCGAGTTCCAATTCTTCATTATTACCGTTGACCAGCAATATATCCTTAAAACTCCCAGAGTTTGTTTAAGGAATGCTCTTTTCGGTATACCAATACTCCCTATTGGTGTTCGACCAACATCAGCTTGTGATACTCATAGCAAATGTTTAGTCTGGTCTTGTACATGACGTTGCATATATTATGCCACCTTTTATATGGAAGGTGTTCAGAGATATTATCCTCTTTACTCATCAAATGTAGGGCTCATTGACTTTGAGAGAGATTTTATATCTCTATGGAAACTGTCCTCTCTATGACTTTCCATACTGATTTTATTCAGTTTTGTCCATGCACTAAGATTTGGGATTTCAAACATCTTCTTTAATCTATCACAATAGATACGTACTGCCAATACGTGAGATGTATCCCTTAAATCTTTTAATGAAGAATTATGTGAATGAATACGCTTTCGTCTGCGTTTAACACTCTTACAACATCTATGTCAACTTTAGTGTTTATATTACGAACAATGCAAAAACTCCCACTGATTCTTTTGTACATTGAGATTTACATGCAATTTTGATAAAGTCAACCGCCTTGACTGTCTCATCTAGTTGCATGTTCCAGCTTCGGGATACTGGTCTAGAATTATAGATTTACCTTTGGATTTAAATCCAATGGATATTCTTCGCAGTCACACGAAGCTTCTATGATTCGTTGTTTCCAAACGGATTATTTACAATCCACTTAGATCACATGGCATTTTAAGCTATGTGCCCGAATCTATGTTATACATAGATATTTCGAAAGTTCTTGGATCACTACCCAATCGATCATATTCGTGAACGTACTGGTTCTTTTCGAATTCGATCGAATCTTCGAAATTTGGTGTACAAAATTTTGGTTCAGTAGGTTTGAAAATATACTCCCACTATTTGTAGGGATGTGTCCAAGTCTAGGACATCATCAAGTTCCATGGTAAAATCCCATTTCTATTCGCGAGGGAACCACCCTCCAAGAATTGGGTATCCTTAGCAACAGACTCCTTTCGTTCTTAGGATCATGGAACAGGTATCCAATGGATTTCGTTGGATACCCTACAAATTTTCTCAATTGGATCCACTATCCAATTTTATCATTCATGGATGATATACCATACTTGGGTTAGTACGGTTTTCGTAGGAATTGACTTAAGAAGGTTACAAGTCAAAGTATCCTTCTAGAGTCATGGGGTTAACCCCAGAATTGTTTGAGGAGTTATAGCAATACTAATTTAAGGAATGAATCTAGTCTTTCATAGTTCGATTCCTTTTATTAGTTTTAACTTGCTATTCAAGAATTCTATTCTTGATTTAGATAATTTGAGTAATTTAGGGCTTATGTATTAACCACTTCGATTAAATCGAATGATCATACTTTAATGCCCTTAATTGCTTCGGTTTTGGAATCCTTTGAATCCTTTCAACATTTTCATACTTGCACTTTACTTAATGCCTTTATGAAACACTTTGAACCCTTCGATCTTTCCATAAAACTTGTACCTCCAAAGTACACATATCCTAAATGCCATTAGGATATTTTATGAAGCAATTAATTACTCGCACTATTACTTTAGTGATCCACATGTGTATTAACGGTTTTATCCATTAAACACTTGGTATTTAAAATACCTTTAATCGATTGATTTCCTACTCAGACAGGATTCGCATGTTTTGAATTCATCAATCTTCTATATTTCAAGAGCCATGATTGAAAGCAATTCATCGATTCCTTCTTTTAGGAATTTTGATCGAATGTGGATAATTATCTAATTTGTTTTTCTTTTCTTGATTTAGCATAATTGTTTAAGTTTTATCAATGCTTATTTCTTTGCTTTATTTACATGCAGTAAAGCAATTATGTACGAACTAAAAGCTTTAATTAAAATAATTCCATTCATAATGGTAAAGCTAAAAGGTTTCGTACAATGTTCGAAATAAATAGACAAAACTCTAACTAATGCCTAAATCCAGAATCTAAGAAAAACATATGCTAATAAGAAAAATCCAGATGCTCCTTGACCCATTCCTTGAAGTATGTTTCCCTCATGTGCAATTGAAACCCAGACTTGGTCACTTGCAGCACGTTCCAGTCATCCTCTGTAAACACTTTTACAGAAACCAGAAATGTTAGATGTTTTACATCAAAAGAAAATCTTAAGATGTTTTTCATCAAAAAGGAAATAACTTAGGTTATACCTTGGTCAAGTATGTTTCGGAATTCCTCATCAGTCATGTTACTCAGTTCCTCATTTTTCTTGCATAAGGGACAATTCTTTCCTTCGATCAATCCTTGTCCTCTTTCGAGAACTTTCTCATATTTCTCTAACAATTTATGCAGATCATCGGTCTTAATTCCTTTATGGGGAACTTCACAATGATCGATAAAATGAGAGAATGATTCAGGCAGGCCATTTGTGATGATTACCATCTTATCATCTAGAGTCAATATAGCTCTAAGCTCATCGATTCGATTTAGCCTCTTGATTAGGTAAGTGCAATATTCACTAACACTTTTGAACCTAGTCATGCCTTTATCGTGGAGTGATGATATCCAAATTTGCAATATTGTTTGTTCGCAATCGGTAGTGAATATTGGCATGGCTAAATATAAAAAAATTAGACAACAATAAGCAGACAGATTTAAGATAATACTTATAATTAACGAAGATTGGTCTTTCTATCGAAAAAGTTCTCCCACTATTTTATCGAAACAATAAACCCCTTGCATTGTTCGGGAAATTCTATTTCCTAGTAGGTCTTGACGTCCCGGCAGACATTAATTGCACCCACGACTCGCGGTCATACAATTAACTCCCTAGGTAGGTATACTTTTACCAATTGTGTTACTCCACAACCTTCAAGCTATTTTGCCTCGATTTTCGCACCTATCTAGCACTGCTACATCATAGATGTTACTACTCGTTTAAGTCTAACCCAGTCAATCTTGATGAGAAACTGGCCCGGTCGTGAAGTCCCCGTAACTAGTTATCGGTCGATAATCACATCCCGACCAGTCCCCACCCTTGTCGAGTTTAATTAAAAACAAGAATCAAGGAATTTCGTGTATTGTCCCTTTCTTCGACTCGGGTGCCAGACTCTGGATCACCTCTATCGATAAGTAGACAACATACACTAGTCCCTATTGATGGAAGGCTTGGATCTATAAAACATCATTTTATAGTTTACCCAATATGACTTAATATTTTAATTCGAGAGGGGATTTTCGGTTTTAGGAAGTTTGAGGTAACTCTCCTCGAGATCTCACCGCTTTAATTATGCTTTATTATTTATTTAGTGATCTAAATTCTAGCGCGCAAGCCAAAAATAAATCAACAAATAAAATAAAACATTCACACCTAGCATGCATGCTACCACAGTATGTTTTCGATCGGGAGCCTCCTATGCGGACCACCATCGAGCCAAAGACGATGGTCCTATTGGTCAATCTATTGGGTTTCATATAGACCTACTCTATTACACATTTTACCATGCATACATGGCCTTTAGTCTTCTTGGGCTCCCACCTTGCTTGTAACGGGCCTCCATCCTAAACTAATAAAACAGTAAAGCCCTATCTATTACAATGGCTCAAAGTGGCCCAAAAACTTAAGGCTCGCAGGCCCAATAAAACCAATAAGATTAAAATCAACCAATCACATCTAACCTAAAGGTCAAGGCTCGGCACGATCGAAAACCACGTAAACAATTTCACGTTGAGCAAGAAACAAGCAAAAATTATAATTTTCTTATTTCTTATGTTATTCTAAAACTACCTTTTAAAATAACTTTAGATTCTAGTTTTAAAAACCCCTTTCTAAAACAATCTCTTCACTATCATTTTAAAAACCCCTTTTCAAAATGACCCTTTGATTTTATTTTAAAACCCCTTTTAAAATTAAATCACAATTTCTATTTTAAAACCACCTTTTAAAATATCTCATGGTTCTTACTTTAGTCCACTACTAATTATGAAAAATTAATCCTTCGGATAATAAAACACCTTTTAAAACATAATTCAGATTCTGGAAATTTCAAGTTTTGAAAATTACAGTTTGGTCCTTCAATTTTCGAAAATTACGTTTTGACCCCAAAACTTTCGGAAATGATAAATCAGCCCCAAAAATTCCAGAACTTGCAAATTGGCCCAGAAAACAGAAATTATTATTTTATTTCCAGAAACTTTTATTAATCGCAAAACAGCCCCTGAAGTTTTCGTAAATTGCAAAACAGCCCCACAACTTACGGAAATTGCAAAACAGACCCCTATCGCTTAGAAAAACAGATTTTCAATTTCAGCCCAAAATTTCCAGAAAAGTACAATTTCAAATTCTGTCCAGATTTTATAAAAATCGTAAATTGCAATTTTAGTCCTGTAAAATTCGTAAATTGCAGATCTGGCCCAAATAAGAATTATGCTATTTATCCGAACACATAATTAATCATAATCAGCAAGATCCATGCATAGAACACGACAAATAAACATATTCACGAAAATTTGAAGTGTTCAGGCCTTTTTCATATGTGCAAAATAAGTTAGGCTCTGATACCACTGTTGGGATTTATGGGTATAATTTGTCAACTACAACAGTGCGGAATTTAAAATTTTTTATCATACACCAAATCCCAGGGTTTCTTATTAGCACATATGAATAAAGGTTGAATTTAATTAAAGCATGCATATACTTGAATTAAATAAAGGTAGGTAAAAACAATTTTACCTCACCACAGGCAAGGTGGTGGTAATTCTCCGGTCTTCGTTTGTTCACTAGAGCACCCCAAGTGTTGTGCCTCTAGAGATAGTCCACACCAGTTGAACTTGAGTGACTTCGCGAAATCCCCAGGCTCAGAACTAGGATTAAGGAATCGTCTCGTCAGGAATTGGATGCGGATCCGGGAAGAAGACTTGGAGAAAAATCCTTCACAGGGGTGGGGCGATTTTTGGAGAAAACTAAACAGGGAGAGAAATCGATTTTTCTTCTCCTTTAGTTGGCTGAAAATTTCGGTTATGTCTCATAAAATTTTCGATCTCTCTCTCCCTATTTAATGGGGTTGTTAGTTTGTTGAGATATTCTTGCTTTCTTGAAGAGATTATGATATATCTCTTATATTTAGAAGAGTCCTTCTATATATAAAATATATCTCTTTGCATATCTTTCCTTATCTCCTAAGGAAACAAGATATTCCATATCTCTTCACAAGATATGCTATATCTCTTAACAAGAAAATCTTTCCTAACTTTTCCATCAAAAATCTAACATAATCAAACTAATTCAAGACTAAAATTAACAAGCAAAATCGGCCACTTTAATTAAATAAAAATCGGCCCACATGCTTTTAATTAGTCCTAAACTTAATTTGATCATTGTTCCAAAAATCAGCCCATGTAAGATTAATTAATCCCAGATTAATTTATCCTTACAATAATTGGCCCATATGCTTAAATTAATTAATCCTAGATCAATTAACTCTCATATGGATCGGCCCATGTGTTTAATTAATTAATCCACTATTAATTAATTAATCCTTTCGAATTAATACTTTAATTGAGGATTTAATCAATTAGAGATTCCAATTGATTCATTAATTAGTTACTTCTAATTAATGATTCTCCACTTAGAATTAATACTTTAATTCTTGATTAATTAATTAGTTACTTCTAATTAATTATTCTTCTTCATGAATTAATACTTTAATTCATTTATTGATTTAATTCCTTAAATCAATTGATTCCTTCCAGACTGTCACTGTCCAACTGTATTGTGTGTGACCCTCTAGGTTCACCATCAATTGGCAGCAGGCCCACGACTTTCGTGATTTAATTAGTGAGCAATTAATTGCTCCGATCAATTAACCACTTTAATTGACCACTCCAGAATTAATTTCCTTATTAATTCAGGAGTACCCACACCTCATGGTCGATGTCTAGCCACAAGCCCATGAGGCCCAACTTCAGGTGAATTGATATTCGTGAACCTCCAACTCTTATAAATGCCATGTACATACGGTCCTTCTATCAACTAATTTCCCGATTGAGACCTAGAGTGTGTGAATTGGTCGGCACCTCTAATTATCTCAATTCTGTACTTTCTAATTCAGGATAATAATTCCAGTGTGACTGCTAAATTTGGAAACCCCTTTCCAAATCCGTCACCGACTACGGCCGTAGATTTCTCGGATTTATTATCTAAGAACGTACAGGAAATTTTCTCATCTTATCAGGATGAGTCGATAGATCCTATATTAGTACTAACTATCCGCGCACACGTTCATACGCACCCAAAGTAGTCGCACAATGACCAAGCTACGTGATCGGCTCCTAAATCAAAGTACGTATTCCCGTGTACCGAATCCGCCCTAGTACCTCAAGTCAAAGGACTAAATCGTACACTATTATAAGTCTTGAGAGACATCCCATTACCGATATGCTTAACGCACTTCCACGATGGGTCTCTCTGTTCGGGTCGTTCGATGCGTTCGATCCCCTATCGAACCACCTAGTCATATGCACTAGCATTCAATGCCTTGTTCATGAAACGACAACAAATTCACTTCATGTGAATCATGCATAATCCTACAAGTCTTAACGATTCATTCGATACCCCGTCTCGATATGAATCTATGACTTGGAACATTTTTGAGATCACGACCTTTGAGACTGTTTCATGATTAATCGCACCCAATACTGAAGTGAATAATCCCGTAGTCATGAGTGATCTCAGGGTTTCATCCAATCGCTTAGATACGTTCGCGAGAGATGAAGTTTGGCCATTGTTTATTTCACGTACTATGAATAAACGGGCGTATTATCTTATGAATCATAAGATTGCTTCTAAAGGAAGTTCCTTAACAAGCTTATATTTGTTGGCTTGCTGGGCACTATCCTATCAATACTTTCAGTATATTCTTCGGGCGACAGCTCGTTTTGCTGCATCACCCGAAGTGATCGGACGTTGATTTCCATCGGTAGAACGGCATCCTGTCCATAAGTCAGTTTGTACGGAGTGGTGCCTGTGCTTGTCCGTTTACTGGTCCGATAAGCCCACAATGCCTCTGACAGCATCAAGTGCCAAGCTCTTGGGTTTTCCTCGATCATTTTCGAGATAATATCCTTAAGGACTCGATTCAAAGCTTCTGCTTGGCCATTCCCTTGTGCGTAATACGGTGTTGAATGGACCAACTCAAAACCCATCGATCTGGCAAATTCCTTGATCTCTTGACCGATGAACATCAGTCCCCTGTCAGTGACAATGGTCTGTGGCAGGCCAAACCTGTGAATGATTAGGTCCTTGATGAACTTCATCACCTCGGCCTGATTGGCCTGTTTGAGCGGTTTGGCCTCTACCCACTTAGTAAAGTAATCCGTGGCCACAATAATGTACCGATGATGCTTGGAAGACGAGGGATGGATCTCCCCGATGATATCGATGGCCCAGCATCTGAAATGCCATGGCTTGATTATCATATTCATTTCCTCGACGGGCATCCTCTGGACCACCCCAAATCGTTGGCACTTCTCACAACCTCTTGCCAACCGTACACAATCTCCGACCATTTTTGGCCAGTAATAACCATATCGGCGCAGCAGCCATGATAACTTGTGGCCATTTTGATGAGCCCCACAAATTCCTTCATGAGCTTCCATCATAATTCTCATGGCTTCCTGTTGATCGACGCATAACAGGAGCACGCCGTCGTGGCTTTTCCTGTACAACTGATCTCCCATCAAGACATAGTTGACTGCCCTGAATCTCGTCTGTCGAGAGGTTCGGTCCGACGGATCAGCCAGATATTTTCTGATCGGCTCTCTCCAGTCATCAGGGTCCTGAAATACACTCAAAACAGTCAGGACATTGTCTCGATACATAAACGACGGACAGTGTCGTCTCCTGACGACGTAATGAGATTCCTCGACGTCATCAGGAAGATCGATACCAGTCGCCAATTGGGCCAAACTATTGGCCTCGCTGTTATTTCCTCTCGTTACATGGTAACATGTAACATCAACAAACTCCGACAATAAAGACATCGCAGTTAAATAGTATTTATCAAGTGTTGGGTTTCGGCATTTATAAGTACCTTGTATCTGCTTGATTACCAACTGCGAGTCCCCGACGATGATGACAGACTTACTGTCGAGCTCTCTGAGCATTTCCAGTCCGATTATCAAGGCTTCGTATTCGGCCTGATTGTTAGTACATTCAAAATCAAATTGAATTGACAACTTAGTTTTTACGTTTGATGGAGAAATCAAAACGATACCTGCTCCGCAGAGTCTGTCGGTTCTAGACCCATCGAAGGCCCAAGTCCATGGCCTGATCTCTATGGTCATCGAGTCCAGTTCCTTGAGAACGGCTTGATCAATATCGAGACATGGATGGTCAACCAGAAAATCAGCCAATACTTGGCCTTTGACTGCTTTTTGCGGTACGTATTGCAACTGATATTCCATCAATT
>CM064880.1:52648575-52722979 GCA_003313485.2 Penstemon barbatus
TCTTCTTGTTTCTTTCACTTTCAACAGATTCGCAATGGCCGCTGAAGGTATGTTCCTTGTTTATGAGTCTTACTACCAATCTGGTACGGATTTAATAAAGGAACTGCTGGAGAAGTTCAAATCTGCTTCGTTGGTGAACTTTATGGAGTACAATGAAGGTGTAATCTGGACTGACCAGGTTCTAGAGTACTACAAGACCGCAACTGTTGATTACAGCAAACTGGAGATCAAGGCTACAGTTGGAGGTAAAACCATAGTCATTACCCCTGCTGTTCTTCATGAAACTTTTGGGCTTCCTAACAGTGGACGACATGACGTCACTGTGCTGACGGAGGACAAGCACCAACAGTTTTGGGCGATCTGCGCCAAAGAAGGGGAAATATTGTCTGGCAACATAAAGAAGAGACAGTCGAAGACGAGTATCAGCGTATGGCTGATATGGTCGCTAAGCTGATAGAGAATTGCACATTCTCTCTGGACGCTGTTCCAATGAAAAGATTCAGCATCATGGCTGCCGTCTACTATGGTCTAGAAGTCAACTGGTCCGTAATAGTTTGGTACATTTTGGCTGGTTTTCATGAAGTAAAGAAGGGAAAGACTCCTCAGACCAACCACAGAATCACACTCAGTTACATGCTGTTCAAACTTGGCTGTCCTATGACAAATGGTAAGGAGATCCACATATCAAAGGCAATGTCTAAGTACTTGCCTGTTTTGAAGAGAAAGGCTGATGAGCCTGATGAGGATGAAGACGAGGAACCAAAGGTGGTTCCTGCCAAAAGGCCAAAAAGACTGGTTTAAACAGCTGAATTAGCTGTGGAGAAAAAGAAGGCTGCTGATAAGCCTAAGGAGAATACTCCAAAGAAAATGGAGACAGTGACTGCTGATGCTGGAGTTACTAAAGTTATTGAACAAGTCACTGCTGATTTCAGGAATGCATCTCCTGCATCACCTTCCAGGACTCCATCTGCTGAGAAGCCTCGTGAAAATGTCTCTCACAGGACAAGGAGTCAACAAAAAGATACTGCTGCTTCAAGACCTGCTCAAGGGAGGACGAAGAAAACAGCAAGGAAGCAGATGACATTCATTGAAGAGCCTACTAAGTTGGAAAACTTAGTAAGACAAAGTCCTGTACCTGCTGAAAAAAGACCCGTTGGAGCTGATGAGGCTCTTGTTACTGAAAAGACTAATGTGCAACAGCAAAGCTGCCGAGGATGCAGAACTTGCAATGATCATAGAAATCAGCAAAACTGATGCTTATGGCCCCATCCATGGCGGAAGCATAAAGATAAATGAGGCTCCTGATGAAGATAAATCTAAGAAGCCCAAAATGCCCACTGGAGAAGTCAAGCCAAAGTAAAAGTTTGAAGTCAGAATAGCATTTGACATTGTATATGCTGATAAGGAGCTCTTTAAAAGGTTTGAAAAAACCTTGGCATACTATGATCAGAAGCTCATGCTGAAGACCATGTTCACACATGAAAAGCCAAGATATATCAAATGGAGAGACAACAGGATGAACAGATCAATAGCAGAACTTCAAAGTTCAAAGGAGTTAGCTGATGAAGAACAATGGGTTCTTAATTGGCTAAGGACAGACTCCATTCAGAAGGCCTTGGATCCTCACTATGTCAGAGATGTCATGCATCTATATGCAAGGGAGTTTGCATTAGAGGAGGCCAAGATTATTCAGAACACTTTGCAAGCTACAAGAAGAAAATCTGATAATGCTGAAGAAAGGGCAATCAACATTGCTGTTATGACCGCCTTGAAAAGATGGGCAGAAAGGTCAAAATATCAGCTGGGATGTTCAAGTGAAATGCCTCAGCTGCCAAGTATTCAGCAAATTATTTTTGGCAAGGAAGTGAAGGAGTATTGTGAAGTGCCAAAGGGAAATAATGCCTTTGCAAATCCTTGGATCAATGTTAGACAGATACGTCAAACAACCTGCTTCAATGATGATGGCACGATCACAAATCTGTTCTATGATGACGTCACTGATGAGCACAAGAAAGCTGATAAGACCTTAGCCATTGAGTGGAATGCTAAGGCTTCTGAAGCTAATCAGGAGACTGAAATGAAAGATGTCCCTGTCCACCAGGAGACTGAAGAGAAGGACGCTGCTGCTTCTACTTCATCAGGTGATTAGCACTCATCACTGATGGAAGCTTTCCAGATGCTAATGGAAAATTCAGTGAAGGAACAGGAAGAGAAGCATAGCCAGCAGCTGAGAAAGATGAAAGAGAAGCTGAAGGAAGAACTGAAAGCAGAGTTGGTAGAGTCCAACAGACTTCAGCTAGAAACTATGCAACAATCAACATCTATAATCATCAAAAAGGAGATTGGTAGTTTTCCAATGCCTCAGGACAACTCAAAGCAATTGCGGCAAAGTCATGTTGAGCTGAATAGAAATGTGGAGGACGTGAAAGCTGATGTTAACCATCTTCATGGTGCTTTAGAAAGAGCTCATCGCAACATTGCTGAATTAACTGCTACCTTCATCAAAGTCAGTGAAGAGAAGAAAGCTGTAAATGTTAAGCTGTCGGAAGAAGTTGCTCAGGCTGAAGGGGTTATTCAAAGTGAGCTTGCAACTATGCAGATTAACATTGACTGCTGCAATGACCAGACTGACGTTATCAGCACTTCACTCCATCACTTAACTGCAAGTCATGATATGGTTAATCAGAATCTGAAATCTCTATGTGCCGCGATGAAGATTCCTACAGTTGCTCTCAACCCTGTTGCTGAACCTGCCAATGTCATCAAGTCTGATGATGACAAAAAGGGGGAAGATAAAAGGGAAGAATCAGCTAAGGAAACTGTTGCTGCTGCTAAAGCTGAAAGGACTGAGGAAGCTACTGAAAAGGCTAAGTCTGATGAACAAATTGGAAAGATAGAAGGGAAAGAGAAATCTGAAGAAGAAGCTAAGGATAAAGCCAAATCTGATGAGGAAATGGCTGCAACCAAGGACTCAACTGAAGATAAACCAGTCTCGTTTATTAAGTACAAAAACACTGAATCAGCAAGAAAGGTAATGGAGCTACTGAAGGAACAGCAACTCAAAGAAAAGATGGAAGCTGTCAGAGCAAACATCCTTCAAGATGAAGATGAAGAAGAAGATGATGAAGAATCATCTTATGAATACGAAGAAGTGCTGGAAGGATCTGGTGAAGAAGCTGATAATTAAAATATACAAATCCATTGTAATCAGTTTACTTTATCTATCTTTCAAACATCTCATCTGAAAACTTGTACTTGTAAATCTTTCATTATCAATAAAAGTCAAGTTTTTTTCCAACAAATATTTTCTATCTCAGAAAATTTTGAGGATTGCAATCTTTAGTTTAGGTATTTAACAGGTACTTAGCTGAAGTTTTGTCATCATCAAAAAGGGGAAAATTGTTGGATAAGGATGAAGATAAAGGCATTGAAGACAATTTGATAAGGGAGGTTTTGATGCATTCCAAAACTTCAAAATAGGCTAAGTATAAACCAACTTAGCTGATATCCCTTTGAAGAATTTTTGACTAAGTAAAGAAGACATCAGAAGAGTCAAAATTCTAGGTCCAAGACTACTGATCCGCTGAAGGAAAGAAATCAGACTAATGAAGATCATCCGACTCAAATCAGATTTGTTCAAGTTTGAGATCAGCTTAGTTCACCATCAGACTTGCACTTTCGTCAGCCAAGTGGAAAGGATCATAAAGTCTTCCCAACGGTAATAAATGCCCCTGAAAGTAATAAATGCTGTAGTACAAGGTTATTAAAGACAAATGATTGAAGAATTGCTTCGTATCAGCTGGGTGCATTTAATGCTGCCTGCAGAAAAGTACTGTTGACAGTACGGACAGACTGCAAAGAGCCGTTCGCGGAAATTAAGGACCAGGACTCGAGGAATTTGAATTCTGTCTCTCTTCAACGGACATTTTTCAAACCTCAAGTATAAATAGCTGGAAGAGACAAAGAGAAGTAAAACAACACAATCTCTGAGAAACTTTTGAAGCAGAATTCTTTAAGTATCAAGAACAGCTCACTCATCAGCTTAGTCATTTGTTGACAAAACCAAAGTTGAAGAACAAAGCTAAATAGATCTTCTTAGTGAATTTGTAAAGCTGAGTGTTGTGAGAAGTAGATATCCATCTTTGTGAGTGATATTACCTCGGAGAGTAGGAGTTTCTGAGTGATTTCCTACTGCGCACTTGTGGCCTTTTCATTTGTTGATTGGCACAAGCAGAGTATACTGTAAACTTTGTGATTATAGTATAACCCAAGATCTAAGTGACTTGGAAGAGTGGACTAAAGGATATTCAAATCCATATAACCACTATAAAAATTATGTGTGTTTTTACTTGAATTTTTACCTGCATACTTTCAGTCACATAAAAACACTTTGATTTAACTGTTTGAAAAGTTTTCAAGTAAAGGTTTTTATAAATCTGGGGAACAAACTTTTCAACTGCTAAGTTTATTTGTGAAAAACACTTACAAATCCGCTGCAAGTACTCTAAGTATTGAAACTAATTTTAACAAAATCAGCTAAGTAATTATCAGATTAGTGGTCATCTAAGCTGTTCAAACATTTGTTCTCGATCAGCCGAGTAACTTACTGTTTGATAACAGCTTTGTCTGTTTAAGTTATCACAAACGTTTTAAAGTTAAAAAGTAAATTAAAAATTTAGAGGTCTATTCACCCCCCCCCCCCCCTCCTCTAGACCTCATCTGACCACTTGGGACCAACAGAAATTGTTGTCTGTTCATTATTTGTGATTTTATCAATTTAACTGAGACACTAAATGTGTCAAGAGTATGTAAATTGTGGTACCAAATCTGTTTTTCTACAAAGCATGGTACCAAATGTGTTTTCTAGGATAAAGTTTGAGACCAAAAGTGTTTTGACCAATTTCTCACGTGGAAAACTCGTGAACTTAATAGGCGCGTGACGGTCATGCGCGCAAATTCCGTCCAAAATTTAATGGAATGACTAAATGTGTCAAGACTCTCTAAATTGTGGTACCAAATCTGTTTTTCTGCAAAGCATGGTACCAAATGTATTTTCTGGAGTAAAATTTGGGACTAAAAGTGTTTTTCCCTCAATTTATTAATAATGTAACTATTTATTGTATTCGAATCTTAAAAGAGTTTTCTCTCGCCCTTATATAATCAATTATTGTTTAAGATTCGAACTTCGAGTTTCACTCAATGTTATTAAAATTGGACCGGACCGGCCGGTCTGACTGGTTCGACCGCGAACCGAAAGCTGGTCCGGTGTAGTTAATTCGCTGGTTTTAGCGGTTCGACCAGTAAAACCGCTAAACCAGTAGGCTCACTGGTTCGCTCTCCAGTCCGGTTTTAAAAACATTGGTTTCACTTAGTCATTATTTATGCTATATATACCAAAATTACCCTCAGCCCAATTCTACACTGGTTTTCCACCCCCATTCAATTAGTAAACGGTTTTCTTCCCCCAATATTCACCATCTTCAAAATCCTTTTACATTCTCGCCACAAAACCAGAAAAAATCGAAATTAATGTATAATTGAAGAAAAGACGACGATGTTATGGTCAATTACCAAAGTATTTTCGGCATTTTTATATGAACACGATAGGTTAAACCCTAACTTTTATGATTTTTCAATTCAGTTAAATTCAATTCAAATTTAAACCCTAGTTTTGAAGCTTTTTAGCTGAGAAGACGAAGGTGTTGACATGAATGAGCTATCCTTTTAGAGATTTTGTTGTATATGAACACACGGTAAGTGTAAATCTTAACTTTTGGGATTTCCAATTCAGTTTTTTTTTTTATCTTTTTTCATTAGTCTCAGAGTTAAAGCTTCTTTTACATTTAAATGTGTTTTACAAAGAACAGCCACTTGGCATTTTAGCAATTAGAATGATAAGTTGTATAAAATATATATAAAAATGCAATAAAAACAAGCTACCTGTGGAAACTAATAAAGAAGAGAGAAAACAAGGTCTTTTTCTTTTTTGAGAGGGGAAAAATATAAATCTTGACTGTTGAGTAATGAAGAGAAGTGGTAACATTTCAAAAAATAAGAGATGTACATAGCAAAACATCAGGGAAGATCAATTGAGAAACTACACAAGCATTAGGTACAAACGAACAGTTCAAGATTGCATCCCAAATTTAGATAACAAACCAATATAGGTGGAATTATTAGGGAAGACCTCTTCCGATTCCGTACTAGAAACAATTTTTAGAGAAATCAGAGACAATATTTCTCCACTTGAGTCATGTATTTGTGAATAACAATGGCGAGTGCAATCCTTATCGATATTAAATCCTTAAATCTCCCTTCCAAACTCTGCTTTAAGCATAGGTAGCAAGAAAAAGAGTCCATAAACCACATAAATATCCGAATTCGTACATATAAATCCAGCTAATTCCTTGTAACTCAATGAAGAATTGTATTTCCTTAAAACACTCAACTAAGGAAAAATATTAATATTTAGAAAACTAATTTATGGCAATAAACAAGGAAATATGTATGTACTTCATTTTTCATTTTTCTATATGTCTCATGTTTTATTCTTTTTGACTTAGCACGGTGTATTTTGAAGGAATTCAAATGTCGAAGTTCAAAGAAGTGTAATTGAAATGAGAGAATTGAATTTGGGTAGTGGTGAATGATATAATTATTATTTTTTGGTTTGAATCTTGTATCGAATTTGAAATTGCTTGTTAAATAAATCAATCACGAGCGAGCTTCTATCGAACTAGCTTGAACCGAGTATTGAATAGTTTGATATTTTTATATATGTTATGTAAATATATATTTTATGGAGTCAAACTTGAACCGAACTTCGGAACTGATCAAACGAAATATAATATACTCCAAAAGCTTATTTAAGTTGTAAATGAATCAAGTTCACACTATATTTTTGATGCAGGAGCATAGATTATGTTTTTTCTAAGAGTTTTGGTTATTATTATGCGTATTGAGTACTTTATTTTTATTTTATTTCGGTTGAGTCCCCCTTACTTAAATTAAGGGCAGTTTAGTCATTTTTGCTTATTAGGGCTGAACAGTATTTTTATTCTCATATAAATACTGCTAGGTTTTATTTTGGCTGGGTTAGTTAATTACTATTAGATTTATATCTTGGGAAATTTACATAGACACCCCCTGACTTTTACCCTAATTACAAGAAATTACCCTACTGTTTGAAATATTACAAAAACACCCCCTCGAGGGGTGTATTTGTAATGATTTTAGGGACCAAATTGGTAATATTTTTTGTGTAACAAGGGGGTGTCCTTGTAATACAATTTTTGGTTGAGAGGGTGTTTTTATAATATTTCAA
Organism: Penstemon barbatus; assembly: GCA_003313485.2. Classification (NCBI taxonomy): domain Eukaryota; kingdom Viridiplantae; phylum Streptophyta; class Magnoliopsida; order Lamiales; family Plantaginaceae; genus Penstemon; species Penstemon barbatus. The sequence goes on from CM064880.1 coordinate 52,655,900, forward strand.
ACAGTAGGGTAATTTCTTGTAATTAGGGTAAAAGTCAGGGGGTGTCTATGTAAATTTCTCTTATATCTTTCACAAACTTATTCTTGGGCACAAAACCCTAGAAGTTTGAAGTTATGCGTTACTTATCGATTCCTCTGTTTCTGTTATTCATTTTCTAGTTGTTTCCTACATCAAATTGGCACCAAAGCAAGGTTTGATCCTTGGAACATGGCTGCTCGTGGTCTTGGTGGACGTGGAAATCGAGGGCAGCAAGCCCAAGCTGCAGAAATGGCAGAGATGAGGCGTACAATTGAAGAATCATCACGGCAGTTCAAATTCTGCAGTGACGTGAACGTTTGGCCGCTCGAACGGGAGAACTAGAGGGTCATCGTGAACCTTCAGACATACCGGAAGGTGGCTCTGAAGCAGTAGAAACTGATCATGAAGAAGAACTCAATCCCTTCTACACCCAAGCGCCTCTAGAAACACTTGAACGTGGTGGTGGATTGGAGGACAGATTAGTGAGGGCTCTTGATTTGAATGGAGGAGGTATTCAAATAGAAGTTGCTGATTTTTCCGGTAAATTACATGCAGAAGATTACCTAGATTGGGAGGCGAGTCTGGAAAATTATTTTGAATGGAAGCCTATGCAAGAAGAAAGAAAAGTTTTGTTTGTGAAACTGAAGTTGAAAGGGGCTGCACTTCAATGGTGGAAGAGAGTTGAAGAACAGTGCACTCGACAAGGTAAAACAAAAATTGCTACGTGTCAGCACATGAAGGCAAAGTTATGGAAACAATTTTTACCGGCAGATTATGCGATGGAATCATACGAATAATATCATAATTTGAAGCAGAGGAGTATATTGGTGGAAGAGTACACAGCTGAATTCAATAATCTCTCTGTACGTGTTGGTTTAGCAGAAACCGACGAGCGATTGACAGCCCGTTACCTTTCAGGGCTGAATCAAATCAGTCCATTAGGGATGAAATGGGAGTTGCTTGATTCTTCAACTTGGAAGATGCGACAATATGCCTTAATGGCATAAAAGCGTGTTATACGTTATGGTGCAAGACAACCTATTGCAGGGCGTAGACCAGTAACTATCACGAGGGGTACTACGGTTAATCATGAAATTCGCAGTGACCCTGGTCATAAGACTTACCGCGGAACTACTTGAGCAAGCATAATTGGATGAAAAAATGTTTCTAATGCAAAAAATGAAAATATACATATTATATTTGAATATGTGGGCTCCATGAGTTTCAGATTATGAATCATTATAATTGAACCAGTTCCATTGAATCTCTACATTTTCATTTTCATTTTCATGGATATTCTTATTTCACTTATCCCACGATATAATTTATTATTTACAACTATAAATGCATTAATATATTATATACATATATATAATTCATGGGATGATATCATTCTCATTTATTTTGGGCCGCAGTTTTTTTTTGCCGATTTCCATTGTGGGCCCAATTTTTTTTTTTTTCGTTATCCACCTGTTTCAAGGAACCTTTAAATTTTCCAAAACAATTAAATTAGACAAGCTTTCTTTTTTGCATTAAAGTACAAGCTATATGGTACAACATACAACTTAAAACCTAAAATACCTTTCAAAAAAAATTATAAATTTTTCGAATTTAGTTCATCATCTAACTTCTACATCTCAAACAAAACCAGAACATACTAATTTTCTTAAAAATAATTCCTACGTTTTTCATTAATATGCTATATGATGTACCAAGTCTTCGTCATTATAAACAACTATGAATCAGTCGATTAATATCGAGGGCCTCCCCTCTAGAGTTTACATCGATCATAAACGAATAAACTAACGTCGGCGTCGACATTAATCTCTTCGATTTATTCGACGTAGTGATCGACATTCTCTTTTAGTTAACCCGTTTTAACCCGTTTACAATCGGATAAAATCAAATACGGAGGGCCCATATTCGAACCAAAACGTCCAATCCTGATTCGACCCGGTGATCAATTCTGAAACTATAAATAGCCCTCATAAATGAGATAAAAGGTACGCACATTTCGAGTAATAAATACGCTCCGACCTATACCTTATCTCGATACTTACTTTAGCATCGGAGGGTTATCGCCGGGTAACCACCGGCATTAACCTCACGTAGTTGTCTTTGATTGCAGGTTAGGACCCTCTATACAAATCGAGGAGAAGCTTGATTGACCTGCTTATCCTCACATTGACGAGTTGTGAAATCCGAGACCTTGATTAGTAATAAATACCCTAACGATAACACGCTCATCAATTGGCGCCGTCTGTGGGAAACTTTAACTCTGGATCGAGAAAGATGACTACAAGATCTAAAGCAGCTCTGGCTCGAGAGCGAGAGGCCAATCGAGACCAAAACGGGGAAGGTCAGGGTGATAACTTATTACCTCGAAACCCCGAGCAGCCACAGAATGATGAGGGGGGAACTTCTAGACCCCCGGCCCCACCTATTTTTCAACTTACTAAGGATGACTTGAAGGCACTCTTGGACGATGCCAAGAAGGAGTGGTTAGCAGAAGCCGCAAAGGAAAATCATAATCTTCCCCAGAGACTCCCTCGCGCCGTCGTCCAGGACGTCGAGAATGAAGTGGAAGTTGACCAAGCCGACAGTTGGGCAAATAAACGTCAAGATAGACGCTTGGGAAAAAGGGATTGTGAAGAACAATCTGTTAAGGAAGTCAACAAACTCGCCTCGGAAGTGAGATCGCTTCATCAAAAATTGGACAGGCAAGAAAAAAGAAATGAACTCCCAGTGTCAAATTCTCGATTAAGGAAATCCCCCTTTTGTGATGAAATCTTCTTCGAGAGATTGCCACTCGACAAAAGATTACCTACCCAACTCCCTCGTTACTTTGGAACCGAAGATCCTGACGAGCACCTAGCCTCGTTCAACCTTCAGATGCAGCTCCACGGTATCTCAGACAATGTAGCGGCTAAGGCTTTCTCGACGACCTTATCGGGAATGGCGCAGTCGTGGTTTGGAAGACTAGAGGAGAAATCCATCTTTGACTACGACCAGCTTTGCGACAAGTTCATGAGCCAGTTTGGTAGCAAACGAGCTGTTAGACCCCCCCGCCAATCACCTATACTCTATCATACACAAACCTGAAGAGAGTTTTAGGAGTTTTATGGGGAGATTTAACAACGAGCTCCTTAAGGTCGAGATGCCAAGAGTGGACTTCCTGATAACGGTATTGTTTCAGAGTACCTTGAATAGAGGCTTTGCTAGTGCCATAGTCAGGGAAAATCCCTCGACATATGAAAAATTAATGGAAATGGCCAATCAGTACATGAACGAGGAAGAAATGAACAAACTAAGGGGAACCTTCTTTGGATTGACAAAAACCGAAGACAAGCAGCCGGTCGCTGTTACAGATCGACCATCGGAAAGGTTTCCTAACAATCGATACAACGAGAGGAAAGACAGAAGAGGATACGGAGAAGAAAGAAACTTTAATCCTAGGAAACGAGGAGCAGGAAGGTTGAATAAGGAATACCATGACAACTATACCCCACTGAAAAAACTCAGGTCTGAAATTCTGTTTGCCATACAAGACAAAAACTTGTTGAGAAAGCCCGCCGTGATCAGAGACAATCCGAGCTCAAAGAAGTATTGTCGTTTCCATAGGCAAAGAGGACACGACACAGACGACTGTTACCAGTTGAGAGATGAAATAGAAAGATTGATCGCAGAAGGACAGTTAACTGGCTATGTAAAGGTCTCAAACAATGACCATGTCAATAATCGATCACATAACTATAGGTCGCGCTCGAGATCTCCCCCAAGGAGGGATCATAATCAAGACACCAAAGAAGAACAGCCCAGAAGGGCACAGCCCGGAACTATTGTCAATATGATATCAGGAGGGCCAGCTGGTGGAGATAGTAAGAATTCACGAAGAGTTGTTTCTCGAATACTCCGAGATGGAGCCCTGAACGATAGGAAGGAAGTGTTCTCGATACGACCCAAGACACAAAATCAAGTCATAGGGTTTGATGACTCCGATAGACAAAGGAATTATCTGCCTTTCAATGATCAGGACGTGCCAGATTGCCCGATGGTAATTACGGCCCAAATTGCCGGTGCTACCGTCAAAAGAATCTTAATAGACTCAGGAAGTTCGGCAAACATCCTTTTCATGGATGCACTGGAAAGGATGGATCTTGGCCCCATTCCTTTGGGGACGGTAATAACACCGCTTCTTGGGTTTGGAGGAGCCCAAGTTGTTCATCGCGGGACGTTAACCCTATCGCTCACCTTGGGAGAGACTAGCAACTCGAGAACCCGGATGATAAAATTCCTGATAGTCGAAGCGCAGTGTGCTTATAATGTGATATTGGGTAGACCCGCTCTGAACGCTTTTCAAGCTATCATTTCCACCTATCACCAAAAACTAAAATTTCCGACATCTCAAGGAGTCGGCGAAGTGATTGGAAACCTGAAAGACGGATGGGATTGCTACACAGTCTCCCTCAACCAAGAAACAAAAAACAAGGAACCTTGCTCGGAAGTTCCGAAGATAGGTGCGGAAGTGAAGATCAGATCGGTTGCCCCAGTCGATACCGACGATTTACTCAAGCTAGATGTAAGGCAAGAACAGAAAGAAAAACACGAAGAAATCAATTCCAAGAAAAGAAAGTTTGAACGAATTGAACCATTGGAAGGACACAGGTCGATTGAATTGGTGCCTGGAGAACCGTCAAAAACTACAAGAGTAGGAACCCAGCTCTCTGAAGGACTGGAGACTCAATTAATTGAATTCTTAAGGGAAAATGTGGATGTCTTTGCTTGGTCGACCACCGACTTGCAGGGAATCGACCCAAAGATCATAGTCCATAGGCTCAATATCGATCCTTCATCTCGACCTGCCAGACAGAAGAAGAGAAACTTCGGTCCAGAAAGAAACAAAATAATAAAGGAAGAAGTCCAGAAGCTTCTCGACGCCGACTACATCGCTGAGGTCCAATTCACGGAGTGGCTCTGCAATGTCGTTTTAGTCGCTAAAGGAGGTGGGAAATGGAGAATGTGTAATGATTTCACATACTTAAATAAACTCTGCCCCAGGGACCCATATCCCCTTCCAAGGATCGACTCCCTGGTAGATTCCACAGCGGGATGTGCTATCTTGAGTATGATGGACGCCTTTCAGGGCTTCTACCAGATCTTTATGGCCCTCGAAGATCAAGAGAAAACAGCGTTTATCACAGAGATTGGAGTCTATTTTTTCAAAGTAATGCCGTTCGGACTAAGAAATGCGGGAGCGACCTACCAACGACTAGTAAACAAGATGTTTGAAGCGTTAATAGGCAAATCGATGGAGGTATATGTCGACGATATGCTAGTTAAAAGTCTTGATGAAAGTGACCACCTAGTTCATATCAAACAAGCGTTCGATATAATGAGAAAATATGGTATGAAGCTAAACCCGGCAAAATGCACATTTGGAGTTAGGTCGGGAAAGTTTCTCGGTTATTTAGTAAACGAAAGAGGAATTGAGGCTAATCCAGAGAAGATTCAAGCAATAATTGACCTCAAAGCCCCGCGTAACTTGAATGAAGTGCAGAAGCTTGTCGGCAAAATCACAGCCTTGAATAGATTTATATCTCGATCTGCCGACAAAAGCCTCCCATTTTTCAAAATCATGAGAAACGCGAAGAAATTCGAATGGTCGGAGGAATGTGATCGGGCTTTTGAACAATTAAAAGCATATCTTGTATCTCCTCCGCTCCTAGCGAAACCACAGGACAACGAAGATCTCCACCTCTATGTAGCTGTCTCTGAACAAGCGATCAGCTCGGTCCTAGTGAGAATGGAAGCTAAAGACAACTACCCGATATACTACGTGAGTAGAGTCCTGCAAGGCCCTGAAAAGAATTACTCTGTAATTGAAAAATTCGCCCTTGCCGTGATAACCACTGCTCGAAAGTTGAGACCATACTTCCAATCCGATAAAATCATCGTCCTAACTAATCAACCGCTGAGACAAACGCTATCCAAACCAGACGCATCGGGACGTTTAATCAAATGGGCCGTAGAGTTGGGAGAATATGATATCCAGTATCAATCTAGAACGTCGATAAAGGGACAGATCCTGGCCGATTTTGTGCTCGAAAGCACTCAAGTAGAAGAAGAGAAAAAAGAAATGTGGATGCTTCATGTTGATGGATCGTCGACGTCAGCAGGGGGCGGTGCAGGAATTTATTTCCAAGGCCCCGATGAAATAGAACTGGAATTCACTTTAAAGTTGGATTTTATTGTGTCGAACAACGAGGCGGAATACGAAGCCTTACTGGCCGGCCTGAAAATGGCAGCTGAAACAGGAATTCGGAACCTCGTTGCTTATACCGATTCGCAGTTAGTCGAGAAACAATTCAAAGGATTATTTGAGGCCAAGGAAGATTCGATGATCAAATACTTATCTTTAGTTAAGGCTCAAGTCTCGAAGTTTGAAACCTTCCAATTGGAGTATATAAGGCGAACGGAAAACACGAGAGCCGACGCGCTTTCAAAGTTTGGAAATTTGATAGAAGGAATCACCACTAGGAAGATAACACTGATGATATCGAACAAGCCAGCTATCGACGTACGGTGCGACATTCCATGCGCGGAAGTACTCAATCTCCAAATCGATGAGCCGACGTGGAAAACGGAATTGTTAGATTATCTACTCAAAGGAACATTACCAACTGATCGTTCTGAGGCTCGACGACTCAAATACCGAGCTCCCCATTATGCTGTTATCAATAACGATCTATACAGACGATCCGTCACCGGAGTACTTCAAAAATGTATAGCATTCCCTCAAACTGACTTGATACTTAAGGAAGTTCATGAAGGTTCTTGTGGAAGCCACTCGGGCGGCAGAGCGCTAGCAGTTAGGATATCTCGCTTAGGATATTATTGGCCATCTTTGGTAAAAGACGCCAATAGTTACGCCAGAAAATGCGCAAAGTGCCAATATCACGCGAATATGCCTCATCAACCTGCCCAAGTCATGGAGTCAATCTCGATTTCATGGCCCTTCGACCAGTGGGGCGCAGATTTGGTTGGACCGTTACCTGTAGCCAGAGGGCAAAAACGTTTCTTACTGGTGGGAGTCGAATACTTTAGCAAGTGGATAGAGGTCGTGCCGTTGAAGCAAATCACCCAAACTCAGATTGTCAACTTCTACTGGTCGATAATATGCAGGTTCGGACTCCCGAGGGTGATCATCTCAGATAACGGTGCCCAATTCGCAGGCAAAAGGGTGACCGACTGGTGCACCAAGCACAAGATTACACAACGATTCACGTCGGTTGGATACCCGCAGACCAATGGACAGACTGAAGTCACTAATAGAGAAATCTTAAGATTACTGAAGAAAAGGTTGTCGGAAGCCGGAGGCGCCTGGCTGGACGAATTACCATGGGTTGTTCGGGCTAATAGAACGAAGGAGAAAACAGCAACCGGAGAAACGCCTTTCAGTCTGGTTTATGGTTCCGAAGCAGTGGCCCCGGCAGAATTAGAAGTACCCTCTCCGAGAGTCGATCTTCACGATCAGTCGGACAACACTGGCAGGAGAAACTTCGAGCTCGATCAGCTGGAATCGAAAAGAGAGAGGGCCTCTGCACGGATACAGGCCTACAAAACCACAATTGCAAAGGCATATGACAAAAATGTAAGATTAAAATTTTTTCAGGTAGGAGACCTCGTGCTGAAACGAGTCGACGTCTCAAAGAAAAAAGCAAAGCTTGACAGCAACTGGGAAGGACCTTACAAGGTGGTTGAAGTCGGAAGAAAGGGAGCTTACCGATTAAACACGATGGAAGGAGAACTCGTAAAGAGGACCTGGAATGGGAGAAACCTCAGAAAATTTTATACTTAAGAAATTTTCTTTAGTTTGTCCTTATTTCCAAGTATTTTGTAAATTATACTTCCAAATGTTTTGTAAGTTCCTGGAAGGTTATCTTTGAACACTAATGGTAAGTTCTTTTGACATTTTCTAATGATTTCTTGCAAAGATATTAGCCATATGTTCCTCGATCGCCGCTGACGCATCGACAGAAAATCTCCATAACGTCGAAATCTCCGCATCGTCGAAATCTACGCATCGTCGAAATCTCCATATCGTCGAAATCTCCATATCGTCGAAATCTACGCATCGTCGAAATCTACGCATCGTCAAAATCTCCATATCGTCGAAATCTCCATATCGTCGAAATCTCCATATTGTCGAAATATCCACATCGTCGAAATCTACGCATCGTCGAAATCTCCATATCGTCGAAATCTCCATGTCTTTGACACTGCCGAATGTAACTCGAATATAATCGAAATTGTTAAAATAAAGCGATAAATGAGCTAAGTATAAACATATCTCGATCATGGTAAAGGCATCGATCAGAAGTCAATATCGACAAAGACACTTGGAGATGAACAATGGAGATCGATGATTATGAACAATGGAGATCAATGATTACATTAAATGAGCTAAGTATAAACATATCTCGATCATGGTAAAGGCATCGATCAGAAATCAATATCGACAAAGACACTTGGAGATGAACAATGAAAATCAATGATTATGAACAATGGAGATCAATAATTACATTAAATGAGCTACGTATAAAAGCATCTCGATCATGATACAAATATCGATTGTATTAACGGAGTCGACAACGTAATGACATATCTCGATTATGATAAAGGCTTCGATTAAAACGCAAAATCGATAAAAACTTTCAGATGTAAAAATTCTGCCTCTGAATAGAAATAACAACTCGAAAGGTTGAATGAGATATGGAATGATTATTTTATTCATAATATCGACTTCGAATACAAATGTACAAATGAAATCTACAATACAGCTATCGAAATTTAATACAGGCTATTACATTGGATAAAATCGACTAAGTTGAGGAAACCCCGAGTATTCCTACATATTCGACAACCGAGGACTACTGAAGATGATCGACTTCGGATTAGCTATAGGCTTAAATATGGAGGTTTTCCGCCTATAGCTTTTTCTCTCATTGGTCGAGGCCTTGAGGGGACGATTCACCCTCGGTGTCAGCGAAGGACAGGAGGATCTTTTTAATGGCAGCATGCTTGCTAGAGAGACACACCATCTCAGTCAATAAATTGACCATGGGTGATGGGTCTCTCTGCTTCGACCAAGCGACAGAAGAGGAAAAAGTCGCTCAATATTTTTGCGCTTTAAGTCCTCCACCATCTGATCGGCTGCCATACTTTCTACCTCACCCCCGCCCTTCGAATCCTCGGAAACACCTCGAAATCATCGAGGACCGACATATGTTGCAGAGTGCCGATCCAATGAGGATTCCGAGATGCTCCCGGGTGAACCTCGTTGTCGTTACCGATGCCACCCATTCGAACAACGAGGCCCACCCATTGAAGTACACCTTTTACCGATACCACCCAATCGAAACGAATTTCACATTTCTTGTTTTGATCTGGAGGTCGAGTAGGATGAAAAGTCCCAAAGGAGGAAAAGGGACCTTTCAATAAACTGATATCGAAAAACGGTTTGTCGAGGAACGATTCCCTCGGATGTTTCTGAAGAAGGAACATGTTGGTGTGAATTTTTGGTGTGGAGAAAGAGGGGAAATCCTCCACATATTTATAGGGTTGGCCCATCCAATCCAACGGCTCTGAATTATTAGGTTCTACGGTCAAGATGTAATGCATTTAAGTAGCCGACTGTTACGCTACCCGAGGTAACTGACGCGGCCTATATCCAACGGTCAAAGGGAAGCCACGTTTAACGGCTGAGATTGTTCCCATTTAATGCGCTGACCGCTTCAACTACCTTGAAGTTTTAATGCTTTAATTTACAATTATGACATTACCCTGAGACTTCGAACATATCGATCTATCAGTTTACCAAAAGGACATATCTTTAGATGGAGGTTTGATCGACTTAATCCGACTAAACGATAAGATAAGCGACAAACAATCATCGAATATACTCAGATGATGAGGTGCCGATTAATAAGCACACATCAAAGTATATGACTTACGAACAGAATGGAGATACACAAATTAAACATGATCGATTAATGACAGAAAAAATTCAACATTCCTTAAAACATAAGATATAAACAACAAAATACGCCGCCCACACGCAACTCGATAACCAACAAACCGAGCTTTAGAGGAAATAAAAGTTTTTTCTTTTTTCAAACTCAAGGCCAAAACAAATGCCGTCAACAATCGTTATGGGTCTGAAAGTTGAGGAGATCAACATGATCGGAGGAAGTCGACTTGGGAACTTCACCTCCATGGTCGGCACTCTCAGCTCTCAGCTTGGCTGCTTGCAGCTCGAGCAGGAATCCAAATTCATGATCCTCAGGAACACCCTTGGAGTCGTCCTCTATCAAGAAATCCAAGTCGAGCGGAACACCATTTTCATCTGAAGTGGCGCTGAGCTTCGTCTCGTCGAAACGATCATTCAGGAAGCCGAGCGCCCTACACTGCTTCCAACCCTTCTCAAAGACCTTGGATAGATCGGTTCCGGATTGACGTTCAACAAGCTCCTCATAAACGACGCTGTTGAAGAATTCAGTAACGATAGCCTTCCTTTCGGCAACAGTTGCTTCATTGCGACTCTTCAGTCCTTCTTGTCGACCCAATTCAAAACTCTCTGCAACTTCATCCTTCAGCTTCGTGGCGAACTCTTGATCCTTCTGTTCGAGTTTTGCCTCCAACTTGGCAATGCGACTGTCTTTACTCGTCGCCTCTTTCTCCAGAACAGCCACCTTTTCAATGACTCCTTTCATCTTCTCCTCCAGATGACCAACCTTCTTCTTCAGATGTGAGCTAGAACTTTTGCTCTTCTCGTAACGCTTGCCCAGGCTATCATGTCGGGCAGCTGAAGAATAGATGGTCTGACTTAGCTGCAAGATTCGAAATTCGTACATTATTAATATGAATTAAAGGAAAACGTATCGTGTATCGATATCGAAAGAAGAATACCGAAAGAAGGAGAGACGCCTGCAACCGTAGGATGTCCGCATCATCTTTCTTCAGAAGTGTGGCGTGATCCTCGAAAGACACGGTCGACAAAAATTTCTCCCAGGCCTGAGGCGTGATTGAAGAATCCAAGATTGCAGAATTCATCATCGAAATGCCGGCTGTCCTCGACCCCAGCTTTCTTTTATGTTCCTCGAGAATAAACTCAAGGTTACCTCCAGCTGGGGCAGGGATCTCACTACTAATAGGGGTCGGTAGATCATCTACCCTAGCCTTTTTTGAAGAAGGGATGTCTTCCTGATCAACTTCAGCCGACACTGGCCTTTTTCCTTTGTCAATTTCTTGTTCTCCCTCCACTTGATGATTGGTCGGTGGAGGGACAGTGCTCGAGTGACCAGGAGGTTTCGAGGTTTTCTCAGTAGCAGTAATTGGAGACGGAGGCACAGGTGGTTTCACAATGTGTTGAGATTTCCATATCGATCTAAGGTAACGATTAGACATAGGGACGATGTCTTCTGCACAAACAAATATATTAAAAGAATATATCAATGTATTATATAAAGAAAACACAAAGAACGATTAAAACTACCTAAAATAGGACAATCGACAGGTAAGGGAGCCATCGACATTCCTCCTAAACTCAAAATTGGCTCCCGCAGAAGTGCGTTAGTATCATAAGTCGATTCCGACAACTGAGAAAGAAAGTCGGGCCCCCATGAGGGTTCGGGTATGTTCTTCAAAAGAATGGCACCCGACCTCCATTCGCGTGTCGTCCTCCATACGTAGTTCTCGGGGCCATGAACAAAGACAAACCTATTCTTCCAACCTTTCCCATGTGATGATTTCAGATCACTAAGAAACCTAACTTTGGGTTTAGACCGTACAAAATAAAAACATTCATTGGACTGAGGGGAAGGGCGGACATCGAATAAACCACAAAAATTAGCGACAGAAGCGGGTTGACCGACCGCTTTCATCACTATACAGAAGGCAATGATATAACCGATAGCATTAGGAACCAATTGAGTAGGGCATAAACCGAGACCATTAACTATCTCGATGAATTCATTTGCTAAAGGAAAACGGAGACCATTTTCCAGACTATCGATATGAAAGGCTCTATAACCGCTCGGAGGCTTATTCATCCTATCATCCGAAGATGGCATCTTAATACCCCAACCTGAGGGGAATTCATATTTCAATAATAACGACTCGTCAGACATACGTAGACGACATGCCGATATGGTACTAAATAAGTCTTTCGTTCGATGACGATCCGACTTAGACCCTGAAGGAATCATAACTTCCTTATTCGAACGCCTTACAGAATCTATCGACACACCTTCCCCTTCCCCGACAGATTCATTTCCTATGGACTTAGACCCACCAGACATAAATAAGAAAAAGAGATAGAAATACCTAAGAGGGAGGGAATACTCCGACTAAGAGGCTCCAAGCTATCGCTGATCGACAAAGCTCCGACAACCTTCCGCCCAAGACGTTTTTGTAAGTATGAACAGTTAAACTCCTAACGCCGTATATATAGGCGGGGATTCCTAAAGAGCGCGCCCATTGGCAAAATTGTTTGAATAGATGTGGCGGTTCACAATAAAGTAAACTGATTCAATACTTCGGCCCAATAACACTCCTTTCGAAGTAAGGAAATTGGCCCAAGTATTAGCCCATTTACAATATTAGAGGTCGATAATTCGATTAAGAACAATTAAGAGACAAATAAACAGTCGTATGTATATTTATCGATCCAGAATAACCCCCCAGCGATTAATAGATACAGTCAAAATGATATTCACATGGAACCCTACCCCTAAGTACTACATCCTATCTACGATTAAGCATCCGAACTCATGCGATCGAGCAGCTTCATATTCTTCCTCTATACCATCGAGCGCGGGGGGTTGACATTGCTCGTCGAGTGATGCTCCAATAACTGATGGGTCTAAGTTCGCAGTAAGGAAACCTTTGTTTTGACATTGTTTGATGGTCTTCATATGCATCTCGACCAGGGCATCTCCCATCCTGGCTTCAGCGAGGAAATCATAAACCGGAGATGCGAGAAACTCCTGGACAATCTCAAGACGTTGAGCAGGAGAAACTACCCTAGTTTCTGGTGGATACCCAGCACGAAGTCGATCAACTTCTCTGGTAGAAATGCTAAGCTGCTTCATAGCCTCATCTAGTGCTGATCTCGCTCCTTAATGGCGACATCGTGTTCGGCCTTAAGTTTTTCCAGTTCTTGTTTCGCGAGATCCGCCTGGTAGTAACCTTGAAACAGATATTGTGTTACCTGCGTAAAACGAAACAACTGATTTCCGGTACATGATTTGTTATCAATGTTACAAAGTTAATATCGAGAAACAGTACTTACTGCAGAGACTGCTCGCCCCGAGGTGTGTAAATTCTTTTGTAGCAATTTTCTCGACAACCACCTCTGGTCGCGACTGAAAATACCGTGAATGAAACTTCGAAAACCAGTATCCTTTGAATCTCGTTGAAGAACTGAATCACTGGGGCCTAGACCACCGGGATACTTATGCTCGAAATCGACCCATTGAGATATCGACCAATTGAGATCGACCTCGTCATCATCAGAGCTTTTGTCGCTGTCATCCTCAACGGGAACGACGGGATCATTTTCTGCCTTCAAAACCATCTCTTCTTCTCTGCGAGGCCTCTTTCCTCGCTTAATTTCGATTCGACGAGCCTCATCATCACCTACGCTCATCGCTCGGCCTTCCGCGCTAGATCCAGCCATGTCGCCAAAGCCTTGTGGCCACTTACGTCGATTCTCGGCCTCGAGAGCTTCCCTTTTCTTCCCTTTGGGCGCAATCATGGCGCCCCTAAGAAGGTCATCTAAGGAAGGATCATCGCCCCTCTTTTTGGATGGAGATAACCCACACGTTCGAAGACAGCGCTCTTGGGTGAGGACCTTCACATCCAGGCAGTACTTACGCAGATTCCCCAAAAACTGTGGCGACAGAGTAGATGGTGGAGGCATCTGCACGTTAATAGGGCCACTACGCCAGGACGATGTAATGTTCAACTTTTGACCTTTTGGTGGCCTAAGATACACAAATCGAGCTTTCCACCCTTTCCCATGAGAACTTTTGGCATTTGTCAGGAAACTATTCCTGTTCCCCCTGGACTTCACCTGATAGAAGCGCTTGCCCGACTTAGGAGACTCTCTCACAGTAAATAAACACCAAAAGTTGCCAAACGACGCCTCCTGTCTGAGAGCCTTCATGACGACAATAAACCCTAGGATCATCGACATGCCATTTGGGACAATCTGGGCAGGAACGACACCCAAATAATTAAGGATTGAAGCTAGCTCGGGAGCGATGGGAACTCGAAATCCACACTCCATCGATGCCTCGTGTATCGCTATCGTCTTCTTCGGAGGGTTATGCATTCGCTGTACCTTACTAGGAGTAGATAAAACCCAACCCTGACCGATCGAGAACGACGATAGCCAGGTCGGCAACGGTTTTTTATAATCTCCAGCTTGAATTTCCTGATAAGCCAGCTGCCTTTCCTCTTCCTCTTCATCATCGTCATCAGCATGACCACCACTGACAGGTATATCACCTTCGTTCCCCTCTTCTCAATTTTCTTCCTCACCAAAGACATCTTCGACAACATCTTTCACGTGAGCATTCTCCGGACTAGATACTTCACTTTCCGACATCTTTTGAATATCTCAGAAATGAAATCGATCAAACTCTTTCCTACTTGCTTATAAAGCTCCGACGTCAATGCTTTTTCTTTTTACAGTAGTGTAAAAGCACAGGATGAACAACCAACCTATATATAGACGCGAAAACTACCGCTTCATCAAAATTGCACACTGCCCCATGACAAGACGCGACGTTTAATCTTCCACCCCTAAAATGGGAATTTCCCGCCAATTTAAACCCTAGACCTGGAAGGCGCGAAAACATTGACACCAGGGCGGGAAATCCTGTTCCGATACTACAAGTTCAAGACCTCGCTTTACAATCAAACTCTCGAACTTGGGGGACTCCCACTGATACAAGCAGAATTTAAAATTCAACGATCACCACTTCAAAACTTCCAGAGTTCGACTTACGCTCGAACTCTAGAACTTGGGGGACTCTTGATGTACCAAGTCTTCGTCATTATAAACAACTATGAATCAGTCGATTAATATCGAGGGCCTCCCCTCTAGAGTTTACATCGATCATAAACGAATAAACTAACGTCGGCGTCGACATTAATCTCTTCGATTTATTCGACGTAGTGATCGACATTCTCTTTTAGTTAACCCGTTTTAACCCGTTTACAATCGGATCAAATCAAATACGGAGGGCCCATATTCGAACCAAAACGTCCAATCCTGATTCGACCCGGTGATCAATTCTGAAACTATAAATAGCCCTCATAAATGAGATAAAAGGTACGCACATTCCGAGTAATAAATACGCTCCGACCTATACCTTATCTCGATACTTACTTTAGCATCGGAGGGTTATCGCCGGGTAACCACCGGCATTAACCTCACGTAGTTGTCTTTGATTGCAGGTTAGGACCCTCTATACAAATCGAGGAGAAGCTTGATTGACCTGCTTATCCTCACATTGACGAGTTGTGAAATCCGAGACCTTGATTAGTAATAAATACCCTAACGATAACACGCTCATCACTATATAGCAACAACCATTATATATATACGAATACTGTCAGTAATACCTAATTATTACATACAAAGTAAATAAATAATGTTAATGACAATTACTTGCACAAAAAATTACATAAGCATACCAATTCCCATAATAATATTATCAAACTACCAAGTATCTCATGAAAACATGAGTACAAAATATTACCTGTTCAGACAAACCAAATACATACATAATTCATAAACACCAATTCATTAATTACATATTCATAGAGTTCCATTGCAAAATAAAATAAATAACCTACATTCCTGCAAGTACATCATATTTAGTTATCTAAATCTTCATCTTCAAAGATGCGTCTATGACTTATTTGATAAATATGATCATATGCATCTTCTTCCTTTGACATATACTGAATTATCTTCAGTGGTTTCAGAGTATTCACCTTACTAAAAACTCTCGGCACATCAAATGGCAGCCCATGAACATAAAGTCCATCTGAGTTAAAAACCATCAACTTCTTTTGTGCATAAATAGATATTTTGTACGTCCCAGCCGCCATAAGAAGGTCGAACATAGTACGAATATTCTCGTTATTACTAATAGTCCGCAAACCATCTAAGAATTCTGCATTGGGTACTTTATACCATAAACCCTCTGGTATGTACTTTCCCAACTTATAAATTACATGCACTAAATGACGCAGCCTAAATTTTGCTATGTCAATATTCATCATAATTGCCCCCGGGCTAGCTGTGTATTCCACTCTTCCACCATCCTTAAAAAAAAAAAAAACAACCCTCATAAAACAGATATAGCTCGCACTTCACCGCTCTCTTCCTTGTCTACGAATAAAAAAGTAAATGCTCAGCTATCTTATTTAAAAATGACAACACTTTTAAAACAAAACATACCTGAGATTCATCATATGCAAAAGTCCTTAGTCTAATTCCCCTTTGTACCTACATATATATGAGACACCTGCATTGCTATTGTGGAACTTAATAATTTTATGAACCTGTTCAAAAAAAAAAATCGATTTATCAACATAGTATGTACAATCTTGTTTTACAACTCCAAAATATTCAAAGACAAATAAATTTTAAACTGCCGAATACTTAACAACAAAAAAAGAAAACATGGAATTTCTCATTAACACACAAAAATAAAACATCATAAAAACCATATAAGAAATAAACAATTCATAAACCAAAGTCAAAAAAACGTAAAAATAACAGGGCAATAACAAAACTATTGGTAAAAGGAAAAAACATATGTTTTCTCTTAATACTAAAAAGTAATTACCTAAATTAATAACTACAACTACACATTCGAAATAAAAAAACAAGAACAGAGAAAAAATAAAAAAATTTAATTTGATCACTAAAAGAACCACAGACCTACAAATTTTAAAACACGAAATCTCTAATTAAGAATTTTTTTTCTTTTTCCTGTAATAATAACCTGAAAATATTATAAATACACTACCAAGGAAACAATAAAGTTCAGAAAAATGGCAATTAAACACACATACAACTGACTTATATCGCAAAAAAAAATATATATATAAACTTTCTTCGACCATACCTGCATAGAACTCTTCTCTTAGAAACTCAACCGGTGCAATCAAAGAGAGAATAAAGATAGATGACTTTTGATACTTTCTCCTACTTACACACTTTAAGTAAAAATGTTAATACCTATAATTGTAATGATTATATCACCCGCCTAAACCAATACCTATATTATTTTTTTATTATCTGCTCAATATTAGAAGCTTATCTCATTTAAAGCCGAAATACCAATTTTTTAATCACATAGAATAAAGTCAAATACAGATTTTATTTCTTAACACACTGCAAAAATAAATCCCAATTCTGAACAATAAAAATACAACATTTTCTTGGACTATAAAAACAAAGCCCAACTATCTTCTAATAATTAGTAAGTCTTAATTTCTAACCTACGGTTCACTAAATAAATACAAATTACACAACTAATTTTTGTATATGTTAGATAAAAATTTAGAATTAATATTAAAATTAAACGAAAATTAAAAAAATTTAAAATAAAATATGAATAAAGTTAAAGTATTAATATTCATTCACTTACCAGTATGAAACATTCTTATACATTCATTTTAGGGACAAATTCTTACCAAATTAATTTTTACCATTTACATACGCTTATTTTAAATTTTTTTTTAACTCTAATGTATCTATGCTGAAAAGTATTGAATATTTAATAATCTTACCTATAAAGATGAAATTAGTTTAAGTATAAATCTCTTTTTTTGGTGCATAAAAAATTATAACAAATGCACATTTACTAAACACACTTAAACTTTCACTTATTTAATATTACACGTTATTTTTCATAAGAAAAAAAAATATATATTCTTAACTACTAAAACCTTACATTGTTGATACTTCAGCTTCTATTTCATCTACTATTTCTTCAAGCAAATCAAACTTCATATTCCCATGTATTTTTTTATAAACAACTTCTTTTAGCATTGGATCCTCTATCAAAGCTCTTAGTTTCTCTTTAGCTTGGGCTCTATATGGTATATAACTGCATGAGCAATTCAGAACATCAAGTCTTCTCAAATTTGTCGATGAGTACCTTTGCAATATTCATTGTCTTGAAGACTCCGTTATTTCGGTCCTACAAAAAAAAACCTAAGTTTTTATTTGTTTCCATCATTAACTTATTAAAACAATAATTTGTATCTATTACCTTGCACTTTGTCGATTACTCAACGGCTTCCTTGTCTTCATAATACACATAACCGCATCCATTTTTTTGAATACACAGTAACTTCTAAGCACTATCCTTAGATTTTGTGAAAATTCCCCGTTTGTATGCTCATGAATCAACTCATCATTTAATTCTTCTAGCTCATCTTTTAAAAATTGTAAATAGCAACATGATGTACATTGATTATTTCTTCTAACGCCTTCTGGATGTAATGGAATGCAACATCCTTCAACTAAATAGTTTCCAGTCATTATTACTTCTGTTGGATAAAGATGAAGATGAAGAGCACTGAAGACAATTAGTAAAGGGAGGTTTTGATGATTTTCAAAACTTTAAAATATGCTAACTATAGGACAACTTAGCTGATATTCCTTAGAAGAATTTTGACTAAGTACAGAAGACATCAGACGAGTCAAATATTCAAGGTCCAGAAGACTACTGATCTGCTGAAGAAAATGAATCAGACTGATGAAGATCAGCCGACTCAAATCAGATTTGTTCAAGTTTGGGATCAGCTTTGTTCGCCATCAGACTTGCACTTCGTCAGCCAAGTGGAAAAGATCAAGAATTCGTCCCAACGGTAATAAATGCCCCTGGAAGTAATAAATGCTGAAGTACAAGGTTATTAAAGACAAATAATTGAAGAAATGCTTCGCATCAGCCTGGTGCATTTAATGCTGCCTGCAGAGAAGTACTGTTGACAGTACGGACAGTGTGCAGAGAGCCGTTCGCGGAAATTAAGGACCAGTATTCGAGGAATTTGAATTCTGTCTTTCTTCAACATACATTTTCAAATCTCAAGTATAAATAGCTGAAGAGACAAAGAGAAGAACAACAACACAATCTCTGAGAAGAAATCCGAAGCAAAATCTCTAAAGTCTCAAGAACAGCTCACTCACCAGCTATGTCATTTGTTGACTGAAGCCGAAGTTGAAGATCAAAGTTAAACACATTTTTCTGAGTGAAATCTGTTAGAGTGTTGTGAGGAGTGTTTATCCATCTGAGTGAAGTGATAAAACTCTGTAGAATAGGAGTTTCTTTGTGATTCCCTATTGTGAGCTTACGGCCATATTCATTTGTTGTATTGGCGTAAGTGGAGTGTACTAATTACTTTTTGTTTTTAGTATAACCCAAGATCTGTGTGACTTGGAAGAGTAGATTAAAGGATATTTACATCCATATAACCACTACAAAAATCTGTGTGTTTTTACTTGCATTTTTATTTGCATATTTTCAGATCTGCATAAAAGACTTGATAAAACTGTTTGAAAATTAGTTTAAAGGAGTTTACAAAACTGGGGATAAATTTTCAAACTACTCAGGTTACTTGTGAAAAACACTTTGAAAATCCGCTGCAAGTACTCTAAGTATTGAAACTGATTTTAACAAAATCAGCTAAGTAACTATCAGATAAGTGGTCAACAAGGCTATTCAAAGATTTGTTCGAGATCAGCCAAGGAAGTTACTGTTCTGTAACAGCTTAGTCTGTTCAGTGTTGATAAAAGTTTTAAAGTTGAAATTTGTTTAAAATTTGAAGAGGTCTATTCACCCCCCTCCCCCCTCTAGACCTCATCTGACCACTTGGGACCAACAAGTGGTATAAGGGCAGGTGGCTCATTAGAATCAGTTACCTGATCAACGAGCTTGATCCGAGTGTTTTTCAAAGGTTTTCAAACTTTTTCAAAAAGAGCATATTTTTGAAAACCTAAATTTTTTGAAAAATGGATTGTATCAGCCATGTTCCCCACATAGCTGGTATGAGCTTTGAAGATTGGAAGATCAGAATGGAGATCTTCCTAGCCGCCTATAATGACAACATGTATACATGTATCATCAAAGGTCCATTCAAATTCACCAAGACCTACAAAGTTGATGAAGTAGATATAGTGATGGAGAAAGACTTAACAGAGATGACAGCTGAAGAAATCAAGCTGTACAATCTGGATAAAGTTGGTCGTTTCATCATGACCAAGGCCCTTGACAACGACAGATTTGACAAAGTCAAGCACTGCAATACTGCCAAAGAAATGTGGGATAAGGTCCGTGATATGAGCGAAGGAAACGACGCCATAAAAGAGCATCAGCTGAGTGTTGCTCTGGAAAAGCTGGACAACTTCAAGATAAAGTCTGCGGAAACCATTGATCAGATGGATACAAGGTTTACAAGGACGCTGAATGAAGTGTTGAAGCTTGGAAAAACCTTCACTGATAAGGAGATAACCGTCAGAGTGCTGAAGGCTCTACCTCCGAAGTTCAACATGAAGGTGACAACTATGGAAGAGTCCAGGGATCTGGGAAAGATCTCGCTCACCGAGCTGTTCTCAGTACTAAAGGCGTACGAGAATAAACTGCCAAGAATGGGTGTTGAAGAAACCTCTACTTCAAGTCCCACAACTGCCCTGGTTGCTGCTGAAAATTCTAGAAGGCCAGCCTACAAAAGCAAAGACGTGGACTCATCTGATGAAGCCACACTACTCAACAAGAAGGTGTACACTGCTAGAGACGTTGCATTGCTGATGAACAATTTCAAGAAGTTCTACAAAACAAAAATGAAGAACAAATACAACAATGCTTCTACTTCTAACCTTAATTCTTCTTCTCAAGATAAAGATTCTTATAAATCTAAAATGATGTGTTATAACAGCAGTAAATAGGGTCATTTCATCAGAGACTGCCCATATCCCAAGGCTGAAAAATACACAGAAGAAGAGAAGAGAATCAGAAAAGAAAGAAAGCATCAGAAAGGCAAAGTGCTGATGGGAGAAGCGAAAAGCTAGCTGCTGTCTACTCATCAGATTCGGATTCAGAAACCTCTGATGAAGGATCTTCTGATGAAGAAAGTTCTGCTCTTCTCTGCCTGATGGCTAAGGAATCTGATGGCTCTGAGGATGATGAGGTAACTCCTCTTGATAATGAATTATTTAATTCATTTGAACAAATGATGCTTAACAATACAAGTATTGCCGAAGCATTTGCAAAGCTTAAGGAAGAGATGATATTTCTAAAAGAACAAAATATTTCACTGAAACTCAAGGCTGAAAAGCCAAAAGAATCAGATGAATATAAACAGCTTGAGCAAGAAAATGAGTCTCAGAAAGCTGAATGTGAAGTCCTTAAAGGAAAAGTAATGGAACTTGAGAAAACAATTGAGTCTCATGAAAAGTCATCTGTTGCATCCACTCATATGTCTAGTAAACAGAAGACACCTTTAGATCAGGATAAGTTAGAGCTGAATCATACTGGAAAATTTATATCAGCTGACAACAGTAAGGTCATCTTGTATGTTCAGACTACTAACCTGCTTCATCTGAGAAAGTGTTAAATGAGACGAAAACTCCTAAGGCTAAAAAGAGCAAAGAGCCTAGTATAGGAAAACAGACTGGTAAATCCAGACAGAAGAGTCCTAGGAAGTCTTTTGATAAGGTCAAAACCAATCAGACTAGTGATAAAACTAAGTCGTCTGTTAATGAGCAAGCATCTAGTAAACCAAAGAAGCATAAAAACAAGAAAAATCAAAATGCTTGGTATGAAAATGAGTCATATTAAGTGCAACCTGCTGCATATCCTCCTATGTATCATGCATCTCAATTTCCTACTTACCATGCACCATATCCTGCTCATCCAATGCATGCATATCCTGCTTATCATGCATCTTATTCTGCATATGAACATTATCCTTATCATGCTGATCATCAACAATATTACAAATCTGATGAACATGATAAAGGCAAAGCTGTTCATGCTCCTGTTGAAACTCAAAAGCCTAAGAAGCCTAAGACATCAACATCATGGGTTGTCAAAGGTGGAACTAATCCTTCAGGACCCTCTCAATAAGGGTACCTAAAACAATTTTATTTTGTTTTGTAGATAGGATTAGGAGTAGGAGTAAAGTAGAGAAGACCTGGTACTTGGACAGTGGCTGTTCAAGACACATGTGTGGAAAATACATGAGCTGACTGATGATGTTGCTATGGATGGTCAAAATGTGGCGTTTGGAGACATCAAGGAAGGCAAGATTGTAGCAAGTGGAAAGCTGAACAAGGGCAACATTGAGATATCTAACGTCTCTTATGTTAAAGGCCTCAAATACAATTTGCTAAGCATAAGTCAATTTTGTGACAAAGGATATTCAGTCATCTTCTCAACAGATAAGTGCTACGTTGAACAGATTGGTACAAAGAAGGTCATTTTATCTGGAAGACGACAAGGGAATGTCTACACAGTGGACTAGAATTCTGCTGACAAGAATTCAAGTGTTTGTTTGGTGGCATCAACACCAAGTGAAGTCAGTTGGCTGTGGCACAAAAGAACGAACCATGTGAATTTCAGTCAAGACCATCAACAGACTCATCAAGAACGATCTGGTAGAAGGAATTCCAAAGACCGTCATGAGCAAAGATAAGCTCTGTGACGCATGTCAGAAGGGTAAACAAATCAAGTCATCATTCAAAATCAAGAAGCATCAATCTTCTGGAAGAATATTGGTGCTGCTACATATGGACTTATTTGGAACCATTGATTCAATCAGCAATGGTGGAAAGAAATACTACCTAGCTATTGTGGATGATTATTCAAGATATACTTGGGTGATTTTCATGAAGAAGAAAAGTGAAACCAAGGAGCATCTTACAAATCTGATAGAAAAGATTCAAAATGAGAAGAGTATGAAAATACTAAAGATCAGATCAGATAGAGGGACTGAGTTTACAAACACTATTGTTGAAGAGTATTGTAATGCCAGAGGAATCAGTCATGAGTACTCTGCTGCCAGAACCCCTCAACAGAACGGAGTTGCTGAAAGGAGAAACAGAACTCTGAAAGAAGCTACAAGAGCAATGATAGCTGAAGCTAAGATGCCTCAAAGATTTTGGGCAGAAGAAACAAATATAGCATGCTTTACCCAAAACAGATGCATGATCAACAAGCACCAAAACAAGACTCCATATGAAGTTTGGAACAACAGGAAGCCAAACATTCATTACTTTAGAATTTTTGGTTGTAAATGCTTTGTTTTAAATAATGGGAAAAATCACCTTACTGGTTATGCAGAGAAGGCTGATGAAGCAGTATTTGTAGGATACTCTACTGTTAGTAAAGCTTATAGAGTCTTTAACAAAAGAACTTTACTTGTAGAAGAATCCATTCATGTAGTATTTGATGAACCTAGTCAATCTTCTGAAAAGAATCAAAGTGCTAATCAAAATATGTCTACTGATTTTCAGAAATGGAGTATTGAAAAGAATGAAGAATATGTTCCCATCATACTACCTGATCTCAACTCAGCTGCTAACTCAAGTGCTGTTCAAAATCACAGTGCTGATTGTCTAACAGAGGAGTTACAAATAGCTGATAGACCAGAGAATGTTCAACCGACAAGTGCTGTTCAAGACTACTACTAGAACTCCAACAGTAGTGTTGCAAGATCACAACAGAGGATAACATTAGGATTTGCAACCTGATCTTAGATAGCTCAAGAATCACCCACCAGAGCTGGTAATCGGTGATCCTTTGGATAGAGTAAAGACAAGGAGAGCTGCTGCAAGTGAAGCAATGTTTGTCAGCTTCCTATCTCAAATTGAGCCCAAGCAGATTGAAGAAGCTCTAAATGATTCAAATTGGATAGAAGCTATGCAAAAAGAGCTAAATCAATTTGAAAGGAATAAAGTTTGGTACTTAATTCCTAGACCAAGTCATCAAAGAGTCATTGGCACTAAATGGGTATTCAGAAATATAATGAATGAAGATGGTGAAGTCACCAGAAATAAAGCAAGATTAGTTGCCAAAGGGTATTGTCAAGAAGAAGGTATTGACT
This sequence comes from Penstemon barbatus, assembly GCA_003313485.2. NCBI lineage: Eukaryota > Viridiplantae > Streptophyta > Magnoliopsida > Lamiales > Plantaginaceae > Penstemon > Penstemon barbatus. The sequence goes on from CM064880.1 coordinate 52,680,113, forward strand.
TTGATGAAACTTTTGCACCAGTAGCAAGATTAGAGGCAATCAGACTCTTTCTTGCCTATGCTGCTCATAAGAATTTCACAGTCTATCAGATGGATGTGAAATCAGCTTTTCTCAATGGAGAATTGCAAGAAGAAGTCTATGTTAAACAACCACCTGGATTTGAAGCATATCAAGAAGAAGACAAGGTGTATCGTCTGAAGAAAGCCCTCTATGGACTGAAACAGGCTCCAAGAGCATGGTATGATACCCTATCTGATTTTCTTTTAATTAAAGGATTTCGTAAAGGTAAGGTAGACAAGACCTTGTTCACTATTGAATGGGAAAACATATTTTGCTTGTGCAAATATATGTGGACGACATTATTTTTGGTTCAACAAATCAACAGATATGTGATAAGTTCTCAAAGCTGATGCAGAACAAGTTTGAAATGAGCATGATAGGAGAACTTAATTATTTTCTTAGCTTGCAAGTAAGACAGTTGCCTGATGGAATATTCATCAACCAAGCTAAATAAACAAAGGATTTGTTTAAGAAATTTGGTATGGAAACTAGCTCTACTGCCAATATTCCAATGTCTACTAATCTTCGCTTGGATAAAGATGAAGATGGCAAATCAGTGGACATAACCAAGTACAGAGGAATTATTGGGTCACTGTTATACTTAACAGCTAGCAGACTTGATATTATATACTCTGTTGGGGTTTGTGCGAGATATCAATCAAATCCTAAGGAATCTCATCTCCTAGCTGCCAAAAGGATACTGAAATATCTTAAGGGTACTGAAGATTTGGGATTGTGGTATCCTAGGGAATCTGGATTTGAACTAATTGGATATTCAGATTCTGACCTTGATGGCTGCAAGATTGACAGAAAGAGCACAACAGGTGCCTGTCAGTTCTTAGGTAGTTGTCTGATCTCATGGATGAGTAAGAAACAGACTTCAGTATCCATATCAACTGCTGAAGCTGAATATATAGCTGTTGGAGCTTGATGTGCACAAATATTATGGTTGAAGCATCAACTAGAAGATTACAACATAAAAATCAGTGGAATCCCTATCTACTGTGACAATACAAGTGCAATCAGCCTTACTCAGAATACTATTACGCTCCAAATACTAATACACAAACACGCAAGTATACGGTCGTTACAAGTAATATAAAACGATAAGTACATACCGAGTATTGAATCCCAACGAATGGGTAAAAGGTGGGAATAAACGAATCAATCGACGGCCTATTTCATCTAAGAACGCTAGATACAAAAGGATCAAACCCAAATATTGATAAGGGTGATTTTATTTAACTACGAGCGATAAAGTAAATCTAACTACGAAAGCAAGTAAATGGGGAGTTAATTATGTGGTAAGGAGGATTCATAAGCAATTAGTTAAAACAGATAAATTATGCGGTTGTTAGGTCAGCTATGCAAATAATCCTAGATTTAATTGTTGTTTGTGAGTTCAAATTAGTTAAGTCTCCCTGTCGGTTTGACCTAACTCTACCAATCTACCCAACCTCTCCATCTCCGGATCAATAACGAACATCGCTGTCATCCGGTGCTCTAAGAAAAGTCCGAATCCACTAGAGGACTCTAAGGTGGGCCGTTGTGACCCGGGACCTAAGACTAACCCATATCCCCGAATAAAGAGAATCTAAGTTATTTGATGCATTTACGGACGAACCCATTATGCAAACACGGACCAAACTAGGTATATGACTATCCTAGGTTGAAATCCCCAAATCGTCAATCCCCTAACCTATGTCTAGGTTGCATTAAATGTAGATGGCCAAAAGTGCGATAAAACAATAAACCCAACAAATCAAACATAACCCAACATCAAACATAACTAATCAAACGATAACAAGGATTCGACAATTAATATATTATGCTCGTGCTTGCTATTCAAAGATTCACTGATGTTCGTATGTATCTTTCGATAGCATACCAACCTATCGAATTAAACTAATCCAATTTACGTATAAATGGAATAAAATCTAATCGATGTCATTTAAACTCAAACCTTAAACGAATATGAAATGACATAGGTATATGTATATCCTAAAATCGAATCACAATCCAAATTCATAATCAAATCCTCAAAATCACTAAATATAGCAATCAAGAATCAATAACTTTCATCTCCAAAGGTTGTCAAACCACAAGACGAACAATAAACACAAAATCGGATTAACGAACACAAATAAGCACCATACTACTCATCAAGACATCATTTAATCAAACAATAACATAAATATATATATATCCGGAGAATTCAAATCCACAATCATTCATCCAAAAAGGAAATAACAATATTCATCTCCTAATCATAAATAACTAAGAAATGGAAAGAAATCACCTAATCGAAATGGAATCGAGACAAGGATTCTCCTCCCTTTAATCACCACCTAATCACTCCCCAAGGGTGGTGACTAACTCACCCCCTTGGTGGAGTCTTCAAATACAAGAAAAACAAAGGAAAAAGTAAAGAGAGAAAGTTGAGGGAGGCTTGAGAGGAAAAGGGAGGCCAAGAGTGGAAAGATTGATGAAGTTGTAAGAAAATTGTGACCTCTTGAGCCTCTTAACCTAGGGAAACAAGACCAAAAAGTCACCTAAAGGGTTTAGAAATGCAAGTGGGGGAAAAGGGGGAATACAAAAAGGCCCATGTTTTTCCCGCAGCAAAAAACTGCTGTTAGCAGGGACCTCGCCGCGGCGAGCTTCCACCTCGCCGCGGCCAGCTTTGCCCCGTAGGTTTCCTGCAGATTTTCTGCTCTGCCGCACTTTCTTCCGAGCAGCATATCTTTTGATTCCGAACTCCGATTGCGGATCCATAAAGTCCATAGCGTAGCTAACTCACTCATCTATGACATATCCAAATTTCAGATCATTTGGATCATCCATGAAATATTGTGCATGTTCTAGTAAGCAGCTATCTACATTCTTCTACGATTTGCTTCGGGTTCTCTTTTCTTTGAAGCTCTTTCTGCGCAAAGGCTTGCATCAACGACCACCGAGTCTTGATTTGATGGAATTACATTGAATCATAACCTCTCGGACTTCTCTTTAGCCTTGCAAAATTCCCAAACCTACAAACAGAACAAAAACACGACAAAAAATGAAGAAAACAAAAGAAAACACACAACATCCCAACAAGGGACCAAAAACGCAAACGAACGCGAAAATAAGCAAAGCACACAAAACTCGAATCAAAGCAAGATATATGGGCTTAAAGAGATAGGCAATAACGACGTTCTAACGGCGTTATCAAATACTACAAGTTATTCAAGGACTAAGCATATTGAGATCAAACATCATTTTATTAGAGATCATGTGGAGAAAGGAAATGTCATGATAGAATATGTGTTTACTGAAAATCAGATTGCTGACATCTTCACAAAACCTCTAAGTGAGACAAAGTTTTCAACTCTAACAGCTGAACTAGGTCTACTAAAATTGGATGCCTAAGCTGAGGGGGAACTCATCAAAAGACTAAAGTTCAACATCATACACATCATATTTATCTTCAAGGACTAACTCTCAACAGACTAGTTAACTTATGAATTCTTAAAGTCAGGGGGAACGTGTAAGACTAGCGGTACTTCTGATCAAAAGATGAAATTTATTGATGACAGTTAGTTGAAGTTATGGTATCATCCGAAGACTTAAAGCTTGAAGATTGAAGAATTACTATCTAGCTTGATTGACAAACAGCCGAGGAAGGTTATCAGCTATTGACTTTCTCTGATAACAATCAGTCAACAGGACAGTAGTCCCATCAGATAAGTATTTATTTTACTCGTCTGATAACTTTTGTAAAAGCTTACTGTTTAGAACGTTTTATTTAAAAACACGCTTTTACAAGTGAGAAAAGAGCGGTACACATTCCCGCTCCTCACTTAATGCGATTTGAATTTGAAAAGTCGTAACTGACACAGCACGATCAGAACTGACAGAAACGGATCTAACGGTTAGCTGGTATCACAGAAACCGAAATACCCTAACTCTATAAATCCAGATCTGATCAGCTCAGTAGATCTTTACACACCCAAATATTCAGAGAGCACTTTTGAGCAAAATACCTGTAATTTTCTGCAAAAATTCTTCTTTTTCACTAACTTTCAACAGGATTAAGATGGCATCTAGTCAAGATTCTAAGGCTGAGGGGATGTAACTAGTTTACGAGTCCTATTACCAATCGGGTACTGCGTTAATGAAATAATTGCTGGAGAAGTTCAAATCGGCCTCCTTGGTAAACTTCATGGAATACCACGAAAGTCTGGTGTGGAATGATCAAGTCTTGGAGTACTACCGCACAGCAACTGTTGATTATACCACACAGGAGATTAAGGCCACTGTCGGAGGTAAATCCATAACCATTACTCCTAAATTACTTCATGAGACTTTTGGACTACCCAACAGAGGACGTCATGACGTCAATGTTATGACCGAGGAGAAACATCAACAATTCTGGGCAATCTGTGCCAAAAAGGGTGAGATGTTGACTGGCAACATCAAGAAGAAGAAGCTAACAGATGAATATCAGCGGATGGCTGATATGGTCTGCAAGCTGATTGAGAACTACACTTTCTCCCAGGATGTTGTGACTATGAAGAGGTTCAGTATCATGACTGCTATCTACTATGGACTGGAGGTGAACTGGTCCACAGTAATCTGGTACATCTTTGCAAATTTCTTGGACAAGAAAGGCAAGAGCAAGGCCCCTCAGATAAATCATATAATTACTCTCATCTATCTACTGTTCAAGATGGGCTGTGAGGTGACAAATGGGAAAGGAATTCACTCTAGAAAGGCAATGTCAAAGTACTTGCATGTTCTAAAAAGAAAGGCGGACGATGCTGATGCAGAGGAAAAAGCAGAGGAACCAAAGGAGGTTCCTGCCAAGAGGCCCAAAAGATTAGTCAAAACAGCTCAGCTGGCTGTTGAGACTCAAAGGAAGAAGGCTGCTGAAGAGCCTAAGGAGAAGGCTACAAAGAAATTGAAGAATGTGGTTAATATTGAAGCTAACAAGATTATAGATCAAACCACTGCTGATGTCAGGAAAATGTCTCCTGCATCATCTTCTCGCACTCCATCTGCTGAAGTGCCTGATGAGAATGTCTCTCACAGGACCAGAAGTCAATTAAGGGATACTGGTGCTTCCCAACATGTTCAAGGAAGACAGTAAGAAAGCAAATGACTTTTGTGGAAGAGCCCACTGAGCTGGTGGACTTAGTAAGAGAAAGCCCTCAAACAGCAGAGAGGCCTGTTGGAGCTGATGAAGCTTCTGTTTCTGAACAGACTGGCACGCAACATATTACTCAAGAAAAGCCAACAGTTGAGGTCACTAAACCTCAGGATGATCCAGATGTAATGATCATCAGTCCCATTGCAGCTGCACCTCTTGCATCTGCTGCTCCCCAACCTGCCCCTGCTGACAAGGGAAGAGAAAGATTCTGATTAAGAAGAAAAAGGTCTCTGCAGCTGATAAGAAGAAAAGGGAGGAAGCTGAGCAGAAAAAAAGAGATGAGCTGGAAGAACAGAAAGCTTTGGAACTTAGCAGGATTCAAGCTGCAAAAGACGAATCAAGAAGGAAAATGTCTGAAGCAGAGAGGAAAGCTGCTGAAGACGCTGAAATGGCTATGGTCATTGAGATCAGTAAAACTGATGCTCATGGACCAGTTCATGCTGGAGGCATCAAAATTGATGAGGATAAAGCAAAGAAACCAAAGATGCCTGCTGGTGAGGTCAAGCCAAAGGAAAAGTATGAAGTAAGAAGAGCTTTTGACATCATCAATGCTGATAAAGCTCTCTTCGAAAGGTTTGAAAAGGCCTTGGCGTATTATGACCAGAAGCTGATGTTGAAGACTCTGTTCACCCACGAGAAGCCTAGATACATGAAATGGATGGATTATAGATTGAACAGATCTATTGAAGAGCTTCAGAGTTGGAAGGAGTTAGCTGATGAAGAAAGACGGGTTCTAAATTGGCTAAGGACTGACTCTATTCAACAAGCCTTGGATCCTCACTTTGTATGGGATGCAATGCATCAGTACGCTAAAGATTATGCTACAGAGGAGGCCAAGATCATACAAAACACTTTGTCGGTGAAGAAAAGGAAGGCTGATGATGCTGTTGAAAGAGCAATCAGATTGCTGTGATGACTGCCTTGAAGAGATGGGCTGCTAGATCAAGATATCAGCAAGGTTCATCAAGTGAACCGCCTTTGCTGCCAAACATTCAACAGATCACCTTCGGAAAAGAGGTAAAAGATTAATATGAGGTGCCTAAGGTAAAGGATCCTACGCCAAGCTTGTGGCCTGTTGTGCGACAAATCCGTCAAACAACAACCTTTACTGATGATGGCTAAATCAATAGTAAATTCTTTGAAGACGTAACTGATCAGCCCAAAGCTGCTGATGAACCCTTGGCACTTGAGTGGAATGCTAAGGAGTCCAGAGCTGATCAGGAGACAGAATTGAAGGATGCCCTTGTCCATCAGGAGGATGAAGAAAAGGAAACAGCTGCCACTTCTGCTTCATCAAGTGATTTGCATTAATCACTGATGGAAGCCTTCCAGATGCTAATGGAAAATTCAATGAAGGAATTGGAAGAGAAAAACAGCACGCATATGAAGAAGTTGCAACAAGAGTTGGCAGAATCCAACAGATTACAACTTGAGAGTATGCAACTCCTTACTGCAAAAACTATCAAAAATTCCATTGATAGTTTTCCCATGCCAGAAGATCATTCCAAGCAGTTGCTGCAGAGCTTTGTTGAAATGAGCAGAAATGTTGAAGATGTGAAGGCTGATGTCAACCATCTTCATGCTGCGTTAAAAGAGCTGAACACAACATAGTTGATCTCACTGCAAACTTCATACGTGTCAGTGAAGAAGAGAAAGTAGTAAACGTTGCTTTGTTGCAAGAAGTGAGTAAAGGTGAAGCTGATATTCAAGAAGAGCTTGCCACAATGCAAATAAATGTTGACTGTTTAAATGATCAGAGTGACATCATCAGCACTACTCTCAATCACTTAACTGCTAGTCACGATGTAGTTAATCAGATCTTGAAAGCCTTATGTGCTGCCAAGAAGATTCAGTCTGCTACACTCGACCCTCCTATCAGACCTGCAAATGTCACCATTTCTGATGATGACAAAAAGGGGGAAGAGAAGAAGGAAGAACAAAAAGCTGATGAAACTGCAGCCATTGAAGCTGAAAAGACTGAAGCTACTGAAGAGACTAAGGCTGAAGAAAAAGTAGAAGGCAAAGATGAAGCTGCTGAAGAAGCAAAGGACAAAGCTTCTGATGGAGACAAATCAGAGCCTTATACTAAGTATAAGAATGAAGAGAGGATCAAGAGAAACGTGGAGGAGGCTGCAAAGGAGCAAGAAATAAAAGATAAAATGGAAGCTGGCAAGTCCAATTTACTCTTGGATGAAGATGCTGATGAAGATGAAAAAGATGATGAAGAATCATCTTATGAGTTTGAAGAAGTGCTTGAAGGAGATGATGAAGAAGCTGATAGTTAGTATAGACTAATTCTTTGTAATCAGTTCTTTACTTCTTTTTCAGACATCTCATCTGATCAGAAACTATACCTTGTAAACTTTCATCAAATTATCAATAAAAAGTACAAGTTTCTGTTTCCAATAAACTTTTTCTATCTCAGAAAATTTTGAAGATCAAAACTTTAGTATAGGTAAAACAGGTACTTAGCTGAAGTTTTGTCATCATCAAAAAGGGAAAAATTGTTGGATAAAGATGAAGATGAAGATGAAGAGCACTGAAGACAATTAGTAAATGGAGGTTTTTATGATTTCCAAAACTTTAAAATCTGCTAAGTGTAGTACAACTTAGCTGATATCCCTTAGAAGAATTTTGACTAGGTACAGAAGACATCAGACGAGTCAAATATTCAAGATTCAGAAGACTACTGATCTGCTGAAGGAAAGGAATCAGACTGATGAAGATCAGCCGACTCAAATCAGATTTGTTCAAGTTTGGGATCAGCTTTGTTCGCCATCAGACTTGCACCTTCGTCGGCCAAATGGAAAAGATCAAGAAGTTGTCCCAACGGTAATAAATGCCCCTGGAAGTAATAAATGCCGAAGGACAAGGTTATTAAAGACAAATGATTGAAGAAATGCTTCGCATCAGCCTGGTGCATTTAATGCTGCCTGCAGAAAAGTACTGTCGACAGTACGGACAGTGTGCAGAGAGCCGTTCGCGGAAATTAAGGACCAGTATTCGAGGAATTTGAATTATGTCTTTCTTCAACGGACATTTTTCAAACCTCAAGTATAAATAGCTGAAGAGACAAAGAGAAGAACAACAACACAATCTCTGAGAAGAAATCCGAAGCATAATCTCTTAAGTCTCAAGAACAGCTCACTCATCAGCTCTGTCATTTATTACTGAAGCCGAAGTTGAAGATCAAAGTTAAACACATTTTTCTGAGTGAAATCTGTTAGAGTGTTGTGAGGAGTGTTTATCCATCTGAGTGAAGTGATAAAACTCTGTAGAATATGAGTTTCTTTGTGATTCCCTATTGCGAGCTTACGGTCATATTCATTTGTTGTATTGGCGTAAGTGGAGTGTACTAATTACTTTGTGTTTTTAGTATAACCCAAGATCTATGTGACTTGGAAGAGTAGATTAAAGGATATTTACATCCATATAATCACTCCAAAAATCTATGTGTTTTTACTTGCATTTTTATTTGTATATTTTCAGATCTGCATAAAACACTTGATAAAACTATTTGAAAAATAGTTTAAAGGAGTTTACAAAACTAGGGATAACTTTTCAAACTACTCAGGTTACTTGTGAAAAACACTTTGAAAATCCGCTGCAAGTACTCTAAGTATTGAAACTGATTTTAACAAAATCAGCTAAGTAACTATCAGATTAGTGGTCAACAAGGCTGTTTAAAGATTTGTTCGAGATCAGCCAAGTAACTTTCTGTTCTGTAACAGCTTAGTCTGTTCAGTGTTGATAAAAGTTTTAAAGTTAAAATTTGTTTAAAATTTGAAGACGTCTATTCAACCCCCTCCCCCTTGGACCTCATCTGACCACTTGGGACCAACAACTTCAAACGGTATGTTCGCTATAACAAGATATATGCTGTATACAAAATTATTAGTATATAGCTTAATATCAAGAAAACGAATCATACTTATTATATATATCTAAAATAATATAACCTTACTCAAATGATAAGAAAGTCTCGTACTTCATATAGGAGAACAAATTTAGAACTTCGTGCATTTTAGATAAAATCTACATTCTATATTATATACTCAGTAATATAATGAATTTTGTCTGTATATGGTGTTGTAGATAAGATTCACAAGAAAAAAACTTAAAAATTAAAAACCTGTATTCTAGAGTGCTACATAAATAAAATTCCTCTTACATATAATTTATGTAAAACTTACCAAATTTAATACAAGTTTATTTTACATATCAATACAATACCACGTCTAGAAAAATACAATTTTTACATCGCTATTCTGGGAAAAAATGAAATTGGAATACCCATCTCCATTGGAATAATAGTAAAATCTTCTGTTTTCCATATGATCCAAAATAATTTCGGTTCATCATTCCTGCTTGTTGATAAAAAAACCATCAAATTCAACGTTCCTGAATTTCGATAACACAAAATTCGATGGAAAATTTGGAATGAAAAATATTATCATGGACGGAGCTTGTAGATCAATAATTTTATAGAACTTCATTTTAAATTCAGCTGGGTAAATATTAGACAAATTCCACGATATAATTGTACGATATGGATGTACGCTGCTGTTGTGTTTGTCGGCAACTGTAAACTCAGTAAGAAATAATCTTGAATAAGTATCTATTGGAACAGTTATTTTTAAATGCATTGCAATTATTTCACGCCCCACAATAATACTAGATAACGAATCTTTTTGTGCTTCAAAATACAATCCAACTCTTTTATCTTCTATACAATAAAATGTTGATCCATTATTTCCTGTACAATCATAATTTAATAAAATTTAATAATATTCTCTGAACAAATTATAGTGAATAAAAAAATGATAAAGATATTATCGGTAAATACATAAATTATAAAAACACAGCACTATTATTTATTAAAAGATTATTTTGGCTCTGTAAATCTTTTACTCAAACAATACAAATTAAATCTAACCTGTCCAAATAACGTGTACTTCTTTTGTCGTTTGTTCAAGAAGATTATGGTGTATTTGTCTTTATATAATTTGTACATTTGAAAAAAAGTTATATTGATGAGTCATTATTGCATGATACATATGGCATATAGAAATGTGAGCTTAGTGTCACTAATTGTCACATATGAATGCTAAAATAATTTTTTTTTTTCTTAATTAGCAATTGTAAAAATACTTAAAAAATTCTATGAATACATGAACCTGATTTTATAATCTTCTATAAATTAATAAATAACAATTTATTATTTTAAATATAAGCGTATTAATGATATAGATTATTTGAAACATACGATTATATAAAAGCATCAAATTTTCGAAACAAGATACTCATTTCACTACATCTTACAAACCATTTCACATTCCACAAAAATAAATTTCATACAAAATTATTGTATCCTCGATAACAAAGAATTCCGTATTTCGGTTCAAACGTACCAATTTCTTGTAAAAAATTACTTTCAATTACAATTTTTTTTAAATTTTATAATTAAAAAATCACATTTAAACTTTTCCTCAGGTGCATACATAAGTTAATCAATGTTTATGAAATATAGATCTAAACTCCCATTTTAAAAAACTTAGACTTCTTTGTTACTTTTTATACATTAAATATACTTACATATGTAGTTAAAAAAAATTCAAGTTTATTTACATAAACAGAAATCATCGAAACTATTTATATCAAACATACAAAAATAAATTTCATTGTCAAATAGAATTACAGCATACATCAACAAAAGATAAAGCCAAACTCAATTAAAAAAAAAATCATAGATATATATAAGCCAAATAAAACTGCATGTGTATTAATTTAAGGAATTGTAACGTGTCTGACACTGATTTATGCCACATATGACCACATGATGACTCAAATACTTTTGCATACATGAAAAGCAAATGTAACAACCTGGTTTAATAGCCTTTATATATTATAAAGTAATAAATATTTTCTTTTTACACAAGCCTAAATAAAAATTAGTTGTAAATAATGAATACTTAATAATTTCTTTAAAAAATTTGTAAAAAACCTATTTATAATTAAACTAAAAAAAATTAAAATGTATTTTTTAAATATGTAATAGCAGGTGTTGGTCTCAAGTGGTCAGATGAGGTCTAAAGGTGGGGGGGGGGGGGGGGGGGGGGGGGGGGGGGGTTTGAATAGACCTCTGAAAATTTTTAGACTTTAAAAACTTTTCAGTCGTCTGTCAGCAAACTAAGCTGTTATTGATTAGTAAACTGACTAAGCTGATCGCGAACAAATCTTTGAACAACACAGTTAACCACTTCTAGTATTACTACTTAGCTGATTTCAGCAAACTTAGCTTTAACAACGGAATACTTGCAGCGGATATTTTGTAAGTGTTTTTATCAAGTAAACTTGTAGTCTTTTAAAAGATTTGTCCCCAGTTTTAACAAACTCCTTTTCAAAAATCTTTCAACAGTTTTTCTAAAGTGTTTTATGCAACTTTGAAAATATGCAAGGAAACAATGCAAATTAAAACACAAAGAATTTTTATAGTGGTTATATGGATAAAAATCTTTTAGTCCACTCTTCCAAGTCACTTAGATCTTGGGTTATGCTATAAGCACTTAGTTTACAGTATACTCTACTTACGCCAAACAACACATTAATGTGGCCGTAAGCTCACAATAGGATATCACAAAGAAAACCTATCCTCTCAAGTTATATCACTCACAAAGATGGATCTACATTCCTCACAACACTCCTTTACAGTTTTTCACTCAGAAAAATGATTAAGCTTGAATCTTCAATTTGGTTCTGTCAACAAATGACTTCGCCAGGTGAGTGAGCTGTTCTTGAGACTTAGAGAGATTTTGCTTCGGAAATTTGCTCGGAGTTGTGTTTTTCCCTTCTTCTTCAGTCTCACAAACTATTTATACTCCAGGTTTAAAAAATGTCCGTTGAAGAAAGACATAATTTAAATTCCTCGGGTACTGGTCCTTAATTTCTGCGAACGGCTCTCTGCTCTGCAGCAGTACTGTTAACAATAATTTTTGTCAGACATCATTTAATGCACTAAGCCGATACGAGGTTTTCCTTCAATCATTTGTCATTAATACCCTCAGTCTTCAGCATTAATTACTCCAGGTGCATTTATTACCGTTCGAGAGACTTTCTGATCATCTTCACAAGGCTGATGAGTATCACTAATCTGATGATGAACTAAGCTGATCCCAAACTTGAACTAATCTGATTTGAGTCGGCTGATTTTCATCAATCTGATTTCTTCCTTCAACAACAGATTAGTTGTCTCTTGCACCAAATGAATTTTGACTTGACTGATATGTCTTTTAGCTTTGATCAAAATTCTTCCAAGGGATTTTTACTAAGCTTTCGTAACTTAGCTGGTTCAGATGTTTTGAAAATCATCAAAACCTCTCTTTAACTTCTAAATTACTTATCTTCTGATCTTCATCTTCATCCAATGATTTTCCCCTTTTTGATGATAACAAAACTTATCAGCTAAGTACCTGTACCTAGACTAAAGTTTTATTCTCAATTATTTCTGTGATAGAAATTATTTGTTGGAATAAAAACTTGAACTTTCATTGATTTAGAATTTGATTACAAGTTACAAGTTTTCAAAAGATGAAAAAGTAAAGACAGTAAACTGATACACGAAAATATAGACTAGTGATCTAATTCTTCATCAGTCACTTCTTCTTCAATCTCTATGTACTCATCTTCATCTTCATCATCAATCTCACCATCATCATCATTGGCATCATCAACAAGAAGATTCTTTTGAGCAGCTTCCATTTTTTGTTTACGTTTAGCTTCTTCTGCTTCTTCAACCCTTCTTTTGATGCGTTCCAAGTTCTTGTACTTTACAAATGGATCCAGTTGCTCCTCAGGTCTATCCTTAGTTGCAGCGAGTTCTTTATCAGACTTGACTGGTTCCTTGGATTCTTCTCTTTCCTCGTCAGCAACTTCTTTCTTTTCATCAGCAGTCTTTTCTTCAGCGGCCTCTGCTTTATTTTCTTCATCGGCCTTTTCATCAGTTTCCTTAACTTGCTCAGGTACGGGCTCTGTTTCCTTCTCAGCAGCTTTTTCTTTAACAGCAGAGTCCTTTGCTTCAGGTACTTGAACAGTTTCAGTCACTGGAGCTTATTTTCCTTCATCAGGTACTGACTTCTCTTCCCCTTTTTTGTCATCATCAGCAGGGAGGAGATCAGCAGCTGGAATGTTGATAGCAGTGCAGATCCTTCTGATGTTTTCATCCATTATGGTCAGGTGAGATGTATGATGGTTAAGTGTAGAACGTAGAGTACCAGTCTGATCATTGAGATAGTCCATGTTGAGTTGTAAGGTAGCCACTTCATTATGAACTTTGGTGGCAGTTCCATCTATATGTCTTACAAACCCAAGCCTCTTTTTAGTTTCAACATCAGCTAGCTTGGTGATAAAGCCTAGGACATCAGCAATATCTCCTTCATGTCTTTTGAGAGCTGTGTGAAGCTGATTTACATTAGACTTCACGTCTTAAATGTTTATGTTCATGTTGATCAAACTTTGAGTGAGTTGAAGAGAATTATCTGGAGGAAAGTTGTCAATTGCGTCCATAATCAGTTTCTTGTTTTCCTCCTGTAGCCTTCTGTTTTCGTCTTGTATCTTCTTATTTTCTTCTTTCGTCTCCTTTATCAGCTTAGAGAGTCTATCTTCCAAGGTTTGATCTAGCAGTATCTGAATGGATTCCATCAGATCATAGTGCTTGTCGGCTGTTAAATTGGAAGTAGAAGCTGATGGTTAAGTCTGATGAACTGAGACCTCTGCTGAGTCTTCATCTTTTTATTCTTCATTTTGTTCAGGTTCAGCAGTCTCCTGAACAGTTTCGTGAACAACAATTGCTCCAGCGGTCTCTTCAACCTTTTCTTGAACTTTAACTTCATCAGGCTGGTTAGCTTCTTGTTGAACAGCAAACTGTTTTCCCACCTTAACAGTTTCAGGAGTTCCATCATCTGATATCTTCATAGTCTAATGGATGACTTTAGTAATCTGAGGCATTGTTCTTTTAGCAGGTGCCTTAGTTACTTTCTCCTGATAAGTGCTGATTTCAGAGCCAAAATCAATCTGTTGCACACTTGGCAGTGATGGCAGTTCACTTGGAGATCCCTTGAAATACCTTGATCGTTCTGACCATTTCTCCAGAGCCTGATAAACAGCAATCTTCACTGCCCTTTGAACAGGGTCTTCACTCCTCTTCCTCTTTGCAGCCAGTGAATCCCTTATTTTAGTGGCTTCGATGGCCACTATGCCCCTTGCATAACTATGGAAGACATCCCTCACATGATTGTTGGGATTCGGTAAGATAAACAGCCCTAGGCACAGTGGAATTTAAAATTTTATAGGACCTCTTACGGAATCTTGCCAGGATACTATCCTAGGGGTATATATATGAATATTAAAATGACAAGAATAATTAGATCCAAATTATACCTGTCTCCTTGCAAATCCAAGTAGCTAGGCAAAGTTGCATTTGCTCCCTCGGATGTGTCGATCCAAAGCCCTGCTACTAGCGCCCAACGTGTTGCGCCTCTACGAGTTGATACGCCACAATATCACGAAAATTAATATAACCTAATCGACTAGAATATAAGGTATATTAATATCTAGGATCTAAGAACGACTTTGGAACTAAAATCGAAAACGAAAAATTCTTCCTAGAAGAAAAAGGGTTTGGCCGATTTGTGCAGGAAGAGGGAGAGAGAATTTTTGCTCTTGCTCAATTTTGCGTAGAGTTGTCTGTGAAAAATAACTACAAGTTACCTACTTATAGTTATCTCCCTTAACCAAGTCCTATTAGGACTAGGACCTTATTCTCCTACATGGGCCATGGCCCTCTTTAATTAGAAGACTACGTCTTTCAATTAATTCATGGCCCAGTTAATTAATTTGATCAGGCTTTATTTGATCTCCCAATTAAATAGCCCAATTAATTAACTAGTCTCCCAATTAATTAAATCAGACTCTAAGTCTATTTAATTAAATCCTTTCTATAATTAATTAAATTTAACTTAATTAATTAATTCACAAATTAAATTCCAATTTAATTTGTGATCCTGATCCAATTCTAATTGGATCCTACTTTGTTCCAATTGGGTCGACCCAGTCAACCCACTCATTATAATCGACCCAGTCGATAATTCACCCAGTCGACTCGGTCGTTCTTATTTCCTCGCTTTCGCTTCATGTGTATTGTGTATGCCCCGGTAGGTTCACCACATAATTGGTCGTGGGTTATAATTAAATATCATTTAATTATTCGAGTAACATATAAACTAAATCAATCGAACACTCTGTCGATAGATCATTAAAAAATTAGCACCCCTGCCAATTTAGGAATTCTCTCACACTCCAGGGTGATGTCCAGCCACAAGCCCATGGAGCCCAATCACTGGTGAATTAATTCAGTGAACCTTTTAACTCATTTACAATTTCCGTATACGACATAATCTCTCCATCAATCAATTTCCCAGTCGAGACTTAAGGGTATGGTCTTTCATCGGATCCCCTTTTATTTTATCTTGACCTTATGTATTCTGATCTCGAAATAAATTCTCTTTGACTTAATCTTTATGAGCTACTTACATGAAGTCGTCAGATACCTTAGCCAAGGATTTTATCAAAATTAATTTCTCACATAAATCCATAACATAATTTCTCATCCTATCTAGTCGGGTCAATGGATCCTTTGTTGATGATATGAATCTGCATACGAGTTCCTCCATACCCAACATGAGTTCACAAAGACATTCTGGTGATCTCTAGTCAGTCGGAACTCACATCAAAGCATGAACGTTCTCGCACCAGATAAACCCTATCACCTCAAGTAGTTAGGGATCGTTCCTCATATACTATTATAAATTGGAATAACTTGAACCCCGATATGCGACTACCGCTTCCATGGTGAGTTATTTCCTAATTGGGGTATTCAGTGCGCTTGACATCCCAGCAAGCCACCGACTTATGTGTATCGACTATCCCAGTCACGCTCGTGGACCCTAGCATCCTCCAGTTCATCGGAGTATACACAACAGTGAGAGTCTAATCTAATCCAACGATGTCCTATCTCGATTGGATTCTACGATTCTTGAATATGTTGTAGATCACGGCCTTGGAGATCAGTCCACGGGTTGTCCCATAGCCCTGTGATCTAAGGACTTCTATCCTTATGCGTAGATAATTATTACATAAGATAAAGATGACCATTTCGAAATTGAATAGTTCCTTATTTATTACAATAAATGCTAGCCATACAACTGGCTTGCAGGACACTATTTCTATCAATCTCCCACTTGTCCTAAAGCTAGTCTTTTATGTTCTTGAGTCCCATCTTATGCAGATGTTTCTCAAATGCCTTTTGAGGCAGAGGCTTCGTTAGCGGGTCCGAGGTATTATCTTTTGAGTCGACATGTTCCATCTTAATGTCTCCTCTACCAATGATATCTCTTATCACGTGGTATCTTCTTTGTACGTGCTTGGATTTCTGATGAGATCTCAGCTCCTTTACTTGCGCTATTGCTCCATTATTATCACAGAAGATAGTAATGGGCTCAGCGATGCTAGGTATCACATCCAATTCCTGGATGACATTCCTCATCCAAACACCTTCCTTTGTTGCATCACACGCGGCAATGTATTCTGCTTCGGTGGTTGAATCTGCGGTAGTGTCTTGCTTGGAGCTCTTCCAGCTAACCGCACCACCATTGAGGCAGAACACGTATCCAGATGTCGACTTGAAGTTGTCTACATCACATTGGAAGCTCGAGTCTGTAAAGCCTTCCAATTTCAATTCTCCACCACCGTATACCAAGAACAATTCCTTAGTCCTTCTCAGGTACTTCAGAATTGCCTTTACGGCTATCCAGTGCTGCTCACCTGGATCAGACTGGTAGCGACTTGTAACGCTTAAAGCGTACGCTACGTCTGGTCTAGTACATAAAATACCATACATTATGTTTCCTATTGCGGATGCATATGGTACTCGAGACATATTGCTTCTCTCTTCAGGCGTCTTTGGGGCCATAGACTTACAGAGTGCAATTCCATGTCTCATAGAAAGCAATCCTTTCTTGGATGCTTCTCCTAAATCCTTCATTGAGAATTGTGTAGATAATTATGCTTTAGTTTCAGACAAAACCTTTACATTGTTTCCGATGAGAAGAATGTCATCAACGTAAAGCACTAAAAATTCAATTGTACTCCCATTGATCTTCTTGTACACGCAAGGTTCGAACACGTTTTTGATGAATCCAAAAGTTTGGATTGTTTCATCGAAATGGATGTTCCAAGTTTGGGAAGCTTGCTTCAGTCCATAAATGGACCTCTAGAGTTTGTACACCTTGTGTTCATCTCCTTTGGATGCATATCCTTTTGGTTTCTCCATGTAGATCTCCTTGTCAATGTCCTCATTGAGAAAGGCAGTCTTTACATCCATCTGCCATATCTCGTAGTTATACCATGCAGCTATGGCCAGCAAGATCCGAATGGACTTAGGCATTGCGACGGGCGAGAAGGTCTCCTCAAAGTCGATTCCTGGCCTTTGAGTGTATCCTTTTGCCACTAGTCGCTCCTTGTAGGTTATACCTCTCCGTTCACTCCAAGCTTTAGCTTATAGATCCACTTCCAACCCACGGGAGTCACTCCCACTGGTGGATCTACCAAGGCCCAGACCTTGTTTGAGTGCATGGAGTCCAATTCGAATTCAATGGCTTCACGCCACTTTCCCGAGTCTATGTCCAGCATAGCCCCTTTGTAAGTCCTTGGGTCGGTCAGAGACTGACCAGTCTCATGCAGCAGACTGTAGTACCTCTCGGGTTCCATACGTTATCTTTTTTACCTACGAAGTATCGGTGTACTTTCTGGTGCACTTTCATGCTCATGTTCTACCACTGCCTGAGGCAATGGGTCAGCTTGATCGACCTCTTCGGCCTTTTCAGCTTCAGTGACCTCATCCAGTTCTACGTTATTTTCCTTTTTTGTCCACCAAGAAATCCTTCTCCAAGAAGTGTGCGTTTCTTGAGACAAACGTGGTTTGTCTTGTAGGATCGTAGAACTCGTATCCTATTGGGTTTTCTGGATACCCCACGAATTTGCACAAAGTGAATTTAGTTTCCAATTTATCTCCCACTAGCTTTTTAACGTAAGCGGGAGATCCCCATATGCGCATGAATGCGTATGAGGGTGCCTTGGCAAACCATAATTCGTATGGTGTCTTTTCTAGGGATTTAGAAAGTACCATGTTTAGTGTCTTTGTTCCCGTGAGGAGGGCATGTCCCCAAAATAAAAGAGGAAGGTCAATGGCACTCATCATGAATCGAACCATATCCATCAAGTTTCGATTCCTTCTCTCTGCTACTCCATTTAGTTGGGGTGTTGCAGGAGGAGTCCATTGCGATAGTATTCCATGCTCTACATGATAATTTAGAAATTTGTTACTAAGAAATTCTCCACCTCGGTCAGAATGAAGAGCCTTTATCGTATGACCAAGTTGATTCTCTACTTCTATCTTGAATTCTTTGAATCGCTCAAAGGCTTCAGACTTGTGTTTCAACAAGAACACATATCCATAACGACTATAATCGTCAGTGAAATTGATGAAGCAATCATGGCCACCTCGGGCGCTTTTTCTTAGTGGTCCACATACGTCAGTATGTATTAAGTCCAATGTTTGCTAGGCTCGCTCAGGGTTTCCCATAAAAGGCAACTTAGCCATTTTACCCTTTAGACATGGTTCACATGTTGGCATTTCACCAATGCGATTGATTTCAATCGCGCCAGAAGATGCTAACTTTTGAATCCTTGACTTAGATATATGTCCAAGTCGGGCGTGCCATAATTGGGCAGATATTTCATTATCTTGTTTCCTTTTGTTTTGTTGTACGTGCATAACTAACTTAGGTGGTTCAACGGTATATAGTCCATCCTTCAATGTACCAGTGAAAAACAAATTATCATTCATGAATAACGAAAAGGAACCTTCATTAATTGTAAAATTAAAACCTTCATTATCCAAAACATGAATAGAAATAATGTTTTTCACCAAACCAGGTACATAAAGAACGTTCCTAAGGACTAATTTATTACCACCTAAATCTAACTCCACTTCGCCAATGGCCTCGGCAGCAGCTCCAGCTCCATTGCCAAATCTCAGGATCCAATCCCCGGGCCTAAGTGGCCTTGTTGCTCCCATCACCTCTAAATCATTACAAAGATGAGAACCACAAGCAGTGTCTAGCACCCATGATGCACAATTAATTGACAAATTAACA
The DNA here is from genome assembly GCA_003313485.2 of Penstemon barbatus. Lineage (NCBI taxonomy): Eukaryota > Viridiplantae > Streptophyta > Magnoliopsida > Lamiales > Plantaginaceae > Penstemon > Penstemon barbatus. The sequence goes on from CM064880.1 coordinate 52,699,628, forward strand.
TCAACAAGGAATATACCTTTCGAGCTCTCCAAGAACTCTTTGCAGTTCCTCTTCCAGTGTCCAGGTTTCTTGCAGTAGAAACATTTTTGTTCACCAGACGAAGCTTTAGGCTTCTTTCCCTTCCCTATGGGCCCAAATGGTCCTTTGCCTTTGCTTGAAGAAGCATTTCCTTTCCATTTCCCTTTCTTTGTCCTTTTGGACTTGGATTGGGTCGAGGTAGCAACCATCACTGGCTTCTCTCTTTTCATGGAAGCCTCGGCAGTGGCGAGCATAATAGCCAGCTCGTGAAGTTCAACATCCATCTTGTGCATGTTGTAGTTCACTACGAATTGCTCGAATGATCTTGGCAACGACTGGAGGATTATATCTTGGAAGTAGGTCTTGTCCATCTTTACATCAAGATGACCAAGCTTTTCAATAAGCCCAATTATCTTGATACAGTGAGATCGAACATCAAGATGACCAAGCCCAATCATCTTTACATCAAGATGACCAAGCTTTTCAGAAGCGAGAATGATCTTAAGGTTCCTGACCCAGTTATGGAAGTTGGGTCTAGTTAATTTGTTTTGTTCAAGTATGATGGAAATCGGATTCTTAGACATTATATCTACAAAATGACGAGAGAAGAAATAAATACGCGAAAGATCAATTCAAAATGCACAATTTACAAACATGGTTTTTATTTGTAAATTACTCCTACTATTTTAATCAAAATCTTATGCCCCCACATAAGTTTCGGGAATTTAAAATATCCTAGCGGGCTTAAGGCCCAAATGCAATCTCCTAGTACCCACGACTCGTTGGCCATACTATTTGATTCACTTGGTGGTCGACTACATCGTCGGTTAACCATCGTAGCTAACCTTTAAGTTCATTTAGCCTCGTTTTTTGATATGGACCCATAACTCGTGAGACATCCATACTTACTAGCGTTAAATCATGTCCAATACTCGTGGAGAGAAATAGTTCAATCCTAGACGCCCCACGACTCATGAGACAGCGCCTAAAACCTTGCTATCCCCTCCCTTGGCACTTACTAGTGCATCGAGGCAATAGACATATCATCTTCTTATAGCTCGACCCACGACTCGTGAGACATCGAGATATATTCGTACAATATGCCTAAGACCTAATAATTGGATAGGCTCGGACCATAGAGACTATTCATATGCGCCCGTTATACGATTTAATATTCTAATTGAATTTTAAGTTCAATTGGAGGTTTTAAGTTTTTCTTGTGCGAGGTTTCATCAGATTGTGCTTTATCTTGTTTACGTGATCTATTCTAAGCATGCAAGACACACATCAAAAAATATAAGTAAACATACATCACCTAGCAGGATATGATTGATCGATTGCCCATCCTATGCGATTCACCACGAGCCAAGTGATGAATCAATTGGTTAGTATAGGGTGGAAATTAAATGTCATAACTATTACAATTTTCAAACCCATACATCATGGGCCTTCTTGTAATATCCAGCTTGATTGGGCCTCCATGTAATGAATTGGGCCTCCACGTCCTCCAAGGTTATGGGCCTCCATGCGGATCTCCAAGTCTTCATGAGGTCTTCTCGGCTCCAAGCCTAATCTAAGCCTAGCTTACAATTTAAATGGTCCTATTCTATTATATTTGTTTGCGCAAGCAAGGGCACCAATCAGGCCCGTTTAATTACAACCCATAAAATAAATAAACAAAAAACTACACAGGGCTTAAGGGCAAAATCGACCACTCCACATATTCACTCAAGAACATGCATAAATTCACATAAGGGCATAAATGTAGATTTACCGGCTCCTTTAATTTTAATTCATAAAAGTTATCTAAGTTAATTAATTTTGAATTAACAATTAACCTCTAAGATTAATTAACTCTTACTTAAGTTCTAAGTAATTGTTGCGTTCCAAATACAAGTACGCAAACACGCAAGTATACGGTCGCTTTCAAGTAATAAAGTGGTAAAGGGTGTCGAACCCATGAGGAATCTAACGAATAATTATCAAGATCTATTCTAATATCTTACGCGAACTTATGTGATTAAAAGTAGTTGGTTTGTAGTTTGTTTGAACACATAAAAGTGAATTAAATAAAAACACAATACGTTGATTCGATTAGATAAAGGTTCCTAGATTTCCATGTCACTAAGAGTGATCCAATATCGAACGATTCACAAATTAACGACTAAACTTATGTTTGTTGTTCAAGATTTCGTAATCTATTCATACGTATCTTTCGATATCGTACGAACCTACCAAAGTAAACTAATCCAATTTATGTCTAAAAGGATTAAGCTTAAATGATGCTTTAGTTCCCAAACCTTGATAGAACATGAAATGACCTAGGTATATTCCTATCCTAAAATCACATCACAACCTAGTTTCATAATCTAATCTTTAATCTACTATGTCTAGCAATTAAAGATCAATCAATTTCATCCTATGGTTGGCCTAACCACAAGTTGACAAAGGCTCAAACCAGATTAACAAACATTTGTAAGTATAGCTACAATCATAAACTCATCATTCAATCATAGATCAATCAAAGCTTCATGAAAACCAAGGAGTTAAATGCTTAGCTACTCATATTGATCAATAACATATTCATTACATTCAAAATATTCATAATACAAGATAAATATAAAGGTAGGAATAAGCTTATGTAAATGGAAGCCACTACAACTCTTCTCTCAAGCTTCTTTAGTCTTCCAACCAAAGCTCCAAGCAAGAACTCTTCTTCTTTTTGATGGAGGCAAGAGAAAAATCTTTTTCAAGTATTTTGTTGTAAGTTGCAAGAGTTGTGAATGAATTCCACCTTCTACCCTTATAACCTAGCAAACTATCACCCACTCATGCCTAAATTGCCCCAAAAACTATAGCAACTTAGGTCAAAATATCCCTAAAGGAAGGTTCTAATTACAAGTGGGGAAGAAGGCAATGTACAAAAAGGCCCTCAAAGACGCAGAAAAACAGAGCAGACCTCGCCGCGGCGAGGTTCTTGCCGTAGGCAAAATCCTTTTTCCTGCTACCACCTCGCCGCGGCGAGGTTCTTGCCGTAGGCAGACTTCATTTTCTGCCTCCACCTCGCCGCGGCGAGGTGAGGTATGCCCATCTACTTGATTTCTTTTGACTTTTAATATCGTTAGGCACTTCCCGCGGTCGATAGTGACTTGCCATTCGCGCACGAAATGTTCCGGAAGTGCTTCAATGCGTCAAATCCTGCAAATCACCGACAAACAAAGTAAAAACACGAACAAAACACGAAAAACGAACAAAGGCCAAACATAGGGCCAAGAGCACAAAAGACGCGACAAACACGCAAAGACACATGAAAACTCGGATCAAAACAAGATGTTTTGGGCTTAAAGAGATAAGTAATAACAACGTTTTCACGGCGTTATCAACACCCCCAAACTTAAACACTTGCTCGTCCTCGAGCAAAGAAAACAAAACAAGAACTAAACAAGTATGCTTGAGATCAAAACGCCAAAGCTTAACACTTTCGAATTATTCTTAAAACAAACTCCACGTGTGTGTGTGATGGCTTTTGGCTAGATTCTATCTTAGGTGAATAATTCCCGATAGGTCAAAATCATCGGTTCTATATGCAAGGACTTCTAATGTTTAACAAATAATCCCTCCTAGCCTTAGATTGCAAACTTAACGTTCAAATCACTTCACGACACTAAGTTATAGGAAATTTAAGAGTGTTGTCCCTTTTCTTGAATTATTGACGATTTTAGTTCCTAGCTCTTTTCTCACCAAACTTTTGCTTTTCTTCTTTTGATTTACAACGATAACATAGCACTTTGTGCTTTACGATATTACAATACAAAACTAACACAAATCATGATGATTGTTAACTTTTTGGGCTACTAGCACCATTCCAACGAAATAGAGTAATTACAAAAATTGATTCATGAATTTCATCGTTTGAAGGCTTTGCCTTTCTTTTCTCTCATAGAAGTGCATACATTTTAGCAACTTCTCTACTCGTTTCTTTTAAGAGCTAGGTGTTCAAAGGTATTTTATTCTTAAAAAGGGGTTACTCCCCCAAACTTAGGCCACTTATGCTCTCCTCACATTTAATTTCCAAGCTAAAGATTGGAGGGATTTTAGGTTACGCAAAAGAAGTCCTAGATCCTATTATCATTAAAGTTCATTATCTACTTTAAATAGAATCTTAGCTATAGCCAATGTACTCGAACTTTGTAGAGCATGTTGAAAGAATAAGAGGAATTTGAAAAATTTTGGCGGGTCGACCTAGCATGCAATAAATGACCTTACTCCCCCAAACTTAAAATGCACAATGTCCCCATTGTGTGAATTGAGAGTGACGGAAGAAGGTACGACACGACAAAACAAAAGCAAAACAAGACAAAACAAAACGAAACGAAACGGTAAACGAGCGAGCACGGCTCTAAATAGGTTCAACAAGTACAAATTGTAAGCTGAAACAAGTAAACAAGCTAATGTCTCAAAAGAGTGAAGTAGCAAAACAGTACAAGACGAAAAATAGAATAAAACATTGTAAGATCAATAGAAACCGACGGGACTGCGTAAATTTAAAACCAACGTCCCTTTTTGTATGCATCCCGTGGTTGCTCTTGTCTTTAACGGTTTCGCGCATTGAGTGCACGCTCTTCTGCATCATCAAAATGTAGCTCGTCTTCTTGATCCATCGGAGGCTGTGGAGGCAAATTGATACGCTCAGGAAAAGTATTCTGGGGAAGGGCATTGTACCGGTCGTCTCCGAGCAATGTTCGGTACACAGCATCATCCCTATATTTCATTGCATAAACATACCGAGCCAGCTGGTCTTATCTATCAAACATGACATCTTGCCTGTTACTCATGGCATCTTGCTTATTACACATGGCATCTTGCTTGTTACTCATGACTTGAACAAGCTGAATCAATCTGCCAATATCATCTATGTGGCCCATCTGCGCCTGACCGCTTGGTTGCTCATCAACCTGTGCCTCTTCCTGTCCATCCCTACCCTCTTGATCCGGTTGATCCTCAGGTTCTGCCTGATCCTCTGGTTCAGCCTGACAGTACAAGTAAGTTTTAAGGTTGTAAGGACTCGTATAATTCAACTGTAAGGTCCTGCAGATAGCTGTTGATCGGGGTAGGTAACTTAATGACTTTACCAACTTCTTCAAAGTAAACTCTTGCCTCTCTACATAATCCGTCTATGAGGTGCGGAAACAAGAAACTCCTGCTGTTATAATTCGTTCTCGAAATGGTTTCCTCGAGCACCTCATCTATTACCCGACCTACATTGAGGGACCGCCCACGGGTGAGTGAATAGAGTAAGGGGATGCGATCCTCACCGTAGCTTGTGGTAAACGTGGCAGGACGGAAGTGAGAAAGCAAGACTAATGTCCAAGCTTTCGCTTCCGGAGTTAACCGGTTGCGTGCCACCTTCGGAAGACCATGAACTACTGTGCCTGGCAGGGTAATGTATTCTTTCATTTGATCCAAAGTATAATCCCGCTTATCTTCAACAGATTCATCCCTTCGGTTAGCAGGCCATTATATCCCATAATAAGCGTTGATAGTGTCCGGATCGAGTCTGACCTCTGTACCCCTCACGTATGTGATACCGTTTTCTCTAGTCCAAGTGGCATTTGCGTAGAATTCTCTAACAATATCACTGTCGAAGGTATCCCGAGATGGTCGTTTCAGGAATTCTGTCCAACCCCTTGCTTCAATTCGATCCTGTAAATACGGAAAAGCTTCCCTTTCGTAGTCGACAAACCTTTCCTTAACAAACGACCAACTTATGGCCTTCTTATAAGCATCCCAGGCCGTTTTATCTCCGAACTTGTAGGTGTCGTATTCTTCCTCGACCACCTTCTTCTTTCCTTTTGGCTCCCTCTTCCTTTTCGGAGGTGCACTTGAACTTGCGCCTTTTGATTTTTTCGTCATTGTGTTTAAAAGCGTTCTTTCCTTTGTAATCAAAGTGCACCAATTTTCCCAAATTCAAGTTGCAACTACCCAATAACAACTAATCAACCACTCCGGCAACACCTCAATCAAGAATTAGTAAAACGGGCGAAAAACTCTCACAAGCAATTTGTCAAACACTTAGAGTGCACTTCCCACTCTACTAAATCCCCAATATATTTTCAATAAATTCAACCCAAAAAAAATTCAAAACCAACAATACCAATACCAATTACACCAAATCAATACAACAAAAGCAAAAGAGAAGTTTAGCCACACTTACTTTCGAATTGGAATCGAAGAATTTCGATTTTTCAACCCTATGGTGAATTTTCGGATTTTTGTTTAATGGGAAGATTTGGGGAGATTTGAGGGTGATATTGTTGATTTAAATGAGAGAGGGATGGGTGATAGTGTGAGTAGATTGAAGATTAAGAGAGTTTATGAGAGGGAGATTGAGAGTGAGAGTGAGCGGGAGAGAGTTTGAAAGTGAGAGTGAGAGCTGAAATTGAGAGTGAGGGCTCGGGTTTGGGTTGGTGGGTGTTTTAAAAAAAAATTTTTTTTTTTTTTTCTGGTTCGATTCGCCGCGGTGAGGTTTTCACCGTAAGTTTCTGCCAGTACCTCGCCGCGGCGAGGTTTGTGCCGTAGCTTACGGCCTTTGCCTCGCCGCGGCGAGGTTATTCCCCTTTTTTTTTTTTTTTTTAAAACAACCACTCACCTTACGACGTTGCGATCCCTTGGTTCATTCGCTTGACCTCGCTCGATTTGTGCTTGTCGATCTTCGATCTATCACCCGTGCTCGTTTACCTACAACACAAAAACGACAACAAAAACGAAAAACAAAAACAAACACAAAAACAACACAAAACACAAAACACCAAATAATAAAGCAATAGGCTCGGGTTGCCTCCCGAGAAGCGCTTGTTTATAGTCGTGAGCTCGACTTGGATACGGCATGATAATTTCACGATAGGACCTCGAAAGTCCTATTTCTTTCAAATTCTCCGCCCCAATAGTGTTTGAGGCGCTGGCCATTCACTTTAAATTTATTTCCAGTTGAGGGATCGGAAATCTCCACTGCGCCATAAGGGAATGCTTCAACAACTTGAAACGGCCCCGACCAACGTGACTTTAGTTTTCCGGGAAATAATCGAAGCCTTGAGTTGAAAAGTAGCACTTGTTGCCCCGGTTCAAATTTCCTTTCCAATATACGTCGATCATGCCATTTTTTCATCCTTTCCTTATAGAGCTTGGCATTCTCATAAGCTTCCAACCGAAATTCGTCTAGCTCATTCAATTGAAACAACCGCTTCTCTCCGGCTAAACTTGCATCCATATTTAGCTTCTTGACGGCCCAATAAGCTTTGTGTTCTAATTCCAACGGTAGATGACAAGATTTTCCGAACACAAGCTTATATGGAGACATCCCGATTGGCGTCTTGTACGCGGTACGATAAGCCCATAGAGCATCGTCAAGTCTTAGCGACCAATCTTTCCGGTTAGGAGATACCATCTTTTCCAAGATACACTTTATTTCACGGTTGGATATCTCGGCTTGCCCATTAGCTTGCGGGTGATACGCAGTCGTCACCTTGTGCTTCACTCCATATTTTGCCAAAAGAACATCAAGCCAAAGGTTACAAAAGTGCGAACCACCGTCACTTATCAATGCTCTCGGCGTGCCAAAACGACTGAAGATATTCTTCTTCATGAAGCTAATGACTGCTTTTGAATCATCCTTGGGAAACGCACTCGCCTCGACCCACTTGGAAACATAATCAACGGCCACCAAAATATATTGGTTCCCGTTAGAAGGTACAAAGGGTCCCATGAAATCAATTCCCCATACATCGAACAACTCCACTTCAAGAATGGTCGTTAGTGGCGTCTCATTTCTTTGGGAAATGTTTCCTACCCTTTGGCACCGATCACATTGCGACACGAACATGTGTGCATCTTTGAATAAGGTAGGCCAATAGAATCCCGATTGCAACACCTTTGCAGCCGTACGATCTCCTTTGAAATGTCCTCCATAGGGTGCATCATGACAATCTTTTAGAATTGCATTTGTGTCCTCCTCGGGAATGCACCTCCTTATGACCCTGTCTGCACAAATCTTAAAAAGAAACGGCTCATCCCATACAAAACTCTTTACATAATGTAAAAACATTTTCTTTTGTTGATAAGTAAAATCAGGGGGTAATAAGCCACATACCAGATAATTCACGTAGTCGGCATACCATGGAGTTGGAGATAGTGCGAGGGCAAAGAGTTGTTCATCCGGAAAGACTTCATTGATGAGTTCGGGATCTTCCTCAACTTTTGCATTTTCGAGCCTTGATAAGTGGTCGGCTACTTGATTTTCGGACCCCTTCCTATCCTTGATCTCCAAATCAAATTCTTGAAGCAATAGGATCCAACGGATTAGTCGGGGTTTTGCATCTTTCTTCACCATTAAGTATCTAATGGCCGAATGATCCGTGTAGACCACCACCTTAGTACCAACCAAATAAGCTCGGAATTTATCAAAGGCAAACACCACCGCTAAAAGCTCCTTTTCCGTAACTGTGTAGTTCAGTTGGGCATCGTTCAAAGTCTTGCTAGCATAATATATGGAATGGAAAATCCTATTTTGCCTTTGTCCCAGAACAGCCCCAACCCCTATATCACTCGCATCGCACATTACTTCGAAAGGTAAACTCCAGTCCGGTGCCACAACAATCGGTGCCGAGATTAGCATTTGCTTCAAAGTTATGAAGGCTTGCAGGCATTCATTCGTGAAGAAAAAGGGAACGTCTTTCTCTAATAAATTGCATAACGGTTTGGAAATTTGTGAGAAGTTTTTGATAAATCTTCTATAGAAACCCGCATGCCCAAGGAAACTTCGAATTCCCTTCACAGATGTAGGCGGAGGTAGCTTCTCTATTGCTTCAATTTTTGCTCTGTCAACCTCGATACCTTTGCTTGAGATCTTATGACCCAAGACGATGCCCTCTTTAACCATAAAATGGCACTTCTCCCAATTCAATACCAAGTTCGTTTCTTCGCACCTTTGAAGCACTTTGCTTAGATTACTCAAGCATTCATCAAATGAATCCCCAAAGATAGAAAAGTCATCCATGAAGACTTCTACGAACTTCTCGATCATATCGGTGAAGATAGCCATCATACACCTTTGAAAAGTAGCGGGAGCATTACACAAGCCAAAAGGCATTCTTCTAAAAGCAAACGTACCATACGGACATGTGAAAGTTGTTTTCTCTTGATCCGCAGGGGCGATTAAGATTTGGTTGAAACCCGAATATCCATCCAAAAAGCAATAGAAAGCTCTTCCCGCTAGTCTATCTAACATTTGATCAATGAAAGGCAGCGGAAAATGATCTTTCTTCGTATTTTGGTTCAGTTTTCGGTAGTCCATGCATACTCTCCACCCGGTAACCGTTCTAGATGGTATCAACTCATTCTTTTCATTCGTAATTACCGTCATTCCACTTTTCTTCGGAACGCATTGCACCGGACTCACCCATTTGCTATAGGAAATAGGAAAAACGATTCCGGAATCCAACCACTTGATTATTTCCTTTTTGACCACCTCTTTCATAATTGGATTCAATCTTCTTTGGTGCTCAACGGACTCCTTGAGATTGTCCTCTAAGTTGATCTTATGCATACAAAAGGTGGGACTAATCCCTTTGATGTCGGCAATAGTCCACCCGATGGCTTTCTTATGGCATTTGAGGACTCTCAATAGTTTCTCCTTTTGAGTATCCGTTAAGTCCGCCGCAATAATAACCGGAAGAGTAGAAGAATCTCCCAAGTAGGCATAATTCAAATGAGATGGAAGTGGTTTCAACTCCAAGATTGGAGGCTCCTCAATAGAAGATTTCAATGGCTTGGGGTTTGATAACGGCAAGTCAAGAGATTCAAATCTTCTTCTATAATTCTCTCCAACCGAATTAGCTTCCAATTGTGAGACGACTTGAGCCATTTCCTCGATTTCTTCATCAAGTTTATTCAAGATAGCTCCCTCAATTAGATTTTCGTAGTGATTCTCCTCGAATGTATTAGCTACCAATGAATCAATCATACAAATGGAAGAGATTTCTTCCTCATCATCCGGGTATCTCATAGCATTAAAGACATTGAATTTCACTTCTTCATCATGTACCCTCATGGTGAGTTCACCTTTTTGTACATCAATTAAAGCTCTACCCGTAGCTAAAAATGGTCTCCCAAGTATGATAGGCACATTGACATCCGCCTCATAATCAAGAACAATAAAATCGACGGGGAAAATGAATTTATCAACTCTTACCAAGACATCGTCGATTTTTCCTTCCGGATAAGTGATGGAACGGTCGGCAAGTTGCAAAGAAACCGTAGTAGGCCGTGCTTCTCCAATTCCAAGCTTTTGAAAGATAGATTTAGGCATAAGATTAATGCTAGCTCCCAAATCACAAAGAGCTCTTCCAAAATACTTATCACCAATAGTACATGGGATAGTGAAACTCCCCGGATCCTTGAGCTTTGGAGGTAATTTGTTTTGTAAAATAGCACTACATTCCTCGGTTAGTGCAACCGTTTCAAATTCCCCCAATCTTCTTTTCTTTGATAGCACGTCTTTCATAAACTTGACGTACTTAGGCATTTGCTCGAAAGCTTCCACTAGAGGGATGTTTATATGCAATTGCTTCAAGATATTTAAGAATTTTTCAAATTGCTTTTCATCCTTCTTCTTTTGGAATCTTTGAGGGAATGGAGGAGTTGGTATACTTGCCGGAATTGGCGTTGAAATGATTGGTTCTTTAGATACCTCATTTTCCGACTCCACTTCTTCAACCAAAGACTCCTTACTTCCACCATGAGTCTCCTCGGCTTCCATTGGATTTTTATTAGGCATAGCCGGACCTTCATACCTCTTTCCATTCCTTAAGGAAATAGCCTTGCAATGTTCATTCGAGCCTTGATTAGGTGACTCGGTTGTACTTGGCAAAGCTCCTTGAGGTCTTGCACTTAAGGATTGTGAGACTTGCCCCATTTGAGTTTGAAGATTTCTCAAAGCTACCGAATGTTCTTGTTGATATTTTGAGAACTCTTGTTGATTTTTGAAGACATCTTGCAACTTAGAGTCATTGGTTACCATATATTTGGTGGTATGTTTCATGAAATCACCAAATGCATCTTCCCACGAATGCTTCGACTCTACGGGTTACTTTTTGTCGATCTTGAGATCCGGGGGGAGCGGAGGATTGATGACCTCCTTGATATGGTGGTTGTTGGGCATTGTTTGGATTACTCCAAGAGAAATTAGGGTGCTTTTGCCAAGGAGGAATGTAGTTGTTGTTTTTATAGGGAGGATGTCCTTGATTGTTGCGATAATTGTTCCCAAGGTAATTTACCGCCTCGGGATTTCCGGGACACATATCATAAGTATGAGCTCCCCCACATGTCACACAACTTGGCGGCATAGATTGTACATGTTGAACTACTTCCGGCTTTTGGCCAAGCTTGTCCACTTTGTTGCTCAAGATTGCCATTTGGGCACTTAATGCCGTAATTGCGTCCAATTCGAGCCTACCCGGAGTAGATTTAGCTGAAGTTCCTCTCTTGGACGTCCATGAGTGATTGTTATAAGCCATGGTGTCAAGAATTTCCCACGATTCATCGTAGGACTTGGAAAGCATAGTACCACCCACATTGGCATCAACGAGAGCTCTAGTAGGCCCGTGCAAACCATTATAAAATGTTTGCATCAAAATATACTCTCCTATGTCGTGGTGTTGACACTTCTTTAACAACTCTTTGAATCTCTCCCAAGCTTCATATAAAGATTCTTGATCTAATTGCCGGAAGCCTAGAATGTCATTCCTCAATTTTATAGTCTTCGGGGGAGGAAAGAACTTCCTCAAGAACTTTCCCGTTAGATCTTCCCACGAATTAATAGATTGGGATTGAAGAGAATCCAACCAATCTTTTGCGAGGTCTCTCAACGAGTATGGAAATAGCATCAACCTCAACGCCTCCTTTGTTACACCCGCTATGATGAATGAATCACTAATCATCATAAACTTCTTCAAGTGAGCGTGAGGATCTTCGTTAGAATGACCTCCAAATTGATCCGCGGCATTGAGCATATTGAACATGACTGGCTTAAGCTCAAAGTTAGTTGCCGTAATTGTAGGTCTAACGATGCAAGAACCGAGCTCATCCAACTTAGGTGTACCATACTCATTAATAGGCCGATCCTATTATTTGGTTCTTCGGGAGCAACTTGGATTGGATTAACCATAGCCGGATCGATTCTTTGATCTTCCATTGGTAAAGATTTACTCTTCTTTTTCCTTGCTTTTCTTCGCTTTCAGAAAGTCCTCTCAATCTCCGGATCAACAAGAGCTAGGGGTGATGACGAAGCTCTTGGCATACACTAAGAGAAAGGCACCTATGAATACAAAGATCACAAGGTAAATAATACGTTCAAGCTAAGATACACAAGAATATAAATTGGCAATAATCGTTACTACTCCCCGGCAACGGCGCCAAAAACTTGTTGCGTTCCAAATACAAGTACGCAAACACGCAAGTATACGGTCGCTTTGAAGTAATAAAGTGGTAAAGGGTGTCGAACCCACGAGGAATCTAACGAATAATTATCAAGATCTATTCTAATATCTTACGCGAACTTATGTGATTAAAAGTAGTTGGTTTGTAGTTTGTTTGAACACATAAAAGTGAATTAAATAAAAACACAATACGTTGATTCGATTAGATAAAGGTTCCTAGATTTCCATGTCACTAAGAGTGATCCAATATCGAACGATTCACAAAATAACGACTAAACTTATGTTTGTTGTTCAAGATTTCATAATCTATTCATACGTATCTTTCGATATCGTACGAACCTACCAAAGTAAACTAATCCAATTTATGTCTAAAAGGATTAAGCTTAAATGATGCTTTAGTTCCCAAACCTTGATAGAACATGAAATGACCTAGGTATATTCCTATCCTAAAATCACATCACAACCTAGTTTCATAATCTAATCTTTAATCTACTATGTCTAGCAATTAAAGATCAATCAATTTCATCCTATGGTTGGCCTAACCACAAGTTGACAAAGGCTCAAACTAGATTAACAAACATTTGTAAGCATAGCTACAATCATAAACTCATCATTCAATCATAGATCAATCAAAGCTTCATGAAAACCAAGGAGTTAAATGCTTAGCTACTCATATTGATCAATAACATATTCATTACATTAAAAATATTCATAATACAAGATAAAGATAAAGGTAGGAATAAGCTTATGTAAATGGAAGCCACTACAACTCTTCTCTCAAGCTTCTTTAGTCTTCCAACCAAAGCTCCAAGCAAGAACTCTTCTTCTTTTTGATGGAGGCAAGAGAAAAATATTTTTCAAGTATTTTGTTGTAAGTTGCAAGAGTTGTGAATGAATTCCACCTTCTACCCTTATAACCTAGCAAACTATCACCCACTAATGCCTAAATTGCCCCAAAAACTATAGCAACTTAGGCCAAAATATCCCTAAAGGAAGGTTCTAATTACAAGTGGGGAAGAAGGCAATGTACAAAAAGGCCCTCAAAGACGCAGAAAAACAGAGCAGACCTCGCCGCGGCGAGGCCCTACTTCGCCGCGGTGAGGTTCTTGCCGTAGGCAAAATCCTTTTTCCTGCTACCGCCTCGCCGCGGCGAGGTTCTTGCCGTAGGCAGACTTCATTTTCTGCCTCTAGCTCGCCGCGGCGAGCCTCCACCTCGCCGCGGCGAGGTGAGGTATGCCCATCTACTTGATTTCTTTTGACTTTTAATATCGTTAGGCACTTCCCGCGGTCGATAGTGACTTGCCATTCGCGCACGAAATGTTCCGGAAGTGCTTCAATGCGTCAAATCCTGCAAATCACCGACAAACAAAGTAAAAACACGAACAAAACACGAAAAACGAACAAAGGCCAAACAAAGGGCCAAGAGCACAAAAGACGCGACAAACACGCAAAGACACACGAAAACTCGGATCAAAACAAGATGTTTTGGGCTTAAAGAGATAAGTAATAACGACGTTTTCACGGCGTTATCAGTAATCTATAAAACTTATCTTGATTATAATTGGTTAATTAAGGTAGACTAAATCTCGAAGATTCCTACCTTATCCAAAACTCTAAGTTTTCCAAATATTCCCAAATCTCCAATATTTTCAAGATAATCCTATTTTGACTAGATTAGTTTAGTTAAGGTAGTGTTCAAATCTAACTAGATAACTACCTTATCCAAAAACACCAAGTTTTCTAATCTTCCAAAATTCTAAAATTTTCAGAATTTCCAAAATAGGCAGAATTAGAGTCCACCCAAAAATCAACCAGTCGAGGTCAATCGAAGACTGCCACGTGGACAGCACACGCGCGGCCACGAAGTCCGAGCGTGCGCTGCCTGCGGCAGCAGGCAGCCGCGCACAGCAGCACACGAACAGCAGCCCGTAGGCTGCTGCAGCGTGCCGCGTGCGCAGCCAGCGTGCTATTCGCACGCTGCCGTGGGCAGAGGCTTGCGGTGGCCGCCCAGCCGCGGCCGGGTGCCACCGCGGGTTGGGTCTAAAAATATATTTTTTTTTTCGATTACTTTTGATTTAATTAAATTCATATTCAATTAAATCCTTAATCCAAAAATAAAATTAACATGATAAAATTCTCTAATCAAAATTATCCATTAACTCCAAGTTAAAACTAAACAGTCCTAAAACATACAAAGTTAAAGAACTAGCCACACATAAATCACACATATGATTTATAACACAGAATTTGCAAATTCATATATATACAAAGCCTAGAGTTGGCTCTGATACCACTGTTGGGATTCGGTAAGATAAACAGCCCTAGGCACAGCAGAATTTAAAATTTTATAGGACCTCTTACGGAATCTTGCTAGGATACTACCCTAGGGGCATATACATGAATATTAAAACGACAAGAATAATTAGATCCAAATTATACCTGTCTCCTTGCAAATCCAAGTAGCTAGGCAAATTTGCGTTTGCTCCCTCGGGTGTGTCGATCCAAAGTCCTGCTACTAGCGCCCCACGTGTTGCGCCTCTACGAGTTGATCCACCACAATATCACGAAAATTTATATAACCTAATCGACTAGAACATAGGGTATATTAATATCTAGGATATAAGAACGACTTTGGAACTAAAATCGGAGACGAAAAATTCTTCCCAGAAGAAAAAGGGTTCGGCCGATTTGTGCAGGTAGAAGGAGAGAGAATTTTTGCTCTTGCTCAATTTTGCTTAGAGTTTTCTGTGAGAAATAACTACAAGTTACCTACTTATAATTATCTCCCTTAACCTAGTCCTATTAGGATTAGGACCTTATTCTCCTACATAGGCCTTGGCACTCTTTAATTAGAAGACTATGTCTTCCAATTAATTCATGGCCCAGTTAATTAATTTGATCAGGCTTTATTTGATCTCCCAATTAAATAGCCCAATTAATTAACTAGTCTCCCAATTAATTAAATCAGACTCTAAGTCTATTTAATTAAATCCTTTCTATAATTCATTAAATCCAATTTAATTAATTAATTCACAAATTAAATTCCAATTTAATTTATGATCCTGATCCAATTCTAATTGGATCCTACTTTGTTCTAATTGGGTCGACCCCGTCGACCCACTCATTATAATCGACCCAGTCGATTATTCACACAGTTGACCCAATCGACTCGGTCGTTCTTATTTCCTCGCTTTCGCTTCATGTGTATTGTGTATGCGCCGGTAGGTTAACCATATAATTGGCCGTGGGTTATAATTAAATATCATTTAATTATTCGAGTAACATATATTCTAAATCAATCGAACACTCTGTCGGTAGATCATTCCAAAATTAGCACCCCTGCCAATTTGGAAATTCTCCCACACTCCACGGTTGATGTCCAGCAACAAGCCCATGGAGCCCAATCACTGGTGAATTAATTCAGTGAACCTTTTAACTCATTTACAATTTTCATATACGACATAATCTCTCCTTCGATCAATCTCCCAGTCGAGACTTAAGGGTATGGTCTTTCATCGGATCCCCTTTTATTTTATTTTGACCTTATGTATACTGATCTCGAAATAAATTCTCTTTAACTTAATCTTTATGAGCTACTTACATAAAGTCGTCAGATACCTTGGCCAAGGATTTTATCAGAATTAATTTCTCACAGAAATCCATAGGAGAATTTTCCAACCTATCAAGTCGGGTCAATGGATCCTATGTTGATGATATGAATCTGCATACGAGTTCCTCCATACCCAACATGAGTTCACAGAGACTTTCTGGTGATCTCCAGTCAGTCGAAACTCACATCAAAGCATGAACGTTCTCGCACCAGATAAACCCTATCACCTCAAGTAGTTAGGGATCGTTCCTCGTATACTATTGCAAATTGGAATAACTTCGACCCCGATATGCGACTACCGCTTCCATGGTGAGTTATTTCCTAATTGGGGTATTCAGTATGCTTGCCATCCCAGCAATCCACCCACTTATGTGTATCGACTATCCCAGTCACGATCGTGGACCCTAGCGTCCTCCAGTTCATCGGAGTATACACAACAGTGAGAGTCTAATCGAATCCAACGATGTCCTATCTCGATTGGATTCTACGACTCTTGAATATGTTCTAGATCACGGCCTTGGAGATCAGTCCACTGGTTGTTCCATAGCCCTGTGATCTAAGGACTTATATCCTTATGCGTAGATAATTATTACATAAGATAAAGATGACCATTTAATAAAGTGCATTTATTAATCGAAATTGAATAGTTCCTTATTTATTACAATAAATGCTAGCCATACAGCTGGCTTGCAAGACACTATTTCTATCAATGATCAGGGTCCAGAGCTTTTGAGATGGACGAAGTTTGGAAGAATGATAATACCCACTCTTCTTCAGCCTCAAACTCCTTCCAAGCTTTGATCTCCGCAACAGACTTATTAACTCTGAAGTTCCTCCACTAATTATACCTTATCTTTTCTTGAACAAACAGAGTAGCCTGTTGGAGTTGTCTATCAAACTCTGCCAGTGCAGCTTCAAATCTTGCAAAGGCTATTGGATGACCTTTTACAATATCTGATGGGGGCTATTTCGCACCCTACATACTGTACGGATCGACTAAAGAACATAAGATCGGTTCGACCAAATCAGACAGTTCGGGATCATCTTATCGACCCGGCCAAATACAGCTCTTTTCGACTAGAAGACTATCCTCCAAACCCAAGAAAGATATTTGGGCCGAGTCCTATTAGGGCTATATTTCCTTGTAACGCTAGGTTTAGTATGATATAAATACCTAGTCAATCATTGTATTAAACAACTCTGAATCATAAGGCAAATACGCCATTAAATTCTGCATCAACTGCACAACTCACTATTATTCAATAAAAAAGAGCTTTCTCTTCATATTTGTGTTATTTTTTGCGTTGGTTTCAATATTTACTTTTTGTTCTTATGATATTGCTCTTCCTTGAGTTTTTATCCATCCTGAATAAAGTAACAGAGCCCTATAAAATATATATATTGAAAACCCCCAATATCACAAATTCACTGATACCTTTAACTTGACGAAATCCGGTTAAATCAGTTGGCGCCCACCGTGGGGCTAGGTTAATTATTCGATCGACATATGGCTCACCCAAGGAAGAGCGCTCGTATTGGAGCAAGAAGTAACACAACCACCGGTCATAACACATCTGAAGATCTACAGGACAACAATGATAATAACGCTCCCAACACCAACGAGAATTTGCAGGATACCCACCCCCGTCAGCAGGAAACCCAAGGAGGTCTTCCCGGTGTAATACCGGAAGTCCCTGTGATCCCCGTTCCTCTCCCGGGCGCTCAGGAGAAACTGCGACAGATCGCAATGCTCGTTAAATCACTCTCTCCAGAAGAATTACTCGTACTTGATCAAATTCCTCAAAACGTTAGGGCTGCCAGGGCAACTCCCGCTCAAAGAGCGCCAAGGCAGAACGATCAAGCCTCTCAACAAGCTGACAGCCCGGCAAACGAGCGGCGCTCGCTACACAGTCCGCAGCAGGGCAATTCAAAACCCTCCGATAACCATCCCCGAAGAAAACTAGGACAAAGAAAACCACAGCCGGGGCGCAATGGGTCCAAGGAACGTACAATAATCCCTATTGAGGATGACATAGATGATGCAATCCCAGATCGACAACGAACAGCGCGATCAGCTTCGGTATACAGAACATTCCACGTTCGGAAAACAAATGGGCCGATCAACTATCTAAGTTCACAGGAGCCCATGACGGAAAAACCGAAAGGGTAATCAACTGGTTAATCTCTAACACACCGGCGATCGATATCGATGAATCACCGGCAGTCGATATAATGGAAATCGAAGAAGCTGAAGAAAACTGGATGACTCCAATGATAGACTATCTTCGAGAGGGAAAATTGCCGCTTGACCAGAATGAAGCTCGGAAAATAAAATATCGGGCTCCAAAATATACATTGGTAGAAGAAAAACTCTACCGGAGATCAGTATCAGGAATTCTTCTGAAATGCGTCTCTGAATCACAAACCATTGATATTCTACGAGAGGTACATGAAGGAGACACAGGGAATCACAGCGGAGCAAGGGCATTGGCTTTAAAATGCCTCCGAACAGGTTATTATTGGCCTACCATCAATAAGGATGCCGCTCAGTATGTCCAAGAATGTCATCACTGCCAAGTCCATGCTAATATATGTCATCGACCAGCAGAAAACATGCACCCAATCCCGGTATGTTGGCCTTTCGATCAATGGGGAATGGACATCGTGCGACCGTTCCCAGCGGCTAGATCCAAGAAAGCTTATGTCCTGGTCGCCGTAGAATACTTCAGCAAATGGATAGAATGCATCGCCCTCGCACGAATAACTCAATTCCAAGTGATCAACTTCCTATGGAAATTCATAGTTTGTCGATTTGGCATCCCGAGAATCCTAATTTCTGATAATGGAACCCAATTCGCGGGAAAACAGGTAATAGAATGGTGTTCGAAACTTGGGATTCAACAAAATTTCACTTCGGTCGGGCATCCTAGAGCGAACGGACAAACCGAAGTAACAAACCGAGAAATAATAAAATCCTTGGAAAAAAGATTAGGAGCGGCCAAAGGAAAATGGCTCGATGAACTCCTAGGAGTACTTTGGGCTAATCGAACCACAGTCAGGAGCTCAACCGGGGAAACCCCATTTAGCTTGGTATATGGTTCGGAAGCTGTTATTCCTGTTGAAACTCTAATCCCAACACCAAGAATCGAGATGTACGATGATCAGGAAAATGAAAAGACAAGAGAAAGTGACGTCGATTTAACAGAAGCTTTGAGAGAAAAAGTCGATGTACGCCTGCAAGCCACTAAAGCAAATATGGAAAAGGCATACAATCAAAAGGTACGCATCCGAACCTTCAAAGAAGGAGACCTGGTCTTGAAGAAGGTAGAAGTATCCAAGCATGTGGGAAAGTTACAACAAAATTGGGATGGACCTTACGTTGTCATTGGCGTAGGAAAGAAAGGTTCATACAAAATTGCACACTTGGATGGAACAGCCTTACCAAGAACCTGGAACGCAGTCAACCTTAGGAAATACTATGGTAAATAAATTTTAGCAGATTATGCTGCTTTGTTTTATTTTATTTTATTAAGTTTTAATCTTTGTAATAAAGGCCTTAGCCTACAGTTCAATTATTAAAGATTTAAGCAATTTTAAATATTAAGTCAAGATCGAGTATAAATCGATTGTTTCGGTAAACACTCCTTGGAATTCTACTATCATATTGGTTGAGATCGGGACAAAAGGAGTTAAGTATACATTGATCCGCTCAATAAACACTCCTCGATCCGACCATACAAACGAGTCGAGTATACATTGATCCGCTCAATAAAAACTCCTCGGTCATTATTCACGAAGATTAAAAGACTTTTGGTATTGAAAACCTAAGTCTAAGTAAAAACGAGTCGAGTATACATTGATCCGCTCAATAAACACTCCTCGATATATTTACAACGATTGAAAGACTTCAGGTATTGAAAACCTAAGTCTAAACAAAACGAGTTGAGTAAACATTGATCCGCTCAATAAAAACTCCTCGATCTACTTATGATGATTAAGAGACTTCTGGTACTAAAAACCTAAGTCCAAATAAAAAAACGAGTCGAGTATACATTGATCCGCTCAATAAACACTCCTCGATCAATTTTTTCAACGATTAATAGACTTCAGGTATTAAAAACCTAAGTCTAAACAAAACGAGTTGAGTAAACATTGATCCGCTCAATAAAAACTCCTCGATCTACTTATGATGATTAAGAGACTTCTGGTACTAAAAACCTAAGTCCAAATAAAAAAAAAAACGAGTTGAGTATACATTGATCCGCTCAATAAACACTCCTCGATCAATTTTTTCAACGATTAATAGACTTCAGGTATTAAAAACCTAAGTCTAAACAAAACGAGTTGAGTAAACATTGATCCGCTCAATAAAAACTCCTCGATCTACTTATGATGATTAAGAGACTTCTGGTACTAAAAACCTAAGTCCAAATAAAAAACAAACGAGTCGAGTATACATTGATCGGCTCAATAAACACTCCTCGATCAATTTTTTCAACGATTAATAGTCTTCAGGTATTAAAAACCTAAGTCTAAACAAAACGAGTTGAGTAAACATTGATCCGCTCAATAAAAACTCCTCGATCTACTTATGATGATTAAGAGACTTCTGGTACTAAAAACCTAAGTCCAAATAAAAAAAACGAATTGAGTATACATTGATCCGCTCAATAAACACTCCTCGATCAATTTTTTCAACAATTAATAGACTTCAGGTATTAAAAACCTAAGTCTAAACAAAACGAGTTGAGTAAACATTGATCCGCTCAATAAAAACTCCTCGATCTACTTATGATGATTAAGAGACTTCTGGTACTAAAAACCTAAGTCCAAATAAAAAAAAAACGAGTCGAGTATACATTGATCCGCTCAATAAACACTCCTCGATCAATTTTTTCAACGATTAATAGTCTTCAGGTATTAAAAACCTAAGTCTAAACAAAACGAGTTGAGAAAACATTGATCCGCTCAATAAAAACTCCTCGATCTACTTATGATGATTAAGAGACTTCTGGTACTAAAAACCTAAGTCCAAATAAATAAAAGAGTCGAGTATACATTAATTCGCTCAATAAACACTCCTCGATCTGTTTTCAATGACCAAAAGGCTTTTGGTATAAAAACCTAAGTCTAAATTATAACGAGCCGAGTATACATTGATCCGCTCAATAAACACTCCTCGATCTGTTTTCAACGACCAAAAGGCTTTTGGTATAAAAACCTAAGTCTAAATTATAACGAGCCGAGTATACATTGATCCGCTCAATAAACACTCCTCAATCCATTTTCGACGATAAATAGGCTTGTTGGTCCCAAGTGGTCAGATGAGGTCTAGATGGGGGGGGTGAATAGACCTCTGAAAATTTTGGCTTAAAAACTTTTCAGTCTTCTGTCAGCAGACTAAGCTGATGAAGAACAGTAAGATGACTTCGCTGATCAAGATCAAGTCTAGAACAGCAGAGTGACCACTCTTCTTATAAATACTTAGCTGTTTTTCAACAGAATAGTTTTCTCAAGAGTTTACTTGCAGCGGATGTTTGAAAGGGTTTTTCACAAGTAGACTAAGTCCTTAAAAAGATTTTATCCCCAATTTTTGAAAACACCTTTTAAAATCTTTTAAACAATTCAAAGTGTTTGCTTATGCAGTTTAAAATATGCAAGAAAAACTTGAATGCAAATCAACACAAAGAATTTTTATAGTGGTTATATGGATAAAAATCCTTTAGTCCACTCTTCCAGATCACTTAGATTCTGGGTTATACTATAATCACACAGATTACAATATTTCTCCACTTATACCTAGACAACTAATGAAAAGGCTATAAGCTCGCAATAGAAAATCACTAAGAAATTCTACTCTCTGAAGTTTGATCACTCACAAAGATGGATCACAACTTCTCACAACACTTAGCTATTACAAGATCACTCAGATCATAATTTTCTGTTTTCTTCAACTGGGTTTCTGTCAACAGATGACTTCCACCAGACGAGTGAGCTGTTGAGCTTCTTGAGACTTAGATAAATTTCTGCTTCAAATGCAAAATCTCAGATGTTGTTGTGTGTCTCGCTCGTTGAAATCAGCTCCTTTTATACTTGAATTTGAAAATAAGACCGTTGAAGGAAATCAAATCTTCAAATCCATAGCCTTAGCCCGAAATTAGAACGGTAACCTGCTACAGTGCTTTTTCTGCTGTACTTTCCTGTAGCTGCATTAAATGCACTCTGCTGATCCGAGAGTTAATTCCAATCATTTGCCATTACTACCCTTCTCTTCCAGCATTTATTACACTAATGGCATTTATTACCGTTGGACTAATCTCTTGATCTCTTCTACTCTGCTGATCAAAACGACTCATCTGATAGGCACTCTGCTGATCAAATACTGAACTAATCTGATTTGACTCGGCTGATGACCTACCCTTCTGTTCGCTGTTTCAGCATGAGATCACTAGTCTTCTGGGCTTTGAACTTTGAACTCTTCTGATGTCTTCTTTTACTTGTTCAAAAATTCTTCTAAGGGAACTAAGCTTCCATACTTAGCTGATAATGATGTTTTGGAAATCATCAAAACCTTCCCTTAATTACTTGTCTTCTTTGCACTTTATCTTCATCTTTATCCAACAATTTCCCCCTTTTTGATGATGACAAAACTTCAGCTAAGTACCTGTACCTAAACTAAAGTTTTTATCCTCAAAAATTTCTGAGTTAGAAATGATCTGTTGGATTCAAAACTTGCAATTTTATAGATATATGAAGTGATTACAGATTACAAGTCTTAACAGTTGAGATGTGCAAAACGAAAGAAAATTACAAGGAAAATTACAAGTAAATTCAACTATCATTTGTCTTCTTCTTTTTCCTTGTCTTCTTCTCCTTTTTCTTCAGCTGGCTCAGATGTCTCAGCTAATTGTTCATTGAACTTTTTCTTCAGAAGCTCCACTTTCTTCTGTTTAGCATAAGGGTCAAGCTGTTCTTCAGCTGAATCCTTAGCAGCAGCTATCTCTTTGTCAGATTTGGCCTTTGCTTCAGTTTCAGTTTCTTCAGCTTCACTGTCTTCTTCTGTGTTTGATTGATTTACTGGTCTGCTGGTTTCTTCATTTTCATTCTCATTTGCAGACTCTTCCAGCATCTCAGTTTCTTCCAATTCAGCAGTCTTCTCTTCTTCTACCTTATCTTCCCCCTTTTGTCATCATCAGCAGGGTTGACTTGGTATTTTGGAGAGATTGGTTGGAT
>CM064880.1:52725676-52861149 GCA_003313485.2 Penstemon barbatus
AGCCCATGTGTAGATACAAATCATGGTGTAGTACCTTTTCTAGGTAACCCATCCAAAGAGCTCGTGTAGCAATCCAGTACCTTCGCAATAATGTCTGCGAACCTCTGATACTCATCTTTTAACTGAGTTTTCATCAGAGTCCCAGTCATCTCTTCTCCCTCTTTTGCACAAATTGCCCAAAATTCTTCCTCTTTCTCAGACCCTAGGTCTGTTACGTTCCTCCTTCATTTTTCAATTTGTAAATTTCACTTAACAGCAGCAGAGATAGCAATTTTCTTACCCCCAATAACAGCAGTCATAACAGTGTCGTCATTGGAGAATTTCCTGGTCTTGTAGAAGTGATCTACGTCTTCTAAGTAGACCCTGTCTTCGTGTGCTTCCAGAACTGGAACTAAGATGCCTCTTTGATCTTTTCCAAGATGGAGCGCATCAGATCAGTACCAGAAAAGTGAAATTTGCTGTAGTTCAAGTACCTTCCGTCGATAATTTTCTCCATTTCTGAGATTACTGAGTACAGATCTGTGAAAGCAATAAACTTTTGAAAGCAGGAGAGTTTGAGAGTTAGAGAATTTGAGTGCTTGTGAGTGCGTAAGATGACTGTACTGTTTCAGATCGGATTTTATACGTTTTCCATTGTTTAGGTTATCGTGATTAATCTGATACGTTGGATCAATCTGACAGTTTACTAATCGTGTGGTTGGGAGTTGCGGATTTCAATTTTATTATTTTAATGTCAGACTGGCGGGAAACTCTATCGACACTAATCTGTTACTTATAAAAGCGCGTTTCTAAAGATACGATTTATGATCAGGCTTACATAAGATATCAGATGAGTAGAGTTTAACTTATCTGACAGACGAGTGATCTGTTATCTGATATTACTGGAGAAAGCCAATAGCCAGTAATCTTCCTCTGCTGTTTGTCAATCCAGCAAGATAAAATAATCTTCAGTCTTCAAGAGTTAAGAACAGATCTTCTGATAACATAACTTCAACTAACTGTCATTAACAAATTTCATCTTTAGAGCAGAAGTACCGCTAGTCTTACACGTTCCCCCTGTCTTTAAGAATTCATAAGTTAACTAGTCTGTTGAAAGTTAATCCTTGAATAGAATAATGGATAACTAAGCTGTTGATCTTCAGTAATCTGATAAGTTCCCCCTCAGCTTATGCATCCAAATTAAGTAGTCCTAGCTCAGCTCTTAGAGTTGAAAACCTTACTTCACTTAAAGGTTTAGTGAAAATATCAGCAATCTGATTGTCAGTACGAACATACTCAATCACTACATTGCCTTTTTCCACATGATCTCTAATGAAGTGATGCTTGATCTCAATGTGTTTAGTCCTTGAATGACTTGTAGTGTTCTGAGTAAGAGAGATTGCACTTGTATTGTCACAGTAGATTGGAATTCCACTGATTTTTATGTTGTAATCTTCTAGTTGATGCTTCAACCATAGTATTTGTGCACAGCAAGCTCCAGCAGCTATATATTCAGCTTCAGCAGTAGATATGGACACTGAAGTCTGTTTCTTACTCATCCATGAGATCAGACGACTACCTAAGAACTGACAGGCACCTGTTGTGCTTTTTCTGTCAATCTTGCAGCCAGCAAGGTCTGAATCTGAATAACCAATAAGCTCAAATCCAGATTCTCTAGGATACCACAATCCCAATTCTTGAGTGCCTTTAACATATTTCAATATCCTCTTGGCAGCTAAGAGATGAGATTCCTTGGGATTTGATTGAAATCTTGCACAAACCCCTACTGAGTACATTATGTCAGGACTACTTGTTGTTAGATATAACAGTGACCCTATAATGCCTCTGTATTTGGTTATGTCTACTGATTTGCCATCTTCATCTTTATCCAAGCGAAGACTGGTAGACATAGGAATGGTAGCAGTAGAGCTAGTTTCCATACCAAACTTTTTAAACAGATCTCTTGTGTATTTAGCTTGGTTTATGAATATTCCATCAGACTGCTGTTTAACTTGTAAACCAAGAAAATAATTAAGTTCTCCCATCATGCTCATTTCAAACTTATTCTGCATCAGCTTAGAGAACTTGTCACACATCTGTTGGTTAGTTGAACCAAAAATAATATCGTCTACATATATTTGCACAATTAATATATGATTCTCCCACTCAATAGTGAACAAGGTTTTATCTACCTTACCTTTATGAAATCCTTTAATTAAAAGAAAATCAGATAGGGTATCATACCATGATCTTGGAGCCTGTTTCAGTCCATAGAGGGCTTTCTTCAGACGATATACCTTGTCCTCTTCTTGATAGACTTCAAATCCAGGAGGTTGTTCAACATATACCTCTTCTTGCAGTTCTCCATTGAGAAAAGCAGACTTCACATCCATCTGATAAACAGTGAAGTTCTTATAAGCAGCATAGGCTAGAAACAGTCTGATTGCTTCAAGTCTTGCAACTGGTGCAAATGTTTCATCAAGGTCTATTCCTTCTTCTTGACAATAACCCTTGGCCACTAATCTTGCTTTGTTTCTGGTAACAATACCTTCTTCATTCATCTTATTTCTGAAAACCCATTTAGTGCCAATTACTCTTTGATGACTTGGTCTAGGAACTAAGTACCAGACTTCATTCCTTTCAAATTGATTCAACTCTTCTTGCATAGCTTCTATCCAGAAGGAATCACTGAGAGCTTCTTCAATTTGCTTAGGCTCTATTTGAGATAGAAAGGTGACAAACATGGCATCATGTGCAGCAGCTCTTCTTGTTTTCACTCTATCTAATGGATCACCAATCACTAACTCAGGTGGGTGATTTCTGAGCCATCTGAGATCAGGTTGCAGGTCTGAATGTTGTCCTCTGTTATGATCTTGCAACACTACTGTTGGAGTTGCAGCAGTAGTCTGTTGAACATTTGCCGTCTGTTGAACAGTCTCTGGTCTATCAGCTTGTTGTAACTCGTCTGTTAGACAATCAGTGATCTGATTTTGAACAGCACTTGAGTTGGCAGCTGAGTTAAGATCAGGTAGTATGATGGGAACATATTCTTCATTCTTTCCAACACTTAACTTCTGTAAATCAGTAGATAGATCTTGATTAGTGCTTTAATTCTTTTCAGAAGATTGATTTGGTTCATCAAAAACTACATGAATGGATTCTTGTACAAGTAGTGTTCTTTTGTTAAAAACTCTATAAGCTTTACTAACTGTAGAGTATCCTACAAAAACAGCTTCATCAGCCTTTTCTGCAAAAGCAGTAAGGTGATTTTTCCCATTATTCAAAACAAAACATTTACAACCAAAAATTTTAAAGTAATGAATGTTTGGTTTTCTGTTGTTCCAAACTTCATATGGAGTCTTGTTCTGATTTTTGTTGATCATGCATCTGTTCTGAGTAAAGCAGGCTGTATTTGTTGCCTTTGCCCAAAATCTTTGTGGCAGTTTAGCTTCAGCTATCATGGTTCTGACAGCTTCCTTTAGTGTTCTGTTTCTCCTTTCAGCAACACCATTCTGTTGAGGGGTTCTAGCAGCTGAATATTCATGATGTATTCCTTTGATGTTACAATATTCTTCAACCGTAGAGTTTGTGAACTCTGTCCCTCTATCTGATCTGATCTTCAATATCTTTATACTTTTCTCATTCTGGATCAGTTCCATCAGATTGGTAAGATGTTCCTTGGTTTCACTTTTCTTTTTCATGAAAATCACCCAACTATATCTTGAATAATCATCCACAACAGCTAGGCAGTATTTCTTTCCACCATTGCTGACTGGATCAATGGGTCCAAATAAGTCCATATGTGGCAGCTCCAAGATTCGTTCAGAAGATTGGTGCTTCTTGCTTTTGAACGATGACTTGATTTGTTTACCCTTCTGACAGGCGTCACAGAGCTTGTCTTTGCTCATGACTGTTTTTGGAATCCCTTCTACCAAATCATTCTTGATTAATCTGTTGATGGTCTTGAAATTTAAGTGATTCATTCTTTTGTGCCACAGCCAACTAACTTCACTTGGTGTAGAAGCCACCAAACAAACACTTGAATTCTTGTCAGCAGAATTCCAGTCGACTATGTAGACATTCCCTTGTCTTTTTCCAGATAAGATTACCTTCTTTGTACCAATCTGTTCAACGTAGCACTTATCTGTTGAGAAGATGACTGAATATCCTTTGTCACAAAATTGACTTATGCTTAGCAGATTATATTTGAGGCCTTTAACATATGAGACGTCAGATATCTCTATGTTTCCTCTGATCAGTCTTCCTTTAGCTTTAATCTTGCCTTCTTTGCTGTCCCCAAATGTAACATTTGGACCATCCACAGCAACTGCATCAGTCAGCTCATGTA
Organism: Penstemon barbatus; assembly: GCA_003313485.2. NCBI lineage: Eukaryota > Viridiplantae > Streptophyta > Magnoliopsida > Lamiales > Plantaginaceae > Penstemon > Penstemon barbatus. Next base: position 52,730,004 of record CM064880.1, read on the forward strand.
TGCTTCCACACATGTGCCTTGAACATCCACTGTCCAAGTACCAAATCTTCTCTACTTTACTCCTACTCCTAATCATATCCTACAAAACAAAAATAAAATTGTTTTAGGTACCCTTATTGAGAGTGTCCTGAAGGATTAGTTTCACCTTTGACAACCCAAGATGTTGATGTCTTAGGCTTCTTAGGTTTCTGAGTTTTGACAGGAGCATGAACGGTTTCATTTTTATCATAAGTAGCAGATAAGTCATGTTGATGATCAGTATGATAAGAATAGTGTTCATAAGCAGGGTAAGGTGCATGATACGCAGGATATGCATGCATTGGATGAGCAGGATAAGGCGCATAGTAACTAGGAAATTGAGGTGCATGATACATAGGAGGATATGCAGCAGGTTGCACATAATATGACTCATTTCCATACCAAGCATTTTGATTTTTCTTATTCTTATGCTTCTTTGGCTTACTAGTAGCTTGCTCATTGACAGACGACTTAGTTTTACCACTAGTCTGATTGACTTTAGCTTTATCAGCAGACTTCTTAGGGCTCTGCTGTTTGGTCTTACTAGTCTGTTTACCTATACTAGGCTCTTTGCTCCTTTTAGCCTTAGGAGATTTCTTCTCCTTTAATTCTTTCTCAGTTGAGGCAGGTCTAGCAGTTTGAACATACAGAATGACCTTACTATTGTCAGCAGATATAAATTTCTCAGTATGATTCAATTCTTGCTTATCCTTTTCTAAAGGCATCTCAGTATGATTCAATTCTTGCTCGAGCTGTTTGTATTCAGCTGATTCTTTTGGCTTTTCAGCTAAAAGTTTCAGTGAACTATTTTTCTCTTTTAGCAATATCATCTCTTCCTTAAGCTTTTTATATGCTTCAGCAATACCAGTATTGTTAAGCATCATTTGTTCAAATGAATTAAATAATTCATTGTCAAGAGGAGTTACCTCTTCCTCAGAGTCATCAGATTCCTTTGCCATCAGGCAGAGGGGAGCAGGTTTTTCTTCATCAGACGATTCTTCATCAGACGTGTCTGAGTCTGAATCAGACGAGTAGACAGCAGCCAGCTTTTCTGCTTCAGCCATCATAGTCTTGCCTCTCTGATGCTTTCTTTCTTTTCTTATTTTCTTCTCTTCCTCGGTGTATTTCTCTGCTTTTGGATATGGGCAGTCTTTGATGAAGTGTCCCAATTTCCTGCAGTTATAACACATTAGTTTGGATTTATAATCCTCTTTATCTTGAGAAGAAAAGTTAGGTTTAGAAGTAGAAGCATTGTTGTATTTGTTCTTCATCTTTCTCTTGTAGAACTTCTTGAAATTGTTCATTAACAACGCAACATCTCCAGCAGTATACTCCTTCTTGTTGAGCAGTGTGGTTTCATCAGATGAGTCCACTTCTTTACTTTTCTGTGCTGGTCTTCTGGTGTTTTCGGCAGCAACCAGGGCAGCTGTGGGTCCTGAAGTTGAGGTTTCTTCAATTCTCATTCTAGGCAGTTTATACTCGAATGCTTTGAGTACGGAGAACAGCTCTGTAAGAGAGATTTTTCCCAAATCCCTTGATTCTTCCATTGCTGTTACTTTCATGTTGAACTTTGGGGGTAGGGCATTTAGTACTCTGACGGTGATTTCTTTGTCAGTGAAAGTCTTTCCCAGCTTTAGAACTTCATTGAGTGTTCTGGTGAACCTGGTATCCATTTGATCAATGGTTTCTCCAGACTTCATCTTGAAGTTGTCAAGTTTCTCCAAAGCAACAGTGAGCTGATGCTCTTTTATTGCATCATTGCCTTCGCTCATATCCCTGACTTTATCCCACATCTCCTTTGCAGTTTTGCAATGTTTAACCTTGTCAAACCGATCATTGTCCAGGGCTTTTGTCATGATGAATCTTCCGACTTTATCCAGATTGAATAGCTTGATTTCTTCGGGAGTCATCTCATGAAGGTCTTTTTCCACAACCGTATCAACTTCATTGATTTTTATGGTCTTTGTGAATCTGAATGGACCTTTAATGATACATGTATACATGTTGTCATTGTAAGCAGCTAGAAAGATTTCCATTCTAATCTTCCAATCCTCCAAGGACATACCAGCAATGTGGGAAACATGGCTGATACAATCCATTTTTCAAAAAGTTTTAATTTTTCAAAAAGATGCTCTTTTGAAAAGTTTGACAAACCTTTGAAAAACACTTGGATCAAGCTCGTTGATCAGGCAGCTGATTCTAATGAACCACCTGCTCTGATACCACTTCTTGGTCCCAAGTGGTCAGATGAGGTCTAGAGGGGGGGGGGGGTGAATAGACCTCTGAAAATTTTGACTTAAAAACTTTTCAGTCTTCTGTCAGCAGACTAAGCTGATGAAGAACAGTAAGATGACTTCGCTGATCAAGATCAAGTCTAGAACAGCAGAGTGACCACTCTTCTTATAAATACTTAGCTGTTTTTCAACAGAATAGTTTTCTCAAGAGTTTACTTGCAGCGGATGTTTGAAAGTGTTTTTCACAAGTAGACTAAGTCCTTAAAAAGATTTTATCCCCAGTTTTTGAAAACTCCTTTTAAAATCTTTTAAACAATTCAAAGTGTTTGCTTATGCAGTTTGAAATATGCAAGAAAAACATGAATGCAAATCAACACAAAGAATTTTTATAGTGGTTATATGGATAAAAATCCTTTAGTCCACTCTTCCAGATCACTTAGATTCTGGGTTATACTATAATCACACAGATTACAATATTTCTCCACTTATACCTAGACAACTAATGAAAAGGCTATAAGCTCGCAATAGAAAATCACTAAGAAATTCTACTCTCTGAAGTTTGACCACTCACAAAGATGGATCACAACTTCTCACAACACTTAGCTATTACAAGATCACTCAGATCGTAATTTTCTGTTTTCTTCAACTGGGTTTCTGTCAACAGATGACTTCCACCAGACGAGTGAGCTGTTGAGCTTCTTGAGACTTAGATAAATTTCTGCTTCGAATGCAAAATCTCAGATGTTGTTGTGTGTCTCGCTCGTTGAAATCAGCTCCTTTTATACTTGAATTTGAAAATAAGACCGTTGAAGGAAATCAAATCTTCAAATCCATAGCCTTAGCCCGAAATTAGAACGGTAACCTGCTACAGTGCTTTTTCTGCTGTACTTTCCTGTAGCTGCATTAAATGCACTCTGCTGATCCGAGAGTTAATTCCAATCATTTGCCATTACTACCCTTCTCTTCCAGCATTTATTACACTCAGGGCATTTATTACCGTTGGACTAATCTCTTGATCTCTTCTACTCTGCTGATCAAAACGACTCATCTGATAGGCACTCTGCTGATCAAATACTGAACTAATCTGATTTGACTCGGCTGATGACCTACCCTTCTGTTTGCTGTTTCAGCATGAGATCACTAGTCTTCTGGGCTTTGAACTTTGAACTCTTCTGATGTCTTCTTTTACTTGTTCAAAAATTCTTCTAAGGGAACTAAGCTTCCATACTTAGCTGATAATGATGTTTTGGAAATCATCAAAACCTTCCCTTAATTACTTGTCTTCTTTGCACTTTATCTTCATCTTTATCCAACAAGGCTTTTGGTATAAAAACCTAAGTCTAAATTATAACGAGTTGAGTATACATTGATCCGCTCAATAAACACTCCTCGATCTGTTTTCAACGACCAAAAGGCTTTTGGTATAAAAACCTAAGTCTAAATTATAAAGAGTCGAGTATACATTGATCCGCTCAATAAACACTCCTCGATCCGTTTTCAACGATCAAAAAGACTCTTGGTATGAAAACCTAAGTCTAGCCAAATAAGAGTTGAGTATACGTTGATCTACTCAATAAACACTCCTCGATCTGTTCCTAACGATCTAAAAGATCTGCTAATACACCTAAGTCTTGAAGATGAATTAAGTATGAATTCAGCTGCTCGGAAAATGCTCCTCATAAATAAAATTATGACAAAATCAACAAACAAGGAGAATTCAGGGGATAAAAGTAATATTTTATTCATCAAATCGATTATATACAAAAGTCCTATATTACAAAGGTCTACATATTACTTAAACATCGTTACAATGGTTTAGATAAAATGATCCTATAGATCAGCGATCTTCACGACAATGTCCACGGAAACACCAATCTCCTCCCTAGTACCTCGTCCATTATGATAAACCACCTAAGAAGCATGCTGCTCAAGATGGTCGACTTCTTTGGTTCGACGGCCAGGCTCTGAAGATCAAATGTTCCTCCAGACGAAATGAGCATTACCAGCCAGATAACCGGCAATACTCATTCACCCACAACAAAATACTGCATCTACATTAGGAGTTGGCATTTTACTCTGAAGCAGCATTTCGCAAGGACTGTCGCGATAAGCACATTTACCAGCCCACCCCGGTAGTCTATCACTCCGGAGGTAACATCGAAGAGCGGGGGTGACTGGCAAATATGAACCCTCCATGTGCAAACAGAAACCACGGACCTCAAATCTGTGAAAACAACATTTGAGGCCTCATGGGACCCGTTAGTACAAGGTAGGGCTTCCATGGGACCCGTCAGTACAAGGCAGAAGAACATCAAGCTATTACGGTATGAATCACGATAATGTGACTTTGTGAATATTATGGGATCTGAAGGCAAAATAAAATTTAAGGAAACTGAGATCTCCATCCTTTTTGAGAAATTGCAAATGAAGAATGCAAACCACCCCCCTATTTATAGGGATAGATCTAAGCAATCCAACGGCTGAAAAAGTATTTGATCAAGGGACAGAAATGCGACCTTTTGACTCCCCGTAATAAATGCAAGTAAGTTGGAACGGCACTATCTAATCGACTCAACCAGTCGATAACAAGAGAAGCCGTAGATCGAAGCGATCATCGAAATAACACAAGCAGACCTAAAGGAGCTCCGGACCAGATAGACCTGCACGTTCATACATGATGGTCGATTGCCTGAAAACCTAGAGTCCACAAACGAAGGCATACAAGTTTAAAACCGTCGTGAAAAGGATACTTGCTCGACAAAAGATAAAAGACCAAACCCTCCACCATACGAGGGCCGTCACTGCCTTATACGTCATGTGGAGAGCCGTTAACTTAGCCACAGAAGAACTCTATTGGGGTCCAAGAAATCTGACGTCGTTACTAAGACGATTAATACCACCATCCTAGACTGCAAGATCGTCACTGCCTAATTTTCCAAAGAATTGCTGAAGGAGGTCTGAATGGGTCAGATCTGGCCAAGACTTCTACATTTTCCAATTCCTCCCATATCAAAGAAATGATATAATGATACACCGATTGAGGAACATATAGTTCAAAGTTAATGCTGGGAAACATAAAGCTTTGGAAGATACTGAAAGGGATATTTTCCCTTAGTCTGATGAAAAGAAAAGCGGAGTTCAACAAAAGGGACAATAGCCTCCTTATATAAGATTTACATCACAAAAAGACAAATTTACAGGGCATGGGTTGAACATCGACCAAGATGCTGAGCGTTCCTTAACAGCTATTCAATCGATTATCAATACGAATAAACCTACTATCTACATTTTTATGTACAACGTGATTTTGAATATAACCCAAGGGACTATACTGGGTTGATCAACAAAGATTTGATTTGCAGCGCAAACATTATATCATTCGGTTACTTAAATAGTGACCAAGCAAGATCAAGCTACCTTTTCTCTATTCTGAATATTCTCCGCAAAGATCAATATCAGATAAGTATGCTAATCTATACTGATTATTTCATGATGATTATATTTATGCATAAAAGCAAAATGTGCATAACAAAATATATCTGCAGAATAAAATTAATCAAGGCAAGGATCTGCCTACAAAAGATCATAATTTCCAATTTAGTCGTTCTCCCAATACAAAAATTAAGCCCGAACAGCTACACAAAAGTTGGGCACAAAAAAAAAAAAAAAAAAAAGAGACAGTCCAAAGCCTGCCAAGTTAGACAAAGATCACTAAGAAGAATCGCCAGCAGGACGACTAGCAGAAACTGTCCTCCGAGGAGTCAAGTTGCCAGCAAATGCCATCAACTCCTCTTGACGCTTTAGATAACCGGCGTCATAACCCTCCTCATAAGACCGCCGTCGAGACTCCTCCGCCAAGACAGCAGCCTGAACTAGATCATTTTTCTCTTTCTCAAGAACGACCCTCACGGCCTCTAATTTTTGAAGATCATCTTTAGCAAGCTGCAGTTGCAGGGTCAGCCCTGCGACCTTCGCCGATTCCGACTCCAACCGTCTTTGGTAAGCATCCTTACTATTCCACAGATCATCGTTCTGCACACCCAGCTGAAGGGCAAAATATTTGGACTGAAAAAGAAGAAGAATGAGAAAAACCCTCACACAACAAGAAAATCGAAATAAAAGTAGGGAAAATTATCGAAAGATATGTCTACCTGCTCGCACATCTTAACTAGCGACTGAACAAGGCGTACATTGGAAGTACCCTCAAGTTTCCTCAGCTCACCAGGCAAAATGGTGCTTAAGCCCAGATCCCAAGACAAAGCATCAGGCTCAACTGAGCCAGGCAATTCGCTATTAGAAGGGACACCGTCAGGGCGCGGAGTCTCCGACAACATAATATCCTTAACCTGCTCAAGGATGCATCGATCGTCTAACGAACGAGGAGAATCCCTCTCGTTTGGACTAACTGAGGTCTCCTTACCCGAAGCAGAAATAATGGTTCGACGACCAGACCTCGACCCAAATCGACCCCCAGAAGGTCCCCCAAATTCGAAAGAAGTAGTCATCACAGTAGTATCATGAAATAAATAGTCAGAACAATCCTGTAAAATAGATTGTGTTATGGAAGGATTGACAAAGGAGCCCTCACCAGCTTGGCCTTCACTGATGATCGGGGCAGTAGAAGTAGAAAAAGGAAGGGAATTAGCGAAATTCCCTCCATGAAAAGCATGCTCAAAGGAAGAAACGCCTGAAGAGACAGGTATGTCAAAAGTCTGCTCCATATTGGATGTATCACCGAAAGCCACCCGACCAGGGGAAGGCCTACTCCCAATATCAGTAGAAGAAGAAAAATTTGGTTGTACAAAAGACGAACTAATTACGGAAAAAGGTTCAGAAGGGATAACATGAGTATCAATCACCGACCTAGTTATTGGAGCCGAACGAGAAGGCTCCATCGAGGGCCCATCTCTTCGAGATTTTTTGGATCTATTATCCCTAGCACTCTCACGAGAAGGTCGCTTCGAAGTATTGCCGAAAAGATTACTCATGATCGAATTGTTGAAAAGTATAAAGTAAATAACGAGAAAGTTTATCGACTAGCCAAAGAAAAAGTATTCTATTAGAAGAGACGAGTGTAACGGTAAATAACAAGCCAAGTTTTTACCTTTTGTATTTATACTACACGAAAAGACGCAACAGACCTAAAGAAAGGGCGCGAAATACTGAAATATAGCCTTGGAATAAACAAAAGAATTTGAAACGACATACGCATAATGATTACGGCAAAGTTAATGACTTGTCTGAATCATTACATAAGAACACGGAAGGACGCGACTGTCAGAATACGAAACGTTTATTTCAAAGGGTGAAAAGGTAAAGTTACAATTAAACCTATGGGTAAATAATTACAAAGATTATTTCAAAAGTCAATATATCATAGAGCCTGGTCGCTATCTGGGATTTTCTGTTCGCTACCGACGTTCTCTTCCTCGATCGTGCCAATATCTTCTTCTTCTTCTTCTTCGTCTTCTGGATCGATGAAGGTTTTGTCGAGCTCATCATTGATATCTGAAGGAGGAATTGGCAATGGTTTTCCGAACTCTTTGACAAGGTGTGCCAAAGGGAAGTTTTGATATACAACATCTGGAAGCTCGGAAGGAGAGTATACTTCGCCATAGCGGTTCAACCGAATATGTGCCGCTTTAAAGTATTCCTTTCGACGATCATCTATCATATCGAAAGCGACCAACTGATGAATCGATTTCTTGAACGTATTTTCTAAAAGTGGACCGACCATCTGATTTACCAACGCCGTATGAACGGGAGAATTAAGGAATTCATGAATCACTTTTTCATCATAATTACGACCATAACGATCCCTGAGTCCACTCAAAGGAATGTCCTTCTCATACTCCTCTAATGAAGCTTGAAGACTTGATACTTGAGATTCTAGCTCACTAATTCGAGCAGTACTCTGAAACTGGAATTCCTCTAACTTTTTAGCCATTTGATCGGCTTGCTCTTGAGCACGAGAAGTCTCCAAGACCCTGTTCATGATCTCCTGGTCTTCGGTACCTGTAACCCTAGTCTCAACGACCGGAACGGAAGAGGACGTTGAAGGACCAACCTCTGAACCAGGGGACTTATGAAGTAAAGCTTTGTATTTCTCATCCAGAAACTCACATTGTTGTTTCCAGAGTGCAGTTTCATAAGCGTATGAGGCTAAACAAGTCTTAGTCTGAAAAAGCAAAGGAGTAAAACAAGAAATAAGTTAGCAAGCTAAGAATATCTTCAAAAGAAAAGTATCCTATAAAGCAAGCTTAAAAGGAATTTACCTTTTCAGCATAAAGAGAAGCTCGCTGAAATTTCTCCAGAGGGTCCTTCCGAAGAAGCTTGTTCAAATCACGAGTAAAAACCCCGTATAAGAGAACACGAGTCGCCTTATCGACCGCATTCTCGCTTTCATCATGGACAAGAGAATCTTTCTCAGAATAACCAGCGGCTCTCTTCCCCTCTAAATGAACTTCGATCATTTCAACCAAGGTAGGTTTCGGATGATTGTCGCCGAGTAAAGAAAGATCGTTGCCAGAACGACCATAATAGCTCCTTTTTCTCCCCACCGGGTTGTCGCTAGGGTGAGGCATCGACCAGCTATGACATCCACGAATTCCCAAGGATGTTCTAAGCCGAAGGGGGGGATAACCAGATCCAGTCCCTTGACGAACATGGGAATCTTGGGAAGAATCTGGAGACTCCTCCCCATTCTCCTCAGACTCATGACTCAAACTCCAGCTTTCTCTTCCGAGAAGCTCTCTGCTCGATCGGGATGTTCTCTATAGATTTAGAGGATTTGGACAACACCATTTTTCCCTTTGAAGATTGTCGTGAAGTTTCTACCATATTAGCTGAAAAAGAAACAAGATGAAAGTTAGTTTCTCTATATAGAAGATATCATCATAATACTAAGCTAAAGTGAAATGCTTACCCAGTGATTCAGATGATGAACTGATTGGAAAAGTATGAGCACTCAATCCCGCTTTACGAAGGAAAGCTTCCCCAATCAGAAGAGCACTCTGATATTTGTTTGCACGCATAGCGTGGATTTCACCGATAAACTGAGCATCGTCAGGAATAAATTCACCAGTCGGCAGGCGACCTCCGTAAACCCATTTGAAGCCATGATCCCACGAGAAGGGTATAGTCGAACCATCCGCCGAACGAAGATGAGGTGGGGGGCGAACAAAGAAAAAATGAGATTTCCAAAAAGGGTTGCTAGAAACAGGGGGATCAAAGATTGCTCTACTAGGCCTCTGACTAGCAAAGAAGTATCCGCGATTGGAAGAACTGGAAATATTGAACCGAAAAAGTTGCGTAAAGTTACGAAAAGAAGGTTTGAACCCTTTTGCAATCATCAAGACAGAAAAGCAAACCAGGAAGGCCACAGAATTTGGAACTAATTGTGTCAAGGACACACTAATATTTTAGATATCAAGAAGAGAGGAGACAACGGAAGACGCAGGCCGCTATTGAAGTGAGCCGTGTAAAAGGCGCGACATCCTTCCGGAGGAGATGTGACCCTATCAGAAGGGGAAGGAAGAATTATCTCGGAACCCTCCGGGAAATATTTGGCGTAATTGTTCACAACCTCCGGAAAAGTATCCACCGTATAAGCACAAGCTAGGTCCTCAAATGGTTCAGAAATCTGAGGAGCAGTACCTTTGCCCTTTTTGGCTCGGGCAGCAACATCCGTATCAGAAAGGATCTGTACCTTAAAAGTATCTTCTACAGGAACGACGAATTCAGAAACTGCAGCTTGTTCGCCCAAAAGATTAGAGTGCAACTCCTCGTTATTAGGAGCAACATTCTCCCTGGAGGAAGAAGAAGATTTTCTTAAAGAAGCCATGTTTTCAGATTCTCGAAGGATATAAGTCGATAAAAGGAAAACTTTATATGATGAACGACTAAGCAAGAAAATGACTACGAACTATAAGCAAGTATTAAGGAAAAATGACGAACTCAAAAGTCACCTATTTATACTAAGATGAGAAAAGACGTTTCGAACTCATCACAACTAATCACATTCCCGCCAAAAACGGAAGGAGATTAAAAGCCTCCCGAATGGACGCGTGGCGATTCGCAATTGGAAAGAGAAAACGACTATCTATGATGTGTAGCATTCTTTTCCTTACTTAAGATTTTTTTCCACAGGGTTTTTTCTTAAGAAAGGTTTTTAACGAGGCTCCATTCATAGAAGATAAACAGTCGTAAAGAATTATCTACTTCTACGAGCTTCTATTATCTATACGCTCGAAGAAGTGAGGGAGTACTGATGGGGGCTATTTCGCACCCTACATACTGTACGGATCGACTAAAGAACAAAGATCGATTCGACCAAATCAGACAGTTCGGGATCATCTTATCGACCCGGCCGAATACAGCTCTTTTCGACTAGAAGACTATACTCCGGACCCAAGATGGATATTTGGGCCGAGTCCTATTAGGACTATATTTCCTTGTAACGATATGTTTAGTATGATATAAATATCTAGTCAATCATTGTATTAAACAACTCTGAATCATAAGGCAAATACGCCATTAAATTCTGCATCAACTGCACAACTCACTATTATTCAATAAAAAAGAGCTTTCTCTTCATATTTGTGTTATTTTTTGCGTTGGTTTCAATATTTACCTTTTGTTCTTATGATATTGCTCTTCCTTGAGTTTTGATCCATCCTGAATAAAGTAACAGAGCCCTATAAAATATATATATTGAAAACCCCCAATATCACAAATTCACTGATACCTTTAACCTGACGAAATCCGGTTAAATCAATATCTAAAGCCCACTTAACAGCAAACGGGCACTTCTCAACTCTCTGACCTGGTGGAAAAATATGTCTTGCCTTCAAAGATTCACCAATCTTTATTCCACCAGCTCGTTAAGGCCCATGAGCATCTTTCTTGCTCACCTCTAGAACTTACGCCAATTCAGCATCCTCCGCGGCTTGTAGTTCAGTAGCTGTCATTTTTCTTTTCTTTTCTTCCTTCTCTACTTGAATCTTGCTCAGCCTCATAGCTTTTGCAAGATCTTCCTTAGAATTTTTCTCTGCAAGGGCTTCCTCCCTTCTTTTCTTTTCAGCTGCAGAGATTCTGATCTTAACAATTTTTGTTCTCTTAGGCTTATCAGCAGTAGCAGGTTTAGGTGCCGCAGTAGAGATAGGAACGACTGATTTTGGTTTGATGATCCTCACTTCTGGATCATCTTGAGGTTCAAAGACCTCATGAGTTGAAGCTGGCTGTTGAGGAGCTGTTGCAGCAGCATCAAATGACTCCTTAGCAGCATTTTTAGTCTGTTCAACTTCAAAAGGCCTCTCAGCTGATTGAGGGCCTTCCTTGACTACGTCAGCAGACTTAGTGGGAGATAGTTCAAAAACCATCTTACTCTTGGCAGACTTCTTTGGAACAACCTTTTCCTTGACTGGTTTCGAAGCTGCAGTATCTTTTAACTGACTCCTAGTTCGTTTTGCAACGTTCTCAGCCGGTGTCTCTTCTGATACTGTTCTATAAGGTGAACCAGCAGATATCTCCAATATCTCATCAGTTTTCTGATGAATGATTGCGTTGCAACAACTTTCTTCTCAGCATCTGTTCTGGCTTGAACAGCTGGCTCAGCTGTTTGAACAGATACTTTCATTTTCTTACTGGGAGCCTTCTTCATAGGCTTAACAGGCGATTCTTCAAAAGTTTTGCTTTTGGTATTTCCTCCCTTCACAGTCTGATATGAGAGCATCGCCTTAGCATTGTGAACAACCTTTCTATTTGTCAGATCACATCCCAACACCGCGAACAGATGACTTAGAAGATTCTATGATTTGTCTGTGCCTTCTTATGAAAGTTTGTCAGTATGTACCAAACAATTACTGCCCAATTTACTTAAAACCTATAGTAAATTGCTTTCATTGTGGCATATCTTTTCATGGGAACAGTGTTTAAAGAGAAGGTGCAATTTTCAAACACTTTGGCAACCATATCAGCCATACGCTGATATTCATATTTTAGTTGCCTCTTCTTGATGTTACCTGATAAGATTTCATCTTTCTGGCTTCTTCAAACCATAGAGTTCATTCAGTAGCTTTGGAGTGATGCACATATCCTTCCTTCCAACTGTCTCTTTAATCTCAACTTATCAAAGTCAACAGCATCCTTTGCTCCATAGTACTCTAGTACTTGATCTTTGTAAACCGATTCATCATGTGCTTCAATGAAATCCACTAGTGTTGCAGCCTTAAACTTTTCCAGAATCGCTTTCATTATGGCGGTTCCAGTCTTGTGATATGTATCGTAGATAAGATACATACCCTCTGCTTTGGATTCTTGAGATGAAGTCATGGTTGATTCTGAAAAGAGATTAGTAGAACAAGTGTATTTTTGCAGAATGAACGAGAACAGAAATCTCTCAAGGCCTTAGAAAGTATTTGGGTGCGTAAAAGATCAGTAAGCTGATCAGATTTGATTTTAAAGAGTTGAGAGTGCATCGGTTTCCTTGTTATATGTGAACCGTTAGATCAGTTTTGAGTCAGCATTAATCGTGGGGTGACAATTACACAGTTCAAATTTCAAAAAGCATTAAATGACTTGCGGGAATGCGAACCGCCTTAGTCGACTTTCAAAAGCGTGTTTTCAGATTTAACGTTATAAATAACATTACTTTTATATAAATAATTAGACGAGTAAACTTGATACTTATCTGATCAGACGAGTGTTCTGATAACAGGTATTACTAGTGAAAGCCAATAACTAGTAATCTTCCTTTGTTGTTTGTCAATCCAGCAAGATAATTAATCTTCACTCTTCAAGAAATAAGAACATCTCTGATGACAACTTAACTTCAACTAACTTTCATCAACAAATTTCATCTTTTAATCAGAAGTACCGCTAGTCTTACACATTCCCCCTGACTTTAAGAATCCATAAGTTAACTAGTCTGTTGAGAGTTAACCTTAAAGACGATAAGATGAGTAAGTTGATAAACTCCAGTATTTTGATGAGTTCTCATTCAGCTTATGCATCTAAATTTAATAGTCCTAGTTCAGCTCTTAGAGTTGAAAATCTTGCATCACTTAGAGGTTTAGTGAATATATCAGCGATCTGATTGTCAGTATGAACATACTCTATTATAACATTTCTTTTTTCCACATGATCTCTGATGAAGTGATGTTTGATCTCAATATGCTTAGTTCTTGAATGACTTGTAGTGTCTTGAGTAAGAGAGATTGCACTTGTATTGTCACAGTAGATAGGGATTCCACTGATTTAAATGTTGTAGTCTTCTAGTTGAAGCTTCAACCAAAGTATTTGTGCACAGCAAGCTCCAGCAGCTATGTACTCAGCTTCAGCAGTAGATATAGATAATGAAGTCTGTTTCTTACTCATCCATGAGATCAGACGACTACCTAAGAATTGACAGGCACCTATTGTGCTCTTCCTCTCAATCTTGCAGCCAGCAAGGTCAGAATCTGAATAACCTATCAGCTCAAATCCAGATTCTCTAGGGTACCATAATCCCAATTCTTGAGTGCCTTTAAGGTATCTAAGTATCCTTTTGGCAACCAGGAGATGAGATTCCTTAGGATTTCATCGATATCTCGCACAAACCCCAACAGAGTACATGATATCAGGTCTGCTAGCTGTTAGATATAACACTGACCCAATAATGCCTTTGTACTTGGTTATATCTACTGATTTTTCATCTTCATCTTTATCCAAACGAAGTCCAGTAGACATATGATCTTACCGAATTTCGTGCGTGATGTTCGGGTGTGATGTGATCGATCAAATACTTAACAATAGATATAGAAGATCAATATTATTGTATTCAAGTGGTTTAATTACAAAGATACAAGAATACAATGATTCGGAGTCCTATTCGAGCCCTATTGAATGCCGTACAAGCTAGAGGGCGAAATACATATTAAATGTCTTGGGCCTATATTCCGAGCAGTAGCTTCGAGTAGGGAGCACCTGGGAAGTTGTGTCGTCGTCATAAATGCATGGGGTATTTATAATGACGGTGATGGGCTTCTTAGGCCCGCTGGACCGGTCTTGGGGCCGGCCCACCCGAGGTAATCGACCTCCATTGGTTGGGAATCTGCAACTCATATTGAGTTCTTAAGTTCGATTCTCTTCACTGGTAAGGCTTGGTCTTGCTCGGACTAAGCTGGCTTCTCGAGCTGCAGGGGATCCGAATTTTCCCTCATCAATACTCCCCCACTTCTTGAGCGTAAGTGGAGCTTATGCTCAAAGAAGTATGATCTGTTTCGAACGTTGGTTGGGATGAGACGTCTTATGAACAGATTTCAGGTATGCCTCGTTAAAAACCTAACTCGGAAAAACCCATTCGGGATAAAAACCGGGCTAGGGAAAAAGAGTGCATACACTTAGAACCGATGTTATAATGTTATTTTGACGTCGAGATTGTCGCAGGCCCTCTCTGTTGATTGTAGCGAGGTAAACTTTTTATAAATGTCTCCTTTCTAAACACGGGCCTCGTGCTTCAATTTATGAAAGTTAAGGGTGTGTTACTGCAAATTCTAGGAAAGTAATTTAGGCTTTTTACCCTAGGGCAGCTTAACCGTCGTGGTTATTCGTGGACTATTTTGCAATTTTACGTTTTTGACCCCGCATTTATATACTGGCTTGCTGGAGAAATCACTCTCAGTTTAAGTATTTTCGTTGAGCTCGAAGCTTTTAAGTCGAGTAAAAACGGTTACCTCTGCATAATAGTTTTCTTTTAAGCCATAATGTCTAGTTCCCGTGGCACGAAGGGTAAAAATAAGGTCGGGACCAGCAAGGAGTCCGATCCTCTTCTCAAACTGGTTGATAACTATGAAGATGGGGAGTTTCTTTCGGAGGACGAGGACGTTGAAGTTTCTGGAGACCTTGAAGAGAATGTCGTAGAGAAGCACAGCCTTGGAGATGGCGCCTTCGTCAGGATTCTCAAATCCACTGCTCATCTAGCCACCAATACTATTAGTAGGACGGAACTTGCTGCTCAAGATACCTCGTGTGGTTTCTTCAAGAAGGATCAGGCTCATCTCGAGGCTGAGTTCGGAAAATACCTTCCGAAAGGTTTCTCCATTGTCGTTCCGTCATATTCTGATCGCGCGACCGAACCCCCTCCTGGATGTCAAGCTTTCTATGAGGAACAATTTTCCTACGGTTTGCGCATTCCTTTTATTCCTTTAATTCGAAGAGTTCTGACCTCCTTTTCGCTCTGCCCATCTCAACTTCTCCCACATTCTGTTGCATATCTTGTTGCTTTTAGTGTTTTGATGGAGGCTAAAAATGAAGAAGCCTCTTTCAGTAATTTTTGGCAAGTGTTTGGATTGAAATGGGGTAGAGGTTCAAATATTGGTTTTGTCTCCGTTACACCGCGGTCGAAAAAGTTTTTTCTAACTACCGTATCGTCGGAGAAGAGTAAGGGATGGAAAAGGAAGTTCTTTTTCGTGAAAGGGCCCGATATTCCCGTATCTGAGGGTAGTTCGAAGACCAGACCTTATCGCTGGGACGGCGCGAGCACTTGGGTACATGGTCAGCGGAAAATTAGGGAGAGACTTAATCATCGTCTTTCCGATACACTCCTAGAGCAACTACAGTCTGACCCGTATCGAACCATGTCTTTAGTTCAGGAGGGTGTTCTTCGTCTGGCCGGGTTGAGTTCGTGCGTCTATCCCATCCTGCCAGTCGAACCTGTTCAACCGTCGTCTACTGGTTTTATTGGAGGGTCAACCTCACTATCTCGCGTGCCTGTTTCCTTGAGTATATTCCTTAATTTTGTTCGTTAGATCATTTTCCTTTCTTTTTTCCCAACTAAATGCTCTTGTTATTTTGTCAGGTCGGGTTGTAGAGAGACTCCGGAAGTCCAACCTCGGAAAAGTCGGGACATTTTTATCTAATCCCGTACCTCCTTCGTTAAGTTCGGAAAAGGAAACGGACGTAAATTTGAGCGTGGGGCCAATCGACACACGGGCGATTCTCTCAGATTTAAGGGGCGTTGGCAATATGGGATCTTCGAATCCAGCTACAGCGGGTCCTCTTCGATGCCTATTTTCTCCCGATCTCAACGTTCTCTCCTCTGTTGGCTATAGCCATCATTCCTGGAATCGAATCTTGGGCGTACGTGAATTTGAGAAATTACAAGGTCAGAAAAGGAATGCTGGTGATCTTGGTCCTTCCCGAAGAGTAAAACCTTTCGGCGTAAGTTCTGATTCCGTCCCTTGTCGCGAGGGTCGATCCGAATCGGATGCGGCGGATTTTATGAATGAACACTTTTGTGGCGGAAGGGCTGCTGGATACCCCGAAGATGGGACTATCCAGTCGGATCCGCACTTGAGTGGAGAGAATGAATTCGATAAAGCCACCAGAATTTTTATGGCTAGTCGATTCAGACGCGATATGTTGCTCCAAACCGTGAAAGGTGATTTCGAGCTTCTGAGCGACTTTTCAAGATCATACCACGAGGTAAGAATCCTTCTCCCTAGTTTCTTCTATTTTCAATTTTCCTTAGTGTTTTATTTATGATAGAATACTTTTCGCAGATCGGAGATATGTACGGTGTCCTGATTTACCGTTTGTCTCTGTTAGAGCAAGAGTCTCAGGATGCTCATGATGCATATGCGCAGATTCTCGAAGACAATCAGATCCTTCGAACTCAACTGGAGACTTGTCAGCAAGAGTTAACGAAAGTAAAAGGAGAATTGTCGAGAAAGAGCTATTATCGGTGGTTGCAGACAAAAGTGTGCTCGAGGAAGAGCTTAAGAAAATCAAGATTGAGCTTGAACAGACTAAACTAGATTCCGCTCGCGCATATTCCCAGGGAGCAGAGGAGGCCGAGATTCCGGCCATAAGGGGTTTTCTCCAATCTCCGGTTTTCGATCCCTTAGTGCGAATGAGGGTAGGAGAGTTTTTGCAAACTAATTTTTATAAGTCTGTTCAACAGCTGATTTCTGCCGAGATAATTCCTGATAAAATGGAAGAATATCTTCCGTTCATGAATCCTTTGAAGAATGCTGAGGGGAAAGATTACAAGGCTTCATCATTGCCCGTGAAAGTTGACTGGCAAAGTCACCGTTTCGCACCTCTGGTGGCGGAGTTCGGTGTTCCGATGCCTAATCCCGATCTTCTTGAACGGAGCTCTGGCGGTCTTGCTTCTTCTTCAGGGCAAAATGAGGATAGATCGAATAACCATGAAGAAGCTGACGGTAGCCAGAGTGCCGAATTTTAGCCCATTGCAAATGACAAATCATAGTCTCCTAGTTAGGGATTTGTTATGTACATAAGAGATGTTTTGGAACCAAACTTGTCTTTTTGTAGTCGAGTCCTTCTGATTTGTAATTGATCATGCTGTTATTATGTACGACCGAAATATAATATCACTAACTCGATATTCTTCGTACTCCAGTGTCCGGCATTTATTCTTTTTAAAGTTATCTGTTGATGATTGCGTCGATTCTCCTACCGTCGTCCCTAGTCATGGCGTCTATAAATATAAGGATACTCTTAGGTTAGTTTACACAACTTAATCACTAACTGAGATCGGAGCCCTTTACTTAATTATCGAGCTTCATCAATTTATTTTATCGAACGATATGGAAGATATATACGGCAAGACCATAGATCCTAAGACGTTGTTCGGAGGTTCGAAGTCGAAGACCTCTTCTAAAGAAACAAAACCATCGAAAGAGGCAAAACCCTCTAAATCTTCCTCGAAAAATACTGCATCTTCTCCTGAGGCTCCCAAAGGTGGGGAGACTAAGAAAGAAAAGAAGGAGAAAAAAGCTTCTTCAAAACAAATCAAGGGTAGTAGTAGCAAATCTATCTTGGATGAGGAGCTTGAGGCGGAGTTCGAGCGTTCAAGTGGAGAGCCAGCTACTCAGAAGGCTCCTGTCGTTTCTTCGGGCAAGAGACCTTACTCCGACGGGCTTACTTCCCTCGAAGCTTTGAAGAATCTTGCTATTGGGAACCAGCCCTCTCCTGGCGATCCTTCGATCGTTCCCCCTGCGGGGGGTTTAAATAAAAAACCTAAGCTGGATGTTGGCGAAGAAACTGCTTTTTCGAAGGCCGATATTTCCGTTGAGTCTTCGAAGACCGGTGATCCGTCTGGAAATCCTGTTAAGCCCATTGTTTCCGAGCCTCGCACCGAATCCGCTGTCCCTAGGACTAGTCTCTCCCCGGCTGCATCCGAGGATCCGGAGGGTAATTTGTTACAGCTCAAGCTTGATTCTGCTGTAACTGAAACGTCCAAAGAGAGGACCCTCGAAGAAGTGTACCAATCAGGGTTGCACTACCTTTTTCAAGTGATTCTCTTCCTTCCCTCCTACTTCTTTTTTTTTTTTTTTTTTTTTTTTTTTTTTTTTTGCGGGTCAGAAGAAAACCGAAACTTTGGCGATTCTAACAATTCTTGAATATCTGATAGGCCGGGAAGGATCTCACCGAGCTTAAGGGACTTACCGAGCAGGAGACAAACCGAAATGCTGCTGTTCTTCAGGAGCTGGAGAAGAAGAAAACCGAACTTGACCAAGTTTTAGAGGAGAAGCATGTCTTAGAAGAAGCTAAGGCTGCTGTGGACCATGGAGAAGAAATTCACAAAAATTTGATCGAAGAGCTGGAGAAACTTAAGGCTCTCCATGAGCAGGAGAAAAAGGAATCCGAGCTTCGTGAGAAGGAAGCTTATGAGCGCGGTTATGCAGCTCGTAGAGCTGAGTTTCGAAAAATTCTTTCTGATAACAAACTCATATAGCTGTTTATTGTTTCTGCCACGGTATTTTTATGTATTTTCGAGCAACTTCTTGGTCGTTGATTGTAATGAACTGCATTTATTCTATGATCGTATAATTTCTTTTTCTGCTTGATGCATGCAACTTTATCTATGCTGCTTTTTACTGTTCGAATGAATAATTACGGGCAAGCCTTTCGACCCTAGTGATAGTACTTTGTATACTCTTTAGCATAATCTTTTTGTTTCCCGCTTAATTTCTCGGGGAGTGTAACAGTCTTTTGATCTCGACCGTTTCTTTAGTTTTCTGGTAGCCGTTGGATTTGTGAGAATAGTATCTATAAATGGGGCTCTTTGTTTTGCATTCTTACAACATTTTTCGATAACAGATTCCTTCGATCATGCTGAATAGAATATCTCGTTGCATGACTCAATATTTCGAATTTCGGGTTAGGAGGTATTTTGCATATCATAGTAAAATTCATACTTCAATCTCGACTAGGGTATCTGCAGGCGAACGCTATTTCAACCTTGAAAACCAATAAGCTTTGTTGTTTACCATCCACGACCTCAATGGCCCATGGCCTTTTTGGGGTTTAGGGAGGCTCTGGCGTCAAGTTTTTCGAGGGTATGACGCCATTCGCTAGGCTTTCTTTTGAAGAAGTTTTGGTTAGTGCTTCGAAGATTAACGTCCTTCGTAAAATGTCCACGTTTTTCTTGGGAAAGAGAAGTATTGCCTTTCTCCTTTTCGAAGAAGTACGACCATAGTCGAAGACTTGTTGGTTCGATAGGCATCTTCCGGTTGAGTAAGGACATTATCGTTCGCCGAAAATTTCATAGGATTGTCTAGCTATGAAATTCCTCTCTTATTCCTGCCCGGATAAATAGATCTTTCTTTTTCCATGTACTCATAACTGTAAAAGGTACTTAGTATCGAAGGATTGGCCTTATATGTAGTTGTAGTTGATGCCTCTGTAACTTGTAATCGACAGATATGTCGGGTTCGAAATATAGTAATTTCATCGACTTTTACTTATCCTTGGGCTAATTATTAATAACGCTTTCTTTACAAGCTGTATTTTGACTCCTTTATGATTTTTCTTTAATAATTGGAATCGAGACCAAGATGAATTTGGATAGGAATGAACTCGAGTGGAATAATTTTGACATTTTCTTCACTTTTCTTCCGAAACAGTTTCTGTAATTTCGAGAATCGTAGCGGTCGGCGCATTTATTGCTTATATCTCGGCCGTTAGTACCATCAAATCTGAGTCGTTAATTGCTTTTTCCTTTCACTATATATAGTTCCGTAGTTACCTTCAAATTTTACATTTCAGTAACAATTCTGATCGGCTCTATGATTGAGATTTTACTCTTTCTAGCCACCATGTTTCGTTTGCTATCTTTGATCGAACTGTTCGAAGTTCTCCTTCGAACTATTTTTAAATTTTGCTATCTCCTGATGACAACCTAATTCGACTAGGGTATCGACAGGCGAAAATAATTGCGACTGGGGTACCGGCAGGCGACCAGCTCTCTTTGATTCCAAGTCTTTGAGGCGGGCTCGACTTCCTGTACTCTGATCTCTATCCAGTCGGGATAGTGGCTCTACTGCTGGAGGAGTTTTCCTGCACTCGATCTCCACGTCTTCGAGGCTGCTTTCGAGATTACTACCTCCAACTGGAGTTGCTTCTCTGTCTCTTGACTCGGGAATATGGTGACTATCTTGCGCAGAAGGACTGGATGAAGAGTAGAAGCGACGCATCCTCGTCTTCCCCGCTCGAGCATCTATAGGAATAGCTTTCTGTAATAGGATTGTAAAATTTTTCGGATCAGCTCAGATTCTACTGTAATCATTCCTATGTAACTCATCTTTTGAAAGTTAACGAATGAATATTTTTCCATAATGTCTTCTGTTTTGATTTCAATCTTCATAATTCGCAATTCTAATAAGATAATCTCGAATGACCACTTTAGATTTTTGCTTTGACCTTTGCTACTCGGATTTTTGATCGACCTCGTTTGGCTCTTCAGAAGAACAAAAGCGAACTTTAACCATTGTATTCCTTCGCTGATCGAAGAATTTATCGAAAGATAATAGAAATCAGGATTTGATAATAATTTCTCCGAGATTGATAATACTGCTGATGATAATAATTGACACTCTGGCTAATTTCGAGCTCTTAGAGAGAATTTTCACTGTTTGCAACTGATAATGATGTAACATTCCATTAGAAGATTTATAGATATACGTCTTAGATCGAGTTTCGATTGCATAGAATTTTTCATCGAAAGCAATAATAATGCAAATATTGATAACCTCCGTAGTATTCGTCCTTTCCAGAAGGAATTTTTGAATAATTTCGACCTGAGGGGTAGAGCGATAGCATTCGATCTTAGGCATTTCAGAGCATTTTTAGCCCGAGGGTTTTAGCAGAGGCTTTTACCCATTTTGATAATTTTCGACCTAAGGGGCATAGCAACGGCTTTCACCCTTAGTCGTTTTCAGAGCATTTTTAGCCCTGGGGTCATAGCAGAGGCTTTCACCCATTTTGATAATTTTCGATCTAAGGGGCATAGCAACGGCTTTCACCCTTAGTCGCTTACAGAGCATTTTTAGCCCTAGGGTCATAGCAGAGGCTTTCACCCATTTTGATAATTTTCGACCTAAGGGGCATAGCAACGGCTTTCACCCTTAGTCGTTTTCAGAGCATTTTTAGCCCTAGGGTCATAGCAGAGGCTTTCACCCATTTTGATAATTTTCGATCTAAGGGGCATAGCAACGGCTTTCACCCTTAGTCGCTTTCAGAGCATTTTTAGCCCTAGGGTCATAGCAGAGGCTTTCACCCATTTTGATAATTTTCGATCTAAGGGGCATAGCAACGGCTTTCACCCTTAGTCGCTTTCAGAGCATTTTTAGCCCTAGGGTCATAGCAGAGGCTTTCACCCATTTTGATAATTTTCGATCTAAGGGGCATAGCAACGGCTTTCACCCTTAGTCGCTTTCAGAGCATTTTTAGCCCTAGGGTCATAGCAGAGGCTTTCACCCATTTTGATAATTTTCGACCTAAGGGGCATAGCAACGGCTTTCACCCTTAGTCGTTTTCAGAGCATTTTTAGCCCTAGGGTCATAGCAGAGGCTTTCACCCATTTTGATAATTTTCGATCTAAGGGGCGTAGCAACGGCTTTCACCCTTAGTCGCTTTCAGAGCATTTTTAGCCCTAGGGTCATAGCAGAGGCTTTCACCCATTTTTATTTTTTGATCCAAGGGGCGTTGCAACGTCTTTCACCCTTGGTCGATTTTCGAGGGTCATAGCAGAGGCTTTCACCCTTACATAATAGTAGACCGAGACCAGTACAGATAGAATAATAGAGATCGATAATATCAAGGAGAGATGAACGAATATGAATATTGACGAGATTAGCTTCCATTGAATATATAACTCTGATCGAAATAAATTTTGATGAGAAAATAGTCTTCTGTAACCATGTGAAAGGATGAATCATGGAGAAACATCCAGTAGTGATTAAACCTAGATTTTAAATAATCCTTATGCCTTTGTCGAGAAAATTCTTTGTCTATAGGTTCCCAATTTTGACAAGTTTGATTTTTTCAAAACGGTTCCTATTTTACCTGGAATCGCAACGGTCGATAAATCTTGTCCGCTCACTTTGCGAATTATACGCCGTTGGATTCTTTTCTGTTTTTGGCTATAAAAAGGCTGGCATATTGCTGAGACTATCTCATTCGTTGCATCGAGAATTTATCTATCTGATCATGGTGGTCAAGATGATTATTCGATTGGTACGGTTATTTGAGCTCAGGCTCCGAACGATATTTAAGCGGAACAATCTTCGAGCGGAAGAAAAATCAATGCAACCACGCTTAGAATATCGACAGGCAAATGCGATTTCCATCTAGAAAGCCAATAAGCTAGGCCCTTGGCCTTGTTGCTACAATGCATTTAGGAAGACGTTGGGCCGATGGCTTTCGCTCCTCTGTTTTCGGAAGATTGCAAATAAAGTTACATAGAGATTACGCAAATGATAAATAATTGATTCGAAAACTTTATCTTTGACGTTAATAAACACGAAAATCGGAAAAATAAATTCCGATCGTCAATAATAAGCTGCAACTTCATAGATCTTCTAAGCCTTCGACGATACCTGCTGAGCTTATTGTTCGCTCCTAAAAATGGATTCCCCGTGGAAAATAAATCCGTTGAAGAAATAAATGAGCTGTGCGATCATAGGCTTGACCATTATCCTTAAGCTTGGAAGACTATCATATAGGTCTTCTCTCTTTATCCCTGAAATGACAAAACCCCCCAATGGTCGAAGGATTTGCCTTGGATAGTGAATAACGGAGTTTCGGATTAGTAAAACTTCCAACTGACATACATATTCCTCCTCGTAGTAGGCATATTTCGATCTAAGACTCGAATAAGGCCCCACGGTGGGCGCCAATTGATCTTACCGAATTTCGTGCGTGATGTTCGGGTGTGATGTGATCGATCAAATACTTAACAATAGATATAGAAGATCAATATTATTGTATTCAAGTGGTTTAATTACAAAGATACAAGAATACAATGATTCGGAGTCCTATTCGAGCCCTATTGAATGCCGTACAAGCTAGAGGGCGAAATACATATTAAATGTCCTGGGCCTATATTCCGAGCAGTAGCTTCGAGTAGGGAGCACCTGGGAAGTTGTGTCGTCGTCATAAATGCATGGGGTATTTATAATGACGGTGATGGGCTTCTTAGGCCCGCTGGACCGGTCTTGGGGCCGGCCCACCCGAGGTAATCGACCTCCATTGGTTGGGAATCTGCAACTCATATTGAGTTCTTAAGTTCGATGCTCTTCACTGGTAAGGCTTGGTCTTGCTCGGACTAAGCTGGCTTCTCGAGCTGCAGGGGATCCGAATTTTCCCTCATCAACATAGGAACACTAATAGTAGAGCTAGTTTCCATCCCAAATTTCTTGAACAGATCTTTTGTGTATTTAGCTTGGTTAATGAATATTCCATCAGGCAACTGTCTAACTTGCAAACCAAGAAAATAATTTAGTTCACCCATCATGCTCATTTCAAACTTGTTATGCATCAGCTTGGAGAACTTGTCACACATATGTTGATTAGTTGAACCAAAAATAATATCGTCCACATATATTTGCACTACTGATATATGATCTTCCCATTCAACAGTAAACAGGGTCTTATCTACCTTACCTTTACGAAATCCTTTAATTAAAATGAAATCAGATAGGATATCATACCATGCTCTTGGAGCCTGTTTCAGTCCATATAGAGCTTTCTTCAGACGATACACCTTGTCTCCTTCTTGATAAGCTTCAAATCCAGGAGGTTGTTCAACATATACTTCTTCTTGCAATTCTCCATTGAAAAAAAGCAGATTTCACATCCATTTGATAGATTGTGAAATTCTTATGAGCAGCAGAGGCGAAAAATAGTCTGATTGCCTCTAGTCTTGCTACTGGTGCAAAGGTTTCATCAAAGTCAATGCCTTTTTCTTGGCAGTAACCCTTGGCCACTAATTTCTGGTGACAATACCATCTTCATTCATTTTATTCCTGAATACCCATTTAGTGCCAATTACCCTTTGATGACTTGGTCTAGGAACTAAGTATCATACTTCATTCCTTTCAAATTGATTTAACTCTTCTTGCATAGCTTCAATCCAATTTGAATCACTAAGAGCTTCTTCAATCTGTTTGGGCTCTATTTGAGATAGAAAGCTGACGAACATTGCATCATTTGCAGCAGCTCTCCTTATCTTTACTCTATCTAACAGATCACCAATCACTAATTCAGGTGGGTGATTCTTGAGCCATCTGAGATCAAGTTGCAAATCTGAATGTTGTCCTCTGTTTTGATCTTGCAACACTACTGTTGGAGTTTTAGTAGTAGTTTGTTGAACATTTGTTGTCTGTTGAACAGTCTCTGGTCTGTCAGCTATTTGCAACTCATCTGTTAGACAATCAGCAGTGTGATTTTGAACAACATTTGAGTTAGAAGTTGAGTTGAGATCAAGTAGTATGATGGGTATGTACTCTTCATTTCTTTCAACACTCAATTTCTGACAATCAGTAGACAGACTTGATTAGAATTTTGATTCTTTTCATAAGATTGGTTGGTTCATCAAATACTACATGTATATATTCTTCTACAAGTAAATTTCTTTTGTTAAAGACACTATAAGCTTTACTAACTGTAGAGTATCCTACAAAAACAGCTTCATCAGCCTTTTCTGCAAAAGTAGTAAGCTGATTCTTCCCATTGTTTAAAACAAAGCATTTACAACCAAAAATTCTGAAGTAATGAATGTTTGGCTTCCTATTGTTCCAAACTTCATATGGATCCTTGTTCTGGTGTTTGTTGATCATGCATCTGCTTTGGGTAAAGCATGATGTATTAGTGGCTTCTGCTCAAGATCTTTGGGGCAGCTTTGGTTCAGCTATCACTATCCTGGTAGCTTCTTTTAGAGTTCTGTTTCTCCTTTCAACAACTCTATTCTGTTGAGGTGTTCTGGCAGCAGAGTACTCATGGCTGATGCCTCTGATGTTACTATACTCTTCAACAGTTGAGTTTGTAAACTCAATCCCTCTATCTGCTCTGATCTTCAATATTTTCATGTTCTTTTCATTCTGGATCAGCTCCATCAGATTTGTAAGATGCTCATTGGGTTCACTTTTCTTTTTCATGAAAATCACCCAAGTGTATCTTGAATAATCATCCACAACAGCTAGGCAGTATTTCTTTCCACCATTGCTGATTGGATCAATGGGTCCAAATAAGTCCATATGTAGCAGCTCCAAAATCCTTCTAGATGATTGGTGCTTCTTGCTCTTGAAAGATGACTTGATTTGTTTACCCTTCTGACAGACGTCACAGAGCTTATCTTTGCTCATGACTGCCTTTGGAATTACTTCTACCAGGTCATTCTTGATTAGTCTATTTATGGTCTTGAAATTCACAGGATACATTCTTTTGTGCCACAGCCAACTGACTTCACTTGGTATTAATGCCACCAAACAAACATTTGAATTCTTGTCAACAGAATTCCAGTCCACTGTGTAGACATTTCCTTGTCGTCTCCCAGATAAAATGACCTTCTTTGTACCAATCTGTTCAACGTAGCACTAATATGATGAGAAGATGACTGAAAATCCCTTGTCACAAAATTGACTTATGCTCAGAAATTATATTTGAGGCCTTTAACATAAGAGACGTCAGATATCTCAATGTTGCATTTGATTAATCTTCCAGTTAATCTTGCCTTCCTTGTTGTCTCCAAAAGTTACTTTGGGACCATCCACAGCAACAGCATCAGTCAGCTCATGTATGCTTCCACACATGTGTCTTGAACAGACACTGTCCAATTATCAGATTTTCTCTACTTTACTCCTACTCCTAATCCTAACCTACAAAACAAAATAAAATTGTTTTAGGTACCCTTATTGAGAGGGTCCTGAAGGATTAGTTCCACCCTTGACAACCCAAGATGTTGAAGTCGTAGGCTTCTGAGTTTTAACAGGAGCATGAGCAGTTTTATCTTCATCATATCCATCAGATTTGTTATGTTGATAATCAGTATGATAAAGATGATGCTCATAAGCAGAATAAGACACATGATAGGCAGGATATGCATGCATTGGATGAACATGACACGGTGCATAGTAAGTTGGAAATTGAGGTGCATTATACATAAGAGGATATGCAGTAGGTTGCACATTATATGATTCATTTCATACCAAGCATTTTGATTTTTCTTGTTCTTATGCTTATTTGGTTTACTAGATGCATGCTCATTAACCGATGACTTAGTCTTGCCACTAGTCTGACTGGTTTTAGTCTTATCAGCAGACTTCCTAGGACTCTGCTGTTTAGTCTTACCAGTCTGTTTTCCTACACTAAGCTCTTTGCTCTTTTTATCCTTAGGAGATTTCTTCTCCTTTAATTCTTTCTTAGGTGAAGTAGGTTTAGTTGTCTGAACATACAATATGACCTTACTGTTGTCAGCTGATACAAATTTTTCAGTATGGTGCAGTTCTAACTTGTCCTGTTCTAAAGGCATCTTCTGTTTACTAGACATGTGAGTGGATGCAACAGGTGACTTATCATGAAACTCAATTTCTTTTCAAGTTCCATGATTTTATCCTTATAAACTTCACATTCAGCTTTCAGAGATTCATTCTCTTGCTCAAGCAGTTTATATTCAGCTGATTCTTTTGGTTTTTCAACCTTAAGTTTTAGTGAACTGTTTTGCTCTCTTAGCAACATCATCTCTTCCTTAAGCTTAGCAAATGCATAAACAATACTTGTATTATTAACTACCAGTTGCTCAAATAAATTGAAAAATTCATTTTCAAGAGGAGTTACCTCATCATCCTCAGAGTTATCAGATTCCTTGGCCATCAGGCAGATAAATGCAGGGCTCTCTTCTTCACTAGACTCTTCATCAGAAGTGTCTGAGTCTGAATCAGACGAGTAAATAGCAGCCAGCTTCTCTGCTTCTGCTAACAGCACCTTGCTTTTCTGATTCTCTTTTCTTCTTCAGTGTACTTCCCTGCTATATGATATGGGCAGTCTCTGATGAAATGACCCAATTTCCTGCAGTTGTAACACATTAGCTTTGATTTAAAAGAATCCTTATCTTGAGAAGAAGAAGTAGGGTTAGAAGTAGAAGCATTGTTGTATTTGTTCTTCACTTTTCTCTTATAGAACTTCTTGAAATTGTTTATCAACAATGCAACGTTTCCAGCCGTGTACTCCTTTTTGTTGAGTATTGTGGCTTCATCAGATAAGTCCACTTCTTTACTTTTGTGTGCTAGTCTTCTTGGATTTTCGGCAGCAGCCAGGGCAGCTATGGGGCCTGAAGTTGAGGTTTCTTCAACACCCTTTCTTTATAGTTTATACTCGTAAGCCTTAAGTACTGAGAACAGCTCTGTAAGAGAGATTTTTTCTAAATCTATTGACTCTTTCATAGTTGTCACCTTCATGTTGTACTTTGGAGGCAAAGCTTTTAACACTCTGACTGTTATCTCCTTGTCAGTGAAGGTTTTTCCATGTTTGAGAACTTCACTCAGTGTCCTTGTAAACCTTGTATCCATCTGGTCAATGGTTTCAACAGACTTCATATTGAAGTTATCTAACTTTTCCAGAGCAACACTCAGCTGATGCTCTTTAATGGCGTCGTTTCCTTCACTCATATCACGAACCTTGTCCCACTCTTTTGCAGTCTTGCAATGCTTGACTTTATCAAATTATCGTTGTTCAGGGCTTTGGTCATGTGAAACAGCCAACTTTGTCAAGATTGAACAACTTGATTTCTTTAGTTGTCATCTCATGTAGATCTTTTTCCACCACTATGTCTACTTCATCAACCTTTATAGTCTTGGTGAATTTGAATGGACCTTTTATGATACATGTGTACATGTTGTCATTGTAGGCAGCTAAGAAGATCTCCATTCTGATCTTTCAGTCTTCGAAGCTCAAACTAGCTTTGTGGGGAACATGGCTGATACAATCAATTTTCAAAGAGTTTTGATTTTCCAAACATATGCTCTTTTGAAAAAGTCTGAAAACCTTTGAAAAACACTTGGATCAAGCTCGTTGATCAGACAGCTGATTCTAATGAACCACTCGCTCTGATACCACTTGTTGGTCCCAAGAGGTCAGATGAGGTCTAGAGAGGAGGGTGAATAGACCTCTGAAAATTTTTAGACTTTAAAAACTTTTCAGTCGTCTGTCAGCAGACTAAACTGCTATTGATTAGTAAGCTGACTAAGCTGATCGCGAACAAATCTTTGAACAGCAGAGTTAACCACTTCTAGTATTACTACTTAGTTGATTTCAGCAAACTTAGCTTTAACAACAGAATACTTGCAGCGGATATTTTGTAAGTGTTTTTCACAAGTAAACTTCTAGTCTTTTGAAAGATTTGTCTCCAGTTTTAACAAACCCCTTTTCAAGAATCTTTCAACAGTTTTTCTAAAGTGTTTTATGCAACTATGAAAATATGCAAGGAAACAATGCAAATTAAAACACAAAGAATATTTATAGTGGTTATATGGATAAAAATCATTTAGTTCACTGCTCCAAGTCACTTAGATCTTGTGTTATACTATAAGCACTTAGTTTACAGTATACTCAACTTACGCAAAAACAACAAATGAATGTGGCCGTAAGCTCACAATAGGAGATCACAAAGAAAACCTATCCTCTGAAGTTAGATCAC
Organism: Penstemon barbatus; assembly: GCA_003313485.2. Classification (NCBI taxonomy): domain Eukaryota; kingdom Viridiplantae; phylum Streptophyta; class Magnoliopsida; order Lamiales; family Plantaginaceae; genus Penstemon; species Penstemon barbatus. The sequence continues at coordinate 52,759,236 of CM064880.1, forward strand.
TGTTGGATGAAGATGAAGATGAAGTGCAAAGAATTAGGAAGATAAGGGAAGGTTTTGATGATTTCCAAAACGTCAAAATCAGCTAAGTATGGAAAGCTTAGTTCCCTTAGAAGAATTTTGAACAAGTAAAGAAGACAACAGAAGGGTTCAAAATTCTAAGCCCAGAAGACTACTAATCTCATGCTGAAACAGCAATCAGAAGGGTAGACCATCAGCTGACTCAAATCAGATTAGTTCAGAGTTTGATCAGCATAGTACCTATCAGACGGGTTTCTTAGATCAGCAGAGTAGAAGAGATCAAGGAGTCATTCCAACGGTAATAAATACACTTGGTGTAATAAATGCTGCAAGAGAAGGGTAGTAATGGCAAATGATTGAAGTTATTCTTGGATCAGCAGAGTGCATTTAATGCAGCTACAGGAAAGTACAGCAGAAAAAGGACTGTAGCATGTAGCCGTTCTGATTTCGGGCTAAGGCTATGGATTTGAGATTTGATTTTCTTCAACGGTCATATTTTCAAATCCAAGTATAAATAGAGTCGATTTCAACGAGCGAGACACACAACAACATCCTGAGATTTTGATTCCGAAGCAGAAATTTCTCTAAGTCTCAAGAAGCTCGGACAGCTCACTCGTCTGGTGGAAGTCATCTGTTGACAGAAACCCAGTTGAAGCAAAATAGAAAATACTTTCTGAGTGAAATTGTATTAGCTGAGTGTTGTGCGAACTTTAGATCCATCTTTTTTAGTGATCTAACTTCAGAGGATAGGTTTTCTGAGTGATTTCCTATTGTGAGCTTACAGCCTTTTCATTTGTTGTCTTGGTGTAAGTGGAGAAATATTGTAAACTTTGTGTTTATAGTATAACCCAGAATCTAAGTGATCTGGAAGAGTGGACTAAAGTATTTTTATCCATATAACCACTATAAAAATTCTTTGTGTTATTTTTGCATTTAAGTTTTCTTGCATATTTCAAAATTGTATAAGTAAACACTTTGAATTGTTTTGAAAAGATTTTAAAGGAGTTTTTAAATTGGGGATAAAATCTTTTAAAGGACTTAGTTTACTTGTGAAAAATACTTTCAAACATCCGCTGCAAGTATACTCTTGATAAAACTGATTTCGCTAAAATCAGCTAAGTTACTATAAGAAGAGTTGTCACTCTGCTGTTCAAGATTTGTTCACGAACAGCTTAGTCAGCTTACTGTTCTCTATAAGCTTAGTCTGCTGACAGACAACTGAAAAGTTTTTAAGTCTAAAAATTTTCAGAGGTCTATTCATCTCCCCTCTCTAGACCTCATCTGACCACTTTGGACCATCAAGTGGTATCAGAGCAGGTGGTTCATTAGAATCAGCTGCCTGATCAACGGACTTGATCCGAGTGTTTTTCAAAGGTTTTCAAAACTTTTCAAAAGAGCATCTTTTTGAAAAATTAAAACTTTTTGAAAAATGGATTGTATCAGCCATGTTCCCCACATTGCTGTTATGTCATTTGAAGACTGGAAAATTAGAATGGAGATTTTCCTAGCTGCTTATAATGATAACATGTACACATGTATCATCAAAGGTCCATTCAAATTCACAAAGACCATAAAGATCAATGAAGTTGATAAGGTTGTGGAAAAAGACTTGCATGAGATGACAGCAGAAGAAATAAAGCTGTTCAATCTGGACAAAGTCGGAAGATTCATCATGACTAAAGCCCTGGATAATGATCGGTTTGACAAAGTCAAGCATTGCAAAACAACAAAAGATATGTGGGATAAAGTCAGAGACATGAGCGAAGGAAACGACGCCATTAAAGAGCATCAGCTGAGTGTTGCTCTTGAAAAGCTAGACAACTTCAAAATGAAGTTTGGAGAGACCATTGATCAGATGGATACCAGGTTCACCAGAACATTCAATGAAGTTTTAAAGCTTGGAAAAACCTTCACGGATAAGGAGATAACAGTCAGAGTTCTGAAGGCTTTATCTCCAAAGTTCAACATGAAGGTGACAGCGATGGAAGAATCAAAAGATTTGGGAAAGATCTCTCTTACAAAACTGTTTTCCATACTCAAGGCTTATGAGTATAAACTGCCAAGAATGGGAATTGAAGAAACCTCAATTTCAGGACCCACAGCTGCCTTAGTTGCTGCTGAAAATCCCAGAAGACCAGCACAAAGAAGTAAAGAAGTGGACTCATCTGATGAAGCCACACTGCTCAACAAAAAGGAGTACACAGCTGGAGATGTAGCATTGCTGATGAACAACTTCAAGAAGTTCTACAAAAGAAAAATGAAGTACAAATATAACAATGCTTCTACTTCTAAACCTAACTCTTCTTCTCAAGAAAAGGATGATTATAAAGCCAAACTAATGTGTTATAGCTGCAGGAAATTGGGACACTTCATCAGATATTGCCCATACCCAAAAGCAAAGAAATACACTGAGGAAGAAAAGAGAATCAGAAAGGAAAGAAAGCATCAGAGAGGCAAGGCCATGATAGCTGAAGCAGAAAAGCTGATTGCTATCTACTCGTCTGATTCATACTCAGACACTTCTGATGAAGAGTCTTCTGATGAAGAGAACCCTGCTCTCATCTGCTTGATGGCCAAGGAATCTGATGACTCTGAGGATGAGGTAACTCCTCTTGATAATGAATTATTTAATTCATTTGAACAAATGATGCTTAACAATACTGGTATTGCTGAAGCATATAAAAAGCTTAAGGAAGAGATGATATTGCTAAAAGAGCAAAACAGCTCACTGAAACTTAAAGCTGAAAAGCCTAAAGAATCAGATGACTATAAACTGCTTGAGCAAGAATATGAATTTCTGAAAGCTGAATGTGAAGTTTATAAAGGAAAAATCATGGAACTTGAAAAAGTTATTGAGTCTCATGAAACATCTGTTGCATCCACTCATATGTCTAGTAAACAGAAGATGCCTTTAGAACAGGATAAGTTAGAACTGAATCATACAGAAAAATTTGTATCAGCTGACAATAGTAAGGTCATTCTTTATGTTCAGACTACTAAACCTGCTTCACCTGAGAAAGTGTTAAAGGAGAAGAAATCTCCTAAGGCTAAAAAGAGCAAAGAGCCTAGTGTAGGTAAACAGACTAGTAAGACCAAACAGCAGAGTCCTAAGAAGTCTGCTGATAAAGCTAAATTGAATCAGACTAGTGGTAAAACTAAAGTGTCTGTTAATGAGCAAGCATCTAGTAAACCAAAGAAGCATAAGAATAAGAAAAATCAGAATGCTTGGTATGGAAATGAGTCTTATTATGTGCAACATGCTGCATATCCTCCTATGTATCATGCACCTCAATTTCCAACTTACTATGCACCATATCCTGCTCATCCAATGCATGCATACCCTGCTTATCATGTACCTTACCCTGCTTATGAACATTTTCCTTATCATACTAATCATCAACATGACTTATCTGCTGAATATGATAAAGATAAAATTGTTCATGCTCCTATCAAAACTCAGAAGCCTAAGAAGCCTAAGACATCAACATCTTGGGTTGTCAAAGGTGAAACTAATCCTTCAGGACCCTCTCAATAAGGGTACCTAAAATAATTTTATTTTTGTTTTGTAGGTTAGGATTAGGAGTAGGAGTAAAGTAGAGAAGATTTGGTACTTGGACAGTGGATGTTCAAGGCACATGTGTGGAAGCATACATGAGCTGACTGAAGTTGTTGCTGTGGATGGTCCAAATGTTACTTTTAGAGACAGTAAAGAAGGCAAGATTGTAGCTAAAGGAAGATTAATCAAAGGAAACATTGAGATATCTGACGTCTCATATGTTAAAGGCCTAAAGTACAACCTGCTGAGCATTCTCAACAGATAAGTGCTAACAGATTGGTACAAAGAAGGTAATTTTATCTGGAAGACGACAAGGAAATGTCTACATAGTCGACTGGAATTCTGCTGACAAGAATTCAAGTATTTGTTTGGTGGCATCTACACCAAGTGAAGTTAGCTGGCTATGGCACAAATGGATGAATCATTTAAACTTCAAGACCATCAACAGATTGATAAAGAATGATTTGGTAGAAGGGATTCCAAAAACAGTCATGAGCAAAGATAAGCTCTGTGACGCATGTCAGAAGGGGAAACAAATTAAGTCATCATTCAAAAGCAAGAAGCACCAATCTTCTGACAGAATCTTGGAGCTGCTACACATGGACTTATTTGGACCCATTGATCTAGTCAGCAATTGTGGAAAGAAATACTGCCTAGCTGTTGTGGATGATTATTCAAGATATACTTGGATGATTTTCATGAAGAAGTAAAGTGAAACCAAGGAACATCTTACTAATCTGATGGAACTGATCCAGAATGAGAAAAACACAAAAATATTGAAGATCGGATCTGATAGAGGGACAGAGTTTACAAACTCTACTGTTGAAGAGTATTGTAATATCAAAGGAATACATCATGAGTATTCAGCTGCTAGAACCCCTCAACAGAATGGTGTTGCTGAAAGGAGAAACAGAACACTAAAGGAAGCTGTCAGAACAATGATAGCTGAAGCTAAACTGCCTCAAAGATTTTGGGCAGAAGCAACAAATACAGCCTGCTTTACCCAAAACAGATGCATGATCAACAAAAATCAGAACAAGACTCATATGAAGTTTGGAACAACAGAAAACCAAACATTCATTACTTTAAGATTTTTGGTTGTAAATGTTTTGTATTGAACAATGGAAAAAATCACCTTACTGCTTTTGCAGAGAAGGCTGATGAAGCTGTCTTTGTAGGATACTCTCCTGTTAGTAAGGCCTATAGAGTTTTTAACAAAAGAACAGTACTAGTAGAAGAATCCATTCATGTAGTATTTGATGAGCCAAGTCAATCTTCTGAAAAGAATCAAAGTACTAATCAAGAACTGTCTACTGATTTTAAGAAATTGAGTGTTGAAAGAAATGAAGAATATGTTCCCATCATACTACCTGATCTCAACTCAGCTGCTCACTCAAGTGCTGTTCAAAATCACATTGCTAATTGTCTAACAGACGAGTTGCGAACAGCTAACAGACCAGAGACTGTTCAACAGACGACAAATGTTCAACAGACTACTACTGAAACTCCAACAGTAGTGCTGCAAGATCAAAACAGAGGACAACATCCAGATTTGCAACCTGATCTCAGATGGCTCAAGAATCACCCACCAGAGTTAGTGATTGGTGATCCTTTAGATAGAGTGAAAACAAGAAGAGCTGCTGCACAAGATGCCATGTTTGTCACTTTTCTATCTCAAATAAAGCCTACACAAATTGAAGAAGCTCTTAGTGATTCCTTCTGGATTGAAGCTATGCAAGAAGAGTTAAATCAATTTGAAAGAATGAAGTCTGGTACTTAGTACCAAGACCAAGTCATCAAAGGGTAATTGGCACTAAATGGGTTTTCAGAAATAAGATGAATGAAGATGGTATTGTTACCAGAAACAAAGCAAGATTAGTGGCCAAAGGTTATTGTCAAGAAGAAGTAATTGACTTTGATGAAACATTTGCACCAGTAGCAAGACTTGAAGCAATCAGACTGTTTCTTGCCTATGCTGCTTACAAGAACTTCACTGTCTATCAGATGGATGTGAAGTCAGCCTTTCTCAATGGAGAATTGCAAGAAGAAGTGTATGTTGAACAACCTCCTGGATTTGAAGTCTATCAACAAGAAGACAAGGTATATCGTCTGAAGAAAGCCCTCTATGGACTGAAATAGGCTCCAAGAGCATGGTATGATACCCTATCTGATTTTCTTTTAACTAAAGGATTTCGTAAAGGTAAGGTAGATAAGACCTTGTTTACAATTGAATGGGAGAATCATATATTACTTGTGCAGATATATGTGGACGATATTATTTTTGGTTCAACTAACCAACATATGTGTGACAAGTTCTCCAAGCTAATGCAGAACAAGTTTGAAATGAGCATGATGGGTGAACTTAATTATTTTCTTGGTTTGCAAGTTAGACAGTTGCCTGATGGAATATTCATCAACCAAGCAAAATACACAAAAGATCTGTTTAAGAAATTTGGTATGGAAACTAGCTCTACTGCTACTGTTCCAATGTCTACAAGTCTTCGTTTGGATAAAGATGAAGATGGCAAATCAGTGGACATAATCAAATATAGAGGCATTATTGGGTCACTGTTGTACTTAACAGCTAGCAGACCTGATATCATGTACTCAGTTGGGTTTTGTGGAAGATTTCAATCAAATCCCAAGGAATCTCATCTCTTAGCTGCCAAGAGAATACTGAAATATATTAAGGGCACTCAAGAATTGGGATTATGGTATCCTAGGGAATCTGGATTTGAGCTTATTGGATATTCAGATTCAGACCTTGCTGGCTGCAAAATTGATAGGAAAAGCACAATAGGTGCTTGTTAATTTTTCGGCAGTCGTCTGATCTCATGGATGAGTAAGAAACAGACTTCAGTATCCATATCTACTGCTGAAGCTGAATATATAGCTGCTAGAGCATGCTGTGCACAGATACTATGGTTGAAGCATCAACTGGAAGATTACAACATCAAGATCAGTGGAATTCCAATCTACTGTGACAACACAAGTGCAATCTCTCTGACTCAGAATACTACAAGTCATTCAAGGACTAAACATATTGAGATCAAGCATCACTTCATTAGAGATCCTGTGGAAAAAGGCAATGTTATGATTGAGTATGTTCATACAGACAATCAGATTGCTGATATTTTCACTAAACCTTTAAGTGAAGTAAGGTTTTCAACTCTAAGAGCCGAGCTAGGACTACTTAATTTGGATGCATAAGCTGAGGGGGAACTTATCAGAAGACTGAAGTTCATCAGCACAGTCATCCGTTACTATCTACAAGGATTAACTCTCAACAGACTAGTTAACTTATGAATTCTTAAAGTCAGGGGAACGTGTAAGACTAGCGGTACTTCTGATTAAAAGATGAAATTTGTTGATGACAGTTAGTTAAAGTTACATTTTCAATAGAAGATTAAAGTCTCGAAGATTGAAGATCAAATTATCTTGCTGGATTGACAAACAGCAGAGGAAGATTACTAGCTATTGGCTTTCTCTAGTAATAACAGATAACAGATCACTCGTCTGTCAGATAAGTTAAACTCTACTCATCTAATACATTATATAAGCATGGTTATAAATCGCATCTTTAGAAACACGCTTTTATAAGTAACAGATAGGTAACGATTGAGTTTCCCGCCCGTCTGACATTAAAATAATAAATTTGAAATCCGCAATTCTCACCCGCACGATCTAAAACCTGTCAGATTAATCTTACGGCTCCGACTAATCACGATAACCGAAACAAAAGGAAACGTATAAAATTCGATCTGAACAGATCAGTCGTCTTACGCACACTAAATTCCTAAAATTCTCTAACTATCTAAGCTCTTTGTTTTTAAGCTTACAGTTTTCTTACAAAATCTCAAATTAATCTCAAAAATGGCTATTGCTGAGGGAAGATACCTAAGTTACGACAAATTCTACTCCACTGGCACCGATCTGATGCGAGAAATTATGGAGAAAATCAAGGAAGCATCACTAGTACCAGTTCTGGAAGCTCATGAGGATCGTGTGTACCTGGATGATGTTGCTGAATTCTATAAGAAAAGAACATTCAACGCTGAAAGGACTACCATGACTACCACGATTGGGGGTAAGAAAATTTGTGTATCTGCTGCTGTTTTGAGTGAAATATATAGTTGAAAAACGAAGGAGAAGACGTGACAGACCTAGGGTCTGAGAAGGACGAAGAATTCTGGTTAGTTTGTGCTAAGGAGGGAGAGGAGATGTCTGGATCTCTGATGAAGACTCAACTGAAGGATGAGTATCAGAGGTTCGCTGACATAATTGCAAAGGTACTGGACTGCAGTACAAGCTCTTTGGATGGGTTACCAAGAAGGAGGTATTACACCATGATCTGCATTTACTATGGCTTGAAAGTGAACTGGGCTGTTCATATGTATGATCTGTTGAGTGATAAGAAGACCAACTATGGTATTTTGCTCAGTCATCTGTTCATGAGTTTAAGATGCCAAATGGGAAGTGGAAAGCCTATTCATGGTGGCAAGGAATTCAAGCTATATGAACCAGTTAGAAGTATGGAAACTTCTAAGAGAAAGGCACCTGCCAAGGCTGCTAAGGCCCTTTCTAAGAAGAGCAAGAAGGATGGTCAGACCAGTAGGTCTGCTGATCAAACAGTGAGCACCACCGTTGAAGCTGGATCAGCTCAGCCTATGATTGAAGGTCCTGACAATGTAGTCAGTGAATTTGCAAAGGAGGTTGAAGAGATGGAGACTGGATCATCTCCTGAAAGGACAGAATCTGAAGAAGATGTTCCCATTCAACCTGCAAAGAGAATGAGAACAAGAAGTTCTGCAAGGGGACCTCCCCAATCTAAACCTACAGGAAGAATTCCCAAGTCTAATGCAAAGAGAAAGGTCACTTTTTCTAAGGATTCACCTGAACCGGTAAGAGAAGTTCCAGCGACAGCTGAAAGGCCAATCACTATTGAAGAGCCTGCTGTTGAGCCTGCTGGAGAATTTGCTGTTGAAGCTGGAGTGTCTGCTGAGGAAAGAGTAGAACAGCAGACTGGCACAACAAGTGAGGGAGATACACTCCTCTTGCACCCTGCTCATGTTGCTGCCACTCCAATTCAAGTTATAGAGAGTCCAGAAGCCAAGAAGCTGAGGACTGGCAAGAATGTGATTCCTTATGTCTCAGTGGGTGAACAAAGAAAGTTAGATGAAGCAGAAAGACAAAGGAAGGCCGCTGAAAAGGCTGAAGAAGATCGCCTAAAGGCCCTTGAGCTCAAAAGACTGGAGGAAGAAGCCAGTAAGATGACTCAAGCACAAAGGGATGCCATTGAAGCAGCAGAGTTAGCTGCTGCTATTGAAGCAAGTGCCAAGGACTCTCATGGTCCAAGGCAAGCTGGTGGTATAAGAATTGGAGAACCAAGAGATTCCACCAAGCCCAAACAAGTCATGCCAACTCCTGCAATTCAACCTAAGAGAAGATCAGAATTAAAACTGGCATTGGAGATTGTCAGAGATAATCCTGAAGCATTTGATGAGTTCATTGCTAGGTTGGATGCTGAAAATGCAAAGACCGCGAAGAAAAGTGTTGATTCGCGTGGCTTTTGACGGAACTTTTTTTAAAAGATTACTCGTCTGACGATGTTCAATAAGGAGAAAGTCCGCTATAACATATAGAGGGACTATCGTCTGACAAAGAGTAAAGATCAGATTGCAAGTTGGAAAGCCTTTGCTGATGAAGAAACGTGGGTACTGAAATGGCTTGAGACAGGTTCACTAATCCAAGCATTAGACTCAGAATTCTTTTTGGATAAATTGAGATTGAGAATCTGTCATATTGTGAAAGCTGAGGCAAAGAAGATATATGACTCAGTTCCTAAAGAATATGCTGATGATGAAGACCTAAAGGAACGGTCAATAAAGTTGGCAGTTTCCCAAACTATGGAAACTTGGGCCAAGAAGACTAGAAAGATGAAGGGACAACCAAGCTCCATGATTCCCCTTCCTAGTCTGAAGTAGATTGTTTATGGACCTGCTATTAGGCCATATGAAGAACTACCTGAGGATCCAGTATCTCCATTTGTTCCCATTGATGACTTAACATGGATCACTCACAGGACTGCTTTGGATGAAGCTGGTAAAGTGCACACTGTTACAGAAATTAAAAAGATCCAAGCACCTCCTGCTGATCAGAATAAAGAGAAAAAAGGTTCTTCTGACCAAGCTGATAAAAACAAAGAAACAGAAGACACTTCTAACCCTGCTGATCGGATCAAAAATAAAGAGGAAGATGAGGAAAAGGAGGGTACTGATCAGACTAAGGAGAAGGAAAGCACTCCTAGTCAAGCTGATGAGACCAAAGAAAAGGAGATCACTCCTGGTTCAGCAGATCAGATTACTGAAACAGCAACCCTTGCATTGCCTCCAATTCCATCTGAAGTTGCCTCCACTTCTCAGAACTTGCAGTCTTCTCTGTTGGATTCAATTCATCAGATGATCTCAAGATCTATGAAGGAGTTAGAAGAGAAGGTGACTGCAAATCTGTTGGCTGCCTTAAGTCAACCAACCCAGAAAGCTGCTCCCATTCCGACTGATTTGATTGAAGACACTGCCCATAATGTGAAAGCTATCAGACAGGATATGGATGTGATTCAAGCCAGAACACAAAGCACAGCTGCTGGTTGGAGGCAGATTACAGAAACTGTTGAGATGGCCATTAAAGCTGAAGATGAGACCTTGGTGAATATGATGGCAGGTTTCAAGTCGTCTGCTGACTTGCTGCTTGCAACTCAGTTTCAGCTGGGTGACCAAGGAGAAGCTGTACTCAACAGAATGAATGCTTTTGAGGCAAATCAACTAAGACAGGAAGCTCAGATTGCTGCTATGAATGAAAACATCAGACTTCTCTGTGATTCTCTCCAAATCACACCAGTCTTACCCAAGTATCAAGTCAACCCTGCTGATGATGACAAAAAGGGGGAAGATAAGGTACCTGGTGAAGAAGAAAAAGTTAGCCAAAAAGAAGATGAAGCTGAAGATGGTAACTCTTTCTCCAAGACTGCTGAGTTAGATGATACTGAATTACTGGAAGAATCTGCCAAGGAAGAAAGTGAAAATGAAGGAAACAGCAGACCAGTAGATCAGATTGATACAGAAGAAGAAGGTGAAGCTGATGAAACTGAAACTGAAGCAAAAGCTAAGTCTGATAAAGAGATAGCTGCTGCTAAGGACTCAACTGAAGAACAGCTTGATCCTGATGTCAAATACAAGAAGATGGAGCTGCTAAGAAAAAGATTCTTCGAGGAAATGGAAGCTGAATCTTCCAAACCTGATGAAGAAGAAGAAGAAAACAAGGAAGCTGAAGAAGACAAGAAAAAAGAAGACAAGCCAGAAGACTAGTCTTGTTTAGATTACTTCTGTTTAATTCCTTGTAATTTTTTTTTTTTTTTTTGCATACCTCATCTGCTAAACTTGTAATATGTAATCTTTTGCAAATCTATAAAAGTTCAAGTGTTTTATCAAATAAACTATTTCTATTTCAAAAATTTTTTAGGATCAAAACTTTAGTTTAGGTACAGGTACTTAGCTGAAGTTTTGTCATCATCAAAAGGGGGAAATTGTTGAATGAAGATGAAGTGCAAAGAAGTTAAGAAGATAAGGGAAGGTTTTGATGATTTCCAAAACGTCAAAATCAGCTAAGTATGGAAAGCTTAGTTCCCTTAGAAGAATTTTGAACAAGTAAAGAAGACAACAGAAGGGTTCAAAATTTTAAGCCCAGAAGACTACTGATCTCATGCTGAAACAACAATCAGAAGGGTAGACCATTAGCTGACTCAAATCAGATCAGTTCAGAGTTTGATCAGCAGAGTACCTATCAGATGGGTTACTTAGATCAGTAGAGTAGAAGAGATCAAGGAGTCATTCCAACGGTAATAAATGCACTTGGTGTAATAAATGCTGCAAGAGAAGGGTAGTAATGGCAAATGATTGAAGTTATTCTCGGATCAGCAGAGTGCATTTAATGCAGCTACAGGAAAGTACAGCAGAAAAAGGACTGTAGCAGGTAGCCGTTCTGATTTCGGGCTAAGGCTATGGATTTGAGATTTGATTTTCTTCAACGATCATATTTTAAAATCCAAGTATAAATAGAGCTGATTTCAACGAGCGAGACACACAACAACATCCTGAGATTTTGATTCCGAAGCAGAAATTTCTCTAAGTCTCAAGAAGCTTGGACAGCTCACTCGTCTGGTGGAAGTCATCGGTTGACAGAAACCCAGTTGAAGCAAAATAGAAAATACTTTCTGAGTGAAATTGTATTAGCTGAGTGTTGTGCGAACTTTAGATCCATCTTTGTGAGTGATCTAACTTCAGAGGATAGGTTTTCTAAGTGATTTCCTATTGTGAGCTTACAGCATTTTCATTTGTTGTCTTGGTGTAAGTGGAGAAATATTGTAAACTTTGTGTTTATAGTATAACCTAGAATCTAAGTGATCTGGAAGAGTGGACTAAAGGATTTTTATCCATATAACAACTATAAAAATTCTTTGTGTTATTTTTGCATTTAAGTTTTCTTGCATATTTCAAAATTGCATAAGTAAACACTTTGAATTGTTTTGAAAAGATTTTAAAGGAGTTTTTAAATTGGGGATAAAATCTTTTAAAGGACTTAGTTTACTTGTGAAAAATACTTTCAAACATCCGCTGCAAGTATACTCTTGATAAAACTGATTTCGCTAAAATCAGCTAAGTTACTATAAGAAGAGTGGTCACTCTGCTGTTCAAGATTTGTTCACGAACAACTTAGTCAGCTTATTGTTCTCTATAAGCTTAGTCTGCTGACAGACGACTGAAAAGTTTTTAAGTCTAAAAATTTTCAGAGGTCTATTCACCCCCCCCCCCTCCCCTCTAGACCTCATCTGATCACTTGGGACCAACAATCACTCACAAAGATGGATCTACACTCCTCACAACACTCATTTACAGTTTTTCACGCAGAAAAATGATTAAGCTTGAATCTTCAACTTGGTTCTGTCAACAAATGATTTCGCCAGGTGAGTGAGCTGTTCTTGAGACTTAGAGAGATTTTGCTTCGGAAATTTGCTCGTAGTTGTGTTGTTCTCTTCTTCTTCAGTCTCACGAACTATTTATACTCCAGGTTTGAAAAATGTCAGTTGAAGAAAGACAGAATTCAAATTCTTCGGGTACTGGTCCTTAATTTCTGCGAACGGCTCTCTGCTCTGCAGCAGTACTGTCAACAATACTTTTTGTCAGACAACATTTAATGCACTAAGCTGATACGAGGTTTTCCTTCAATCATTTGTCATCAATACCCTCAGTCTTCAGCATTAGTTACTCCAGGTGCATTTATTACCGTTGGAGAGTCTTCCTGATCATCTTCGCAAGGCTGGTGAGTATCACTAATCTGATGATGAACTGAACTGATCCCAAACTTGAACTAATCTGATTTGAGTCGGCTTATTTTCATCAATCTGATTTCTTCCTTCAACAGCAGATCAGTAGTATCTTGGACCAAATAAATTTTGACTTGACTGATATGTCTTTTAGCTTTGGTCAAAATTCTTCCAAGGGATTTTTACTAAGCTTTCCTAACTTAGCTGGTTAAGATATTTTGGAAATCATCAAAACCTCCCTTTAACTTCTAAATTACTTGTCTTCTGATCTCCATCTTCATCCAACAGCAGGTAACATGTACTAAACAACAACATAAAACTGGTGCATCAAAATATGTACACATATGGCATGCATGTACTACATGTTGAGTGAACAATTTTTAGGAAAACTTGAAGCATAACATAGGAATTTTTCCACTTAAAACAATATTAGAAAATAAAATAGATCATATATATTTCATTTTTCTCGAAAATAATAAATAATAATAAGAAAGCGTTTTTTCTTACTTTTAGTACGTTATTTTATCCTGTTATTAGATAAAATTATAAATTTATTATAATCTAAGTTAATTTTTGTCATTTTATTTAAACATCGAAAATATATAAAGTTGCTACCAAATTATTTTTTGTTCAATTAAATTGCATTTTAAACATCCGAATTGAGTGAAATAACCGCTATACCATTATAAAAATCTAAATAGTATTAAAGTTTAATGAAAGGGAATTTTTTTTAACATGCTAACATAAAGAAAAATTAATTGCATAATAAATGGATAGGTCTGAATGAATTACGTGATGAGTCAAAAAAAATTTAATGCATGAAAGACAAGTGTCAATATATAAAATTACAAAATTTCAATCCGTAAATTAAAGTACCTATACTTTTGGTACTGTTTCCTAGGAATAGGGTTTAGGGTTGTTTTCTCTCACTAAATAAATACAAATTACAAACCAAACGTCAAAAAAAAAAAAAAAAAAAAAATTCCAGTATAAATTACAGATAACAAACAAATTATACAATACATTTTCTCAACCTTTCACTGTCAAAATTACAAGAAATTAGTCATCCAAAATTAAACCATTGTCATTAAATAACTTTCTTATTTTCTTAGGCATTTTCCTCTTCCAATTATAAGAATGCGTGTATTCATCACTCTCGATTTCATCCTCGAGAATCCCGAATCAAACAATGGTCGAACTGTAAATATACATTTATAATTACTCTATTAAATTTAATAACTAAATATGAAAATACCAAAAAAATTATAAATATATTAATACAATTTTACATAATGCTAATAAAACCAAATACCATAATCCCATAATAATAAAATAAAATAAAAATGTAATACAAGAAGTTAACGGTAACAGAAAAATTACCTCAACTTCAATAGCTGCTAAAATAAAAAGAATATCAACATATATGTGGACAACAACTTACAAAAAAATAATTACAATTTTCAAATCATGTGTCATCAGGAAGGGCGGACCTACATAGGGGTCAGTGGGGTCTATAGCCCCCACTCAGATTTATAATATATATTTATTAGTAGCACCATTAACAGAATTCTTATATTGGCTCACTGGATAGGGTATTCAAAATTCCAGATGAGGACTGAGGTTCATCCCTGCTTACTTGCAGTTTTTTTAGTTTTTCTTCTTTTCTTAAAAGTATTGTTCAAATAAATTTATATTAGTTTTAGTTGAATAAAATCTGTATTTCCCAATGTTTTCAGAACCGGACCGAATAGTGAATCGGTGAGCCGACTGGTCAGTGGTTTTACTGGTCGAACCGGTCGGACCGCTGGTCGGACCGGATGACGTCATAATAATGTAATAAATATATTTAATTTTAAAGTATATGTAATATGCATAAAATTTAAACATTATCCTACAACTGATTAAAAATATACAAAATCTTATAATATATTTAAATTAAATCATATAATATTTATCTAACTTATATCATAACGATAATATGATACTAATTTGTATGCTCATATAAATATAATATGATTACATTTCTTTATAAAAATTTAAAAGTGTAAGTTAAAAATACAACTAAGAAATTCATAAATTTTAAAATATTGTTATGTATAAAAGTCTAATATTCAAAGTCAAACTTGCATAATATATCGAGTTGACTCTTTATCCTAAAAATAATATTGAAAATAAATATTTTATAGAACAAATTTTAATAACAAATTATTACTTGAGTATTAATTTTTATTCATAATGTATAAAATGTTAATTTGGCTACAGTTTCTATATTTATAAATTTTAATTTGTACTAAAAGTTCAAAAAAAATGATATAGCTCAAATGGTAAGGAAGTTATGTTTCACCTAAGAGGTTGGGTGTTCAAATCCCACATTTTACAAGAATTTTTAGTTTAATTTTAACATTTAAAAAAATCAAAAAATCAAAAAAAAAAAAAAAGAAAAGAAAATTCGGAACCGTGTTGAACCGGTTCACCGGTTTTGGACCGATTCGACCCGGTTCAGACTGGTTTTTAAGTAAGGTGGTTTTAGGGGGTAAACCGGACCGGACCAACCACCGGTTCGCGGTTGAACCGGTCGGACCAGCCGGTCCGGTCCGGTTTTAATAACATTGGTATTTCCTCATTGGTTTGGGTGTACATGTTTATTAAAATTGTCCCGAGTTCAAATCTCGGGAGTGCCATTTCCTTTGCTGCTTATTTTTATAGTCTTTTTTGTTTCTTAGCAATTATTCTTTAATCTATTTTATTGTCTCAATAATTGTTCTTTTAATTTCGTTTTCTTTCTCAATAATTGTTCATTTAGCTTCTTTTTCTCTCTGAATAATTGTTCTTTGATTTTTTTATTTCTTAACATTTTTTTTAAATTTTATTTTCTTTTAATAATAATCAAGAGAATTTTATTTTTTTATTCTACGTTTTATTTAATACATGAATACATAATTAAACCCCCCCCCCCCCAAAAAAAAAAAAGAAATATTGATTCAGCTCTGCCTTGGCTATTATGTACAGATTTCAGATATTGATCTAGATTAATTGTGAATATATTGGTGTCATATGAAATTATATGACGATTATTTAATTTATCCTAGAACCTTATAGCCCCATATATTCAAGTTTTACTTTTTACGTATGTTTCGGTCAGTTGTATATTAGAAACTTTTTGAGATTTTGGAAAATTCTCGAGAAATCTTAGAAATAATTGTAAATATAAAAAAAATATGTTAAAGTATAAATTACTCTATATTCTCGTTTTGGTAAAATCAAATACAAAAACTTTTTGGTATTTCAGGAGAAACTTATCAAAAATTTGATCTATGCTTAGCCCCCACCGGCCCGTATTTCTGGATCCGCCCCTGGTCATCAGTATGTAAATAAATGCTGTTTCACAATCAACTAAATACGCAGAAAAAAACTTTTTCTCTTCCCACTACTTCATCAAATAAAAATTTGAAAACAATTGAATACTAGAACATGAAATAATATCTACAATATATCGCGTATGAGAATTCATGACATGACTTTCCAAAGAGGATAAGCCTATATTTGTATACATACAAAACAATAGTCTCAAAAAAAAATTATAACATAGATAAAAATGAATACATAACATGAGCATATGCCACGTAAACAATCATATTAATGATAAATCACTTTTTCATCTAATAAATGTGGCACATGAAAATTTTTATACAATCATCATAACATATACTAATTACACGTAAACTCAGAAAATATGTGCATAATAAACACAAAATAAATTAACAAATCATCCGTGCCAATTATTTGCCACATGTCCAAACAATATATTGAAGTGTGTGCCCTTATAATTCATCGGATAAATCCAATTTATTCCCCACAATATATACCACATGACATATCTTACCAATATATGAATTAATAAAAATTGAAACACAAAGCATCATTCTTCTACATATTGATGGCAAATGATATATCTCAATTAAATCTCCACAAATTTGCTCCAGAATATTATTGAGATATGTCCTGTGCCATCAGTATGAAAAAGAAAAATAACATTGTTACAAAGAATAAAACTTTCATCTTCAGTACAAAATTTGAATACCAAAATCTAACAAGGTACGTAATTTACTTTCATTTAATATAAACATATCAAATAAAATTCATGTAAAACATATAAAAAAAATTATTTGAATATTCCTCAAATAACCACAATATAAATTTTTTAAACATTATTGCCTTCAATAAAAAGCACAAAAAATTATAAATCAATTACGGTCTACAAATAAACAAAATAAACATTCACTCTTGGTGGTGCAATTAGTTAATATTGACTTAATTTGAGTGATTGATTGGGTCAATCCCAACACGTGGAACATAAAAAGGAACTTTCTCAAGCTAATTATGATCAGCAATTAATTTAAAATACAGAATCGTTAATTTATTTCTAATAATCCACTACATAAAATGACAAATGATTTATACAACATAAACAGTAGTTTATTTTATTTTGTGAAGTTTGAAAAAGAAACAATAATAATAATAATAAGTTAAGGTTTTTTTATTCGTCTTACATTTAAATCCGAAATTGTTTGTCAATAGTTATTTAAACCGAGAATATTTGTTTTTCTAGTCCCCTGATGCTGTTTAAGTGTAACGGTGTATTTTTCCTTTTTGGGCCTTTAAATAAAAGCCCAAAGGATAAGGGCAGTATTTATATTTGTCATGTTTTAATTAAAGAAACATTATTAACCCCGAATAAAAGTGTTTTTAAAATAATTTTTTTTAACATATTTACGTTTCTAAGTTTGTGGGAAAAATTAGTTCACTTAATCTTGACTTACTTTTTGTCATTTTATGAAAGTACCGATAAAAATTTAAATGCATTATCGATTTGTGTATATGTATGTCTGTGTAATTTGAATCAGATCTTGCGAAAGAAGGTGTGAATTGTTTGATATAAGTATATAACATTGTCGCAAAAATAGTAGTATGACAGATGAGAATATTAGAGAATATATAACCTTGAGAAAAATGCTTCATATGTCTAATGTCTATTTGGTACTACATACACTACGTACATAAATAAATAAATGTCCGAAATCATATATATATAATATAAATGTCAAAAATGAATAATCTCTCCTCTTTTTTTTTTCCGCTTTGGAGGATTGTACATATATTAAAAAATGTCATAAATAGCTATTTTTTTAAAATAAAAATTTCAAAATATCCTTTTAGTCAAATAGTCTCAGCATTAATAATAAGTATTAGTAAGAAAGGTAAAATTGATAAAAGAACACTAATTTTACATTGAAATTCAAAAAAAAAATTTTGAAATAAACAAAAAAAATTTGCCAAAGCGACAAATAAATTAAAATGTTTATGTTTTAGTAGTTAAAGTGAGAAGAGGTTTGTGTGGATTCCCATGCCCCACGGTATGATGAGCTTGTTTTCGATTTTCAGCTCCATGTAGTGTCTTGAGATGTTTTTATATGGTTCGTTAAGTTTTAGAATGCACATCAATACCTCTCCATTAACCTTGAGGGAGTTCCAATTATGAATAAAATTAGGTACAAATATTATGAAGCTTTGTGTTCATATTCTGTTCTTGACATCAGACAACTTCCACAGTTTCAAGGTATTTTGCCATGACAACATACTCATGAAATAGAGCTCTCCCTTTATTTCCAAAGGCGACATATAAACTCCAACTGAAGCTTGAAAATCCAGCGGCATCCCAAAAGTCGAAATTCATTCTCCCTGACAAATGAAAGAATAGTAATACCATCTACATTAATCAACATCCAATAAAAAGCCCCATAAACAAAGACCCCCCATGGTCTATACACATAACGTATATCAATGGCCTCAATGGGTCTCCAAGCATTGTAATGCAATTGCTCGTCATCGTTCGAGATGGACAGAGTGAGGATCTCAAAACCGAATTTTGTATTATGGACGATCACGTATTCATCAGGGGATGAAACATAGCCAAAACCACCAAAATAGGTATAAGAAGAAGGACAGGGAAAATTGATGAGTTGTCGGGTGCTGGGATTACACAAGACGAATTTATGTCTATTGGTGAAGCAAACCAACTTAGATTGGGATGGAAAGGTCATCATCTCTAGATTATTTGAACGAGGGAGAGTCCATTGTTGGACTACTTCTCCAGCTAAGTCAAAAGTGGTTAGAACAGGATTATTGTCATGACGAGAACAATGCAAAACTAGAATTGATGGGGCGTTGTTGAGGGATCTTTGACAGTGTAATTTTTTGAAAGATTTATTTGAGATTAGAAACTTCCAGTTCTTAAAAATAGACATAAACCTTAAAAGACTCTTTACGGATAATCTTAATAATATCTCCCTCATTATATCCTCAGCCAAAAATCGACTTCCATGCTGAACATTGATATGTATTGATGATCCTGCTTCTCTACATGCATCTCTTTCTCCATAACTGAATTATGTAAATAATGTTATTTATTTGCTATGTTATGACTAGGGCTGTCATGGGTCGGACTCGGACCGGATCAGGGCAGATCCGAATCCGAGTCCGATTTCCATTTCTTCTATCCGGATCCGCTAGAATTTGGAATATCAGCAACCGAATCCAAATCCGGCGGATATCCCGGATCCGGATAAATTATCTGGATCCATTTAGCAAGCTTTTTTTTTTTTCCTGTTTTCCTCCAAATCACTTGTAGATTCCACCATCATGAATTAAAAATGTAAGATTTTACTTACTTCATCGAAACTATTGTCTAAAAATTGTAGAAGATGAAATATGATGGACAAATATAAACGATAAAAATTAGAACAAAAGAATTAACAAAAATATAAGTAAAAAAGATATAAACTGGGACAAAGAAGAAGAAAACTCAATATTCAGAAATGGAAGAAAAGATAAAAATTGAAGGATGAATGGTTATGGTTTGATTTTTCTTATTAAATAGTATAAATTAATATGTTGTAGACCCAATTAGTTATCTGGTCAGTCCACCAACATCGCTCATGCATTTCTTTTTAAAATTATTTTTAATATAGTAAAAGATTTTAGTGGAACATAGATAGTTTTATTTGTATTTTTATTTAATACATAATATATAAACAACATGTAGTAATATATATCGGATACGGATATGTAACGGATCGGATAAGCATAGATCCATATTCGCTCCATATAATTCGGATTACGGATCTTCTTAATCGGATCAGGTCCATCGGATCACTAATCGGACAATTATCCCAATAAATCGGACCGGATTCGAATCGGATCCGAATTGAAATCCGCCCCATTGACAGCCCTAGTTATGACTGCCGCTAGGGCTGTCAATGTGTCGAATTTTGGTCGGATCAGGCTCGTCCAGATCCGGCTCCATTTATATTGGATCGAATATTGTCAGATTCGGATCTTGCTCGAATTGTGTTCGGATCTAAATTTTTTGAATCCAACGGATCTTGGTCGGATTTGGCCGGATATCGGATATTTTTCGGATCCAATAAATTTGTATTTAAAAAGTTAAATTAATATTTTTTTCCTAAAACAAGTTTATTATCTTTTCAATTTTATTTAATTTTAGCTCACATTTTCAAAGTTTCTTTACTAAATTCATATTTGTAGAATGAATATATTGGTTTAAATAAATTTATAAACGAATTATAAATTACTATCTTCTTAAATTGACGTTGAAATATTATTAATGATACTTATTTTTATAAATCATTTTGTATATATATCTTTCTTTTTATTTGTTGTCGGATACGGATCTTCAACGGATCGGATCGACCTAAATCCATATTCGCTCCATGAGTTTCGGATTTCGAATCTTTATAACCGGATCAGGTCCATCGAATCTCTAATCGGACAATTATCCTAATAAATCGAACCGAATTCGAACGGATTCGGATTGAACAGCCCTAACTGCCGCTTGTGTCATGTAAAACATAACCTAGATATCTAGAGAAAGAATTAGGACTATTCAAGAAGAAATAGAATGGCCCAACTGCACGGGTTATTGGGGGTTTAATAGTTGAATAGAGTGGGCTGTAATTTTTTTTTTTTGATAATTCGAGTGGGCTGTAATTAATAATGGTTGGTTTTTAGATATTATATAGTTTTGAAGGAAATACTATATACTACGTTTGTACTTAAAGCTAACACCAAATTGTCTCCGTACGGTAATTGTGCATGCCTTTTTATTTTTTTAGAGGGTTTAAATTATTTTAAGCGTGCCGGATATAATAATATATTATATGAAAACTTCTTTTAATAGAAATCAAACTTAAGTAGCTATTTTCAAGGTACTAGTCTCTTTCGCTCACTGACGGAGACACGTTCAATAAGGGATGCATGATCCCACCGAAAAATAATCTTCTTTACTTGAAATTTCAAGTAATTTTTAGTTCTTTTGATTTTTATATTAGGGTGAAATACAGTTTCCTCTCTTAAAGTATGAGGGTAGTATCAGTTACCCCCTAAAGTATCAATTGTAATACTTACACTCATCTATTAGAGTTTTATAGTATTTATTTCAAATATACCCCCACCTCTTTCATAAATAATAATTTATTTATTACTTTATCAAAATAAAATTGTATAGCAACCCCTTTCATAAGTAATAATTTATTTATTACTTTATCAAAATAAAATTATATAATATTCATCCACCAAATAATATTATGTTTTATTTTCTTCATTTCTTCTGTTACCTTCCTTTTTTCAAACTCAAATTATTTTCTTCATTTTCATCTCATTCTTATAGCCAAAGGAAACAAAGAAACGAAGACATTGAAATATAATATTGTTTGGTGGATGGATTGATGAATTCATAATTTATAAAGATTTTATTTATTGATAAAAAAAATGAAGAAATTAAAACATAAGGTTCTTCGGTGTTAAACTTGAATTTTGCGAGAAATAATTTGAAAGAGAATTAATCTACATTTTAAATAATAAATAGTACCGAATATAAATGAGATAATTATCACCAAATAAAAACTCAGAAAAATATAAAGAAAAAATTTGAGATAGATAAAAAAAATGGAAACATAAAATAAAGAAAACAAATTATTAAAAAAAATGAGATGAAAGTAAAGAAAAAATTGAGACCATCAAATCTAAGGAAACAAAAAAAATGAAGAAATTAAAAAATAATGTTGTTTCATGAATGAACGGATTCATAATTAATAAAGGACAATTTTATTTTAATAAAGAAACTGGCTATTTATGTATGGGGTGAGGGTATTTTTGAAATAAAAAGTACAAAACTATAACATAGGGGAGTAAGTGTTACAATTGATACTTTAGAGGGTAATTGATATCACCCCTATACTTTAAGGGGAAAACTATATTTCACCCTTTATATTAAATAGTTCAAGAATGAGAATCGCAATGTTACTTGATATCGTATAAAGACATGTTGCATATGATCTCCAAAAAATGAGGCAAATAGAAATCAACTCAACATAATTATAGTATTGTGTGTACCCCTGTTTGGTTTGAGCAAAGACACGAACAATCTGGTCCTGTCATGTCTCGGAGCACCGTCCTTTTGTCTCGGTTGCTCATAAGTTTGATAAAGGGCAGCTTCATAGAAACTTGCCGCCAAATTTCTTTCACAGTCCCATTTGGATCCTCATATTCAAAATACCTCTTCACCTGATATACAAGTATAAATACATTTTACGAGCTAAATGCAAAAAATAAAAATAAAAAGGCCCTGTGCTTTGCCTGTTTGGCAAAACTCCCTATGGGTTATTTTTATTAGAACCCCCCCCCCCCCCCCCTGGTGTTCTTATTTATTAGCAAAAAAACCTCATTTGAAATTCCTTTATTAATCAATATGGAGGTTATTGTCAATTTTTATAGTGAACAGGGAACTTATTGCAAATTTTCAAAGTTAATCATTGTCAATATTTTAGGTGAATAGGGGAGTTTCCACATTTTTTGTGGAGTATAATTGTCATTTTTCCTACAAAATATGTACTCCGGCTTGGGAGGGTTTTCTTTTTGCTAATAAAAATTAGCACAAAGGGAATTTTTGGTAATAAAAATAACACAAGATTTTTTCTGGCAATTAGGCAAAGCATAAGGGGTATCTACGCATTTCACTCTCTAATTTACTGAACATAAAAGAAAGAAAGAAAGAATATCTTTTGCATGTACAATGGAGTTAAGTAGACTGAGAAATACCGGAAAATTCTTACATAGACCCGGGTCTATAAGCTTAGTGGTAGACCTTGTGGTCTAGATTTTGCCACATTATTTATAATTACTTAAAATTTAATTATTAGATTTAACTAACCCAACTAGATTAAACTAGAGTTAAAGATAAATAATAATTAAGTGTGAGCCATTTTTTTTAATTATCATAAAATTAATATTAATTAAAATTTAAAATTCCTTGGTTTTTCCTTGGTTTAATTAATATTGATTAATATTAATTAACATTAAAATTCCTTGGTTTTTCACACAAAACTTAAATATACAGTTATGGTAAAACCTTACTTTAGAAGTGGAAGAACAGATTTTGAAGTAGACCTTAAAGTTACCCCTTACCTCAAAGTTATTTATTTAACAAAAATGCAAAAACGGTTTTATTAACAGAAATAAATTTTCAATATACTCGTTAGGTTTTGTTTCTAGGAGGGAACTTCAAAACTCTTCAAGAGTACGTTTTGTTTCTATAATTGAACCTTATTAAAATTCCTTGGTTAATTATACAGTTAAGGGTGTTTTAAAAATGCTATAAAAACAATTTTAAAATATAAAAAGGATTTTAATCCCGCTACAAAACGCCCAAGGTCTTCAGTGTATATTGAAAAACCAAGGAATTTTAATATTAATTAATATTAATCAATATTGAACGTCAGAACACTAATACCTTCAAAATTTTATTAAAAATTATAATATCTAAAAACCAACCATTATTAATTACAGCCCACTCTATTCAACTATTAAACCCCGAATAACCCGTGCAGTTGGGCCGTTTTATTTCTTCTTGAATAGTCCTAATTCTTTCTAGGGCGTGTCTACCGATAGTTCATATTGATCAGAACTATCGATAGTTCATGCCTTAAAACCACATGTATATTATATTTTAATAAATATCAATCTAAATAAAGGGTCATATTAGCCGGTGTCTTTCTTGCTTGATTTATGGTTTGATATGAATAAATTACCCTACTGCCCATTTGTTTTAATTAAAAGAAAACAATTATTCTCTTTGAATTTGTAAAGCATGTGTACTTCTGCCATCAATTTATGAATTTA
Source organism: Penstemon barbatus (assembly GCA_003313485.2). Classification (NCBI taxonomy): domain Eukaryota; kingdom Viridiplantae; phylum Streptophyta; class Magnoliopsida; order Lamiales; family Plantaginaceae; genus Penstemon; species Penstemon barbatus. The sequence goes on from CM064880.1 coordinate 52,783,445, forward strand.
TTCATCATCATCTTCCTCCTCCACCTCACCACCACCTCTCCACCTTGCAGGCCGGGCCACCGCACTTTTTCTGGGTCGGACCACCGCACCCAATCACGGTAAAGATCTCGATTAGGAACCGTATTATATGTACAATAAGCTTCCAAATCTAAAATGTTATATTTTATATCTAAAAATTACAAGCCTCTAAGATCTAATATTACAAGCTTCTAAACCTAAAATCTAATAAAAAATGGCAGTTGTTCCGATACCACATTCTTCCTAAAAAAAGTACCATTTTCCAATAATCCATTTCCTACAATTTGAGTTACATCTTGGGAAATCAAGTTTTTGTTTTTCATATGTGCAAGATCGGTGGCAGATTGTGTGGGTACTGTTGGGGGACAGGTGAGGTGATGAAGAAGAGCCTGTCGGCGGCAACCAGGAAAGTCGTGGCCGCGGTACAGATCTATTTAAAAATTAAATGAATTAGAAAACCCAAGAAATTCTGAATCAAAAAATTTCCGTCCAACAAATTCTATTGTGTTTGGAGAATTCATCAAAACAGCAAACAGAGACAAACACATAAGCCAAAAACTTTGTGGAAATTAAAGAACCTAAATCCACTAAGAACTAAACAAACTAACTAAATATTTCTCCCAAATCAGGAAGATACTTTATATGACAGTAAAATGAAAAATGTTTCTCTACTTGTTTAATTGATTATTAGGAATCATTAAAAAAAACTAGAAGATGAAGAAGAGTTGAATAAAAAAACAACTAGAAGATAAAAATACTACTTGTTTAACTGTTTCTCTTCGGACAAGATTCGTCTTTCAATGAGAACAAAATTGTTGAAGAAGCTAGAGAAAAGCTTTGTAAAGTGTAGAAATGAATAAGGGTATTTTCGACAATTTTTACAAGCATAAATGTAATTTATTTGCCGGTTGCAGGTTTCAAATGGGACACATGGCATAATTTGGCTGGTGAACTGCCGATAGTTCTCCCAATGCTGAACTATGATTAGAAAACCCGTAGATTGTTTAACTGTTTCTCTTCGGAGAAGATTCGTCTTTCAATGTGAACAAAATTGTTGAAGAAGCTAGAGAAAAGCTTTGTAAAGTGTAGAAATGAATAAGGGTATTTTCGACAATTTTTACAAGCATAAATGTAATTTATTTGCCGGTTGCAGGTTTCAAATGGGACACATGGCATAATTTGGCTGGTGAACTGCCGATAGTTCTCCCAAAGCTGAACTATGATTAGAAAACCCGTAGATTGTTTAACTGTTTCTCTTCGGAGAAGATTCGTCTTTCAATGTGAACAAAATTGTTGAAGAAGCTAGAGAAAAGCTTTGTAAAGTGTAGAAATGAATAAGGGTATTTTCGACAATTTTTACAAGCATAAATGTAATTTATTTGCCGGTTGCAGGTTTCAAATGGGACACATGGCATAATTTGGCTGGTGAACTGCCGATAGTTCTCCCAAAGCTGAACTATGATTAGAATTAATTTGGCTCTCCCGCTCAATTACTTAGGGTAAATTCTCATAGCTTTTTTATGAATGTAATGAGCCTATCCTCTCTTCTTTATTCATAGTCCAAAAAAATGAAAAAAAAACGAGTCTAATGCAAAACCAAAATACTTGGAGGACTCTTCTAACAAAATAAAAAATCTATAATTGTCAGCAAAGTTGTTTCTTTTTTTTTTTTTGTTCAGTTCAAATCCAAAAAATTCTTCATATACATTCATATACATAAGGCATAGGTCGCCAATTCAGCATTGGATAAAATAAAGATAAAATAAACATAGGGAATTTTTTTTTTTTTTTAGGGGGCTCAAATCATTTTATCGTTTTCTAATCATAGTTCAGCTTTGGGAGAACTATCGGCAGTTCACCAGCCAAATTATGCCATGTGTTCCATTTGAAACCTGCAACCGGCAAATAAATTACATTTATGCTTGTAAAAATTGTCGAAAATACCCTTATTCATTTCTACACTTTACAAAGCTTTTCTCTAGCTTCTTCAACAATTTTGTTCACATTGAAAGACGAATCTTCTCCGAAGAGAAACAGTTAAACAAGTAGTATTTTTATCTTCTAGTTGTTTTTTTATTCAACTCTTCTTCATCTTCTAGTTTTTTTTAATGATTCCTAATAATCAATTAAACAAGTAGAGAAACATTTTGCATTAAAACTAAAAATAAATTGACCTTTATGTTCCATGATATTACCAATTGAATTATTTTGTTTCTAAAAATAAAATAAAAAAACCACTTATGATACAAAAAGACCATTTTACCCCCAATTTTGATAATAATTGAATTTGACAATTTTGCAAATTGACCCCTATATTTTGCGATTTTACGTGTTGAATTATTTTGCTTCTAAAAAAATATAAAAAAACCGTCTGCCATACAAAAAGACCGTTTTACCCCCAATGTAGATAATAATTGACTTTGAAAATTTTGCCAATTGACCCCTATATTTTGCGATTTTACGAATATAATTATTTTGCTTCTAAAAAATTAAAAAAAAAGTCATATAAAAAGACCGCTTTACCCCCATTTTAGATAACAATTGACTTTGATAATTTTGCAAATTGACCCCTATATTTTACGAATTGAATTATTTTGCTTCTAAAAATAAAATAAAAAACAACCTATGATATAAAAAGACCGATTTATCCCAAATTTTGATAATAATTGACTTTGACAATTTTGCAAATTGACCCAATGTTTTGCGATTTTACGAATTGAATTATTTTGCTTCTAAAAAATATAAAAAAACCGTCTGTCATATAAAAAAGACCAATTTGCCCACAATTTAGTGAATAATTAACTTAGACAATTTTGCCAATTGACCCCTATGTTTTCCGATTTTACGATTTGAATTTCTTTTGCTTCTGAAAAAAAAACCATCTCTTATATAAAAAAGACCGCTTTACCCCCAATTTTGATAATAATTGACTTTGACAATTTTGCAAATTGACCCCTATGTTTTGCGATTTTACGAATTGAATTATTTTGCTTCTAAAAAATATAAAAAAATTGCCTACTATATAAAAAAGATCGCTTTACCCCCAATTTAGATATTAATTGACTTTGATAATTTTACCAATTGAACCCTATATTTTCCGATTTTACAAATCGGATTATTTTGCTTCTGAAAAAAAAAACCGCCTATCATATAAAAAGGACCGCTTTACCCCTAATATTGATAATAATTGACTTTGACAATTTTGCAAATTGACCCCTATATTTTGCGATTTTACGAATTAAATTATTTTGCTTTTAAAGAAAAACAAAAAAAGAACGCCTCTCATATAAAAAGGACCGCTTTACCCCCAATTATAATAATTGACTTTGAAAATATTGCAAATTGACCCCTATGTTTAGATTTTACGAATTGAATATTTTGATTAAAAAAACAAACAAAAAAAAACGTATGTCATATAAAATAGACCGCTTTACCCCCTATTTATATAATAAATGACTTTGAAAATTTTGCAAATTGACCCCTATATTTTCGATTGTATGAATTGAATTATTTATATGAAAGACGGTTTTTTGTTTGGTTTTTTCAGAAGCAAAATAATTCAATTCGTAAAGTCGGAAAATATAGGGGTCAATTTGCAAAATTGTGAAAGTCAATTATTACAAAAAGTGGGGGTAGAGCGGTCTTTTTTATATGACATGCGCTTTTTTTGTTTTTTTACAACCAAAATAATTCAATTCGTAAAATCGCAAAATATAGGGGTCAATTTGCAAAATTGTCAAAGTCAATTATTATCAAAATTGGGGGTAAAGAGGTCATTTTTATTTGAGAGACGGATTTTTTTGTTTTGTTTTTCTAGAAGCAAAATAATTCGATTCGTAAAATCAGAAATTATAGGGATCAATTTGCAAAATTGTCAAAGTCAATTATTATCAAAATTGGGGGTAAAGCAGTCTTTTTATATGACAGGAGGTTTTTTATTTGTTTTTTTAGAATCAAAATAATTCAATTCGTAAAATCGCAAAACATAGGTGTCAATTTGCAAAATTATCAAAGTCAATTATTATCAAAATTGGGGGTAAAGCGGTCTTTTTTATATTAGAGGCGTTTTTATTTTTATTTTTTAGAAGCAAAATAATTCAATTCGTAAAATCGGAAAACATAGGGGTCAATTTGCAAAATTGTCAAAGTCAATTATTATCAAAATTGGGGGTAAAGCGGTCTTTTTTATATGACAAGAGGTTTTTTATTTATTTTTTAGAAGCAGAATAATTCAATTCGTAAAATCGCAAAGCATAGGGGTCAATTTGCAAAATTATCAAAGTCAATTATTATCAAAATTTGGGGTAAAGTTGTCTTTTTTATATTAGAGGCGTTTTTTTAATTTTTTAGAACCAAAATAATTCAATTCGTAAAATCGAAAAATATAGGAGTCAATTTGCAAAATTGTCAAAGTCAATTATTATCAAAATTCGGGGTAAATCGGTCTTTTTTATATGACAGACGGTTTATTTTTGTTTTTTTGTTTTTTAGAGGCAAAATAGTTCAATTCGTAAAATCGCAAAACATATGGGTCAATTTGCAAAATTGTCAAAGTCAATTATTATCAAAATTGAGGGTAAAGTGGTCTTTTTATATTAGAGGCGTTTTTATTTTTATTTTTTTAGAAGCAAAATAATTCAATTCGTAAAATAAGAAAACAAAAGGGTCAATTTGCAAAATTGTCGTTTTTTTTTAAAAGCAAAATAATTCAATTCATAAAATCGTAAAATATAGGGGTAATTTACAAAATTGTCAAAGTCAATTATTATAAAAATTGGCTGTAAAACGGTCTTTTTTATATAAGAGGCGTTTATTTTTATTTATTTAGAAGCAAAATAATTCAGTTTTTAAAATCAAAAAACATAGGGGTCAATTTGCAAAATTGTCAAAGTCAATAATTATCAAAATTGGGGGTAAAGCGGTCTTTTTATATGACATACGATTTTTTTTATATTTTTTTAGAAGCAAAATAATTCAATTTGTAAAATCGCAGAACATTGGGGTCAATTTGCAAAATTGTCAAACTCAATTATTATCAAATTTGGGGATAACGAGGTCTTTTTATATGAAACAAGGTTTTTTATATTTTTTACAAGCTAAATAATTAAATTCGTAAGATCGTGGAACATAGGGGTCAATTTGCAAAATTATAAAAGTTAATTATTATCAAATTTTGGGGGTAACGATGTCTTTTTATATGAAAGGAGGTTTTTTGTATTTTTTACAAGCTAAATAATTAAATTCATAAAATCTCGAAACATTGGGGTCAATTTGGAAAATTGTCAAACTCAAAGATAGGGGTAAAGTGGTAATTAATAATACTGGCCGATTTTTTTATTTTTTTTTAAATTTAATTAAAAGGGTAATTTAGGTATATTGTAAATTAATTAAAAGTCAATAGTTACCAATTGACTTTGACCAAGTTACCAAATCAACGGTCCAGATTAATCTGATCCAAATGAACGGCCCGATTAACCCTCCCGCATGTGAGGGCGTAACTAGGGCGCCCGCATCCTAGAAAGATACAACATATATATATATATATATATATATATATATATAGACACAAGCGGCAATCATAACATAGTAAATAAATAACATTATTTACGTAATTCAGTTATGGAGAAAGAGATGCAGGTAGAGATCCAGGGATCATCAATAAATATCAATGTTCAGTATGGAAGTCGATTTTTGCCTGATGATATAATGAGGGAGATATTATCAAGGTTGTCCGTGAAGAGTCTTCTAAGGTTTATGTCTGTTTCCAAGAACTGGAAGTTTCTAATCTCAAATCAATCTTTCAAAAAATTACACCGTCAAAGATCCCTCAACAACAATCCCCCATCAATTCTAGTTTTGCATTTTTCTCGTCATGACAATAATCCTGTTCTAACCACCTTTGACATAGCTGGAGAAGTAGTCTAACAATGGACTCTCCCTCATTTAAATAATCTAGAGATGATGACCTTTCCATCCCAATCTTAGTTGGTTTGGTTCACCGATAGATTTAAATTTGTCTTGTGTAATCCCAGCACCCGACAACTCATCAACTTCCCATGTCCTTCTTCTTATACCTATTTTGGTGGTTTCGGCTATGTTCCATCCCGTGATGAATATGTGATCATCCACAATACAAAATTCGGTTTTGAGATCCTCACTCTGTCCATCTCGAATGATGACGAGCAATTGCATTACAATGCTTGGAGCCCCATTGAGGCCATGGATATACGTTATGTGTATAGACCATGGGGGGTCTTTGTTTATGGGGCTTTTTATTGGATGTTGATTAATGTAGATGGTATTCTTTCATTTGACACGGAGAATGAAGTTTTTTCGACTTTTGGGATGCCACTGGATTTTCAAGATTCAGATGGAGTTTATATGTCGCCTTTGGAAATAAAGGAGAGCTCTATTTCATGAGTATGCTATCATGGCAAGATACCTTGAAACTATGGAAATTGTCTGATGTCAAGAACCAAATATGGACACAAAGCTTCAGAATATTTGCACCTTGTTTTCGTCATAATTGGAACTCCCTCAAGGTTAACGGAGAGGTATTGATGTGCATGCTTAAACTTAACGAACCATATAAAAACATCTCAAGACACTATATGGAGCCGAAAATCGAAAACAAGCTCATCATACCGTGGAGCATGGGAATCCACACAGACCTCTTCTCACTTTAACTACTAGTCTCACTTTAACTACTAAAACATAAACTGTTTAATTTATTTGTTGCTTTGGCAATTTCTTTTTTGTTTATTTCTATTTGTTATTTTAGAATTTCTATGTAAAATTAGTTTTCTTTTATCAATTTTACTCTTCTTAATAATACTTATTATCAGTGCTGAGACTATTTCACTAAAAGGGTATTTTGAAATTTTTATTTTTTAAAGCTATTTGTGACATTTTTTAATATATTACTTTCGGACATTTATATTATATATATATGATTTCGGCCATTTGTTTATTTATGTACGTAGTGTATGTAGTACCAAATAGACATTAGACACATGAAGCATTTTTCTCGAGGATATTCTCTAACATTCTCATCTGTCATACTACTATTTTTGCATCAGTGTTATAATATCAAACAATTCACACATTCTTTCGCAAGATCTGATTCAAATACACAGACTCACATATACACAAATCGATATCGATCTCCCGAAAATCAAATTTTGGTTCAAAAGATTTGTTGGGTGCAAGAATGTTCAGGATAACGCATTTAAATTTTAATCTTCATAAAGTGACAAAAAGTAAGCCAGAATTAGGCTTTCCCACTTTGCACCCTATAAATAGGAGCATTTTCCACTTTGCACCCTACAAAAAAATTTATCCCAATTTACACCCTACAAACCACTATTTCATTTCAGATTGCACCCTCAACCATTTTCAGCCCATTTAAGTAGCCTGAGTAAGGGTAAATTCGTCCATTAACATTATTAACCACCCCAATTTCCCTCCAAAAACTATATATGAGCAAAATTGACATATCACCATAGTAACTTAAAAAAATGATGAAAAATAGAAAACAAGTTTTACGGGGACCATATTCTCAATTTCTCCTCTTTCTTCTTCAAATTCAGTCCAGTGCTGTCCTTTTTTTTATGTTTGAAGAAAAATGGGTTGGATGTTAAGAAAAGAGAATGAATTGTGTTTACCATGTTCTCATTTTCTCATCTTATTTACGTTTTGATTTTCATTTCGTTAACAACTCCATTATACTTGTTTGTAGAATTAGTAATTAGGGATAACTACATGTACATTCTCAGAATTACTCTAGATTAGTTTCAATAATTATATGTAAAGTGAAAAAGAAAAAGACGGCACTGGACTCGACTTGAAGAAGAAAAATGAGAAATTGAGTAAACCTCGTAAGACTTGTTTTCTATTTTTTCATTTTTTTTAAAGTTATTATGGAGATATGTCAATTTTGCTCATATATTATTTTGGAAAAAAATTGGGGTGGTTAATAATGTGAATGGACCATTTTACCCTTTCTCCGGCAACTAAAATGGGTTGAAAATGGTTGAGGGTGCAATCTGAAATGAAATAGTGGTTTGTAGGGTGCAAAGTGAGATAAATTTTTTATAGGGTGCAAAGTGAAAAATGCTCCTATTTGTAGGGTGCAAAGTGGGATTAAGCTCCAAATAATTAAGTCAACTAATTTATCCCACAAACATAGAAACATAAATATATTAAATTTTTTTATTTTAAAAACACTTTTACTCCAATTATGGAGTCGATAATGTTTCTTTAATTAAAACATGACAAATATAAAGAGTGGATAGCAAATTAATTCTATGTGTTATTCTAAATAGGCAATTTAACTCTCTGTGATAAATAAAAGAGCAAAATACATCCCTATGATATCCTAAATAGGTAATTCAACTCCATGTGATTAAAAAAAATGACAAAATGCCTCTATATGTTTTTATAAAAGAAGTACATTGTCTCCCTCTAAATTGCTCATTTATTCATATCACAGAGAGGTAAATTGTTCATTATTTCATTTCACAGGGAGGTAAATTACCTATTTTTATATCACAATGAGGTAAATTACTCATTATTCATTTCACAAGGAGTTAAATTGCCTATTTTTATTTCATAGGGAGGTAAATTGCCCATTAAACATATCACAGGAAGTTAATTTGCAAAAAAACCCCAAATAAATATAAATACTGCCCTTATCCTTAAAAGCCCAAAAAGACAAAATACACTGTTACAATTAAACAGCATTGGGGGACTAAAAAGACAAATATTCTCGGTTTAAATATAAGTATTGACAAACAATTTCGGATTTAAATGTAAGACTAATAAAAACCCCTTAACTTATTATTATAATTATTGTTTTCTTTCAGACTTCACAAAATAAAATATACTACTATTTATGTTGTATAAATCATTTGTCATTTTATGTAGTTGATTACCAGAAATTAATTAACGATTCTGTTTAAATTAAATTATGATCATAATTAGCTTGGGAGAGTTCCTTTTTATGTTCCCGCGTGATGGGATTGGCCCAATCAATCACTCAAATTAAGTCAAAATTAACCAATGGCGCCACAAAAATTTAAATAATGGGAAATACAAAAACCCTTTTTGGAGATCCGAAAAATTAAAAATAATAAGTCCAATAAAATTCAAAAATCTCCATTTTTTTCTATGGGGAGAATCTTGACCTAAATCTTTATATTGGTACGTGTCTTCTAAGAATTAAAAAAAATTTAAAAAATCAAAAAAAAAAAAAAAAAAAACTGATTGCCCAGTTGGTTAAATGCTATTAATGAAAATACTAAGTAACAATAGGTTCTGGAGACTTGTTGGTTCATCATGACATTGCTCTAGGTTTACATACAACTACATTGATCTTAGTAAAAGGTGCGTTAGACGCACGCGGTTCCAAGTTAGAGAGGAAACACATGAAATTTTGGTAGACAAGGTCGATACATCCAAGAAAGATCAAGAAGTGTAAATGGTCTTTAACAGTTTTTTAAAGTTCACACGAGACATCAGAAAACCACTACAAAAACACATTCGTTCTCTGTGACAATTCCAACACCAAAATACTACTTAATTTGGCATTCATTTGATAGTATTAATGTCTAAAACTATAACAAAATCATTAATTATCCGAAAACACCTAAACAATATGCTCGGCAAGACTGAGAATCTTGAGATGCTTCTTCTTCCTTAACTCATGTGGAATCGATCGGTCTAAACACTCTTGTTCCTATATATTGCCCCGCCTTGTTTGTTAATAAGTACCACAACATTATCATCAGATTTGACTTCGCTCCCATCACAACGACCACGTTGCATTGCAGCATGAACTACAACACCATAATAAACCCTTTTACTCTTTTCACCCTTTTCCATTTTCACTTTGCTACCACTGGGTGCTTCTTTCACCGACACAACTACTTTCTCTCCTAACCTCGCTCCCTTTCTTCCCTTCAATGCTTGTATGCACATCACTTTTTTAGCGCCCGAATTATCTACCACTTTGAGTATAGTCCCCATTTGTATGAATGTTCTTTGTTGCTGGAGAAAGACACATCAAGTCGCATATACATAAGCTAATTTGAATAATCAATGCAAAACAAAATGAAAAAAAAAAAAAAATTCTCTCGCTCAGCTTACTAAAATATGTATGTATATATTGAAGTTTCTACATAAACCTCATAGGCTATGAATGGTTTTCAAATTTTAGTGAGTAAAACAATGAAGAAAATGGAGAAAGAAAACGAATTTGAAGCTCAATGTTCTACTATTGATGTAAGTAATACAATTTCTTTGGCATTTCTACTCAATACTGCCGAAGATAAGGCCTTAGACATTTACAGCAATAAAGTTTTTTCCCGTGTCAAATTTAAAAAAAGATTCAAGATCAAGTAAAACTTGATGCATCAATATTATGTTCAATCCCAACACATCGGAGCCAGTTTCGATGTTTCTTTTCTTTTTAGCAAAAACTCATTTTCTTCATAAGTCAATAGGGAGGTTATTGTCAACTTTTGGAGTGAGCAGGGGGATCATTGCCAAATTTTCAATGTTAACAGGTGGATTATTGATTACTTCACTTTTTAGGTTAAGAAGGGTGTTTTTGCATTTTGTGGGGGTATAATTGTCGTTTTCCTCCAAAATATGTATTCCGTCATTGGAGGTGGGTTTTCGGCTTTTCGCCAAAAAAAAAAATAAGAGTGTGGTTTTTGCATATTAGAATAACATAGGGTTATTGTTGCTAATTAGGCAAAGCGTCGGGGGTATTTTGCATTTCGCTCATTTAAAAAATTCAATCTTTCGTTGTTTTATTGTTGAATGCAGGGGGGAAAGATTCGAGATTTGCTTTTCCAAGTGCTTGAAAATGAACGTGATGTTATTATTAAACACGGTGCACGGTCTAGGGAGAGTCGTCGTATGGCAACACAAGGAATGCATAGTTCTCGATTTTGTTTACATCCAGCTGGCGATACTCCTTCAGCTTGTCGACTTTTTGATGCTCTTGTGAGCTTATGTGTTCCTGTTATTGTAAGCGACTCCATTGAGTTACCTTTTGAAAATGTCATAGACTATAGAAAGATTTCTATTTCTATTAAACCTGGAAAATTGTTAAAATTGTTAAGGGGAGTGAGTTCAGTGAGGATTTTGGAGTTCCAAAAGGAACTGAAAAAGGTATTTCTGGAAAATACTTATATAGACCAGGTCTATAAGCTTAGTGGTAGACCTTGTGATCTAGATTTTGCCACATCATTAAGAATTTTCCTATTATAAGTATCTTTCTTCAATTACTATCCAAGCTTGATACAATAAATACAATAGATAATAGATTTTAACATAGCCAAACAAAAGATTTTGATATATTTCTATCATCCAATGGATTCATTGGTTGTATGACTCACAACTCCAAATAAATTTAAAATCACAATATAAAGATTTTTTTTTTTTACTTTTTAATTTGGACAATATCTATCTTAATTTATTGGTCAAATAGTCTAAAAAATATGGGGTTCCGTTGAATTAATTATGAATATATTGGGCCTAATTTCTTTAATAGTGCCTTTGGATCATACTAAAATCTTAGTTCCACAAACACAAATAACAAAAATTAAATGGTATATGGAGATGCAGAAAATCGAACCACTTACCTTACACTAACTACACGAGAGCTTTACCATTTGTGCCACATGCTCTATTATTACAATTCTCACACACACACACACAATATATATATATATATATATATATATATATATATATATATATATATATATATATATATATATATATATATATATATATATATATATATATATATATATTATTTTTTCCGAGGCCCTCGTACATTGGTGGCCCTAAGCGGCCGCATGTGCGGCTTGAGCACCGGCCCTGACTATGGGAATTACTAAAAAATTAATTGCTTCTCAAGGAAAATTTTGTTCGACTACACACTTATTTTTCTATAATTTAGAATATTAATTAATTCCTTAATTGTAAGAACCTTAAATGTCGTGTAATATAGAATAGAGGGAGTACATTAATTATGATAAATAAATACTTCACCCGTCCATGCAAAATACCCATCAATTTTGAATAGTCATAACGTTTAACATGTAATAGAAATAAGGGTAAATTGTGAATAACCTCTTCAGGTAAGACTTAATTACAAAAATCCCCGTTAAGTTTGTCACCTCCTTATAATTAATCCTTTATTCTTAAAGTATTTTAATTTTGCCTTTGTAAGTTATTTATAATGTTTATAATATCTTACAAAATTTAAAATATGGGTGTTAATTGTTATATCTTGTAAATTATAAAAATAATTATTATATACTTACAACCAAAATAATTGATATAACTTATATTTTCCATAAATTTCAATAAATATTTAAATTTATGATACAATATAAACTTTAATATATTAAAATATCTTACCTATAATACAATATAATTTATTAAATTTACTAATTTAAAAAATAAATTCAGTTAACTAATGTGTAAACAATTCATATTTATAAAATATATTGTTAAAATTCAATTTAATTTAACATTTTACAATTTAAATTGCTAATAAATATATGTAATATTTATTAAAACTTATGGGCAGTTATAAATTTTATCAATTATTATGATAGTAAATATATAATTATATCTTTTCTAATTTATAAGAGATAATAATTAGATCCAAAATTTTAATATTTATAAGACGTTACAAACAATACAAATAATATCCAATGACAAAATGGGAACACTTTAGAGGCAATGGGTTAATTGTAAGAAGTTGAAAAATCGATGTAATACCCAATACGTGAAGGTGATTTTTGTAATTAATGTTGGTAAAATCAGTTTTAAGATTATCAAAACTTGAATACAAATCGAAACTGAAACAAACAAACCATTATAAATAGTAAAAGAAAACATAATCAGTTATAAAAATCGAGCAGATAAATTAAAATAACTTATCTCACAATTATGTATAGTAACAAAATTGATCCAACCAAATCGCAGAAATGATTCTGCTTGCCTTGAAGAAATTATCGACCCACTTTCGGTGCAATTGGGAATCACGAACACTTCTTCCACGATAATTTGGCTACATGAATTCCTCCACTGCACAGTAGCAGAAATTCCACCTCGAAGAACACTCAGAAGCAAAAATAACCAAGAGATATTTTTCTGGAAATGCTTTCGAAGGAGAGAGAACAGAGAATGTTGGTTCTGTTGGTGTGTTTCTGAAAACAGATATACACTCATATATATAGGACTAGGGGGAGCCTTTGGCAATTAAAAATCCCCCATTAAATCTGAATAAAAATGGCTAAAACGTTTTGACTCAATTTAATTTCTGAAACTGAAAATTTGTAGCTGCAGAATTAACTTTGAGACTGTTTAAATTTCGAATTTTAAACTAATCCAAAATTCCTCCAAATAGATAAGTCTGAGACGAGACAATTTGCACAAACGCCTGAGCCCAGCCCAGATCCAAGCCGAGCGGGCGGCGGCGCGCGTGTGGTGTATTCATATAACCCCCTTTGTAAAGACTTATACCAAGTCTAAACACTTAAGTTCATATATACTAGTACACACAAATATAAAAAGTCAATGTTGGACATATTAAGAATTTGAAACTCTTCAACTTCCTCACAAGACCTTTTATAATTTGTCAATTAGTCTTAGACCAATGTGGGACAAGCCCACATACAAATTATCTTATTTTGATATTAATTTCCCCATATTATATATAACATTTTATCTATGAATTTCAACCTTTTAATTAGGTATCCATCCATATAATTACAACAATTAAGCCTTATCTTAGAAAGTGTTCATAATTTACCCTAGAAGTAATTAATTTTGAGAGGGATGATTTTTGGAATTATTTTTACCTGAGAGTATTCATAATTTACCCTAGAAGTAATTAATTGTGAGAGGGGATTGCCTAGCTTAGACACGCGATGGTGGTGGTGGTGGTGGATGATACATGAGGCTGGCGGAGATAGGTCGAGGTGGGTAGTGGAGGTGAGAGGTTGGAATTTGAATATAGTAATGATGGGGTCTATATACCCCAAGTCAAACAAAAACAAAGAAGAAAAGAAGAAATAGAATTTGTTTTGGGCCTACAAAACTGAATCCTAAACCAAATTGGTTTTTGTTTTCTTATTCTTTGAAGACTTATTCACTTCTTTTGTCATGAATAAATTTTGTATGATATATATATTGTGGAAAGGGTAAAGGAAAAATGCATGGAATAGACATTATGTAATTATTAATTTAGATTTGGTTACAATGCAAGGAATATAAAAACATAGAATTTTGTGTACAATTATTGCAGTTTGTCAATGAACAGTTCGTCCCTAAAGTTCATATATTTGTGTATAATTTGATTTTGTGCCTGAAGATCCAATATATCTGTAAAGTTGAATTTCATCCTCTATGCAGAGGCGGAGGTGTAGGCCCAGAAAAAATAATTAGTAGTAAATTCTAAAGGAAATAATCCGTGTGAATCAAAACTCTCTATCTACTTTAATTAAATATGTAGTCAGATCATAGAGAATAGAGCCCCACTAATAGAGTTACCTAGTATAAATAGAATTTAATAAGGAAAATTTTCTTTAACACTTAATATAGTTCTTTTTTAGTAAGGAAAAACAAAATTATGTTATTAATATCAAGTATAATAAGAATTATCGGCATATTTTAAATAAATTTTGATAATCACAATTTTTGAAATAATTTTATTATATACTTTCCATTTTAATCTCGCCCCCCGCGACTAAAATTTCTGGCTCCTCCCCTGCCTCTATGACGGATGTTAATTTGCTATGAAATACAAGTAATAGCTATGAAAATGCAGGGTAATAAGCACGAAAAATATTATGTAGAAAACATGCAAATAGGGGACAATACCCCTAATCATGAACCAATGTGAAGCATTTAGCGACGAATTACAAAAATTCGTTTAGCTTTGAGTGATGGGGTTTTCACGAATTCGTATGCTAATAATGTTTCGTCCCCAATATATTTTGGCGACGAAAATGTGGACATTTGAGATGAAAATTTTGTACTTATACCTTTCGTATATATAATAATTTGAAAAATATGATAGACATAACATACTCGTCCTACCACTTAGTCAATCCCTAGTTTATAATGAAGAAATGAGAGATATTCGTAGTACTTTTGTATCCTGCTCACGTTATAATCTAGTATTTATGTATTGTAATTGACATACTCTAACTCTTGTAGTTAAATAGTACTCAAACTCTTGAATATTTATAGGTTAAATGTACTACTAATTACTAATTTATATATAACAAAAGCCACATACGAAGTCATAAAACTTATCCCTTAGAAGATCATGCATAGATTCACTCAGGGTTCAGGGTTTAATTGATGAAATTTGAAAAGTAGGGCTCGTTAATCGGAGTAGAAGTTTCACATCTCTTCAAGAAATTCAAATTTTGTTACCCATGACTTTTCCACGTAGACGTTCAACTCCAGTTGATTATTTTTAATTTCATTTAATTCCTTAAATGTTGTTTGTGATGGAATTTTTCCATTTTTACTTTGTAACTTATATTGCTTTCGAATGAAATGATTTAGGGTAAATTGCACTTTTGATCATCGTCATGTATTTTTAGGATGAAATTATTTTCAGAAAAGTCATGCAAAATATGTGAAAAGATTTAGACATATATGGATCATATTCTATTTTTTTTTTTTTTTTGCGCTAATTTAGCGAAAAAAATGTCATGTTAGTCACGTGATTTACGTGCAAATCACGTGACGTCGACACCACCTTGAATTGCATAAGAAGGACTACAATGAAATAAATAATTGATAATGAGATTAAAATATCAAAACATAAGAGAGACCAAACTGCAAAAAATTGTATATAAGAAGAAACAAAAAATTTAACTTAACATCATATGCAGATTCTCAACTTATACTAAATTGCCTATGAATCAAGTAAAAGAACTTTTAGGACCATCTCATCAGAGCATTTGAGCTCTATTTCCCACAGAATATCTAATACTTATCTGTATGTTTAGATGCATTTGGGAATTTTCATATTTTCATCCTTAGCCCACCCCTGCAAAATTGGTCCTTCCTCGTTTTTTGTTTATTAGTATATGTATCATTATTCATCAGCCCAAATTAAAATAAACAACACAGAAGAAATATGCTTTGAAGAAGGGATAGATTAATATATATGATCATCATAACAAAATGCATCAAGCAGGATTTAACTAATACAATGTGTCTAATATTTTTCTTAGTAATTGTAATTGTATTTTGCAAATTTTAAGAAAAAAATGAATTATCTTTTTTGTCCTTCAGACTTTTTTTTTACTTCGATGGTCAACTTTGCTGAAAAAAACAAGGGGTGCTAATTGTTGAGTTTTTCTTAGGATTTTTGCACGCCACCCCCCAGTTTTTTTCAATTTTTGCACTCCCCCCCCAAAACGCCTTAAATGTGACTGTGCCCCCCGTTTTTATGTATGTTGTGCACTTACCCCCCCCGAAACGCCTTAAATGTGACCGTGCCCCCCGCTTTTATGTATGTTGTGCACTTATCCGCCCAAAACGCCTTAAATGTGACTGTGCCCCCTGTTTTATGTATCTTCGTGCACTTACCCCCCTCCCAACCCCCCATACCAAATCCCGGCCAGATTTTCCACCGAAATTAAAACACCTGCGAAGCATACAAAATTTAAGAGGGCAAAAGGGTAAAATAATCCTTATTTCCCACAAAACCTGAACATCAGTTAAAAACATGAATTGAAATTGAGAAAATAAATTAGGGTTTATCTCAGTTAGGCTCAATTTCTCTTCTATTTACTGAAACTAAGTGAATCATGAACTATGTTACAAATTTCTGTCATCTATCTCTCACAAAACTCATGATTTAGAGAAATCAATATCAACATTTCTTGTTGCTTTTTTATTCCTTTTTTATGGAGACCCCTTCATTACATACACCGAAAAATCAAGTCCCCTAGGAATTGAAACTGGATATGGAATATTGCCGCACCGCTGGTAATATTATCCTTTTGCCCTCTTAAATTTTGTGTGCTTTGCACGTGCTTTAGCTTCGGTGAAAAATCTGGCTGGAATTTGGTATGGGGGGGGGGGGAGGGGGGGGTAAGTGCACAAACATACATAAAAACAGGGGGTACAGTCACATTTAAGACGTTTCGGGGGGGGGGGGGGGGGTAAGTGCACAAACATACATAAAAGCAGGGGGCACAGTCACATTTAAGGCGTTTGGGGGTGGGGGGAGGGGGTAAATGCACAAACATACATAAAAGCAGGGGGCACAATCATATTTAAGGCGTTTCGGGGGGAAAGTGAGAAAATTGAAAAAATTGGGGGGTGACGTGCAAAAATCCCTTTTTCTTAGTTTGAGGTGTTAAGTGTTAATTTTGTATTTAGGGGGTTCAAAGTGTCCATTTATCGTGTTTCGGGAGTGCAAATTGTCCTTAATTCGAGGGTGCTAAGTGCTAATTCTATTTTCGGGATGTAAAATATCAATTTCTCGTGTTTCGGGGGTGCAAAGTGCCAAATATCCAAAGATGTATTAACAATTTTGTCCGGTACGAAGTACTGAATTGTTTATATTTTGGGTATATAAAGTGCTAAAGTTATGCTTCGAAGGTGCAAAATATCTATTTTTCAGGTTTCGAGGGTACAAAGTAAAAAAAACAAAACACGTTAAGTTCACCCAAGATTGAGGCAATTTTTTAATTATGAAGCTAGATTGAGTCAATGAGAAATGTATGATATATATGACATTTGTTTCCATGTTTAATTACACTAAATGTGCATTTACCAAAAAAAAAATGAAATTGCACTAATTATATTTTGTAAGCAGATTTGTTTTTATCCTTCCGTTTTTTTTTCTTTCTTCTAAATGGAAACTTTTGTTAGCCAATTACAATATTGCAGTAACTAAAATTAATTCAAAATTATCAGAAATTTGAATGCAGTACAATTGAACTCAAAACACCATTGAAATTTCATTTCCATTTGGTTCTCCAATTTTGATTGCAAAAATGGCCGCCTCTAATTCTTCGAAGCTGTTTCGTGGTATGATTTCTCTTCTCGAAAGTGACAGTACTAACATTCTTAATTTTTTTCTAATTATAAGCTCTTTGTTTCGATTATCCTAATGTTAATGTTGTCGTTCCATCAATGGAGGAAACCCTCAGTTGGTCGTTCAATTCTTGGTGGTCTCTGCAACAATTCTGTTGGGTCAATCAGATCCTCTTCTGAGATGTTGCAAACGAATTTCTTATCTCAAGTTAGTATTGCTTCAAAATTTCTGAGATATCTTTTTCCTTAATTGCCTATTTGCTGTTCTTTTCTGTTTTGTAGTTATCTTTTATGTTGGTGTTGTTGGTAAAATGGGTTATAATATAATAGCACTCTCATCAGTGAAAAGTATTGTTTACATTTTTCATAGTGAGGATTAGTGTGTTTTTCGCAAGTCAACTCCATGTGATATGACTAATGGGCAATATATAACCCCTTTAATACGAAATAATGAGCATTTTACCTCTTCCCCGTGGAGCTGTTGCACACTCTCTATAATGAGATCGAGACTTCATTCTCATGTGAAAAATGACTAATTTAACTCTACTTTGACAACATCTTCACTTCACTTTACCTAGTGATATGCGTAAATAGACACACATTACCCCCCCTGTTATATTGCATATTGAAAATGTAAAAATCAAGAGGGAGGCGGAGTGCTTCTTTATGAAAATACAGTGATTATTAATCTCACGAAGGTGATTTTCTATTCACTCGAGTATTAGTCGTAATGTAGATTTTAGTTAAATGAGGAGCTTGAATCGACCTAGAAAATTTATGTGTTTAGGTTCTCAAGCGAAACTACAGATGCTGAGTGTTATCGCATTTCTTTTGTTGATGCTAAGAACAAACTAAGATCCAGTAGGATCATGTTATAAAGATAGGATGGTTGTACCTAACGAGAAATGTTGATCTTGAATAAGATTCATATTATAGGATCCTAATTAAACCTTGAGCTACTTAGGCTTTTATTATAATCACGAGGAGCATCATTTAGTTCATACGAAACTCATTGTAACCATCAGTGTCTAGTGTTGACCTCCTCAGTTGATGTGAATTAGAGTAGATATCACTTGTTTATCATCATAGGATCAGGAGATAGTGTGTCTTGCATCATTTATTTTGACACTGGTATTTTTATCTTTCGAAAACTATTTTACTAGATTAGGTACTATGTTTCGAGTAAAATACCTCATAGGGGCGTCAATTTCAAGGGGGAAAATATAAACCACCAAACAAATTAAAACTGGCTCCAATGTGTTGGGATTGAACATAATTGATGCATCAAATTTTACTTGATCTTGAATTTTTTTTAAATTTCTCCATTTTCTTACATCAATAGTAGAACATTGAGCTTCAAATTAGTTTTCTTTCTCCATTTTCTTCTTTGTTTTACTTACTAAAATTTAAAAACCATTCATAGCCTATGAGGTAGTTCCTATAGAAACTTCGATATATACATACATATTTAGTAAGCTGAGCAAGAGAAAAAAATTCTCTTCATTTTGTTTTGCATTGATGATTCAAATTAGCTTATGTATATGCGACTTTTGATGTGACTTTCTCCAGCAACAAAGAACATTCATACAAATGGGGACTATACTCAAAGTGGTAGATAATTCGGGCGCTAAAAAAGTGATGTGCATACAAGCATTAAAGGGAAGAAGGGGAGCGAGGTTAGGAGACAAAGTAGTTGTGTCGGTGAAAGAAGCACTCAGTGGTAGCAAAGTGAAAATGGAAAAGAGTGAAAAAGGTGAAAAGAGTAAAAGGGTTTATTATGGTGTTGTAGTTCGTGCTGCAATGCAACGTGGTCGTTGTGATGGGAGCGAAGTCAAATTTGATGACAATGCTGTGGTACTTATTAACAAGCAAGGGGAGCCAATAGGAACAAGAATGTTTGGACCGATTCCACATGAGTTAAGGAAGAGGAAGCATCTCAAGATTCTCAGTCTCGCCGAGCATATTGTTTAGGTATTTTCGGATTTGATTTTGGTATAATTTTAGACATTAAAACTAACAAAAGAATGCCAAATTAAGTAGTATTTTGGTGTTTCACAGAGAATGTGTTTTTGTAGTGGTTTTCTGATGTCTCATGTGAATTTTAAATAACTGTTATAGACCATTTACACTTCTTGATCTTTCTTGGATGTATCCGACCTTGTCTACCAAAATTTCATGAGTTTCCTCTCCAACTTAATAATAATGGTCTTAAAAGGAATTATATAAGAATGCCATACTTAAAAGGAAGGAGAAAGAAGGTAAATCTGTGTGGTCTTGTAGGGGACCAAATCTATAAATCATTTGGACTGGTACAAAACCACACAGATTTAAGAAAATTACTTCAAATCTATAAATCCTTGAAATTCCTTCTAAAGGGTTAGATAGAGTACACGGTGGTTATCTATGACCCCATGTTACATGGATTATTTTGTGACTTTTCCATGATATGGAATATGGATTGAGACTCATTTATTCCTCATCAAAAATTAGAAATAATAACATTTTTGCTTTCACAAATATCCGGGGAAAAAAGAAACTCTTAACACTAAGAGTTTATTTTTATTGATACAGATAGAGGCATACTTTAGTATTAGAACATTGCACATATCCGTGACTTTATCACAAAATACAGTACAAATTCAACATATGAATATCCTAGAGTTTATTTAGCACGAGGGGTGCACCATACTGTGCTTGAACGGTGAAAGCAGCGTAAGGAGCATGCTTATAAGCAGGCGAAAGCTCAAACGAAAAGGTGCGTAAGAACTGTGCCATGAATATTTTGGCTTCCATTAATGCAAAATTCTGTCCAATGCAAATCCGAGGGCCCCAACCGAAAGGCATGAATGCAGCATGACCGTTGGATGCTTTCAAAACTCCTTCAGCAAATCTGTCTGGCTTGAATTCTAGTGCGTCTTCACCCCAAATTTCAGTGCTCCTGTGGAGCTTAGCTATTGGGAGCTGGACAAATATCCCCTTCGGTATACGGTATCCTCCTAACTCTATTTCCTCTTCAACAACTCGAGACAATTCCATCACTGATGGGTATAAACGTAAAATCTCGTATAGAATCATTGTTACCTAATAAGAGGGTATTTTTGCATTTAGCTCATAATTCATGACTTGTGTATAAGTGATGAGTACTAATAAGAACCATAAAAACTTACAATCTTTAGCTGGTTTAAGCTATCATAGGTGAGTTCATTGCTATTGCCCAAGACTTGAAAAACTTCTTCTCGTGCACAAGTTTGCCAGTTTTGGTGACTAGCAAGTGTTATCAGAGTCCAAACAAGTAGATTAGAACTTGTATCATAGCCTGCAAAGTAAAACAACTTGCACTGTGCGATTGCATCTTCGATGATTCTAGCCTTGACACGGTTGCTTTTTATGGTCCCGTCGTATAATTCATCCAAGAACAAATCAAGTAAATCTTGACCATCTTGCCCTCCTGCTTCATTTCTCACATATAACCTTTCGTTAATCATAGAAATTAATGAGTTTCGTACTTCTTTCTCCATAGCCACAGCCTTCCTCTTTCTTTCGGTTGGAAAGTACCTATGTAAAACATTCAAAGAATAATATTTCGATTTTAAATAACCTTGTTTAAAGTAATTTATAGGTTAATTTACCTTCGGACACCCTTAGGTATACTCTAATTAACAAAAACCCCATGTTATTGCTGAAATTACAAGAACACTCTTCATGATTTAGCCTATTTACGTTGTCAAATTAATAATTACCAGAATCCAGGGATTTTGAATGGCTTGGAAGCTGTATTTGTCATAATAGTGAGGTCCCTGAGGTAGTGAAAATTTCTCCTCATTTCTGGAGTGAAGGGAGTGCTAAATAATGTTCGGGTCACAACTGAACCGCTGTAATCTTCCAGATAATCCAATACATCCACGATATTTGAACCATCTTTTAATATCTTATTTTTCCATTGATTCAAAATATCCTCACAGCAAGCTTGAATTGCAGGTATCTTTTTCTGCATTAGTAAAAACAAAAAAAGGAATAATATTAATTATTATTGAAAAATCATGAATATTGATTCAGATTACTCTAGCTAGCTTAATCTTCATTTTTGTTTGATAAGTAGTTAATTACCTTCAATTCGTCCACATGAAAGGCAGGATTAAGTTTCATTCTTGATTTGCTCCATTCATCACCTTCATAGAGAGCAAGGCCACCAACCACCAATCTGATCATTTTATTGTTATCTGCCTTATAACTCTTCGGATAGTTTATGTGCTTGTTCAACACAATTTTCATTAATTCGGCTTCCGATATTATAAGTTGTGGTTTTGGCCCGATCCACGCGAACGAATTCTTGCCTGCAAATCAATTTTGCTCAAGAACATGTAATAATTAATACTATTTTTTCAATTAATTAAGTGAGATAAAGGTTTTGATGAAATTGTATGTATGTACCGTATTTTTCAACTGTCTTGTTGATAAAGGGCATGATACGTGGCAGGATATCATCGTACAGGCCGAGAGTCTTAGAGTAAGCTTCCTTGTACATGTCGAAAATTTCATTAGTGTCTCCGAACAAAAGCCTGTAAGAATTCCCTTTCAAGCCCTGTTTCCTGAAAAACTTTTCCATTTTCTTTGGTTCGATCCATACCCAATTCACAAATTTTACTACCCAAATCAATAGTAGAGTGAACACTGCAATAATCACATAGTCCCACATCTTTCTTTTACTTTCTTTTTGTATTATCCTCTCCCACAAACTGATTTATATATAGATAACTGGTGGTAGCACTCAAAGGCGTGAGGCAATGGGAAAGCCCCTTGCGTCACGTCTTGAATCAATAATTTCTTTGTTGGCAACAGCGATGGAGGGTGGCTTTTCTTATATGATTAATTAATTATTGTATTATTGTGTATATAAATTTTTATTTCTTATTATTAATGTCAATTTTAAATTATTTTTTATTATTTTTAAATCATGTAAATCTTAAATATATTTTTTTATAATTCTAAAATCAGTTTTTGTATTATTGTAGGTTATTATTATTATTATTTATCTAGTATTGTTTAATTTTATTATTATTATTATTATTATTATTATTATTATTATTAATAAGTGAGAGTGGTAAAAATGAGAATTGGAATTGATAGATTGAGTCATTTGAGATGACTTATAAAAAGAAAAGGGGAAGCTGAACTTAAAATCTAATGGGAAGCTGGACTTAGGCTGAGGACATCACTGAAAATGGCCTCAATATCTCATTTTTCAACTGATTTAGAATGTCATCCTATCAAGCTTGAATTTTAGGTACCATTTGCAGCAATAATCTATACTACTTATGAAAAGAAATGCATTTTCCTTCCACTAAACGGAAGTTGTTTTTGACTTTTTACTAAAATTACCCTTTAGTTTTTGGAACTAACCACTTATCAATCTTATCTTATCTTATATGTTTATATATATATAGGAGAATGGCCATTGACTCCAATTAAACCAAATTTCAATTTTTTAGAATTTAGAATTATTTTTATTATTGTAATATATATGATTGGTCAATTCAAATTCACAAAATTATTGAGTTTATGAACTTTTTACCTAAATCTATGCTAGCGTTGTAAGTTAAAGGAAAAAAGTCAGTTTCCCTAAATTGTAAGCTTAATGTTATATTAGGAAAGAAAAACCGATCATATAGAAGTTATTCAAATTAAACATGTGCACAATGGCATATCCATTTCCTAAAAGTTTGCTACTAATTAGGAGATTTTAATGATATTTCATGTTCAAGTTAGAGTATTCATATACTATATATCAATCATATTGATTACAAACATATTTGCTCATTCTCATTTTTTTTTAATTTCCCATGAACGTTTATATTTACAATTAAGCATGTTTTTATTTTGTATTACATTTTGTACATTCTTATATAATTGTCTTTCTGATAGTTTTGAATATTTACAATATTTTTCTCTAATATCAGGAAAGACCTACTATACTGAAGACTCAAATTCCTTCGAAATCGTATCACATGTTTGAATGAAGGTAAAAAAATAGTCGATGTAATTTATTATGTGTTTTTTTTACAATTTTTTCTACAAGTAGAAATTATTTGGCTAGAGAGTATACACTTTACTATCATTATTACTAAACTACTTCCCAAAAATTTGGTTGCAACAGGTTAAAGACGGTGTTGGAGGTCGTTCTTTTTAAATGTAATACTGTAAAATTTGATTTTAAGTCTTGTGTCATTTTTTATTCGGATGTAAATACCATCACAAGTGGAGATAGTTTGGATAGAGACTTCGCAGTGTCATTATCATTATAATTATAGTACGTCATAAGAAATTGATTGCAACAAATTATTAAAGACGTGCTGAAGTTTATTCTTTTTTACTGTAATATTGTATACTTTTTGTTTTATCTCTTCTATTACTTTTGATTCGAATTTGATCTATAATTTATATATGACAATATTTATGTCTAGTTTATTTCATTCATGACATGTTTATAATAAATTACTTGAAGAGAGATTATTTTATTTTTTATGTTTATACTAAATGTAATGTTAATTTTCTTTAAATATCGTAGATTACGTCTACAAATTTAAGAAAACATGATTTTTTACTTGAGCATAAAATTTAATGATACTAGGGATAAAGCCCAAATTGTACATAAGATTCGGGGGAATTATATATACAGATTACCCTTCAAGTTTGAAATTACAAAAATTATAGCATTGGAGGTTGAAGTTTACAAAAAATAATTAAATAAATTGCTAAAAGTATCAAAATGTCTCTCTTTATATTATGTAAATTACCTGTAAAAAATCACAGACCTCATGAGTATTGGTCTTAATATTACACTAAATTTTGATTAATTTGACCAATTATTAATCTAAATATTACTTCTACCAATTGTTCATAGTAATATTTGAACTTTGCTTCTTATTATTTTTGAATATTTAATAGTTCAATTATTTAAAAAACATGTATAAAAATAAATCTTTATTCTTTATTTATTCATTTAAATATGCATATCAGTTAGGTAGATTTTTTTATTACTTTATTTATTATAATATTAAATTAGGTATATTTAGTTTATTTATTATAACTTCTAAATGGGTATTTTTATTTTTTTGAAACATCTAACTGAGTGTTTTTATTTTATCATTTAAATTATGTTGTTACCATTATTTGAATTTTTGTTGCTCTTATTTTAAATATTTTTATTTTATATTTTTAATTTAATTATTTCATAGTATTCATAACAGTTCAATAAAATAATATTAATATACATATATAGAATTTTCAATTAAATAATATATTGTTGGGATTTTGTAAGATAAATAGTCCTAAGCACAGTGAAATTTAAAATTTTTAGGACCTCTTATGGAATTTTGCCAGGATACTACTCTAGGTGTATATGAATATTAAATAAATGACAGTATAAACAGTTTACACGTTATACCTGTCTCCTTGCAAGTCCCAATTGGCAGACGAAGTCAAGTTCCTCCCTCGAGTTGGTCGATCCTATGCCCTGCAGCAGCGCCCCACGTGTTGCGCCTCTATGGGTTGATACACCACCATTACACGAAATTTAATATACCCTGATCGGCTAGAACACATGATATATTAAGATCTGGGTTTAGGAAACGAATTTGGAACAAGAACAAAAATCGAAATATTCTTCCAAAATGAAGAATGGGTTCGGCCGATTTCACTGGGAGAGAGAGAGAGAGAGTGTTTTTCTTGACTTGGCTTTTTGGCTCTTAAAGTTGTGTGTGGGATATGACATCAAGTCACCTATTTATAGGTATCTAATTAACCTAATCCTCCTAGGACTAGGACTCCAAGTCTCCTACATGGGTCATGACCCTTTTAATTAGAAGACTAAGTCTTCCTGATTAATTCATGGCCCAGTTAATTAATTTGATCAGACTTTATTTAGTCTCCCAATTAAATAGCCCAATTAATTAACTACTCTCCCAATTAATTAAATAAGACTCCAAGTCTATTTAATTAAATCTTTCTATAATTAATTAAATCTAACTTAATTAATTAACATACAAATTAAATTCCAATTTTAATTTAGAATCTTAATCTAATTCCAATCGGATTCAATTTGTTCCAATTGGGTCGACCTAGTCGACTCAGTCACCAATCGACCCAGTCGATTTTTCAGACCCAGTCGACCCAATCGACCCAGTCAATTCGGCCGACCCAGTTGTTTCCTTTTCCTTCGCTTTCGCTTCATGTGTATTGTGTATGCCCCCAGAGGTTCACCACATAATTGGCCATGTGTTATAATTAAATATTAATTCAATTATTCAAGCTTTAAATGCTTTTAAATCAGTCGAACACTCTGTCGACTGACCATTCCAAAATTAGCACCCCTTCCAATTTAAGAATTCTCCCACACTCCACGGTTGATGTCTGGCCACAAGCCCATGGAGAGCAATCACTGGTGAATTAATTCAGTGAACCTTTTAATCATTTACAATTACCATATACGCCATAATCTCTCCATCAACCAATCTCCAAGTCGAGACTTAAGGATATGGTCTTTCATCGGTTCCCCTTTTTCTTTTGTCTTGACCTTATGCATTCTGGTCTCGAAATAATTCACTTTGACTTAATCTTTATGAGCTACTTACATAAAGTCGTCAGATACCTCGGCCGAGATTTTACTAGAATTAATTTCTCACAGAAATCCATAGGAGAATTTCCCAACCTATCAAGTCGGGTTAATGGATCTTTGTTGATGATATGAACCTGCATACGAGTTCCTCTATACCCAACATGAGTCCACGGAGACCTCCTGGCAATCTCCAGTCAGTCGGAACTCACATCAAAGTATAGACGTTCTCGCACCAGATAAATCCTATCACCTCAAGTATTTAGGGATCGTTCCTCGTATACTTTTGTAAATTGGAATAACTTCATCCCCGATATGCGACTACCGCTTCCATGGTGAGTTATTTCCTAATTGGGGTATTCAGTGCACTTGCCATCCCAGCAAGCCACCCACTTATGTGTATCGACTATCCCAGTCACGTTCGTGGACCCCAGCGTTCTCCAGTTCATCAGAGTATACACAATAGTGAGAGTCTAACCGAATCCAACGATGTCCTATCTCGATTGGATTCTGCGACTCTTGAATATGTTCTAGATCACGGCCTTGAAGATCAGTCCACGGGTTGTCCCATAGCCTTGTGATCTAAGGACTTCTATCCTTATGCGTAGATAATTATTACATAAGATAAATATGACCATATAATAAAATGCATTTATTAATCCAATTGAATGGTCCTTTTAATTAAATGCAGCCAAAATAGTTGGCTTGCAGGACACTATTCTATTAATCTCCCACTTGTACTAAAGCCAACTTTTCATAATTCTGATTCCCATCTTAGATAGATGTTTTTCGGATGCCTTTGAGGCAATGGCTTAGATAGTGGGTCCGTCGTATTTGATAGGATAGTGCCCTGCAAGCCAACAAAAGAGCTTGTAATAGGAACATTATTTTATCTTGATAGAATCTTTGATTTATCAATTAATATGAACTGTTTATTTTATTGAGAATTCATAATATAAACAAATGGCCATCTTCATCTTTCGCGAACACATTTAAGCGATTGGTTGAAACCCTGAGATCACTCATGACTACGGGACTATTCACTTCAGTATTGGGTGCGATTAATCATGAAACAGTCTCAAAGGTCGTGATCTCAAAAATGTTCCAAGTCATAGATTCATATCGAGACGGGGTATCGAATGAATCGTTAAGACTTGTAGGATTATGCATGATTCACTAAAAGTGAATTTGTTGTCGTTTCATGAACAAGACATTGTTAATGTCAGTGCATATGACTAGGTGGTTCGATAGGGGATCGGACGCATCGAACGACCCGAACAGAGAGACCCATTGTGGAAGTGCTTAAAAAGCATATCGGTGGTGGGATGTCTCTCAAGACATATAACAGTGTACGATTTAGTCCTTAGACTTGAGGTGCTAGGGCGAATTCGGTATACGGGTGTGCATACTTTGATTTAGGAGCCGGGCACATAGCCTGTCCATTGTGCGCCTACGTTGGGTATGTATAGTCGTATGCGCGGATGGTTAGCATCAATATAGGATCTACCGACTCATTGTAATGGATGAGGGAATTTCCTGTACATTCTTCGATTATACATTCCGAGAAATCCATGGCCATGGTCAGTGACGGATTTGGAAAAGGGTTTCCAGATTTAGCAGTCACACTGGAAGTATTATCCTGAATTAGAAAGTACAGAATCGAGATGATTAGAGGTGCCGACCAATTCACACACCCTAGGTCTCGATCGGGAAATTAGTCGTTAGAGGGACCGTATGTACATGGTACTTATAAGAGGTTTAAGGTTCACTAAAGTCAATTCACCTGAAGTTGGGCCTCATGGGCTTGTGGCTAGACATCGACCATGGGGTGTGGGTACTCCTGAATTAATAGTGGGTTAATTCTGGAGTGGTCAATTGAAAGTAGTTTGATTGATCGGAGCAATTAATTAAATAATTAATTGCTCACTAATTAAATCACAGAAATGTGAGCCTGCGGCCAATTGATGGTGAACCTAGAGGGTCACACACAAAAGCTGGAACTGTGATAGTCAGTGGCAGAACGAAATGATTTAAAGTAGTTAAATCAAGATAAGGAATTAAAGGAATAATTCCTGGAGAGAAATTAATTAGATTTATCTAATTAATTAAATTGAATCTTTAATTAGATTTATTGGATTATTTAATTAAAGTGTTAATTAAATAAATGGGCCATTTAATTAAAGTGGTTAATTAAATGACTTGGGCTATTTAATTAAAGGACTAATTAAATAGAGAGGGATTGGGCCAGACTTATCTGATAGCCCATTAGCTAGGAGATAAGATTAGGGATAGGGTTTGAACTCTCCTATAAATAGGAGTCTTCAAGCATCAAAACCCTAAGCAAGGAAAAAGCAAAACCCTAATCTCCTCTCCTCACTAGCCGCCGCCCCATCCCCAAGAAACCCTAGCCGCCGCCGCCTAGCAACCGCCGCCGCCGCCGCCCCTGGTTGTAGATCGGCCGTGCAGCAACTCTCTCCCTCTTCCGTTCTGCATCTAGAGTTGGATCCAAATCCAACTCTTGAATCTGAGCTGCTTTTCTCCTAGTTATGAGCCTGAGGATTAAAGTGATTGCAGATCCAGCCGGTGTGGACTATTCTCTAGAGGCACAACATTTGGGGTGCTCTAGTGACCCAAAAGAAGACCGGAGAAACCACCACCTTTGCCTGTGGTGAGGTAAAATGTTATTTTACTAGCTTTTCGTTTTAGTATCTGTGCTGAAATGAATTCATACTTATTTATATGTGCTAATAAGAACCCTGGGTTGTGGTGTATAAAAATTTTAAATTCCGCACCATTGTAGTTGACAATTATACCCACGAAAACCCAACAGTATTATCCTTTGAGGTGACACATTCCGTCTTTATGTCTCCTCTACCAATGATATAACATATCAAATGGTATCGTTTTAGTACGTGCTTGGATTCTGATTGGATCTCGACTCCTTCGCTTGCGAGATAGCTCCATTATTATCACAGAAGATAGTAATGGCTCGATAATGCTAGGTATCACATCCAATTCCTGGATGAAGTTTTTCATCCAAACACCTTCCTTTGCTGCTTCACACGCGGCAATGTATTCTGTTTCGGTGGTTGAATCTGCGGTAGTGTCTTGCTTGGAGCTCTTCCAGCTTACCACACCACTATTGAGGCAAAACACGTATCCAGATGTCGACTTGAAGTCGTCTACAATCACATTGGAAGCTAGAATCAGTATAGCCTTCCAATTTCAATTCTCATCCACCGTATACCAAGAACAATTCCTTAGTCCTTCTCAGGTACCTCAAAAATGCCTTTACGGTTATCCAGTGCTGCTCACCTGGATCAGACTGGTAGCGACTTGTAACGCTTAAAGCGTAGGCTACGTCTGGTCTAGTACATAACATACCATACATTATGCTTCCTATAGCGGATGCATATGGTACTTGAGACATTGCTTCTCTCTTTAGGCGTCTTTGGGGCCATAGACTTAGAGAGTGCAATTCCATGTCTCATTGGAAGCAATCCTCTCTTGTATTTTTCCATTTTAAATCTCTTCAAGATTTTATCTATGTACTGCGATTGGGAGAGGCCTCGCAGTCCTTTTTATCTATCTCGGTAGATCCTTATACCCAGTACAAATGATGCTTCTCCCAAATCCTTCATTGAGAATTGTGTAGATAACCATGCTTTAGTTTCGGACAACACTTTCACATTGTTTCCAATGAGAAGAATGTCATCAACGTAAAGCACCAAAAAATCCAACTGTACTCCCACTGATCTTCTTGTACACGCATGGTTTGAACACGTTTTTTATGAATCCAAAAGTTTGGATTGTTTCATCGAAACGGATGTTCCAACTTCGGGAAGCTTGCTTCAGTTCATAAATGGACTTCTGGAGTTTGCACACCTTGTGTTCATCTCATTTGAATGCATATCCTTTTGGTTGCTCCTTGTAGATCTCCTTGTCAATATCCCCATTGAGAAAGGCAGTCTCTACATCAATTTGCCATATCTCGTAGTTATACCACGCAGCAATGGCCAGCAAGATTCGAAAGGATTTAGGCATTGCGACGGGCAAGAAGGTCTCCTCAAAGTCGATACATGGCCTTTGAGTGTATCATTTTGCCACTAGTCGCGCCTTGTAGGTTATTACCTCTCCGTTCACTCCAAGCTTTCGCTTATAGATCCACTTGCAACCCACATGAGTCACTCCCACTGGTGGATCTACCAAGGCCCAAACCTTGTTTGAGTGCATATATTCCAATTCGGATTCCATGGATTCGCGCCACTTTCCTGAGTCTATGTCTAGTATAGCCTCTTCGTACGTCCCTGGGTCGGTTAGAGACTGTCCAGTCTCATGCAGCAGACCGTAGTACCTCTCGGGTTCTCTACGTTGTCTTTCTGACCTACGAAGTATCGGTGTACTCTCTGGTGCACTTTCATGCTCTTGTTCTCCCACTGCCTGTGGTGATGGGTCAGCTTGATCGACCTCTTCGACCTTTTCAGCTTCAGTGACCTCATCTAGTTCTACGTTGTGTTCCTTCTTGTCCACCAAGAAATCCTTCTCCAAGAAGTGTGCGTTCCTTGAGACAAACGTAGTTTGTCTTGTAGGATCGTAGAACTCGTATCCTATTGAGTTTTCTGGATACCCCACGAATTTGCACAATATGGACTTTACGTCCAGCTTATCTCCCACTAGCTTATTCACATAAGCTGGAGACCCCATATGCGCATGAATGCATATGAAGGTACAATACCAAAACTCATATCACGTGATATGTTTTGAAACTGGCTTCAGAGATACTTAGCATAGTTTCTTCGATTTTCTCGATCAAGTTTTATTTGATTGAATAAGGAATTTTATGTAAGATCACTTAAAGGTCATTATATGTCCAAAATGCTCGACAACAGACAACGTTTCGAGCGGGTCTTACATTTCGAGAATCTAATTCTCTATTAAATAATCAATGACGTACTGTCAATGCATGTTCGATTTTGAATCGATCCAAATCTCTTACATGCTTTCATTGATTAGGCTCTCTTCTTTATTCCAAAAGTAATTTGGAATTGTACATCACAACGTACTTTTACCCATGAGGGTACTAGAGACGCCTTATCTCCCACTAATGCTTTAGTGTTTCTACACACTTTTAAATAGATTAAATCCATTGCAATTGTTTATGCCTCTTGGTTGCCTAGCAACCAACTACTAAATTTAATTTCCGTTAAGCAAGATTCGAAAGTCAGTTACTATGTATAGCATCCGAGTCAAGCTCGACCTAGTCGAGCTCATTCTTTGAATCTTCTAATTCGGAAATATGTTTAGTATTCGTGTATCGCCTTTTGGTTTTTACAACGACTTAAGTGTGTGAAATCTTGATTATTTATATTTTATTGACTATGCATATTATATTTAGTTGTTATATGAGTATCCATACTCATTTGCTTATGTACACCTTTTGCGTATAAATCTTATAGCGCAATCAGTTCCAACCATTATGGAACTATCACATCCCTTAAGACAAGGGATGGTATAAGCAAATTCTAATGATCTAAATAATTCATGGCTTTAGATGCATTGAATGCATCAATGAGTACTTCATCGGGCATCCAACACCCTTACGCATTACTTTAACCATAAGGTTAAGTTCAATAAAATTTAATCATCCCTCAGGGGATGAATAAGTTCAATTCCTTCTTTCCCTTGATCTTAATCCATGGAAGAACCATTTTGATTGACTTTACAACTTATCATCCTTACATAAAAGCTTCCAAGGTTATTTCCCTTCAGAGAGGATTCATTCCTCTTATCTCATAAGTTTTCTTAACGAGATGTTACTTCCCATTTATGGGAGACTTCATGTTTGCCTTCAAGAAAATTTGGGCTTGAGAACTATCCTCAACCTCTGGTGAAACTTATCACCTTTCTTATTTGAAGAGTAACTTTGAAAAAGGCAGTTTGGTGAAACCTATCACCATTCTATTTGAAGTGTAACTTCGAAAGGAAAAACAATGAAATCTTTGTAAGGAGATTAGTCCTGGCTTGGACTCGAGAATAATTTCTCAAGTTTTGAAATCATTCAAAATTCATTTGGGTTCAGTTAATTTATTTGATTCAAGTATGATGGTAAATATTCAAGGATACATTACTTATGAAAAACTATCATAAACATGGCGATAAATACGCGGCAGATTAATATCAATGCACAATTTACAAACATGGTTTTCATTTGTAAATTACTCCCACTATTTTTGTCGAATACTTATGCCCCCACATAAGGTTCGGGAAATAAAAATTTCCTAATGGGCTCAAGGCCCAAATGCAATCGCTCAGTATCCACGACTCGTTGACCATACCGATCGATCCACTTGGTGGTCGATCACGTCGCCGGTTAACCATCCCAGCTAACCCTTGAGTTCATTTAGCCTCGGTTTTCGTTATGGACCCACGACTCGTGAGACATCAATATTTACTCGCGTTAAATCATGTCCAATACTCGTGAAGAGAAATAGTTCAATCCTAGACGCCCCACGACTCGTGAGACAGCGCCTAGAATCTTGCTATCCCTTCCCCTGGCACTAAACTGTGCATCGAGGCGATAGACATATCATCTTTCTATAGCTCGACCCACGACTCGTGAGACATCGAGATATATTCGTACAATAGGCCTAAGACCTAGTAATTGGATAGGCTCGGACCATAGACATCATTCTACGCGCCCGTTCTACGATTTAATATTATAATTGAATTTTAGGTTCAATTGGAGGTTTTATGAAATGTTCAAGTACAAGGTCTCATCAGATTATCTAGTTTACATTTTTCTATCCTAAGCATGCATCTCTTACATCAAAGAATAATTACGAAAAAGTAGACATTCATCACCTAGCATGATATGATTGATCGAATTGAATGAAATAGTGTCCTGCAAGCCAGCTGTATGGCTAGTATTTATTGTAATAAATGCGGAACTATTCAATTTCGATTAATAAATGCACTTTATTAAATGGTCATCTTTATCTTATGTAATAATTATCTACGCATAAGGATAGAAGTCCTTAGATCACAGGGCTATGGGACAACCCGTGGACTGATCTCCAAGGCCGTGATCTAGAACATATACAAGAGTCGTAGAATCCAATCGAGATAGGACATCGTTGGATTCGGTTAGACTCTCACTGTTGTGTGTACTCCGATGAACTGGAGGACGCTGGGGTCCACGAGCGTGACTGGGATAGTCGACACACATAAGTGGGTGGCTTTCTGGGATGGCAAGCACACTGAATACCCCAATTAGTAAATAACTCACCATGGAAGCGGTAGTCGCATATCGGGGTTGAAGTTATTCCAAATTTATAATAGTATACGAGAAACAATCCCTAACTACTTGAGATGATAGGGTTTATCTGGTGCGAGAACGTCTATACTTTGATATGAGTTCCGACTGACTGGGGATCGCCAGAAAGTCTCTGTGGACTCATGTTGGGTATAGAGGAACTCGTATGCAGATTCATATCATCAACAAATGATCCATTGACCCGACTTGATAGGTTGGGAAATTCTCCTAAGAATTTCTGTGAGAAATTAATTCTGGTAAAATCCTTGGCCAAGGTATCTGACGACTTTATGTAAGTAGCTCATAAAGATTAAGTCAAAGAGAATTTATTTCGAGACCAGAGTACATAAGGTCAAGACAATAGAAAAGGGAATCCGATGAAAGACCATGCCCTTAAGTCTCGACTGGGAGATTGATCGATGGAGAGATTATGTCGTATATGGAAATTATAAATGATAAAAGGTTCACTGAATTAATTCACCAGTGATTGGGCTCCATGGGCTTGTGGCTGGACATCGACCGTGGAGTGTGGGAGAATTCCCAAATTGGCAGGGGTGCTAATTTTGGAATGGTCAATCGACAGAGTGTTCGATTGATTTAGAGTAAGTCTTACTCGAATAATTAAATAATATTTAATTATAACCCACGGCCAATTATGTGGTGAACCTACGGGGGCATACACAATACACAAGTAGCGAAAGCGAGGAAATAAGAACGACCGAGTCGACTGGGTCGACTGGGTGAAAAATCGATTGGGTCGACCCAATTGGAACAAAATGGGATCCAATTGGAATTGGATCAGGATCATAAATCAAATTGGAATTTAATTTGTGAATTGATTAATTAAGTTGGATTTAATTAATTAGAAAAGGATTTTAATTAAATGGGCTTAGAGTCTGATTTAATTAAATGGGAGATTAAGTTAATTAATTGTGCTATTTAATTGGGAGATTAAATTAGGTCTGGTCAAATTAATTAACTGGGCCATGAATTAATTAGGAGACTTGGGCTTCTAATTAAAGAGGGCCATGGCCCATGTAGGAGAGAGAAGACCTAGTCCTAATAGGACTAGGTTAGGGAGATAACTATAAGTAGCTATCTTATAGTTATTTTTCACACAACTCCTTAAGCAAAAATTAAGCAAGAGCAAAAATTCTCTCCCTCTCCCTGTGTGATCGGCCGAACCCTCTTCTGTGCAAGGAGGAATTTTTCGTTTTTCGATCTTGTTCCAAATCGTTCCTAATTCCTAGTTTATAATATATCTCGTGTTCTAGCTGATCGAGATATATTATTTTCGTGATATTGTGGTGTATCAACTCGTAGAGGCGCAACACGTGGGGCGCTCCTGAGAAGCCTGGATCGATTTTGCTGGAGCAGAATTCAGAGCTCGTTTTGCTAGCCGAGGATTTGCAAGGAGACAGGTATAAACGAGAAAACTTATACTGTCGTTTATTTATATTCATATATATACAACTAGAGAATATCCTGGCAAGATTCCTTAAGAGGCCCTAAAAGTTTTTATATTCCGCTGTGCCTAGGGCTGTTTATCTTACCGAATCCCAACAGTGGTATCAGAGCCAACTCTAGGCTTTGTATATATATGAATTTGCAAATTCTGTGTTTATTAAATCATATGTTTGATTTATGTGGCTAGTTCTTTAACTTTGCATGTTTTAGGACGTATGTTTAATTAACTTGGAGTTAATGTTTAATTTTGGATTCGAAAATTTTATCATGTTAGTTTTATTTTTGGATTGGGATTTAATTAACTAGGTTTGTTAAATTAAATCTGTGGGTAATCGAAACAAAAAAATTTTTTTAGATCCGACTCGCGGTGGCACACGCTGCCGCGCACCGCGGCTAGGCGGCCACCGCAAGCTGCTGCCAACGGCAGCGTGCTGGCAGCATGCTGGCCGCACACGCTGCGCGCAGCAGCAGCCTTTGGGCTGCTGTTTACGCGCTGCTGTGCGCGGCTGCTCGCTGCCGCAGGCAGCTCACGCGCCGCCTTGGTGGTCGCGCGTGGGCTGTCTTACGTGGCAGTCCTGATTGGTCTCGACTAGTCGTTTTTGGGTTGGACTCTAATTCTGCCTATTTTGAAAGTCCTGAAAATCTTGGAGAATTTTGGAAGATTAGGAAACTTAGAGTTTTTGGATAAGGTAGTTATCTTGTTAGATGTGAACACTACCTTAATTAAACTAATCTAGTCAAAATAGGATTATCTTGAAAATCTTGGAGATTTGGGAATTTTGGGAAACTTAGAGTTTTGGATAAGGTAAGAATCTTAGAGATTTAGATTACCTTAATTAACCAATTTAATGAAGATAAGAATTGTAGATTACTTAGAGCTCAAGTAAGAGCTAATTAATCTTAGAGATTAATTGTTAATTAAAAAATTAATTAACTTGGATGAATTTTTGCGAATTAAAATTAATGAAGCCGGTAAATGTACATTTATGCCCTTATGTGAATTTATGCATGTTCTTGAGTGAATGTGTGGATTGATCGATTTTGCCCTTAAGCCCTGTGTAGTTTCAAAACCAAAGCAAATGGAAAACAGAGCTCCTTACTGCACAAGGTCAAGGGAAAGGATTAAATTCGAACATATGGAGAGTTCGAACAGGTATATTCCTTGTTGAAGTTAATTTTACAATTAACTGTGCATTTTTGGTGTTAGACATTGACTGGAGTTCTCATCCTTGTAGGTGATGGGAGCGTTGAGGATACTGGAGCCTGAGGATTGGATCCTTGAATAAGGCAATGGAGCTGGAGCTGCTACCAAGGCCGAAGGCAAAAGTAGATTTAGGTGGTTTGATAAAGTCATTAGGAAACTTTCATTTATGTACCTAGTTATTAATGAAAAACTTTTATTCATGTTAATGAATAATGTTGATTTTAATAAAAGCTCCTGTTTTAGTTTTTCATTTGGTACATTGAATTATTGACTTTACATCATAAAACCGCCTAAGTTAGTCATGCACGTACAACAAAACAAAAGGAAACAAGGTAATGAAATATCTGTCCAATTATGGCACGCTCGACTTGGACATATATCCAAGTCTAGGATTCAAAAGTTAGCATCATCTGGCGCAATTGAAATCAATCGCATTGATGAAATGCCAACATGTGAACCATGTTTAAAGGGTAAAATGGCTAAGTTGCCGTTTAAGGGAAACCCTGAGCGAACCAAGCAAACATTGGACTTAATACATACTGACGTATGTGGACCACTAAGAAAAAGCGCCCGAGGTGGCTATGACTACTTCATCACTTTCACTGACGACTTTAGTCGTTATGGATATGTGTTCTTGTTGAAACACAAGTCTGAAGCCTTTGAGCGATTCAAAGAATTCAAGATGGAAGTAGAGAATCAACTTGGTCATACAATAAAGGCTCTTCGTTCTGACCGAGGTGGAGAATTTCTTAGTAACGAATTTTTAAATTATCTTGTAGAGCATGGAATATTATCGCAGTGGACTCCTCCTGCAACACCCCAATTAAATGGAGTAGCAGAGAGAAGGAATCGAACTTTGATGGACATGGTTCGATCCATGATGAGTGCCACTGACCTTCCTCTTTCATTTTGGGGACATGCCCTCCTCACGGCAACGAAGATACTAAACATAGTACCTTCTAAATCCGTAGAAAAGACACCATACGAATTATGGTTTGGCAAGGCACCCTCATACGCATTCATGCGCATATGGGGATCTCCCGCTTACGTTAAAAAGCTAGTGGGAGATAAATTGGAAACTAAATCCACTTTGTGCAAATTCGTGGGGTATCCAGAAAACTCGATAGGATACGAGTTCTACGATCCTACAAGACAAACTACGTTTGTCTCGAGGAACGCTCACTTCTTGGAGAAGGATTTCTTGGTTGACAAGAAGGAAAATAACGTAGAACTGGATGAGGTCACTGAAGCTGAAAAGGCCGAAGAGGTCGATCAAGCTGACCCGTCGCCACAGGCAGTGGGAGAACATGAGCATGAAAGTGCACCAGAAGGTACACCGATTCTTCGTAGGTCAGAAAGACAACGTAGAGAACCCGAGAGGTACTACGGTCTGCTGCATGAGACTGGACAGTCTCTAACCGACCCAAGGACTTACGAAGAGGCTATGCTAGACATAGACTCGGGAAAGTGGCGCGAAGCCATGGAATCCGAATTGGACTCCATGCACTCAAGCAAGGTCTGGGCCTTGGTAGATCCACCAGTGGGAGTGGCTCCCGTGGGTTGCAAGTGGATCTATAAGCGAAAGCTTGGAGTGAACGGAGAGGTAATAACCTACAAGGCGCGATTAGTGGCAAAAGGATATACTCAAAGACCTGGAATTGACTTTGAGGAGACCTTCTCGCCCGTCGCAATGCCTAAATCCATTCGAATCTTGCTGGCCATAGCTGCGTGGTATAACTACGAGATTTGGCAGATGGATGTAAAGACTGCATTTTTCAATGGGGACATTGATAAGGAGATCTACATGGAGCAACCAAAAGGATATGCATCCAAAGGAGATGAACACAAGGTGTGCAAACTCCAGAGGTCCATTTATGGACTAAAGCAAGCTTCCCGAAGTTGGAACATTCGTTTTGATGAGACAATCCAAACTTTTGGATTCATCAAGAACATGTTCGAACCTTGCGTGTACAAGAAGATCAGTGGGAGTACAGTTGAATTTTTGGTGCTTTACGTTGACGACATTCTTCTCATTGGAAACAATGTGAAAGCATTGTCCGAAACTAAAGCATGGTTATCTACACAATTCTGGATGAAGGATATGGGAGAAGCATCCTTTGTACTAGGTATAAGGATCTACCGAGATAGATCAAAAGGACTGCTGGGCCTCTCCCAATCCCAGTACATAGATAAAATCTTGAAAAGATTTAGTATGGAAGAATCCAAGAGAGGATTGCTTCCAATGAGACATGAGATTGCACTATCTAAGTCTATGGCCCCAAAGACGGCAGAAGAGAGAAGCAATATGTCTCGAGTACCATATGCATCCGCGATAGGAAGCATAATTTATGGTATGTTATGTACGAGACCAGACGTAGCGTACGCTTTAAGCGTTACAAGTCGCTACCAGTCTGATCCAGGTGAGCAGCACTGGATAGCCGTAAAGGCAATTCTGAAGTACCTGAGAAGGACTAAGGAATTTTTCTTGGTATACGGTGGAGGAGAATTGAAATTGGAAGGCTATACAGACTCGAGCTTCCAATGTGATGTAGACGACTTCAAGTCGACATCAGGATACGTGTTCTGCCTCAATGGTGGTGCGGTTAGCTGGAAGAGCTCCAAGCAGGAAACAACCGCGGATTCAACCACCGAAGCAGAATACATTGCTGCGAGTGATGCAGCAAAGGAAGGTGTTTGGATGAGGAACTTCATCCAGGAATTGGATGTGATACCTAGCATCGCTGAGCCATTACTATCTTCTGTGATAACAATGGGGCAATAGCGCAAGCAAAGGAGCCGAGATCTCATCAGAAATCCAAGCACGTACAAAGACGATACCACGTGATAAGAGATATCATTGGTAGAGGAGACATTAAGATGGAACGTGTCGACTCAGAAGATAATACGGCGGACCCGCTAACGAAGCCTCTGCCTCAAAAGGCATTTGAGAAACATCTGCATAAGATGGGACTCAAGAACATAAAAGACTGGCTTTAGGACAAGTGGGAGATTGATAGAAATAGTGTCTGCAAGCCAGCTGTATGGATAGTATTTATTGTAATAAATGCGGAACTATTCAATTTCGATTAATAAATGCACTTTATTAAATGGTCATCTTTATCTTATGTAATAATTATCTACGCATAAGGATAGAAGTCCTTAGATCACAGGGCTATGGGACAACCTGTGGACTGATCTCCAAGGCCGTGATCTAGAACATATTCAAAAGTCGTAGAATCCAATCGAGATAGGACATCGTTGGATTCGGTTAGACTCTCACTGTTGTGTGTACTCCGATGAACTGGAGGACGCTGGGGTCCACGAGCGTGACTGGGATAGTCGACACACATAAGTGGTTGGCTTTCTGGGATGGCAAGCGCACTGAATACCCCAATTAGGAAATAACTCACCATGGAAGCGGTAGTCGCATATCGGGGTTGAAGTTATTCCAAATTTGTAATAGTATACGAGGAACAATCCCTAACTACTTGAGATGATAGGGTTTATCTGGTGCGAGAACGTCTATACTTTGATATGAGTTCCGACTGACTGGGGATCGCCAGAAAGTCTCTGTGGACTCATGTTGGGTATAGAGGAACTCGTATGCAGATTCATATCATCAACAAAGGATCCATTGACCCGACTTGATAGGTTGGGAAATTCTCCTATGAATTTTTGTGAGAAATTAATTCTGGTAAAATCCTTGGCCAAGGTATCTGACGACTTTATGTAAGTAGCTCATAAAGATTAAGTCAAAGAGAATTTATTTCGAGACCAGAGTACATAAGGTCAAGACAATAGAAAAGGGAATCCGATGAAAGACCCGCCTTGCTTTCATTCCTGTCTCATGTGAAATATCTCCTCAGGCACGCTGCCCTTAAGTCTCGACTGGGAGATTGATCGATGGAGAGATTATGTCGTATATGGAAATTATAAATGATAAAAGGTTCACTGAATTAATTCACCAGTGATTGGGCTCCATGGGCTTGTGGCTGGACATCGACCGTGGAGTGTGGGAGAATTCCTAAATTGGCAGGGGTGCTAATTTTGGAATGGTCAATCGACAGAGTGTTCGATTGATTTAGAGTAAGTCTTACTCGAATAATTAAATAATATTTAATTATAACCCACGGCCAATTATGTGGTGAACCTACGGGGGCATACACAATACACAAGTAGCGAAAGCGAGGAAATATGAACGACCGAGTCGACTGGGTCGACTGGGTGAAAAATCGACTGGGTCGATTATATTGGGTGGGTCGACTGGGTCGACCCAATTGGAACAAAATGGGATCTAATTGGAATTGGATCAGGATCATAAATTAAATTGGAATTTAATTTGTGAATTGATTAATTAAGTTGGATTTAATTAATTAGAAAAGGATTTTAATTAAATGAGCTTAGAGTCTGATTTAATTAAATGGGAGATTAAGTTAATTAATTGGGCTATTTAATTGGGAGATTAAATTAGGTCTGGTCAAATTAATTAACTTGGCCATGAATTAATTAGGAGACTTGGTCTTCTAATTAAAGAGGGCCATGGCCCATGTAGGAGAGAGAAGACCTAGTCCTAATAGGACTAGGTTAGGGAGATAACTATAAGTAGCTATCTTATAGTTATTTTTCACACAACTCCTTAAGCAAAATTAAGCAAGAGCAAAAATTCTCTCCCTCTCCCTGTGTGATCGGCCGAACCCTCTTCTGTGCATGGAGGAATTTTTCGTTTTTCGATCTTGTTCCAAATCGTTCCTAATTCCTAGTTTATAATATATCTCGTGTTCTAGCTGATCGAGATATATTATTTTCGTGATATTGTGGTGTATCAACTCGTAGAGGCGCAACATGTGGGGCGCTCCTGAGAAGCCTGGATCGATTTTGCTGAAGCAGAATTCAGAGCTCGTTTTGCTAGCCGAGGATTTGCAAGGAGACATGTATAAACGAGAAAACTTATACTGTCGTTTATTTATATTCATATATATACAACTAGAGAATATCCTGGCAAGATTCCTTAAGAGGCCCTAAAAGTTTTTATATTCCGCTGTGCCTAGGGCTGTTTATCTTACCGAATCCCAACACGATTGCCCATCCTATGCGATCCATCACGAGCCATGTGATGGATCAATTGGTTAGTCTAGGGTGGAAATTAAATGTCCTAACTATTACAATTAACAAACCCATATATCATGGGCCTTCTTGTAATATCCACCTTGATTGGGCCTCCATGTAATGAATTGGGCCTCCATGTCCTCCAAGGTTATGTGCCTCCATGTGGATCTCCAAGTCTTCATGAGGTCTTCTCGGCTCCAAGCCTAATCTAAGTCTAACTTAAAAATAAATGGTCTTATTCTATTACATTCGTTTGCGCAAGCAAGGGCACCAATCAGGCCCATTTAATTACAACCCATAAAATAAATAAACCAAAACTACACAGGGCTTAAGGGCAAAACCGACCAATCCACACATGCACTCAAGAACATGCATAAATTCACATAAAGGCACAAATGTAAATTTACCGGCTCCTTTAATTTTAATTCACAAAAATTATCCAAGTTAATTTAATTTTGAATTAACAATTAATCTCTAAGATTAATTCACTCTTACTTGAGTTCTAAGTAATCTACAACTCTTATCTTAATAAAGTTGGTTAATTAAGATAATTACAAATCTTCCAAGATTACTATTTTATCCAAAACTCTAAGTTTCCCAATTTTACAAATCTCCAAGATTCTCAAGATAATCCTATTTTGACTAGATTAGTTAACTAAGGTAGTGTCCAAATCCACAAAGATTTCTACCTTATCCAAAACTCCAAGTTTCCTAATTTAATAAGATCTCTAAGATCTTTAATCTTGGTAACTTACTAGAAGAGATTAATTTTAATTAAATCTCTTATCATAATTGAAACTCTAAGTTTCCTTGTTAATTAGATCTCTAAGATCAATCCAAGATTCACCAAGATTCCATAACAACCAAATCTCCAAGATTTTCAGGACTTCCAAAATAGGTGAGTTTGAGATTAACCAAAATTTAGCCACGAAGTGACGAATTGAACGCTGCCACGTGGCAGCACACACATGGCCACGGAGGCCGCACGTGAGCCCCATGCAGCGGCTGCTGCCGCGCGTGACAGCGCGTAGCAGCGTGCTGCTGCGTGTTGCCAGCACGCGACAAACTGCCCGAGGGTAGTTACCGTGTGCTGCACGCGCAGATAGCGCGCTGTTCACGGGCTGGCGCGTAAAGCAGCACGCGGTGGCCGCCTAGCCGCGGTGCGCTGCTGCGCACCGCCGCGTGCCACCGCGGTTGATCCCAAAAATATATAATTTTTTTTTGTTTGATTACTTTTGATTTAATTAAACAGATCCACTTAATTAAATCCCAATCCAAAATAAAAATTAACACGATAAAATTTCGAATCAAAATTTTTACATTAACTTTAAGTTAACAGATCT
This sequence comes from Penstemon barbatus, assembly GCA_003313485.2. Lineage (NCBI taxonomy): Eukaryota > Viridiplantae > Streptophyta > Magnoliopsida > Lamiales > Plantaginaceae > Penstemon > Penstemon barbatus. Next base: position 52,826,605 of record CM064880.1, read on the forward strand.
ACGTCCTAAAACATATACAGTCATATAACTAGCCATACATAAATCAAACCTATGATTTAAATCACAGAATTTGCAAATTCATATATATACAAAGCCTAGAGTTGGCTCTGATACCACTGTTGGGATTTTGTAAGATAAATAGCCCTAGGCACAGCATAATTTAAAAATTTTAGGACCTCTTACGGAATTTTGCCAGGATACTACTATAGGTGTATATATATGAATATTAAATAAATGACAGTATAAACAGTTTACACGTTATACCTGTCTCCTTGCGAATCCCAATTGGCAGACGAAGTCAAGTTCCTCCCTCGAGTTGGTCGATCATATGCCCTGCAGCAGCGCCCCACATGTTGCGCCTCTATGGGTTGATACACCACAATTACACGAAATTTAATATACCATGATCGGCTAGATCACATGATATATTAAGATCTGGGTTTAGGTAACGAATTTGGAACAAGAACAAAAATCGAAAAATTCTTCCAAAAGGAAGAATGGGTTCGGCCGATTTCACTGGGAGAGAGGGAGAGAGTGTTTTTCTTGACTTGGCTTTTTGGCTCTTAAAGTTGTGTGTGAGATATGACATCAAGTCCCCTATTTATAGGTATTTCATTAACCTAATCCTCCTAGGACCAGGACTCCAAGTCTCCTACATGGGCCATGGCCCTTTTAATTAGAAGACTAAAACTTCCTAATTAATTCATGGCCCAGTTAATTAATTTGATCAGGCTTTATTTAGTCTCCCAATTAAATAACCCAATTAATTAACTACTCTCCCAATTATTAAATAAGACTCCAAGTCTATTTAATTAAATCTTTCTATAATTAATTAGATCCAACTTAATTAATTAACATACAAATTAAATTCCAATTTTAATTTATAATCTTAATCTAATTCCAATCGGATCCAATTTGTTCCAATTGGGTCGACCTAGTCGACCCAATTGACCCAGTCAATTCGGTCGACCCAGTTGTTTCCTTTTCCTTCGCTTTCGCTTCATGTGTATTGTGTATGCCCCCATAGGTTCACCACATAATTGGCCGTGGGTTATAATTAAATATTAATTCAATTATTCAAGCACTAAATACTTTTAAATCAGTCGAACACTCTGTCGAATGACCATTCCAAAATTAGCACCCCTGCCAATTTAGGAATTCTCCCACACTCCACGGTCGATGCCTGGCCACAAGCCCATGGAGCCCAATCTCTGGTGAATTAATTCAGTGAACCTTTTAATCTTTTACAATTATCATATACGCCATAATCTCTCCATCAACCAATCTCCCAGTCGAGACTTAAGGGTATGGTCTTTGATTGGTTCCCCTTTTTCTTTTGTCTTAACCTTATGCATTCTGGTCTCGAAATAATTCTCTTTGACTTAATCTTTATGAGCTACTTACATAAAGCCGTCAGATACCTCGGCCGAGGATTTTACTAGAATTAATTTCTCACATAAATCCATAGAAGAATTTCCCAACCTATCAAGTCGGGTTAATGGATCCTTTGTTGATGATATGAACCTGCATACGAGTTCCTCTATGCCCAACATGAGTCCACAGAGACCTTCTGGTAATCTCCAGTCAGTCGGAACTCACATCAAAGTATAGACGTTCTCGCACCAGATAAACCCTATCACCTCAAGTATTTTGGGATCGTTCTTCGTATACTATTGTAAATTGGAATTACTTCATCCCCGATATGCGACTACCGCTTCCATGGTGAGTTATTTCCTAATTGGGGTATTCAGTGCACTTGCCATCCCAGCAAGCTACCCACTTATGTGTATCGACTATCCCAGTGACGCTCATGGACCCCAGCGTTCTCCAGTTCATCGGAGTATACACAATAGTGAGAGTCTAACCGAATCCAATGATGTCCTATCTCGATTGGATTCTGCGACTTTTGAATATGATCTAGATCACGGCCTTGGAGATCATTCCACGGGTTGTCCCATAGCCCTGTGATCTAAGGACTTCTATCCTTATGCGTAGATAATTATTACATAAGATAAAGATGACCATATAATAAAATGTATTTATTAATCCAATTGAATGGTCCTTTTAATTAAATGCAGCCAAAATAGTTGGCTTGCAGGACACTATTCTATCATATATTTATTTTGACAATGAACTACACAAATATACCTAATTTAAAATTATAATAAAAAAACCAACTAAAATTTATCTTCTACATGAAAAATTATTTGATTTTTAAAAAAATTGAAAAAACCTATCTCGGTTGTCCCAACCCTTCCCAACACCCGTACATAACCCACCCCATCCCTTTCGCTCCTCTCCCACGTTCTCTTTCCGTGCGCCAACAACTCACGACAATAGATTTGATCACTATAGATTTTCGCAAAGAAGTTGAAGGTGGTGGATTATTTTAATATTTTGAAATATAGATATTTCAAGGACATGTGTTGTGAATACAATACATCCGAGGTTGATTAAGTAATTTCTCAAAGTTTGAGGGTTATCTCATAATTACTCTAAACTTTAGGGATATTTTGAGAAATTTTTAAATAATAAGGAAGGGTATTTCTTGAATAAAAATTACTTTTATGATGCCATCAACATCTAACGTTACGAATTAGCACAATAAAATGATAAATGTAATGAATCCAATATATATGTGGCTGTTTAGGTAATTTTCCAAACTTAAAAGGTGGCCAATCAAGTAACACAAAATTTCAGAAATAGTTTGAGCAATCTTCTCTTGTCCTATTGAGTTTAAGCATTGTCAATCGTCATATAGTCCATATTTCATGAAGAAAAAAGATATTTGAAGCAATCATTTTAATTAAATTAGACCTTTAAAAATATTTTTAGCACGGTAAAAATAATTGAGATAGTACTTTTCACAAACATGAAATTGTAGTGATCATAATACATTACAATTTATTTATGTGAATTAAAATAAACTTATATAAATTATTTGAATTTGTGTATAACACGGGAATAAACTAGTAAATGATAGAAGACAAGATTGGAAAACTTTGTAAATTTTTAGCAGTTTGTAACACCAATAAAGTGAATTCAATTTTTGCCCTTATAATTAGATTTTCGCTAGAATCAAGAGAAGGATTTTCTTGTAATTTTATCTCTCTCTACAAAGTAACCGCGTGCACCACTCCCCTTTCAGTCTTTCACCACTCCGTCTTCTCTCACAAACATTCGCTCTTTAAAGCCTCATTTCATTTCATTCTACTCTATTATCTTCAAATTTCTCTATTATCTTTAAATTTTTTGTTTTTCCATTTATGATTTTTTGCTTAACTTTTGTTATCTAATGTGTATTCTTGTTTGATTTTTATCTTCAAATTTTTGGTTTTTCCATTTATAATTTTTTACCAACCCATTCACTAACTTTTGATCTCTAACGTATATTCTTCTTTGATTTTATTATTGCCCAAGGTTTATTAACTATTATTTTCAATTAATGTGGAATATTTAATCTCAATACTTTTCCTTCACGTGTGGGCAGTCAGAATGTGTGGGTGAAACAAGCCCAACACGTGATATATGAAAGTCCAACCTTGTGAATTTGCGATATGTGGGTGCATGGCCGGTCCTGAGTTTTTTGTAGCCCTAAGCCAACTCTAAAATTGTGGCCTTTAAGTTTTCATGTGCAGTTAAATTATGTTAATAACTAATATATTTTTTGTAAAAATAAAACTATTAATTAGAAAAATAAGAAACAATAATAATGTGAATAAAATATATATCACTTTGTAAAAAATATCGGTAATAGGAGACACACTTCTATATAATAAGACATATATGAATGTGACATAAACACATAAAATCTTAGTAAAATATTACTTAAATATTCTTCTACTAGCATTTTTTATAGCAAAATCACTAATTAAACTTGCATAACAAATATTTTTCAATCAACAATATGGCTAACCGATTCGATTTATTTTTTGACAATGGTTGATCAGAAGTAAGACTTAATCAACTATAGCTTCAAAAATATTATCTTTACAACTGCAACTGTAACAAGAATACTTAATAAAATTCTATAAGCAATCTATCTATTTGAGAAATCAACATTATATAGTTTGCAAATAATTCAAGTTTTTTAGTTCTTTTGGTAAAATATATCTTAAGACTCTCAACTCAAATAATTAAGTCAATCTCATCATATCATAAGTGTCATTCAAATAGTATTCAAGTTTGAAACAATAAATACTTAAAAGCTCATCATCAATAAATTTTAACATCATCGATCAAGTCGGATAATTTTTTTTTTTGATATATTAATATGGATCTCTTGGTCACATGACTCACAACTCCAAAATTTTAAAATTGCAATACAAAGTTTAATTTTCTTACTTTTTGATTTAGACAATATCTATCTTAATTAATGGGATTTCGTTGATTTAATTGTGAATATGTTGGGTCTGATTTCTTTAGCTATGCATTTGGACTTTTCATACTAGAATCTTAGTTCCACAAGCAAAAATAACAAAAATTAAAGGCAATTCGAAGATGCAAAAACTCGAACACTGACCTCACGCACACTCATCAAGAGGTTTAGCCGCATGTGCGGCTTACGCTCAGGGCCGGCCCTATGTGGGTGAAGATCCAACACACGAATAATGACACTCCGAGTCTTGAATAATTTGAGTAATAATGACAACCCATACCTTTATTATCTGGGTGAAGTGTGTTGGTAGAATATAAAGCCTATCATGTGAACAAGAAGGAGCCTATCACAGAAAGAGGCGATCCACTTTAACCTGGGGGGCTCTTATATATATGTGTATATAGGAAGAAGAATAGAAAAGGTTCTTTCGACAAAAGGGACGGGACTTCTCTGTTGTTAATTCAATTGAGAAGTCCCATAGGACTTCTCTATATTTTCAGAGATTATTATTGTGGGAGTTAATCTCCCACTTAGTGGGAGGTCAACTCCTCGTTTGGGAGCTACTCCCTCCTCTTTTTTAATTTAAATTAGACCGGGTCGGGTTAGCTAGAATGGGCGTACCCACCCGTCTCAAATCAACAAAAACTGGCTCCAATGTTTTGGGATTGAACATAATTGATGCATCAAATTTTATTTGATCTTGAATTTTTTTTTAAATATGACACGGGAAAACACTTTATTGCTTTAAATGTCTAAGACCTTATCTTCGGCTGTAGTGGATAGAAATGCCAAAAAAAATGTATTACTTGCATCAATCCTAGAACATTGAGCTTCAAATTTGTTTTCTTTCTCTGACTTTCTTTATTATTTTACTCACTAAAATTTAAAAACCAATCATATTCTATGAGGTAGTTCCTATAGAAACTTCGATATATACATACATATTTAGTAAGCTGAGCAAGATAAAAAAATTCTCTTCATTTTGTTTTGCATGAAGATTCAAATTAGCTTATGTATATGCGGCTTTTGATGTGTCTTTCTCCAGCAACAAAGAACGTTCATACAAATTGGGACTATACTCAAAGTGGTAGATAATTCGTGCGCTAAAAAAGTGATGTGCATACAAGCATTGAATGGAAGAAGGGGAGCGAGGTTAGGAGACAAAGTAGTTGTGTCGGTGAAAGAAGCACTCAGTGGTAGCAAAGTGAAAATGGAAAAGAGTGAAAAGGGTGAAAAGAGTAAAAGGGTTTATTATGGTGTTGTAGTTCGTGCTGCAATGCAACGTGGTCGTTGTGATGGGAGCGAAGTCAAATTTGATGACAATGCTGTGGTACTTATGAACAAACAAGGCGAGCCAATAGGAACAAGAGTGTTTGGACCGATTCCACATGAGTTAAGGAAGAGGAAGCATCTCAAGATTCTCAGTCTCGCTAAGCATATTGTTTAGGTGTTTTCGGATTTGATTTTGGTATAATTTTAGACATTAAAACTAACAAAAGAATGCCAAATTAAGTAGTATTTTGGCGTTTCACAGAGAATGTGTTTTTGTAGTGGTTTTCTGATGTCTCATGTGAATTTTAAAAAACTGTTAACGACCATTTACACTTCTTGATCTTTCTTGGATGTATCCGACCTTGTCTACCAAAATTTCATGCGTTTCCTCTCTAACTTGGAATCGGATGCATTTAACGCACATTTTACTAAAATCAATATAGTTGTATGTAAACCCAGAGCAATGGCATAATGGACCAAAGAGTCTCCAAGACGGCAGGACCTATTGTTAAAAATAATGAATTAGTATTTTTATTAATAGCATTTAATCTTCAGGGGCAACATGTTTCCTTTTCCTTTTCTTTCCTTTTTTGAAAAAGAATTCTTAGGAGACGCATACCAATATAAAGATTTTGGTAGGGGTGCACATGGTTAGGTTCTGCGGTATTTTTTATAAAATTTGTACCGTACCAATTAGTGCTGTTTTTAAAAACTCAAAACCAAACTAGAGTTTTATGAACCATAACAACAAACTCGGTTTTGTGCGGTTCTGGTACGGTACGGTACGGTTTTGCGATTTTTTCGAACAAACTTTTTTTCGTGCAATTTTTCTTATATAATTGATTACATAGTTGACAATTATATAAAAATTAATTCTCGTAATATAATATCTTACAAACTATTTTTTTCATTAAATAAAGCATCAGAAAAAAAAAATATTCACAAATTTGACGCTATAGTTCGACCTAATTGAATAAAATTAATTGGTTAATTATTTGATCATTGTTTTTATTATGTGAAAAAACTTACTATTTGGTATTTGTTGTCTAGAATTTTTGCATTTTAAGTTTTCAGCATATAACAAGTTTAATTTGTGCTAAATTAGAGCATATCATTTTTTAATTGAACGCTAGCAATGTAGTAATTATAAACTATGATGGACTATAATATAATTTATAAATAATATAGTATTCAATAATATTTGAATTATAAATTTAAAAATATAAATTTATAAAATTTAGTTGTAAATATAAAAAAGAATAGTTAATTCATGTTTCTTTTCCATTTCGGTACGGTACGGTTTTTTACGGTATGAGAAGTCTAAAACCAAAACCATACCAAAATACTCGGTACGGTTTTCATCCATACCAAGACCTTTAGTTTTGAGAAAAAAAACCTAACATTTGGTACGATTCGGTACGGGACGGGACGGTTTTGAAAACCATATGCACCCCTAGATTTTGGGGTCAAGATTCTCCCCTTAGAAAAAAAATTGAAATTTTTGAATTTTATTGGACTTCTTATTTTTAGTTTTTCGGATGTCCAAAAAGGGTTTTTGTATTTCCCATTATTTAAATTTTTGTGGCGCAATTGGTTAATTTTGACTAATTTGAGTGATTGATTGGGCCAATCCCATCACGCGGGAACATAAAAAGGAACTCTCCCAAGCTAATTATGATTAGAATTTAATTTAAAAATAATCGTTAATTAGTTTCTGGTAATCAACTACATAAAATGACAAATGATTTATACAACATAAAGAGTAGTATATTTTATTTTGTGAAGTTTGAAAGAGAAACAACAACAACAATAATAATAATAATAATAATAATAATAATAATAATAATAATAAGTTAAGGTTTTTTTATTCAGTCTTCCATTTAAATCCGAAATTCTTTGTCAATAGTTATATTTAAACCGAGAATATTTGTTTTTTAAGTCCCCCAAGGCTATTTAACTGTAACGGTGTATTTTTCCTTTTTGGGCCTTTAGATAAAAGCCCAAAGGATAAGGGCAGTATTTATATTTGTCATGTTTTAATTAAAGAAACATTATCGACCCCATATTGGAATAAAAGTGTTTTTAAAATAAAAAAATTTAATAAATTTATGTTTCTATGTTTGTGGGAAAAATTAGTTCACTTAATCTTGACTTACTTCGGGGCTTCTAGGCTTCGGGCAAGGTAACTCGCCTTCACATGCGGGACGATTCTAAAATCATGCCATGTGGCGCGCGTAATTAATATGTAACTCGGCGAGTTGACTCGGTCTGTAAATAGACCTTTTTACCCTTTTAATTTTATTTTAAATAAAAGTTGAGATAATCTTCAATTAATAAAAGACATTTGTAACCTTTAAGTCAAAATAATTAAAACTAAAAATAAATTGACCCCTATTGTTGGTCCCAAGTGGTCAGATTAGACCTCTGAAAATTTTAATCAAATTTTAACTTTAAAACTTTTGCTTAAACGTGAACAAACTAAGCTGTTACAGAACAATAAGTTTACAAGGCTGATCACGAACAAATCTTTGAACAGCTTTGTTGACCACTAATCTGATAGTTACTTAGCTGGTTTTGATTAAAATCAGTTTTAATACCAGAATACTTGCAGCGGATTTTTAAAGTGTTTTTCACAAGTATACTTAGTAGTTTGAAAGTTTTTATCCCCAGTTTTTGTAAACTCCTTTAAACCTTTTTCAAATAGTTTTGTAAATGTGTTTTATGCAAATCTGAAAGTATGCAAGTAAAAAGCAAAGTAAAAACACAATGATTTTTATAGTGGTTATATGGATGTAAATATCCTTTAGTCAACTCTTCCAAGTCACACAGATCTTGGGTTATACTATAATCACTAAGTTTACAGTATACTCTGCTTGCGTCGAACAACAACTGAAACGACCACAAGTGCGCAATAGGAAATCACAAAGAAGACCTATTCTACAGAGACTTATCACTCACAAAGACAGATAAGTTCTCCTCACAACACTCTCTTTACAGATTCACTCAGAAAATGTATATCTTTTTAACTTCAACGGCTTCTGTCAACAAATGACTTCAACAGACGAGTGAGCTGTTCTTGAGCTTTGAGACTTAGAAAATATTTTGCTTTGAATTCAATCTCTCAGTTGTTGTGTTGTTTTTTTTTTCTCTTCGTCTCTCTCAGCTATTTATACTCACACTTTGAATTTTGTCCGTTGAAGTGAGACAAAGTTCAAATCTCTTGATTTCTGGTCCTTAATTTCCGCGAACGGCTCTCTGCACAGTGATAGTACTTTCTGTCAGGCAGCATTAAATGCACCGAGCTGATACGAGTTATTTCTTCAATCATTTGACATTAATAACCTCGGACTTCAGTATTTATTACTCCAGTGGCATTTATTACCGTTGGGGAGACTTCTTGATCCTTCCACTTGGCTGATGAGAGAGCACGTCTGATGATGAACAGAGTTGATCTCAAACTTGAACAAATCTGATTTGAGTCAGCTGATTTACACCAGTCTGATTTCTTCTCTTTAGCAAATCAGTAGTCTTCTGGACCTTGAATACTTGACCCGTCTGATATGTCTTCTTACTTGGTCAAAATTCTTCTAAGGGATTACAACTAAGTTGTCTTTACTTAGCTGATATAAAGTTTTGGAAATCATCAAAACCTCCCTTAACTAATTGAAATTCAGTGCACTCCATCTTCATCTTTATCCAACAATTTTCCCCTTTTTGATGATGACAAAACTTTAGCTTGGTACTTGTTTACCTATACTAAAGTTTCGATCCTCAAAGTTTTCTGAAATAGAAAAAATATGTTGGAAACAGAACTTGAACTTTATTGATAATATGAAATTCATTACAAGTACAAGTCTGATCAGATAAGATGTCTGATAGAAAATAAAGAAAACTGATTACAAAAGATTTATCTATTCTAATTATCAGCTTCTTCACTTCCTCATTCAAGTTCCTCATAGTACTCATATGAGGATTCTTCATCTTCATCTTCTTCATCAACTTCTTCATCATCATCTAAGACCAGATTGGATTTGGCAGCTTCCATCTTTTCTTTGATTTCTTGCTCTTTCAGCTCTTTGTCTACCTCCTCCATCTTCCTCTTAATTCTTTCTTCATCTTTGTACATGGTGAATGGCTCTGATTTTTCTTTAGAAGGTTCCTTGGATGCAACCATTTCTTCATCAGTCTTGGCTTTTTCCTTGGGTTCTTCAGCAGACTTCTCTTTGCCATCAACCGTTCGAACTGCATCAGACTCCTTGGTTTCAGCAGCAGCATCAGACTTCTTGATTTCAGCAGCGGCAGCTTCCTCAGCTTTTTCTTCAAGTACTTGACTATTGTCAGCAGCAGCTTGAAGAGTTGGCTCTTCCCTTTTCTCTTCCCCCCTTTTTGTCATCATCAGGGTTTATAGGAGGGTTGAGTGCAACAGGCTGAATCTTAAGGGCAGCACACAAGGCCTTGATGTTATGATTCACCAAATCATGGCTTGCAGTGAGATGATTGAGAGAAGTGGTGATGATATCATTCTGATCATTCAGACAGTCAACGTTGAGTTGCATAGTGGCAAGTTCCTCATGAATAACATCTCCAGCTATATGGACATCTCTCAACAATGCCATATTTGCTGCTTTCTCCTCTTCGCTGACTTTGATGAAGGTTTCTGTTAGATTAGCATCTTCACCAGCATGAAGATGATCCACATCTGCCTTAACATCTTCAATGTTTCTGTTCATGTCCAGCACACTTCTCTTCAAAGTGCTGTCATCAGGCAGTGGGAAGTTGTCAACAACATCCTGTACTATTCTTGCAGTGGCTTTCTGCAATTGCTCAAGTTGCAGCTTGTTGGATTCTTCCATCGCTTGCTGCATTTTCTCCAGCTGTACTCTGTTCCTTTCTTCCATTTCTTTTAAGTTGTTCTGCAGCAACATCTGGAAGGCTTCCATCAGTGATGAGTGCATATCAGCTGATGAAGCAGAAGGATCAGCAGGCTGGTCATTTTCAGTCTCCTAGTGGACAGGTGCATCTTGTAAATCAGTCTCCTTTACAGCAGTTGACTCCTTAGCTTTCCACTCAATTGCTAAGGGTTCTTCAGCAGTACCAAACTGATCAGTGACGTCTTCAAAGATTTTATCAATGATCTTGCCATCATCAGTGAAGATTGTTGTCTGACGAATATGTCTTACAACAGGCAGACGAATAGGAGCTGGTTTCTTCACTTTAGGCACTTCATGATAATCTTTCAGTTCTTTGCCAAAAGTAATCTGTTGAACACCAGGCATGGACGGCAGATCACTTGGCGAGCCTTGTTCATATCTAGATTTGGCAGACCAATTCTACAAGGCTGTCAGAACAGCAATTTGCACAGCTCTTTCTACAGGATCATTATTCTTTCGTTTCTTAGCTGGCAAAGTGTTATAGATAATTTTTGCTTCCTGAGTAGCAAACTCCTGTGCATACTTGTACATTCTATCTCTAACAAAATCTGGATCCAAGGCTTTGGTGATGGAAGAAGTTTGCAGTCAATTCAGAACCTACTTTTCTTCATCAGCAAACTCTCCCCAGCTTTGGATCTCTTCAACAGATCTGTTCACTCTGTAGTCTCTCCATTTAATGTATCATTGTTTCTTGTGAGTGAACAGAGTCTTGAGCATCAGCTTCTTGTCAAAATAGGCCAGTGCCTTCTCAAATCTGTTGAAAACAGAAGAGTCTGAGTTTATGATTTCAAAGGCTCTTCTAACCTCAAACTTCTTCTTTTCCTTCACCATGCCAGCATGCATCTTCTTTTTGGCTTGTAAAGATTCTCCAATCTATACTCCTCCAGCAATTTCAGGGCCATGAGCATCATTCTTGCTGAGCTCAATGACAGCAGCTAACTCAACATCTTCAGCAACTTTGCGTTCTGCTTCAGATAACTTCCTTCTTTGCTCCTCTTTTTCAGCCTGAATTTTGCTGAGTTCAATGACCTTTTGTTCCTCCTGTTCATCTCTTTTTCTCTGCTCAGCCTCTTCTCTCTTCCTCTTATCAGCAGCAAAGATATTCTTCTTTTTTATGATTATTTTTCTTTTCCCTTTGCTCTTATCAGCAGGGGCAGGTTAAGGAATAGGTCCAGCAGATGCAAGTGGTGCAGCTGCTATTGGATTGATGATCTGCGCTTCAGGATCATCAAAGGGTTGAGCAACCCCAGCTGTTGGTGCTTTTGAAGTAGTCTGTTCTTCAGCAATTTTCTCATCAGCAGACTTCTCTTCAACATCAGCAGGCTTCTCTGCTGATGGAGGGCTTTCTCGAACCAAGGTTGACAGTTCAGTAGGAGAATCGATGAAAGTCATTCTCTTCCTTATTGTCTTCCTTGCTCTTCCACCTTGAACAGGTTTGGAAGCACATGTATCTCGGAGTTGACTGCGAGCAACATTTTCATCAGGTTCAGCAGAAACGGTTCTTGAAGGTGAAGCAGGAGACATGTTTCTTATCTCCGCAGTTGTCTGATCTATGATCTGATCAGCAACCTCTTTCTCTGCAGGCTCTTCTGTTCTGGCTTCAACAGCTGGCTGGGCTGTTTGAACAGAAGCCTTAGTCTTTTTCTTTGGAGCCTCTTCCTTAGGCTCAACAACCTTTTTCTTTTTCTCAACAGTAGGCTGAGTTGTTTTCTTCTGCTTCTTGGCAGGAACATTTTCCTTAGGTTCCTCCTCTTCTTTTTCTCCTTCACTCTTCCTTTTTTCTGGAAACAGTCCTAACAGGCTGATATGTAGCCATGGCCATTGCGTTGTGAATCTCTTTGCCTCCAGTCATTCCACAGCTTAAGTTATAGAATAGGTAACTCAAAGTTATCCTATGATTTGTTTGCTTCTTCTCGTGGAAGTTTGCCAATATGTACCATATCACAACAGACCAGTTTACTTTAATTCCGTAGTAAACAACTAACGTAATGCAGAATCTTTTCATGGTAACTGCATCCAGGGAAAAGGTGCAGTTCTCTATCAGCTTTGAGACAATATCAGCCATGCGCTGAAATTCATTCACTCGGCAAAATAGCCCCGTAACTTCGGGAGAAGGGGTACCTCCTCACAAAGGAGGTCGCAGTGACCAGGCCCGGGCAACTGTTTACCAAAAATACAGGTCTCCGCAAAGTCGTAAGACCATGCATGGGGGCTGACGCCTGCCCAGTGCCGGAAGGTCAAGGAAGTTGGTGACCTGATGACAGGGGAGCCGGCGACCGAAGCCCCGGTGAACGGCGGCCGTAACTATAACGGTCCTAAGGTAGCGAAATTCCTTGTCGGGTAAGTTCCGACCCGCACGAAAGGCGTAACAATCTGGGCACTGTCTCGGAGAGAGGCTCGGTGAAATAGACATGTCTGTGAAGATGCGGACTACCTGCACCTGGACAGAAAGACCCTATGAAGCTTGCTGAAATTCATTCTTCAGCTGATTTTTCTTCAAATTTCCTGACATTACTTCCCCTTTCTTGGCACAGATTGCCCAGAACTCCTGAATCTTATCTTCAGCCATGGTGGTAACATAAGTTCTTCCTTCATTTGAAAGCCCAAACTTCTCGTGCAGTAGCGTAGGAGTGATGGCGACATCCACACCTCCAACGGTGGCTTTGATCTCCAGTTTCTCGTAGTAAATCGCATCCTCAGCCTTGTAAAATTCCATCACTTGGTCCTTCCAGACCATTCCCTCGTGAGCTTCCATAAACTTCACCAGTGATGCGGCCTTGAATTTTCCCAGGATTTCCTTCATGGGTGGCGTGCCAGAGTGATGATAGGTGTCGTACACTAAGTACATCCCTTCAGCCTTAGCTTCTTGTGCAGTACCCATTTTAGTTCTCTGGGAGGTTAGTGAAACAGAGAAAATTTCGCAGAAAATAGTAGGAAGATTTCTTACAAAATGCTCTTGAAAGTGTTTGAGTGCGTATAGAGTCACAAGTCTGATCAGATCTGAATTTATAGAATTAGGGTTTTCCGATTTCCGTGATACACGCTAACCGTTAGATACGTTTGTGTCAGTTCTGATCGTGCGGGCGTCAGTTACGCGATTCAAAATTCAAAAAACATAAATGACAGGCGGGAATGCGAACCGCCTTATTATATTTGTAAAAGCATGTTTTTAATAAAATGTTTTTAAATAGTAAGCTTTTACATAGCTGATCAGACGAGTAAACTAAAGTACTTATCTGATGGGACTACCGTCCTGATGACAGATTGTTATCAGTGAAAGCCAATAACTGATAACCTTCCTCGGCTGTTTGTCAATCCAGCTAGGTGAATAATCTTCAATCTTCAAGACTTTAATCTTCTGATGAAAACATAACTTCAACTAACTTTCATCAACAAATTTCATATTTTAATCAGAAGTACCGCTAGTCTTACACGTTCCCCCTGACTTTAAGAATCCATAAGTTAACTAGTCTGTTGAGAGTTAATCATTGAAGGTAATATGACGTGTAAGCTGATGAACTTCAGTCTTCTGTTGAGTTTCCCCTCAACTTATGCATCCAATTTTAGTAGACCTAGTTCAGCTCTTAGAGTTGAAAACCTTGTCTCACTTAGAGGTTTTGTGAAATTGTCAGCAATTTGATTTTCTGTAAAAACATATTCTATCATGACATTCCTTTCTCCACATGATCTCGGATGAAGTGATGTTTGATCTCAATATGTTTAGTCCTTGAATGACTTGTAGTGTTTTGAGTAAGACTGATCGCACTTGTATTGTCACAGTAGATAGGTATTCCACTGATTTTGATGTTGTAATCTTCTAGTTGATGCTTCAACCAAAGTATCTGTGCACAGCAAGCTCCAGCAGCTATGTATTCAGCTTCAACAGTAGATATGAATATTGAAGTCTGTTTCTTACTCATCCAAGAGATCAGACGACTACCTAAGAACTGACAAGCACCTGTTGTGCTTTTCCTGTCAATCTTACAGCCAGCAAGGTCAGAATCTGAATATCCAATGAGTTCAAGTCCAGATTCCCTAGGGTACCATAATCCCAAATCTTCAGTGTCTTTAAGATATTTGAGAATTCTTTTGGCAGCTAAGAGATGAGATTCCTTAGGATTTGATTGATATCTCGCACAAACCCCAACAGAGTACATGATATCAGGTCTGCTAGCTGTTAAGTATAACAGTGACCCAATAATTCCTCTGTACTTGGTTATGTCTACTGATTTGTCATTCTCATCTTTATCCAAACGAAGACTAGTAGACATTGGAATATTAGCTGTTGGATGAAGATGAAGATGAAGTGCAAAGAAGACAAGTAATTAAGGGATGATTTTGATGATTTCCAAAACGTCAAAATCAGCTAAGTATGGAAAGCTTAGTTCACTTAGAAGAATTTTGAACAAGTAAAAGAAGACATCAGAAGAGTTCAAAGTTCAAACCCAGAAGACTAGTGATCTCGTGCTGAAACAGCGAACAGAAGGGTAGGTCATCGGCTGAGTCAAGTCAAATTAGTTCAGTATTTGATCAGCAGAGTATCTATCAGCAGAGTAGCTTTGATCAGCAGAGTAGAAGAGATCAAGAGATTAGTCCAACGGTAATAAATGCACTTAGTGTAATAAATGCACTTAGTGTAATAAATGCACTTAGTGTGAAGGGTAGTAATGGCAAATGATTGAAGAAAACTCTCGGATCAGCATAGTGCATTTAATGCTGCTACAGGAAAGTACAGCAGAAAAAGGACTGTAGCAGGGAGCCGTTCTGAAATCTGGCTAAAGCTATGGATTTGAGATTTGATTTCCTTCAACGGCCATATTTTCAAATCCTAGTATAAATAGAGCAAAGTTCGAAGAGAGACATACACAACAACATTCTGAGATTTCGCATTCGAAGCAGAAAATTTTCTAAGTCTCAAGAAGCTCGAACAGCTCACTCGTCTGGTAGAAGTCATTTGTTGACAGAAACCCAGTTGAAGAAAACAGAAAAACATTATCTGAGTGATTTTGTAATAGCTGAGTGTTGTGCGAAGTTAGAATCCATCTTTGTGAGTGATTCTACTTTAGAGGATAGGTTTTCTGTGTGAATTCCTATTGTGAGCTTACAGCCTTTTCATTTGTTGTCTAGGTGTAAGTGGAGAAATATTGTAATCTTTGTGATTATAGTATAACCCTGAATCTAAGTGATCTGGAAGAGAGGACTAAAGGATTTTGATCCATATAACCACTATAAAAATTCTTTGTGTTATCTTGCATTTAAGTTTTGTTGCATATTTTGAACTTGCATATTTCAACACTTTGAATTATCAAAAAGATTTTATAAGGAGTTTTAAAACTGGGGATAAAATCTTTTTAAGGACTTAGTCTACTTGTGAAAAACACTTTTAAACATCCGCTGCAAGTATACTCTTGATAAAACTGTTTTGCTGAAAAACAGCTAAGTTACTGAAAGAAGAGTGGTCACTTTGCTGTTCAAGATTCGTTCACGATCAGCATGGTCATCTGTTCATCATCAGCTTAGTCTGCTGACAGAAGACTGAAAAGTTTTAAAGTCTAAAATTTTTCAGAGGTCTATTCACCCCCCCCCCCCTCTAGACCTCATCTGACCACTTGGGACCAACAAGTGGTATCAGAGCAGGTGGTTCATCTGAATCAGCTGCCTGATCAACGAGCTTGATCCAAGTGTTTTTCAAAGATTTTGCAAACTTTTCAAAAGAGCATCTTTTTGAAAATTAAAACTTTTTGAAAAATGGACTGTATCAGTCATGTTCCCCACATTGCTGGTATGTCTTTTGAGGATTGGAAGATTAGAATGGAAATCTTCTTAGCTGCCTACAATGACAACATGTACACATGTATCATTAAAGGTCCATTCATATTCACAAAGACCATAAAAATCAATGAAGTTGATACGGTTGTGGAAAAAGACCTTCAAGAGATGACTCCAAAAGAAATCAAGCTATTTAATCTGGATAAAATCGGAAGATTCATCATGACTAAAGCCCTGGACAATGATCGGTTTGACAAGGTCAAACATTGCAAAACTGCAAAGGAGATGTGGGACAAAGTCAGAGATATGAGCGAAGGCAATGATGCAATAAAAGAGCATCAACTCACTGTTGCTTTGGAGAAACTGGATAACTTCAAGATGAAGTCTGGAGAGACCATTGATCAGATGGATACCAGGTTTACCAGAACACTCAATGAAGTTCTAAAGCTGGGAAAGACTTTCACTGACAAGGAGATCACCGTCAGAGTACTAAAGGCCTTACCCCCAAAGTTCAACATGAAAGTAACAGCAATGGAAGAATCAAGAGATCTGGGAAAGATTTCTCTTACAGAGCTGTTTTCCGTACTCAAGGCATTCGAGTATAAACTGCCTAGAATGGGAATTGAAGAAACCTCAACTTCAGGACCCACAGCTGCACTGGTTGCTGCTGAAAACACCAGAAGACCAGCACTGAAAAGCAAAGAAGTGGACTCATCTGATGAAGCCACTCTACTCAACAAAAAGGAGTACACTGCTGGAGATATAGCATTGCTGATGAACAATTTCAAGAAGTTCTACAAAAGAAAAATGAAGAACAAATACAATAATGCTTCTACTTCTAAACCTAACTTTTCTTCCCAAGATAAAGAGGATTATAAATCCAAACTAATGTGTTATAACTGCAGGAAATTGGGACACTTCATCAAAGACTGTCCATATCCAAAAGCAGAAAAATACACTGAGGAAGAGAAGAAAATCAGAAAAGAAAGAAAGCATCAGAGAGGCAAGGCAATGATGGCCGAAGCAGAAAAGCTGGCTGCTGTCTACTCATCTGATTCAGATTCAGACACGTCTGATGAAGAATCATCTGATGAAGAAAAACCTGCTCTCCTCTGTCTGATGGCAAAGGAATTTGATGACTCTGAGGATGAGGTAACTCCTCTTGATAATGAATTATTTAATTCATTTGAACAAATGATGCTTAACAATACTGGTATTGCTGAAGCATACAAAAAGCTTAAGGAAGAGATGATATTGCTAAAAGAGCAAAATAGTTCACTAAAACTTATAGCTGAAAAGCAAGAGAATCAGTTGAATATAAACAGCTTCAGCAAGAACATGAATCTCTGAAAGCTGAATGTGAAGTTTATAAAGGAAAAATCATGGAACTTGAAAAAGTTATTGAGTCTCATGAAAAATCATCTGTTGCATCCACTCATATGTCTAGTAAACAGAAGATACCTTTAGAACAGGATAAGCACGAATTGAATCATACTGAGAAATTTATATCTGCTGACAATAGTAAGGTCATTCTATATGTTCAAACTGCTAGACCTGCTTCACCTGAGAAAGTTGTAAAGGAGAAGAAAACTCCTAAGGCTAAAAAGAGCAAAGAGCCTAGTTTAGGTAAACAGACTAGTAAGACCAAACAGCAGAGTCCTAAGAAGTCTGCTGATAAAGCTAAAGTCAATCAGACTAGTGGTAAAACTAAGTCATCTGTCAATGAGCAAGCTACTAGTAAGCCAAAGAAGCATAAGAATAAGAAAAATCAAAATGCTTGGTATGGAAATGAGTCATATTATGTGCAACCTGCTGCATATCATCCTATGTATCATGCACCTCAATTTCCTAGTTACTATGCACCTTACCCTGCTCATCCAATGCATGCATACCCTGCTTATCATGCACCTTACCCTGCTTATGAACAATATTCTTATCATACTGATCATCAACATGACTTATCTGATAACTATGGTAAAAATGAAGCTGTTCATGCTCCTGTCAAAACTCAGAAGCCTAAGAAGCCTAAGACATCAACATCTTGGGTTGTCAAAGGTGAAACTAATCCTTCAGGACCCTCTTAATAAGGGTACCTAAAACAATTTTATTTTTGTTTTGTAGATTAGGATTAGAAGTAGGAGTAAAGTAAAGAAGATCTGGTACTTGGACAGTGGTTGTTCAAGACACATGTGTGGAAACATACATGAACTGACTGATGCAGTTGTTGTGGATGGTCCAAAAGTTACTTTTGGGGACAGCAAAGAAGGCAAGATTAAAACTAAAGGAAGACTGATCAGAGGAAACATTGAGATATCTGACGTTTCATATGTTAAAGGCCTCAAATATAATCTGCTGAGCATAAGTCAATTTTGTGACAAAGGATATTCAGTCATCTTCTCAACAGATAAGTGCTACGTTGAACAGATTGGCACAAATAATGTAATTTTATCTGGAAGACGACAAGGGAATGTCTACATAGTCGACTGGAATTCTGCTGACAAGAATTCAAACGTTTGTTTGGTGGCATCAACACCAAGTGAAGTTAGTTGGCTGTGGCACAAAAGGATGAATCATTTAAACTTCAAGACCATAAACAGATTGATAAAGAATGATTTGGTAGAAGGGATTCCAAAAACTGTCATGAGCAAAGACAACCTCCGTGATGCATGTCAGAAGCGTAAACAAATCAAGTCATCTTTCAAAAGCAAGAAGCACCAATCTTCTGAAAGAATTGTGGAGCTGCTACATATGGACTTATTTGGACCCATTGATCCAGTCAGCAATTGTGGGAAGAAATATTGCCTAGCTGTTGTGGATGATTATTCAAGATATACTTGGGTGATATTCATGAAGAAGAAAAGTGAAACCAAGGAACATCTTACTAATCTGATGGAACTGATCCAGAATGAGAAAAGCACAAAAATATTGAAGATCAGATCAGATAGAGGGACATAGTTCACAAACTCTACTGTTGAAGAGTATTGTAACATCAAAGGAATACATCATGAGTATTCAGCTGCTAGAACCCCTCAACAGAATGGTGTTGCTGAAAGGAGAAATAGACACTGAAAGAAGCTGTCAGGACTATGATAGCTGAAGCTAAGCTGCCACAAAGATTTTGGGCAGAAGCAACAAATACAGCATGCTTTACCCAGAACAGATGCATGATCAACAAAAATCAGAACAAGACTCCATATGAAGTTTGGAACAACAGAAAACCAAACATTCATTACTTTAAAAATTTTGGTTGTAAATGCTTTGTGTTAAATAATGGGAAAAATCACCTTACTGCATTTGCAGAAAAGGCTGATGAAGCTGTTTTTGTAGGATACTCTACTGTTAGTAAAGCTTATAGAGTTTTTAACAAAAGAACATTACTAATAGAAGAATCTATCCATGTAGTATTTGATGAGCCAAGTCAATCTTCTGAAAAGAATCAAATTACTAATCAAGATCTGTCTACTGATTTACAGAAGTTGGATATTGGAAATGATGGAATAGTGCCCAGCAAGCCAATGTTAATTAGCTTGTTGAAGTACTGTTTTCTTATGGTTTATAATTAATACGCCGTTCATTCATAGTATGTGAAACTGAACAATGGCCAACTTCATCTCTCGCGAACTTATCTAAGCGATTGGATGAAATCCTAAGGTCACAATAGACTATGGGACGATTCACTTCAGTACTGAGTGCAATCATGAAACAGTCTCAAAGGTCGTGATCTTAAAACCGTTCCAAGTCATAGATTCCGAACGAGACGGGGTATCGTAGGAATCGCCAAGACTTGTACAAATATGCATGATTCACATGGAGTGAATTTGTAGAGTTTCATGAGCAAGGAATTTGAGTCCAGTGCATATGAGTAGGTGGTTCAATGGAGGATTGAACGCATCGAACGACCCGAACAGAGAAACCCATTGTGGAAGCGCATGACGCATATCGGTAATGGGATGTTTCTCAAGGCTTATAATAGTGTACGATTTAGTCCTTAGACTTGAGGTACTAGGGCGAATTCGGTACATGGATGTGCGTACTTAGATTTAGGTACTGGTCACGTAGCCTGGCCACAAAGTGCCTAAGTTGGGTGCGTACAAAAGTGTACGCGAGTGGTTAGTACTAAGACAGGATCTAACGCCTCATCCTGATAAGATGAGAGAATTTCCTATACGTTTCTTAGATGATTGATTTCGAGGAATCTATGGCCATAGTCGGTGATGCATTTGGAAGGAACTTCCAAATTTGGCAGTCACACTGAAATCATTGTCGGAAAATTAGAAAGTATAGTTATTGAGATAATTAGAGGTGCCGATCAATTCACACACCCTAGGTCTCGATCGGGAAATCAGTCGTAGAAGGACCGTATGTACATGGCAATTATAAGAGGTAAGGTTCACAATAAATCAATTCACCTTTGATTGGGCTTCATGGGCTTGTGGCTAGACATCGACCATGAAGTGTAGGTACTCCGGAATTAATAGATGATTTAATTCTAGGAGTGGTCAATTAAAAGTAGTTTAATTGATCGGAGCATTTAATTGCTTGTTAATTAAATCACGAAAGTCGTGGGCCTGCTGCCAGTTGATGGTGAACCCAGAGGGTCACACACAATACAATTGGACGGTGACTGTCTAAAAGGAAAGAAAGTGATTTAAAGTTATTAAATCAAGGTAATTGAATTATGGTATTAATTCAATTGGAGATTATTGATTAGATGACTAATTGATTAATTGATAATTAATTAATTAGAGTTATCTGATTAATTATGAAATTAATTAAAGTAGTTAATTAATTGGAAGAATAAATAATTAACCAATTTAAGTATTGGATAATTATGGGTTGATTTTGGAATTATCTAAAATAGGGGCTAGGGGGCGATTTCTAGTGATTAAAAGGAAAAGAGTTTTTGTTTCTTGAAAAGCAAGTTTGAAGAGATTTATCAAATCTCATATTCCTAAGGATAAGGAATGAAGATTTGATAAACAAGGAAAGGAGATCTTTTTGGAGAAGGACTCTTCTCCTATAAATACTCCCTCTCCTCTTCATTATTAAGAGAACAAGTTTTGAAACCTAAAACTTTTGAGAGAAAATATTTTGCTGAAAATTGAGAGAGAAAAATCGTGTGAGGAAAAGATTTTTCGACAAGAAATTTTAATTGCAAAATCGCCCCAAGGTTTCCGCCCCTAAACCCTAGTCGCCCAATCTAGCTTTGGCCGAACCCAAATCGGACCAAACCTGACCCTGGCCGAACCCTGCTCGGACCAGATCTTCACTTGGCCGAACCCTTCTCGACCACATAAGTCCTGTGGGTCGATTCTTCCATTGGCGTCTCCGTTCCTTTGCTGACAAATCTCCAAGATCTAGTTCTTAGCCTGTGACTTGGAGACGTTGCTACAATCCAATTGGTGTGGATACATTCTGGAGGTGAGACATATGGATCACTCAATCTGTGGATCGAACCAAACACCTGGAGGACAGAACCACAACTTAGTGGTCAGGTAATATGCGATTAACCCCCTGTGTTTTTATTAATGTTTGATTCATCCTTATTCGTATAATAACTATGGAGAAAGAATTCATGGGACTTTTAGGGACTCGAAAAATTTTAAATTCCGCACTATGTTGTATTGACAATCGAGCCCTACCCAAAATATCCCAACAGTGGTATCAGAGCCAACTCCATACGTTTTTATACGAAAAGGCCTGAACATAATGTGTTTTCACTGTATATGCTTGATTGTATGTATGAGAACGCATGTTAATTATGTTCTAGTGATTGATTCTTGCTTGTTATGACTAGATCTATGATTGGGTAAAACTGCTTTTTTAGATCTGTGGCGAATTTATAGTTTTTCGAAAAATCAGGACTTTTATGCAAAATCGCAAAACATGATAATTAGGGCTGAAAATTTAATTTTCTGTTTCTGGAAATTTTTGAAAAATCTGGGTTATTTCTGAAAATCTGATCGCACGCAATTTTGGACCATTTTGCAATTTTCGAAAATTCGAGGACTGTTTTGTAATTTCCGAAACTTCAGGGGTCTGTTTGCAAATTTGAAAATTTTCTGGATTTCAAAATTTTAATTTTCTGCTCATTCTGTCCGAAAACTGTTTTGGGGGTATTTTGTAATTTTTCAAAAGTTTTGGGGTCAAAAGTGCAATTTCCGAAAGTATAGGGGCCGAACTGCAATTTTCAAAAGCTGAAAAAAAAAACAGAATCTGAAATTAAGGCAGAAAAGTTGTTTTTGTTTTTCCGAGAATTTATTTGTCATAATTAGTAGTGACTAAAAAGCAAGAATCATAGGAAATTAATTTTAGAAGGTGTTTTAAAATTAAGATAGAAGAAAGTAAAAGTTGTTTACATGTTTCTTTGCTCTACGTGAACTGTTTGCGTGGTTTTCGATCGCGCCGAGCCTTGACCTTAGGTTAGATGTGATTGGTTTAATTTAATGCATGGTTTTTATTGGGCCTGCGAGCCTGTTATTATTTTTGGGCCACTTTGAGCCTTTGTAATAGATTAGGGCTTTACTGCTTTCCTAGTTTAGGATGGAGGCCCATTTACAAGCAAGGTGGGAGCCCAAGAAGAATTGAAGGCCATGTATGCGTGGTACATTGTGTAATAGCATAGGTTCTTTGAGAACCCTTTAGATTGACCAATTGGGCCAACATCATTGGCTCGATGATGGCCCGCATAGGAGGCTCCCGATCGAAAACATATTGTGGTAGTATGCATGCTAGGCTTGTATGGCTTTTATTTATTAATCGATTTATGATTGCTTGTGTGTTTGCGCGCTAGAATCTAGATCGTAAATAAAAGATAAAGCATAATTGAAGCGGTGAGATCTCGAGGAGAGTTTCTTCAAACTTTCAAAAAACGAAAATTCCCCTCTCGAATAAATATTAAGTCATATTGGGTTAAATTATAAAATGAGGTTTTATAAAATCCAAGCCTTCCATTAATAGGGACTAGTGTATGTTGTTTACTTATCGATAGAGGTGATCCAGAGTCTGGCACCCGAGTCGAAGAAAGGGGCAATGCACGAAATTCCTTGATTCTAGTTTTCTTAAAACTTGACAAGGGTAGGGACTGGTCGGGACGTGAAAATCGACCGATAACTAGTTACGGAGAATTCATGACCGGGCCCGTTGCTTATCATGATTAATGGGTTAGACTTAACGCGTAGTAACATTTATGATGTAGCAGTGCTAGATAAATGCGAAAAACGAGGCAAAATAGCTTGAAGGTTGTGTAGTAGACACAATTGGTAATATGTATACCTACCTAGGGAATTAATTGTATGGCCACGAGTCGTGGGTGCAACTAATTGCTGCTGGGACGTCAAGACCTACTAGGAAATAGACTTTTCCCGAAACTAGAAGGGGTTACTGTTTCGATAAAATAGTGGGAGAACTTTTTCGATAAAAAGTCCAAATTTCGTTAATTATAAGTATTAATATTAAACCTGTCTGCTTATAGTTGTCTGTTTTTAAATGTTAGCCATTTACCATCCACTATCCAATCCTTGACGCGTTTGAGAACCGAACCAACTTTAAAGGTGATGTGCAATTTCCTCTACGAAACCGACATGGCTAAGTTTGACAATGTTAGGGAATATTGTTCTTACTTAAGCAAGACATTCGATCTGATCAAAGGGTTTGGAGCCCAATTGACTCTCGAAGATGAGATAACGATAACCCTTCAAGGATTATCTGAGACCTTCACCCATTTTATGCAACATTGCGATATTCCGCCTGATGGAATACAAACAAAGCAATTGCATGAGTTGTTAGACAAATATGAAGAAGCTCATCAACGCGGTTTTGGTCTGTACGATTGGAATTGCCCTCTATGTAAGTACGAAGGGAAAATAAGGAAGCTTGTTGAAAAGGATTTCCTGGAAAGACTTGACTACGGTATGACTTTTTAAGTTATACACTTGTTGAATCTTTTTGATGTAAGACATCTGATTAAAACTTTCATTTCTGTAAAAGCATTTACAGGCGATGATAGTCTTCCCGCTCAACCCAAAAGGAGGAAATTCCTTGAAAGGGAGATGCAAGTAGTGCAGAGCGAGATGAGGAAACTGGAATTCCGGGACTGGGTCAAGGAGGAATTGTACCTAGACATTCCTTTTTAGCAAAAGAAGTTTTTCTTAGTTTTTCGTATTAGCATGAGTTTTAAGTTTTAGTTTACTTTGGATTTTATTTCACATTTTGTACGAGACATTATTGCTTTACCATTGAGAAATGGAATTCATTTTAATTAGAGCAATTTAACTTTGTACAAACGTTGATGTTTTGAAACATAGAAATAAACAATGATAAACAAATCAAAAACTTTGAAAACTATGTGCTAAACCGAAAACAAGCAAAACAAACGAGATAATCGTTTACGCTTGAAGTGTTCACTCTGGACATTTTTCCTAAAGAGAGATGCGAAAGGAAAGTTTTTATTTACTGTTCCTGAGATAATGAACTTGGGTAAATACGGAACTTTCAAATCTTGAAGGATTGATAACCGAAGTGAAGGATTGCTAAGGCATTCCAAAACATTTCAATCGACATGAACTAAAAGCACTAGTTCAAAAGGATGCTACTTCACATATACTTACGATTTCAATCGTTAAGATATATGTGTACTTGGCTGAAGTACAATTCTGAAACTATTGAAGTAATTCAATAGAAGTTTTGGAAATGAAGTAACTAGATGCTTTATGTCAGAAGCAATTTGATTTAATCAAACCTGCTGAAACATAAGCAACTTAACACCTCGATTATCTAAGACGAGAATAGAATTCTCATGAGGCAAATCAAAGAAGAAATCGAACTTCGTTTGATTCTCGACTCTGATCTTGCTGAGTTTCCTTTATTCAAATTAGGGGATACCTCCCCTTGACTCTTCAAAGATACTTGGTATAGTATATTTCGAAGTAAGTCCTTACATCGCCGTGTCTTTTAAGACATAGCAGAACACCCTTATATGAGAAATTAGATGGTAGATCTAGTTCATATAAAGTTTATGGGGTATTCAAATTGAATACATGTTCCACGACAACGAGAAACAAAAAGTATCTCGTAAGTAGCTTGTTCCTCTGTTGACAAGACCTTGTCAAAGGAAATAAGGAATGTCACAGAACTTGATGAAGTCCAAGGAGTGGACCCATCCCCATGAACAGTGGGAGTAAACACCAAAAACTGCTGAATCAATCCATGCACAAAGAAATCGTAATCTGATCAAATTCGTAAGGAACTCAAAATTCCATTTTACGAAATTGAGAAATTGGATTCCAATCCAAGATTACAAAGAGATTATGTTAAACATGATCTAAGGGATATGGCATATAGCCATAAGATTCGAAGTTGAAAACTTTGTCTCACTTAATGGCAATAGGTCATTATTCAAAAGTCCTTTTAGGATTGATGAAAATACCTTATATCCATTAGCAAGTCAAAATTCATTTCGAAACTATTAGCCATAGAAAAGTAGTTTTGACTACTGAAGGCATGACTATTGGATACGAATCCTGCATCTCACAATTGAAAATTGATGAGAAGATCTCTATTCTAATCCAAAGGTCAATCTATGACTTTTTCCCAAATTTGGAACATGCAACTTGATAGTTGATCAAGAATGTTGAATTTGTCAAAAGGCATATGGATTCCAATTGTGCAAAAGAATCAGTGGGAGTGTAGTTGAGTTCGAAGCGCAACAAGATGATGTTCAGTACATCAAACAAGATATAAGAATATCAGAAAAGCACAGACGAAAGCGTGTTCTTCACGCAATTTTCCATGATAAGATTTGGAATTACATCTCACGTACTAGCAATACGTATCTATGGTAGATAGAAGGAAGAAGATGTAGTGATTTACCAAATCAAAGTACAAAGACAATATTGATTAAATTCAATATGGAAGAATCCAAGAAAGGATTGTTTCCAAAAGAGACAAAAACTCTCTCACTTATTTAATGAGCCCTAAATTAATGAGTGAAGAAGTGACTGTCTCAAGAAGCCTTATGCTTGGCATTTGGATTGCATGTAGCATGCAAAGTCTTGTACTAGACCTGACTCGTCAAAATGCTCTAAATGAGCTACTGATAGTCAAAAGCCAGTAAAGGACACTGGTCTACCATAAAAGCAAATCCTCGAAGATAATTAAAGGATGCAATGCTGGTCTATGGTAGTAGTGGAAAATTGAATACTCGAAGGATTTTTGAAATTCGAGATTTCCAGTCTGAAGTGGATTATTTATTCTGTTTCGATAGAGCAAGGTAAATTGGAAGGAATTCCAATAATATACCATTGCCGATTCAAACAAGAATAAAGGGCACCATGATGATGCTGCACAAAAGAAGGTGTTTAGATGAGAAATTTTCATTCAACGACTGGATGAAATACCTAGCATGACATTTGCCCATCATAATCTTAGCCGATTTAGATGAGGCAATTGCTCAATGAAAGGAAATCGAGATCTCACCTATAATCTGAACACAACACCGTATGATTGAACAAGTCAAAGGTAGTTGAGACGAGTAGAAGTATTACTTCATCTCGACAAGGACAAACTTAGCAGATCCACTAATTAAGCTTTCTCACAAATGGTTCGAGGGACATCTTGGTATAGATGGGTCTTAGAAATGTTGTGATTGGCTTTAGGGCAAGTGGGAGATTGATGGAATAGTGCCCAGCAAGCCAATGTTAATTAGCTTGTTGAAGTACTGTTTTCTTATGGTTTATAATTAATACGCCGTTCATTCATAGTATGTGAAACTGAACAATGGCCAACTTCATCTCTCGCGAACTTATCTAAGCGATTGGATGAAATCCTAAGGTCACAATAGACTATGGGACGATTCACTTCAGTACTGAGTGCAATCATGAAACAGTCTCAAAGGTCGTGATCTTAAAACCGTTCCAAGTCATAGATTCCGAACGAGACGGGGTATCGTAGGAATCGCCAAGACTTGTACAAATATGCATGATTCACATGGAGTGAATTTGTAGAGTTTCATGAGCAAGGAATTTGAGTCCAGTGCATATGAGTAGGTGGTTTAATGGAGGATTGAACGCATCGAACGACCCGAACAGAGAAACCCATTGTGGAAGCGCATGACGCATATCGGTAATGGGATGTTTCTCAAGGCTTATAATAGTGTACGATTTAGTCCTTAGACTTGAGGTACTAGGGCGAATTCGGTACATGGATGTGCGTACTTAGATTTAGGTACTGGTCACGTAGCCTGGCCACAAAGTGCCTAAGTTGGGTGCGTACAAAAGTGTACGCGAGTGGTTAGTACTAAGACAGGATCTAACGCCTCATCCTGATAAGATGAGAGAATTTCCTATACGTTTCTTAGATGATTGATTTCGAGGAATCTATGGCCATAGTCGGTGATGCATTTGGAAGGAACTTCCAAATTTGGCAGTCACACTGAAATCATTGTCGGAAAATTAGAAAGTATAGTTATTGAGATAATTAGAGGTGCCGATCAATTCACACACCCTAGGTCTCAATCAGGAAATCAGTCGTAGAAGGACCGTATGTACATGGCAATTATAAGAGGTAAGGTTCACAATAAATCAATTCACCTTTGATTGGGCTTCATGGGCTTGTGGCTAGACATCGACCATGAAGTGTAGGTACTCCGGAATTAATAGATGATTTAATTCTAGGAGTGGTCAATTAAAAGTAGTTTAATTGATCGGAGCATTTAATTGCTTGTTAATTAAATCACGAAAGTCGTGGGCCTGCTGCCAGTTGATGGTGAACCCAGAGGGTCACACACAATACAATTGGACGGTGACTGTCTAAAAGGAAAGAAAGTGATTTAAAGTTATTAAATCAAGGTAATTGAATTATGGTATTAATTCAATTGGAGATTATTGATTAGATGACTAATTGATTAATTGATAATTAATTAATTAGAGTTATCTGATTAATTATGAAATTAATTAAAGTAGTTAATTAATTGGAAGAATAAATAATTAACCAATTTAAGTATTGGATAATTATGGGTTGATTTTGGAATTATCTAAAATAGGGGCTAGGGGGCGATTTCTAGTGATTAAAAGGAAAAGAGTTTTTGTTTCTTGAAAAGCAAGTTTGAAGAGATTTATCAAATCTCATATTCCTAAGGATAAGGAATGAAGATTTGATAAACAAGGAAAGGAGATCTTTTTGGAGAAGGACTCTTCTCCTATAAATACTCCCTCTCCTCTTCATTATTAAGAGAACAAGTTTTGAAACCTAAAACTTTTGAGAGAAAATATTTTGCTGAAAATTGAGAGAGAAAAATCGTGTGAGGAAAAGATTTTTCGACAAGAAATTTTAATTGCAAAATCGCCCCAAGGTTTCCGCCCCTAAACCCTAGTCGCCCAATCTAGCTTTGGCCGAACCCAAATCGGACCAAACCTGACCCTGGCCGAACCCTGCTCGGACCAGATCTTCACTTGGCCGAACCCTTCTCGACCACATAAGTCCTGTGGGTCGATTCTTCCATTGGCGTCTCCGTTCCTTTGCTGACAAATCTCCAAGATCTAGTTCTTAGCCTGTGACTTGGAGACGTTGCTACAATCCAATTGGTGTGGATACATTCTGGAGGTGAGACATATGGATCACTCAATCTGTGGATCGAACCAAACACCTGGAGGACAGAACCACAACTTAGTGGTCAGGTAATATGCGATTAACCCCCTGTGTTTTTATTAATGTTTGATTCATCCTTATTCGTATAATAACTATGGAGAAAGAATTCATGGGACTTTTAGGGACTCGAAAAATTTTAAATTCCGCACTATGTTGTATTGACAATCGAGCCCTACCCAAAATATCCCAACAGGAAATAATGAAGAATATGTTCCCATCATACTACCTAACCTCAATTCAGCTGCTGACTCAAGTGATGTTCAAAATCACAGTGTTGATTGTCTAACAGACGAGTTACAAACAGCTGACAGACCAGAGAATGTTCAACAGACTACAACTGTTCAACAGACTACTACGGGAACTCCAACAGTAGTGTTGCAAGATCAAAACAGAGGACAACATTCAGACCTGCAACCTGATCTTAGATGGCTCATAAATCACCCACCAGAATTAGTGATTGGTGATCCTTTAGATAGAGTGAAAACAAGAAGAGCTGCTGCACAAGATGCTATGTTTGTCACCTTTCTATCTCAAGTAGAGCCTAAACAAATTGAAGAAGCTCTCAGTGATTCCTTCTGGATTGAAGCTATGCAAGAAGAGTTGAATCAATTTGAAAGGAATGAAGTCTGGTACTTGGTTCCTAGACCAAGTCATCAAAGAGTAATTGGCACTAAATGGGTTTTCAGAAATAAGATGAATGAAGATGGTATTGTTACCAGAAACAAAGCAAGATTAGTGGCCAAGGGTTATTGTCAAGAAGAGGGAATAGACTTTGATGAGACTTTTGCACAAGTAGCAAGACTTGAAGCAATCAGACTGTTTCTAGCTTATGCTGCTTACAAGAACTTCACTGTTTATCAGATGGATGTGAAGTCTGCATTTCTCAATGGAGAACTGCAAGAAGATGTATATGTTGAACAACCACCTGGATTTGAAGCATATCAACAAGAAGACAAGGTGTATCGTCTGAAGAAAGCCCTCTATGGACTGAAACAGGCTCCAAGAGCATGGTATGATACTTTATCTGATTTTCTTTTAATTAAAGGATTTCGTAAGGGTAAAGTTGACAAAACCTTGTTTACAATTGAATGGGAGAATCATATATTAATTGTGCAAATATATGTGGACGATATTATTTTTGGTTCAACTAACCAACAGATGTGTGACAAGTTCTCCAAGCTCATGCAGAATAAGTTTGAAATGAGCATGATGGGTGAACTATATTATTTTCTTGGATTGCAAGTTAGACAATTGCCTGATGGTATATTCATCAACCAAGCAAAATACACAAGAGATCTGTTCAAGAAATTTGGTATGGAAACTAGCTCTATTGCTACAATTCCTATGTCTACTAGTCTTCGTTTGGATAAAGATGAAGATGGCAAATCAGTGGACATAACCAAATACAGAGGCATTATTGGGTCACTGTTATATCTAGCAGCAAGCAGACATGATATCATGTACTCAGTTGGGGTCTGTGCAAGATTCCAATCAAATCCCAAAGAATCTCATCTCTTAGCTGCCAAGAGAATACTGAAGTATATTAAGGGCACTCAAGAATTGGGATTGTGGTATCCTAGAGAATCTGGATTTGAGCTTATTGGTTATTCAGATTCAGACCTTGCTGGCTGCAAGATTGACAGAAAGAGCACAACAGGTGCCTGTCAGTTCTTAGGTAGTCGTCTGATCTCATGGATGAGTAAGAAACAGACTTCAGTTTCTATATCTACTGCTGAAGCAGAATATATAGCTGCTGGAGCTTGCTGTGCACAGATACTATGGTTGAAGCATCAACTAGAAGACTACAATATCAAGATCAGTGGAATACCAATCTACTGTGACAATACAAGTGCAATCTCACTTACTCAGAATACTACAAGTCACTCAAGGACTAAACATATTGAGATCAAGCATCACTTCATTAGAGATCATGTGAAAAAAGGGAATGTTATGATTGAGTATGTTCATACTAACAATCAGATTGCTGATATTTTCACTAAACATTTAAGTGAAGTAAGGTTTTCAACTCTAAGAGCTGAGCTAGGACTACTTAATTTGGATGCATAAGCTGAGGGGGAACTCATTAGAAGACTGAAGTTCAACAGCTTAGTTATCCATTATTCTATTCAAGGATTAACTCTCAACAGACTAGTTAACTTATGAATTCTTAAAGACAGGGGGAACGTGTAAGACTAGCGGTACTTCTGCTCTAAAGATGAAATTAGTTAATGACAGTTAGTTGAAGTTATGTTATCAGAAGACGTGTTCTTAATTCTTGAAGACTGAAGATTATTTTATCTTGCTGGATTGACAAACAGCAGAGGAAGATTACTAGCTATTGGCTTTCTCTAGTAATATCAGATAACAGGTCACTCGTCTGTCAGATAAGTTAAACTCTACTCATCTGATATCTTATATAAGCATGGTTATAAAATCGCATTTCTAGAAACACGCTTTTATAAGTAACAGATAGGTAACGATTGAGTTTCCCGCCCATCTGACATTAAAATAATAAAATTGAAATCCGCAGCTCCCACCCACACGATTAATAAACTGTCAGATTGATCCAACGTCTCAGATTAATCACGATAACCTAAACAAAGGGAAACATATAAAATCCGATCTGAACAGTACAGTCGTCTTACGCACACATAAACTCTCAAATTCTCTAACTCTCAAACTCTCCTGCTTTCAAAAGTTTACTACTCTCACAGATTTCTACTCAGTAATCCCAGATATGGAGAAGATTATTGATGGAAGGTACTTGAACTACAGCAAATTCCACTTCTCTGGTACTGATCTGATGCGCTCAATCATGGAGAAAATCAAAGAGGCATCCTTAGTTCCAGTTTTGGAAGCCCACGAGGATAGGGTTTACTTAGAAGATGTTGATCACTTCTACCAGACCAGGGAATTTTCCAAGAATGACACTGTTATGACAGCTGTTATTGTAGGTAAGAAAATCGCTATCTCTGCTGCTGTTCTGAGTGAAATTTATAAACTAAAAAAGGAGGGAGGAGACGTAACAGACCTAGAGTCTGAAAAAGAGGAAGAATTTTGGGCAATTTGTGCCAAGGAGGGAGAAGAGATGACTGGAACTCTGATGAAGACTCAGTTAAAAGATGAGTATCAGAGGTTCGCAGACATTATTGCGAAGGTACTGGATTGTTGCACAAGCTCTTTAGATGGGTTACCTAGGAAGAGGTATTACACCATGATTTGTATCTATTATGGACTGAAAGTGAACTGGGCAGCTCATGTCTATGATCTGTTGAGTGACAAGAGGACTTCGCATGCCATCTTGCTTAGTCATCTGTTCATGTCATTAAATTGTCCTATGGCTGGTGGAAAGGTTACCCGTGGTAGCAAAGAGTTTAAGCTATATGAACCAGTAAGGAAAACAGTGGCTGCTCCTAAGAGAAAGGCTGCTGCAAAGTCTAAGAAGACCCCTTCTAAGAAGAGCAAGAAGGAGGGTCAGACAAGTAAGTCTGCTGATCAAACAGCAAGCCCTGCTGTTGAAGCTAGATCAGCACAACCTGAAGTTGTAATCCCTGAAAAGGTGATTGAAGACTTCACTAAGGAAATTGAACAAATGGAGACTGGTTCCTCTACTAAAAGAACTGAATCAGAAGAAGAGATCCCCATTCAAAGACTGAAGAGAATGAGGACCAAAAGAAAAGCAAGGGGACCTCGCCAAGCTAAGTCTCAACCTGAAGGTTCAAAGAAAATTGCCAAATCAAATGCAAAAAGGAAAGTGACTTTTTCTGAAGAACCAACTGAAACAGTAAGGGAAACAACAGCATCAGCTGAGAGGCCAATCATTATTGAAGAGCCTGCTGATAACCCTGCTGAAGTTGTTGCTGCTGAACTTGGAGTTTCTACTACAGACTCATCTACTGTAGTATCTGCTGAAGTTAGAGAAGAACAGCAGACTGGCACAACAGGTGAAGGAGAAACACTCCTTCTGCATCCTACTCCTGTTGCTGCAACTCCAATTCAAGCTGTTGAAAGTCCTGAATCAAGGAGGAAAAGGACTGGTAAAATAGCAACTTATTTAACTGCTGCTGAAAAGAAGAAACAAGAAGAAGCAGAAAGGAAAAAGAAAGCTGCAGAAAAGGCTGAGGAGGATCTTCTGAAGAACCTTGAGTAAAAAAGACTGGAAGAAGAAGCTAGTAAGATGACTCAAGAGCAAAGGGATGCTATAGAAGCAGCTGAGTTAGCTGCTGCTATTGAAGCAAGTGCTAAGGACGCTCATGGTCCTAAGCAGATTGGTGGAATTGTCATTGGTGAACAAAGAGATCCCACCAAGCCCAAACCAGCTATGCCAACTCCAGCAATACAACCTAAAAGAAGAGAAGAAGTAAAATTGGCTTTGGAGATTGTCAGGGATGACCCTGATGCCTTTGAAGAATTCATCAAAAGGTTGGATGCTGAGAATGAGAAGATTACTCGTCTGACGATGTTAAACAGAGAAAAGATCAGATACAATAGATGGAGAGATTATCGTCTGACAAAGAGTAAAGAGCAGATTGCAAGCTGGAAAATATTTGCTGATAAGGAAGCCTGGGTGATGAAGTGGCTTGAGACGGGTTCACTTACTCAAGCACTGGACTCAGAGTTCTTCCTGGACAAACTAAGACTGAGGATCAGTCAAGTGGTGAAGGCAGAAGCAAAGAAGTTATATGAATATGTTCCTGAGGAATATGCTGCTGATGAAGACCTCAAGGAAAGATCCATCAAGTTGGTTGTTTCCCAGACAATGGAAACATGGGCCAAGAAGACTAGGAAGATGGGAGGACAACCAAGCTCCATGTTTCCCCTTCCAAGTCTGAAACAGATTGTATATGGACCTAACATTAGGCCATATGAAGAATTACCTGAGAATCCAATCTCAACTTTCATACCTCTTGATAATTTTACTTAGATTGCTCACAGGTCTACTGTAGATAATGCAGGTTTATTGAGAACAGTGGAAACTGTTAAAAGAATTAAGTCACCTGCTGATGCAGAAAAGACCAAAGAAAAAGAAGGGTCATCTGATGTTGCTGATCAAGACAAAGAAAAAGAGGGTGCTGCTGACCCCACTGATCAGAACAAAGAAAAAGATGACAAGTCTGAACCAGCTGATGAATCAAAGGGAGAAGAAACCATTCCAGCTGATCAGATTACTGAAAAAGAGGCTGCTGCTGAGCAAGATGATCAGACCAAGGAGAAGGAAAGCACTCCTGGTCAAGCTGATGAAACCAAAGAAGAGGGGATTGCTTCTGGTTCAGCAGATCAAATTGCTAAAGAGCCAACTCAAGTAGCAGATCAGATTACAAAAGAGGCAACTCTTGCCTTACCTCAAATTCCATCTGCAACTGACTCTACTTCTCAAAGCTTACAACAAACATCTTTGTTGGACTCAATTCAGCAAATGATCTCAAATTCTATGAAGGAAATGCAAGAGAAGTTAACTGCAAATGTGTTGGCTGCTGTAAGTAAACAACTCCAAAAGCTGCTGTTCCAACCCACCTGATAGAAGACACTGCTCAAAATGTTCAATCTATT
>CM064880.1:52863093-52983167 GCA_003313485.2 Penstemon barbatus
GAATCTAAGTGATCTGGAAGAGTGGACTTAAGGATTTTTATCCATATAACCACTATAAAAATTATTTGTGTTATCTTGCATTTAAGTTTTGTTGCATATTTTGAACTTGCATATTTCAACACTTTGAATTATCAAAAAAGATTTTATAAGGAGTTTTAAAACTGGGGATAAAATCTTTTTAAGGACTTAGTCTACTTGTGAAAAACACTTTTAAACATCCGCTGCAAGTATACTCCTGATAAAACTGTTTTGCTGAAAAACAGCTAAGTTACTGAAAGAAGAGTGGTCACTCTGCTGTTCAAGATTTGTTCACGATCAGCACGGTCATCTATTCTTCATCAGCTTAGTCTGCTGAAAGAAGACTGAAAAGTTTTAAAGTCTAAAATTTTTCAGAGGTCTATTCACTCCCTCCCCCCCCCCCCTCTAGACCTCATCTGACCACTTGGGACCAACATTAGCAGTAGAGCTAGTTTCCATACCAAATTTCTTGAACAGATCCTTTGTGTATTTTGCTTGGCTGATGAATATTCCATCAGGCAACTGTCTTACTTGCAAGCCAAGAAAATAATTAAGTTCATGCTCATTTCAAACTTGTTCTGCATCATCTTTGAGAACTTATCACACATCTGTTGATTTGTTGAACCGAAAATGTTATCGTCCACATATATTTGCACAAGCAATATATGATTTTCCCATTAAATAGTGAACATGGTGTTGTCAACCTTACCTTTGCGAAATCCTTTAATTAAAAGAAAATCAAATAGGGTATCATACCATGCTTTTGGAGCCTGTTTCAGTCCATAGAGGGCTTTCTTCAGACGATACACCTTGTCTTCTTCTTGATAGGCTTCAAATCCAGGTGGTTGTTCAACATAAACTTCTTCTTGCAATTCTCCATTGAGAAAAGCTGATTTCACATTCATTTGATAGACTGTGAAATTCTTATGAGCAGCATAGACAAGAAAGAGTCTGATTACCTCTAGTCTTGCTACTGGTGCAAAAGTTTCATCAAAGTCAATACCTTCTTCTTGACAATAACCTTTGGCAACTAATCTTGCTTTATTTCTGGTGACAACACGATCTTCATTCATTTTATTCCTGAATACCCATTTAGTGACAATTACTCTTTGATAACTTGGTCTAGGAACTAAGTACCAGACTTCATTCCTTTCAAATTGATTTAGCTCTTCTTGCATAGCTTCAATCCAGTTTGAATCATTAAGAGATTCTTCAAATTGTTTAGACTCAATTTGAGATAGAAAGCTGACAAACATTGCTTCACTTGCAGCAGCTCTCCTTGTCTTTACTCTATCTAAAGGATCACCAATCACCAGCTCTGGTGGGTGATTCTTGAGCCATCTAAGATCAGGTTGCAAATCATAATGTTGCCCTCTGTTTTGATCTTGCAACACTACTGTTGGAGTTTCAGTAGTAGTCTGTTGAACAGTCTCTGGTCTGTCAGCTGTTTGCAACTCTTCTGTTAGACAATCAGCATTGTGATTTTGAACAGCATTTGAGTTAGCAGCTGAGTTGAGATGAGGTAGTATGATGGGAACATATTCTTCATTCTTTTCAACACTCAATTTCTGAAAATCAGTAGACAGAATTTGATCAGTACTTTGATTCTTTTCAGAAGATTGATTAGGTTCATCAAATACCAATGAATGAATTCTTCTACAAGTAAAGTTCTTTTATTAAAGACTCTATAAGCTTTACTAACAGTAGAGTATCCTAAAAATACTGTTTGATCAGCCTTTTCTGCAAAAACAGTAAGGTGATTTTTCCCATTATTTAAGAAAAAGCATTTACAACCAAAAATTCTAAAGTAATGAATGTTTGGTTTTCTGTTATTCCAAACTTCATATGGAGTCTTGTTTTGGTGCTTGTTGATCATGCATCTGTTTTGGGTAAAGCATGCTGTATTTGTTGCTTCTGCCCAAAATCTTTGAGGCAGCTTTGCTTCAGCTATAATGGTTCTGGTAGCTTCTTTCAGAGTTCTGTTTCTCCTTTCAGCAACTCCGTTCTGTTGAGGGGTTTTGGCAGCAGAGTACTCATGGCTGATTCCTCTGGCATTACAACACCCTTCAACAGTAGAGTTTGTAAATTCAGTCCCTCTATCTGATCTGATCTTTAGTATTTTCATACTCTTTTTGTTCTGAATTCGCTCCATCAGATTTGTAAGATGCTCCTTGGTTTCACTTTTCTTCTTCATGAAAATCACCCAAGTGTATCTTGAATAATCATCCACAACAGCTAGGTAGTATTTCTTTCCAGCATTGCTGATTGGATCAATGGGTCTAAATAAGTCCATATGTAGCAGCTCCAAGATCCTTCCAGATGATTGGTGCTCCTTGCTTTTGAATGATGACTTGATTTGTTTACCTTTCTGACATGCGTCACAAAGCTTGTCTTTGCTCATGACTGTCTTTGGAATTCCTTCTACCAGATCATTCTTGATAAGTCTGTTGATAGCCTTGAAATTCACATGATTCATTCTTTTGTGTCACAGCCAACTGTCTTCACTTGGTGTTGATGCCACCAAACAAACACTTGAATTCTTGTCAACAGAATTCAGTCCACTGTGTAGACATTCCCTTGTCGTCTTCCAGATAAAATAACCTTCTTTGTACCAATCTGTTCAACGTAGCACTTATCTGTTGAGAAGAAGACTGAATATCCTTTGTCACAAAATTGACTTATGCTCATCAAATTGTATTTGAAGCCTTTAACATAAGAGACGTCAGATATCTCAATGTTGCCTTTGATCAGCTTTCCACTTGCTACAATCTTGCCTTCCTTGCTGTCTCCAAACGTCACATTTGGACCATCCACAGCAACAGCATCAGTCAGCTCATGTATGCTTCCACACATGTGTCTTGAACATCCACTGTCCTAGTACCAGGTCTTCTCTACTTTACACCTACTGTTGGTCCCAAGTGGTCAGATGAGGTCTAGAGGGGGGGGGGGGGTGAATAGACCTCTAAAAATTTTAGAATCAAAAACTTTTTACTCTTCTGTCAGCAGACTAAGCTGATGAAGAACAGTAAGATGACTACGCTGATCGTGAACAAATCTTGAACAGCAGAGTGACCACTCTTCTTACAGTTTACTTAGCTGATTTCAGTGAAAATCAGTTTTATCAAAAGTATACTTGCAGCGGATGTTTGAAAGTGTTTTTCACAAGTAGACTAAGTCCTTAAAAAGATTTTATCCCCAGTTTTAAAACTCCTTATAAAATCTTTTTGATAATTCAAAGTGTTGAAATATGCAATTCAAAATATGCAAGAAAACATAAATGCAAGATAACACAAAGAATTTTTATAGTGGTTATATGGATAAAAATCATTTAGTCCACTCTTCCAGATCACTTAGATTCTGGGTTATACTATAATCACAAAGATTACAATATTTCTCCACTTATACCTAGACAACAAATGAAAAGGCTGTAAGCTCACAATAGGAATTCACACAGAAAACCTATCCTCTAAAGTAGAATCACTCACAAAGCTGGATTCTAACTTCGCACAACACTCAGCTAATACAAAATCACTCAGATAATGTTTTTCTGTTTTCTTCAACTAGGTTTCTGTCAACAGATGACTTCCGCCAGACGAGTGAGTTGTTCGAGCTTCTTGAGACTTAGAAAAATTTCTGCTTCGAATGCAAAATCCATAGCTTTAGCCCGATTTCAGAACGGCTCCCTGCTACAGTCCTTTTTCTGCTGTACTTTCCTGTAGCAGCATTAAATGCACTCTACTGATCCGAGAGTTTTCTTCAATCATTTGCCATTACTACCCTTCTCTTGTAGCATTTATTACACCAAGTGCATTTATTACCGTTGGACTAATCTCTTGATCTCTTCTACTCTGCTGATCGAAGCAACTCTGCTGATAGATACTCTGCTGATCAAATACTGAACTAATCTGACTTGACTCAGCTGATGACCTACCCTTCTGTTCGCTGTTTCAGCACGAGATCAGTAGTCTTCTGGGCTTTGAACTTTGAACTCTTCTGATGTCTTCTTTTACTTGTTCAAAATTCTTCTAAGGGAACTAAGCTTTCCATACTTAGCTGATTTTGACGTTTTGGAAATCATCAAAACCATCCCTTAACTTCTTGTCTTCTTTGCACTTCATCTTCATCTTCATCCAACAATTTCCCCCTTTTTGATGATGACAAAACTTCAGCTAAGTACCTGTACCTAAACTAAAGTTTTCATCCTCAAAAATTTCTGAGATAGAAATAGTATGTTGGATTTAAACTTGCAATTTTATAGATATTGAGAAGTGTTACATATTACAAGTTTGTTCAGATGAGTTGAGCAAATAAAAATATTACAAGGAAATACATAAGTAATTTAAACAAGACTAGTCTTCTAGCTTGTCTTCTTCTTTCTTGTCTTCTTCAGATTCCTTGCTCTTTTCTTCTTCTTCAGCAGGTTTGGAAGTCTCAGCTTCCAACTCCTCAGAGAACTTCTGCTTTAACAGCTCCAACTTCTTCTTTTTGACATCAGGGTCAAGCTGTTCTTCAGCTGAATCCTTAGCAGCAGCTATCTCTTTATCAGACTTAGCCTTTGTTTCAGCTTCAGTTTCTTCAGCTTCACCTTCTTCTTCTGTGATCTTCTCATCTGTTGATCTGCTTGTGACTTCATTTTCATCATCCTTCTTCTCATTATCAGCAGATTCTTCTAACACTTCAGTTACCTCTCTTTCAACATTTTCTTCCTCAACAGAAGGTACCTTATCTCCCCTTTCTTCCCTTAGTACCCTATCTTCCCCCTTTTTGTCATCATCAGCAGGGTTGATTGTATAATTTGGTAAGACTGGGGTGATCTGAAGTGAATCACATAGAAGCTTGATGTTTTCTTCTAGAGCATCCAGTTGAGCTTGTTGTCTCAGTTGATTGGCTTCAAATTTATCCATTCTTTTGAGAACATCTTCACCTTGGTCACCTAGCTGAATTTGAGTTGCCAGCAGAAAATCAGTAGATGCCTTGAAGTCTCTCATCATATTATCCAAGGTTTCATCCTTAGCTTGGATAGCCACTTCAACTATTTCTGTAATGTCTCTCCAACCATCAGCTGTGCTTTGAGTTCGTCTTCTGAGTATATCCAAATCTTGACAAATAGATTGGACATTCTGAGCAGTATCTTCTATCAGTTGGGTTGGAACAGCAGCAGCTTTTTGAGTTGGTTGACTTACAGCAGCCAACACATCTGCAGTTAACTTCTCTTGCATTTCCTTCATAGAATTTGAGATCATTTTCTGAATAGAATCCAACAAAGATGTTTGTTGTAAGCTTTGAGAAGTAGAGTCAATTGCAGATGGTATTTAAGGTAAGGCAAGAGTTGCCTCTTCAGTAGTCTGATCTGCTGCTTGAGTTGGCTCTTTTGCAATCTGATCTGCTGAACCAGAAGCAATCCCTTCTTCTTTGGTTTCATCAGCTTGACCAGGAGTGCTTTCCTTCTCCTTGGTCTGATTATCTTGCTCAGCAGCAGCCTCCTTTTGAATAATCTGATCAGCTTGGGTAGTTTCTTCTCCCTTTGACTCATCAGCTGGTTCAGACTTGTCATCTTTTTCTTTGTTCTGATCAGTGGGGTCAGCAGTACCCTCTTTTTCCTTGTCTTGATCAGCAACATCATATGACCCTTCTTTTTCTTTGGTCTTTTCTTCATCAGCAGGTGACTTAACTTTCTTAACAGTTTCAACTGTTTTCATCAAACCTGCATTATCTACAGTAGACCTGTGAGCAATCCAAGTAAAATTATCAAGAGGTATAAACGTTGAGATTGGATTCTCAGGTAACTCTTCATATTGCCTAATGTTAGGACCATAGACAATTTGTTTCAGACTTGGAAGGGAAACATGGAGCTTGGTTGTCCTCCCATCTTCCTAGTCTTCTTGGCCCAAGTTTCCATTGTCTGGGAAACAGCCAACTTGATGGATCTTTCCTTGAGGTCTTAATCATCAGCATACTCCTCAGGAACAGATTCATATGTCTTCTTTGCTTCTGTTTTCACCACTTGACTGATCCTCAGTCTTAGTTTGTCCAGGAAGAACTCTGAGTCTAGTGTTTGAGTAAGAGAACCTGTCTCAAGCCACTTTATCACCCAGGCTTCTTCATCAGCAAAGATCTTCCAGCTTGCAATCTGGTCTTTACTCTTTGTCAGACGATAGTCTCTCCACCTATTGTATCTGATCTTTTCTCTGTTGAACATCGTCAGACGAGTAATCTTCTCATTCTCAGCATCCAACATTTTGATGAATTCTTCAAAGGCATCAGGGTCATCCCTGACAATCTCCAAAGCCAATTTGACTTCTTCTCTTCTTTTAGGTTGTATTGCTGGAGTTGACATAGCTGGTTTGGGCTTGGTGGGATCTCTTTGTTCACCAATGACAATACCACCAGTCTGCTTAGGACCATGAGCGTCCTTAGCACTTGCTTCAATAGCAGCAGCTAACTCAGCTGCTTCTATAGCATCCCTTTGTTCTTGAGTCATCTTACTGGCTTCTTCTTCCAGTCTTTTGAGCTCAAGGTTCTTCAGACGATCCTCCTCAGCCTTTTCTGCAGCTTTCTTTTTCCTTTCTGCTTCCTCTTGTTTCTTCTTTTCAGCAGCAGTTACATAAGTTGCTATCTTACCAGTCCTTTTCCTCCTTGATTCAGGACTTTCAACTACTTGAAGTGGAGTGGCAGCAACAGGTGTAGGATGCAGAAGGAGAGTTTCTCCTTCACTTGTTGTGCCAGTCTGCTGTTCTTCTCTAACTTCAGCAGACACTACAGCAGATGAGTCTGTAGCAGAAACTCCAAGTTCAGCAGCAACTTCAGCAGGGTTGACAGCAGGCTCTTCAATAATGATTG
The DNA here is from genome assembly GCA_003313485.2 of Penstemon barbatus. Classification (NCBI taxonomy): domain Eukaryota; kingdom Viridiplantae; phylum Streptophyta; class Magnoliopsida; order Lamiales; family Plantaginaceae; genus Penstemon; species Penstemon barbatus. The sequence goes on from CM064880.1 coordinate 52,869,952, forward strand.
GCCTCTCAGCTGATGCTGTTGTTTCCCTTACTGTTTCTGTTGATTCTTCAGAAAAAGTGACCTTTCTCTTTGCCTTGGATTTGGCAATTTTCTTTGTGGGTTGCTTAGCTTGGGGAGGTCCCCTTGCTTCTCTTTTGGTCCTCATTCTCTTCAGTCTTTGAAGAGGAATTTCTTCTTCTGATTCAGTTCTTTCAGGAGAGGAACCTGTCTCCATTTGTTCAATCTCCTTGGTGAAGTCATCAATCACCTTTTCAGGGATTACAACTTCAGGTTGTGCTGATCCAGCTTCAACAGCAGGGCTTGCTGTTTGATCAGCAGATTGACTTGTCTGACCCTTCTTCTTGCTCTTCTTAGAAGGGGTCTTCTTAGACTTTGCAGTAGCCTTTCTTTTAGAAGCAGCCACTACTTTCCTTACTGGTTCATACAACTTAAACTCTTTGCTACCGTGGGTAGTCTTTCCACCAGCCATAGGACAATTTAATGACATGAACAGATGACTAAGCAAGATGGCATGCGAAGTCCTCTTGTCACTCAGCAGATCATAGACATGAGCTGCCCAGTTCACTTTCAGTCCATAGTAGATACAAATCATGGTGTAGTACCTCTTTCTTGGTAACCCATCTAAAGAACTTGTGCAGCAATCCAGTACCTTTGCAATGATGTCTGCGAACCTCTGATACTCATCTTTTAACTGAGTCTTCATCAGAGTCCCAGTCATCTCTTCTCCCTCCTTGGCACAAATTGCCCAAAATTCTTCCTCCTTTTCAGACCCTAGGTCTGTTACGTCTCCTTCCTCATTTTTCAGTTTGTAAATCTCACTCAAAACAGCAGCAGAGACAGCGATTTTCTTACCTCCAATAACAGCTGACATAACAGTGTCATTTTTGGTGAATTCCCTGGTCTTGTAGAAGTGATCAACATCTTCTAAGTAAACCCTATCCTCGTGGGCTTCCAGAACTGGAACTAAGGATGCCTCTTTGATTTTATCCATGATTGAGCGCATCAGATCAGTACCAGAGAAGTGGAATTTGCTGTAGTTCAAGTACCTTCCATCAATAATCTTCTCCATTTCTGGGATTACTGAGTAGAAATCTGTGAGAGCAGTAAACTTTTGAAAGCAGTAGAGTTTGAGAGTTAGAGAATTTGAGAATTTATGTGTGCGTAAGACGACTGTACTGTTCAGATCGGATTTTATATGTTTCCCTCTGTTTAGGTTATCGTGATTAATCTGAGACATTGGATCAATCTGACAGTTTATTAATCGTGTGGGTGGGAGCTGCGTATTTCAATTTTATTATTTTAATGTCAGATGGGCGGGAAACTCAATCGTTACCTATCTGTTACTTATAAAAGCGTGTTTCTAGAGATGCGATTTTATAACCCTGCTTATATAAGATATCAGATGAGTAGAGTTTAACTTATCTGACAGACGAGTGATCTGTTATCTGATATTACTAGAGAAAGCCAATAGCTAGTAATCTTCCTCTGCTGTTTGTCAATCCAGCAAGATAAAATAATCTTCAGTCTTCAAGAATTAAGAACACATCTTCTGATAACATAACTTCAACTAACTGTCATTAACTAATTTCATCTTTAGAGCAGAAGTACCGCTAGTCTTACACATTCCCCCTGTCTTTAAGAATTCATAAGTTAACTAGTCTGTTGAAAGTTAATCCTTGAATAGAATAACGGATAACTAAGCTGTTGAACTTCAGTCTTCTGATGAGTTCCCCCTCATCTTATGCATCCAAATTAAGTAGTCCTAGCTCAGCTCTTAGAGTTGAAAACCTTACTTCACTTAAAGGTTTAGTGAAAATATCAGCAATCTGATTGTCAGTATGAACATACTCAATCATAACATTCCCTTTTTCCACATGATCTCTAATGAAGTGATGCTTGATCTCTATATGTTTAGTCCTTGAATGACTTGTAGTGTTCTGAGTAAGTGAGATTGCACTTGTATTGTCACAGTAGATTGGTATTCCACTGATCTTGATATTGTAATCTTCTAGTTGATGCTTCAACCAAAGTATCTGTGCACAGCAAGCTCCAGCAGATATATACTCAGCTTCAGCAGTAGATATAGAAACTGAAGTATGTTTCTTACTCATCCATGAGATCAGACGACTACCTAAGAACTGACAGGCACCTGTTGTGCTCTTTCTGTCAATCTTGCAGCCAGCAAGGTCTGAATCTGAATAACCAATAAGCTCAAATCCAGATTCTCTAGGATACCACAATCCCAATTCTTGAGTGCCCTTAATATATTTCAGTATTCTCTTGACAGCTAAGAGATGAGATTCTTTGGGATTTGATTGGAATCTTGCACAGACCCCAACTGAGTACATGATATCAGGTCTGCTTGCTGTTAGATATAACAGTGACCCAATAATGCCTCTGTATTTGGTTATGTCCACTGATTTGCCATCTTCATCTTTATCCAAACGAAGACTAGTAGACATAGGAATTGTAGCAGTAGAGCTAGTTTCCATACCAAATTTCTTGAACAGATCTCTTGTGTATTTTGCTTGGTTGATGAATATACCATCAGGCAACTGTCTAACTTGCAATCCAAGAAAATAATTGAGTTCACCCATCATGCTCATTTCAAACTTATTTTGCATGAGCTTGGAGAACTTGTCACACATCTGTTGGTTAGTTGAACCAAAAATAATATTGTCCACATATATTTGCACAATTAATATATGATTCTCCCATTCAATTGTAAACAAAGTCTTGTCAACTTTACCTTTACGAAATCCTTTAATTAAAAGAAAATCAGATAAAGTATCATACCATGCTCTTGGAGCCTGTTTCAGTCCATAGAGAGCTTTCTTTAGACGATACACCTTGTCTTCTTGTTGATAAGCTTCAAATCCAGGTGGTTGTTCAACGTATACTTCTTCTTGCAGTTCTCCATTGAGAAAAGCAGACTTCACATCCATCTGATAAACAGTGAAGTTCTTGTAAGCAGCATAGGCTAGAAACAGTCTGATTGCTTCAAGTCTTGCTACTGGTGCAAATGTCTCATCAAAGTCAATGCCTTCTTCTTGACAATAACCATTGGCCACTAATCTTGCTTTGTTTCTGGTAACAATACCATCTTCATTCATCTTATTTCTGAAAACCCATTTAGTGCCAATTACTCTTTGATGACTTGGTCTAGGAACTAAGTACCAGACTTCATTCCTTTCAAATTGATTCAACTCTTCTTGCATAGCTTCAATCCAGAAGGAATCACTGAGAGCTTCTTCAATTTGTTTAGGCTCTACTTGAGATAGAAAGGTGACAAACATAGCATCTTGTGCAACAGCTCTTCTTGTTTTCACTCTATCTAAAGGATCACCAATCACTAACTCTGGTGGGTGATTTCTGAGCCATCTAAGATCAGGTTGCAGGTCTGGATGTTGTCCTCTGTTTTGATCTTGCAACACTACTGTTGGAGTTCCACTAGTAGTATGTTGAACAGTTGTAGTCTGTTGAACATCCTCTGGTCTGTCAGCTGTTTGCAACTCGTCTGTTAGACAATCAGCACTGTGATTTTGAACAGCACTTGAGTCAGCAGCTGAATTTAGATTAGGTAGTATGATGGGAACATATCCTTCATTCTTTCCAATATCCAACTTCTGTAAATCAGTAGACAGATCTTGATTAGTAATTTGATTCTTTTCAGAAGATTGACTTGGCTCATCAAATACTACATGGATAGATTCTTCTATTAGTAATGTTCTTTTGTTAAAAACTCTATAAGCTTTACTAACAGTAGAGTATCCTACAAAAACAGCTTCATCAGCCTTTTCTGCAAATGCAGTAAGGTGATTTTTCCCATTATTTAGTACAAAGCATTTACAACCAAAAATTTTGAAGTAATGAATATTTGGTTTTCTGTTGTTCCAAACTTCATATGGAGTCTTGTTCTGATTTTTGTTGATCATGCATCTGTTCTGGGTAAAGCAGGCTGTATTTGTTGCTTCTGCCCAAAATCTTTGTGGCAGCTTAGCTTCAGCTATCATGGTTCTGACAGCTTCTTTCAGTGTTCTGTTTCTCCTTTCAGCAACACCATTCTGTTGAGGGGTTCTAGCAGCTGAATACTCATGATGTATTCCTTTGATATTACAATACTCTTCAACAGTAGAGTTTGTAAACTCTGTCCCTCTATCTGATCTGATCTTCAATATCTTCGTGCTTTTCTCATTCTGGATCAGTTCCATCAGATTAAAAAGATGTTCCTTGGTTTCACTTTTCTTTTTCATGAATATCACCCAAGTGTATCTTGAATAATCATCCACAACAGCTAGGCAGTATTTCTTTCCACCATTGCTGACTGGATCAATGGGTCCAAATAAGTCCATGTGTAGCAGCTCCAATATTCTTCCAGAAGATTGGTGCTTCTTGCTTTTGAAAGATGACTTGATTTGTTTACCCTTCTTACAGGCGTCACAGAGCTTGTCTTTGCTCATGACTGTTTTTGGAATCCCTTCTACCAAATCATTCTTTATCAGTATGTTTATGGTCTTGAAGTTTAAATGATTCATCCTTTTGTGCCATAGCCAGCTAACTTCACTTGGTGTTGATGCCACCAAACAAACGTTTGAATTCTTGTCAGCAGAATTCCAGTCGACTATGTAGACATTCCCTTGTCGTCTTCCAGATAAAATTACCTTCTTTGTACCAATTTGTTCAACGTAGCACTTATCTGTTGAGAAGATGACTGAATATCCTTTGTCACAAAATTGACTTATGCTCAGCAGATTATATTTGAGGCCTTTAACATATGAAACGTCAGATATCTCAATGTTTCCTCTGATCAGTCTTCCTTTAGCTTTAATCTTGCCTTCTTTGCTGCCTCCAAAAGTAACTTTTGGACCATTCACAGCAACTGCATCAGTCAGCTCATGTATGTTTCCACACATGTGTCTTGAACAACCACTGTCCAAGTACCAGATCTTCTCTACTTTACTCCTACTCCTAATCCTAACCTACAAAACAAAAATAAAATTGTTTTAGGTACCCTTATTGAGAGGGTCCTGAATGATTAGTTTCACCTTTGACAACCCAAGATGTTGATGTCTTAGGCTTCTTAGGCTTCTGAGTTTTGACAGGAGCATGAACAGTTTCATTTTTATCATAGTTAGCAGATAAGTCATGTTGATGATCAGTATGATAAGAATGATGTTCATAAGCAGGGTAAGTTGCATGATAAGCAGGGTATGCATGCATTAGATGAGCAGGATAAGGTGCATAGTAACTAGGAAATTGAGGTGCATGATACATAGGAGGATATGCAGCAGGTTGCACATAATATGACTCATTTCCATACCAAGCATTTTGATTTTTCTTATTTTTATGCTTCTTTGGCTTACTAGTAGCTTGCTCATTAACAGACGACTTAGTTTTACCACTAGTCTGATTTACTTTAGCTTTATCAGCAGACTTCTTAGGACTCTGCTGTTTGGTCTTACTAGTCTGTTTACCTACACTAGGCTCTTTGCTCTTTTTAGCCTTAGGAGTTTTCTTCTCCTTTACAACTTTCTCAGGTGAAGTAGGTCTAGCAGTTTGAACATACAGGATGACCTTAATATTGTCAGCAGATATAAATTTCTCAGTATGATTCAATTCGTGCTTATCCTGTTCTAAAGGTATCTTCTGTTTACTAAACATATGAGTGGATGCAACAGATGATTTTTCATGAGACTCAATAACTTTTTCAAGTTCCATGATTTTTCCTTTATAAACTTCACATTCAGCTTTTAGAGATTCATGTTCTTGCTCAAGCTGTTTATATTCAACTGATTCTCTTGGCTTTTCAGCTGTGAGTTTCAGTGAACTATTTTGCTCTTTTAGCAATATCATCTCTTCCTTAAGCTTTTTATATGCTTCAGCAATAGTAGTATTGTTAAGCATCATTTGTTCAAATGAATTAAATAATTCATTATAAAGAGGAGTTACCTCATCCTGGGAGTCATCAGATTCCTTTGCCATCAGGCAGAGGAGAGCAGGTTTTTCTTCATCAGATGATTCTTCATCAGACGTGTCTGAATCTGAATCAGATGAGTAGACAGCAGCCAGCTTTTCTGCTTCAGCCATCATCGCCTTGCCTCTCTGATGCTTTCTTTCTTTTTTGATTTTCTTCTCTTCCTCAGTGTATTTCTCTGCTTTTGGATATGGACAGTCTTTGATGAAGTGTCCCAATTTCCTGCAGTTATAACACATTAGTTTGGATTTATAGTCTTCTTTATCTTGAGAAGAAAAGTTATGTTTAGAAGTAGAAGCATTGTTGTATTTGTTCTTCATTTTTCTCTTGTAGAACTTCTTGAAATTGTTCATCAGCAATGCTACATCTCCAGCAGTGTACTCCTTCTTGTTGAGTAGAGTGGCTTCATCAGATGAGTCCACTTCTTTGCTTTTCTGTGCTAGTCTTCTAGGATTTTCAGCAGCAACAAGTGCAACTGTGGGTCCTGAAGTTGAGGTTTCTTCAATTCCCATTCTAGGCAGTTTATACTCGAATGCCTTGAGTACGGGAACAGCTCTGTAAGAGAAATCTTTCCCAGATTTCTTGATTCTTCCATTGATGTTACTTTCATGTTGAACTTTGGGGGTAAGGCCTTTAGTACTCTGACGGTGATCTCCTTGTCAGTGAAAGTATTTCCCAGCTTTAGAACTTCATTGAGTGTTCTGGTGAACCTGGTATCCATCTGATCAATGGTCTCTCCAGATTTCATCTTGAAGTTATCCAGTTTCTCCAAAGCAACAGTGAGCTGATGCTCTTTTATTGCATCATTGCCTTCGCTCATATCTCTGACTTTATCCCACATCTTCTTTGCAGTATTGCAATGTTTGACTTTGTCAAACCGATCATTGTCCAGGGCTTTAGTCATGATAAATCTTCCGATTTTATCCAGATTAAATAGATTGATTTCCTCTGGAGTCATCTCTTGAAGGTCTTTTTCCACAACCGTATCAACTTCATTGATTTTTATGGTCTTTGTGAATATGAATGGACCTTTAATGATACATGTGTACATGTTGTCATTGTAGGCAGCTAAGAAGATCTCCATTCTAACCTTCCAATCCTCAAAAGACATACCAGCAATGTGGGGAACATGGCTGATACAGTCCATTTTTCAAAAAGTTTTAATTTTTCAAAAAGATGCTCTTTTGAAAAGTTTGAAAAACCTTTGAAAAACACTTGGATCAAGCTCGTTGATCAGGCAGCTGATTCAAATGAACCACCTGCTCTGATACCACTTTTTGGTCCCAAGTGGTCAGATGAGGTCTAGAGGGGGGGGGGGGAGGGTGAATAGACCTCTAAAAATTTTAGACTCAAAAACTTTTTACTCTTCTGTCAGCAGACTAAGCTGATGAAGAACAGTAAGATGACTATGCTGATCGTGAACAAATCTTGAACAGCAGAGTGACCACTCTTCTTACAGTTTACTTAGCTGATTTCAGTGAAAATCAGTTTTATCAAAAGTATACTTGCAGCGGATGTTTGAAAGTGTTTTTCACAAGTAGACTAAGTCCTTAAAAAGATCTTATCCCCAGTTTTAGAACTCCTTATAAAATCTTTTTGATAATTCAAAGTGTTGAAATATGCAATTTCAAAATATGCAAGAAAACTTAAATGCAAGATAACACAAAGAATTTTTATAGTGGTTATATGGATAAAAATCCTTTAGTCCACTCTTACAGATCACTTAGATTCTGGGTTATAATATAATCACAAAGATTACAATATTTCTCCACTTACACCTAGACAACAAATGAAAAGGCTGTAAGCTCACAATAGGAATTCACACGGAAAACCTATCCTCTAAAGTAGAATCACTCACAAAGATGGATTCTAACTTCGCACAACACTCAACTAATACAAAATCACTCAGATAATGTTTTTCTGTTTTCTTCAACTGGGTTTCTGTCAACAGATGACTTCTACCAGACGAGTGAGCTGTTCGAGCTTCTTGAGACTTAGAAAATTTTCTGCTTCGAATGCGAAATCTCAGAATGTTGTTGTGTATGTCTCTCTTCGAACTTTGCTCTATTTATACTAGGATTTGAAAATATGACCGTTGAAGGAAATCAAATCTCAAATCCATAGCTTTAGCCAGATTTCAGAACGGCTCCCTGCTACAGTCCTTTATCTGCTGTACTTTCCTGTAGCAGCATTAAATGCACTCTGCTGATCCGAGAGTTTTCTTCAATCATTTGCCATTACTACCCTTCTCTTCCACATTTATTACACTAAGTGCATTTATAACCGTTGGACTAATCTCTTGATCTCTTCTACTCTGCTGATCAAAGCTACTCTGCTGATCAAATACTGAACTAATCTAACTTGACTCAGCTGATGACCTACCCTTCTGTTCGCTGTTTCAGCATGAGGCCAGTAGTCTTCTGGGCTTTGAACTTTGAACTCTTCTGATGTCTTCTTTTACTTGTTCAAAATTCTTCTAAGGGAACTAAGTTTTCCATACTTAGCTGATTTTGACGTTTTGGAAATCATCAAAACCATCCCTTAACTTCTTGTCTTCTTTGCACTTCATCTTCATCTTCATCCAACACCTACTCCTAATCCTAACCTACAAAACAAAATAAAATTGTTTTAGGTACCCTTATTGAGAGGGTCCTGAGGATTAGTTCCACCTTTGACAACCCAAGATGTTGAAGTCTTAGGCTTCTTAGTTTCTGAGTTTCAACAGGAGCATGAACAGTTTTGCCTTTATCACGTTCTTCAGATTTGCTATGTTGTTGATAACCAGCATGATATGGATAATGTTCATAAGCAGAATAAGATGCATGATAAGCAGGATATGCATGCATTGGATGAGCATGATATGGTGCAAAGTAAGTTGGAAATTGAGGTGCATGATATATAGGAGGATATGCAGCATGTTGCACATAATAAGACTCATTTCCATACCAAGCATTTTGATTTTTCTTGTTTTTATGCTTCTTTGGTTTACTAGATGCTTGCTCATTAACAGACGACTTAGTTTTATCACTAGTCTGATTGGTTTTAGCCTTATCAGAAGACTTCCTAGGACTCTTCTGTTTGGACTTGCCAATCTGTTTTCCTACACTAGGCTCTTTGCTCTTTTTAGCTTTAGGAGTTTTCGTCTCCTTTAACACTTTCTCAGGTGAAGCAGGTTTAGTAGTCTGAACATACAAAATGACCTTACTGTTGTCAGCTGATATAAACTTTTCAGTATGGTTCAGTTCTAACTTATCATGATCTAAAGGTGTCTTCTGTTTACTAGACAAGTGAGTTGATGCAATAGATGACTTTTCATGAGACTCAACTGTTTTCTCAAGTTCCATGACTTTTCCTTTAAGAACTTCACATTCAGCTTTCAGAGATTCATTTTCTTGCTCAAGCTATTTATATTCATCTGATTCCTTTGGCTTTTCAGCCTTGAGTTTCAGTGAACTGTTTTGCTCTCTTAGCAATATCATCTCTTCCTTAAGCTTTGTAAATGCTTCAGCAATACTGGTATTGTTAAGCATCATTTGTTCAAATGAATTAAATAATTCATTATCAAGAGAAGTTACCTCTTCATCCTCAGAGCTATCAGATTCCTTAGCCATTATGCAGAGAAGAGCAGGACTCTCTTCATCAGACGACTCTTCATTAGATGTGTCTGAATCTGGATCCGATGAGTAGATAGCAGATAGATTTTCCGCTTCTGCTACCAGCACCTTGCCTTTCTGATGCTTTCTTGCCTTTTAGGATATCGGCAGTCTCTTATGAAATGACCCAATTTTCTGCAGTTATAGCACATCATTTTAGATTTATAAGAATCTTTGTCATGAGAAGTAGAAGTAGGGTTAGAAGTTGAAGCATTGTTGTATTTGTTCTTCATTTTTCATTTATAGAACTTCTTGAAGTTGTTCATCAGCAATGCGACGTCTCCAGCAGTGTACTCCTTTTTGTTGAGTATTGTGGCTTCATCAGATGAGTCCACATCTTTACTTTTGTAGGCTGGTCTTCTGGGATTTTCAGCAGCAACCAGGGCAGCTGTGGGACTTGAAGTTAAGGTTTCTTCAACACCCATTCTTGGCAGTTTATACTCGTATGCCTTGAGTACTGAGAACAGCTCGGTGAGTGAGATTTTTCCTAAATCTCTTGACTCTTCCATGGTTGTCACCTTCATGTTGAACTTTGGAGGTAGAGCCTTCAGCACTTTAACGGTTATCTCCTTATCAGTGAAGGTTTTTCCAAGCTTCAGAACTTCATTCAGCGTCCTTGTAAACCTTGTATCCATCTGATCAATGGTTTCTGCAGACTTCATCTTGAAGTTGTCCAGCTTTTCCAGAGCAACACTCAGCTGGTGCTCTTTGATAGCGTCGTTTCCCTCGCTCATATCACGAATCTTATCCCACATTTCTTTGGCAGTCTTGCAATGCTTGACTTTGTCAAATCTGTCGTTGTCAAGGGCCTTGGTCATGATGAATCGCCCAACTTTGTCCAGGTTGAACAACTTTATTTCTTCGGCTGTCATCTCGTGTAAATCCTTTTCCACCGTTATATCGACTTCATCAACTTTGATGTTCTTGGTGAATTTGAATGAACCTTTGATGATACATGTGTGCATGTTATCATTGTAGGCAGCTAAGAAGATCTCCATTCTGATCTTCCAGTCTTCGAAGCTCATACCAGCTATGTGGGGAACATGGCTGATACAATCCATTTTTTAAAAATTTTAATTTTTCAAAAAGATGCTCTTTTGAAAAGTTTGAAAACATTTGATAAACACTCGGATCAAGCTCGTTGATCAGGCAGCTGATTTAAATGAACCACCTGCTCTGATACCACTTGTTGGTCCCAAGTGGTCAGATGAGGTCTAGAGGGGGGGAGGGGGGATGAATAGACCTCTGAAAATTTTAATCAAATTTTAACTTTAAAACGGTTGCTTAAACGTGAACAGACTAAGCTGTTACAGAACAGTAAGTTTACAAGGCTGATCGCGAACAAATCTTTGAACAACTTTGTTGACCACTAATCTGATAGTTACTTAGCTGATTTTGATTAAAATCAGTTTTAATACCAGAATACTTGCAGCGGATTTTTAAAGTGTTTTTCACAAGTATACTTAGTAGTTTGAAAGTTTTTATCCCCAGTTTTTGTAAACTCCTTTAAACCTTTTTCAAACAGTTTTGTAAATGTGTTTTATGCAAATCTGAAAGTATGCAAGTAAAAACACAATGATTTTTATAGTGGTTATATGGATGTAAATATCCTTCCAAGTCACACAGATCCTGGGTTATACTATAATCACTAAGTTTACAGTATACTCTGCTTGCGTCGAACAACAAATGAAACGACCACAAGTGCGCAATTGGAAATCACAAAGAAGACCTATTCTACAGACTTATCACTCACATAGACGGATAAGTTCTCCTCACAACACTCTCTTTACAGATTCACTCAGAAAATGTATATCTTTTTAACTTCAACGGCTTCTGTCAACAAATGACTTCAGCAGACGAGTGAGCTGTTCTTGAGCTTTGAGACTTAGAAAATATTTTGCTTTGAATTCAATCTCTCAGTTGTTGTGTTTTTTTCTCTTCGTCTCTCTCAGCTATTTATACACACACTTTGAATTTTGTCCGTTGAAGTGAGACAAAATTCAAATCTCTTGATTTATGGTCCTTAATTTCCGCGCACGGCTCTCTGCACAGTTACAGTACTGCAGACTGTACTTTCTGTCAGGCAGCATTAAATGCACCGAGCTGATACGAGTTATTTCTTCAATCATTTTCCATTAAGAACCTCGTACTTCAGCATTTATTACTCCAGTGGCATTTATTACCGTTGGGGAGACTTCTTGATCCTTCCACTTGGCTGATGAGAGAGCACGTCTGATGATGAACAGAGCTGATCTCAAACTTGAACAAATCTGATTTGAGTCGGCTGATTTACACCAGTCTGATTTCTTCTCTTCAGCAGATTAGTAGTCTTCTGGACCTTGAATATTTGACCCGTCTGATATGTCTTCTTACTTGGTCAAAATTCTTCTAAGGGATTACAACTAAGTTGTATTTACTTAGCTGATATGAAGTTTTGGAAATCATCAAAACCTCCCTTAACTAATTGAAATTCAGTGCACTCTATCTTCATCTTTATCCAACACCTATGTCGAATTGAATTATTTTGCTTCTAAAAAGACCACTTTACCCGCAATTTTGATAATAAAAAGGCATTTTTTTAGAAGCAGAATAATTTAATTCTTAAAATTGCAAAATATAGGGGTCAATTTGCAAAATTGTCAAAGTCAATTATTATCAAAATTGGGGGTAAAGCGGTCGTTTTTATTTGAGAGGCGGGTTTTTTTTTTTTTTTTTTGTTTTTTTAGAAGCAAAATAATTCGATTCGTAAAATCGGAAAATATAGGGGTCAATTTGTAAAATTGTGAAAGTCAATTATTATCAATAGTGGGGTAAAACTGTCTTATTATATGACATGAGATTTTTTATTTGTTTTTTTAGAAGCAAAATAATTCAATTTGTAAAATCGCAAAACATAGGGGTCAATTTACAAAATTATCAAAGTCAATTATCATGGCTATTGAGAACGAATTAAATTAGATGGTTCTATTTCTCAATCTTTCTGACTTGCTCCCTTATCAACCTTTTTCTTTGGCGAGTTGAGCTTGAAGGGACCTCAGAAAAGAAATTTCCATTTTCAATCAATCGACGGCTGCAGTCTTTTTTATATTAGAGGCATTTTTATTTTTATTTTTCTAGAAGCAAAATAATTCAATTCGTAAAATTGAAAAACATAGGGGTCAATTTGCAAAATTATCAAAGTCAATTATTATCAAAATTGGGGGTAAAGCGGTATTTTTTATATGAGAGGCGTTTTTTTAGAAGCAAAATAATTCAATTTGTAAAATCGCAGAACATAGGGGTCAATTTGCAAAATTATCAAAGTCAATTATTATCTAAATTGGGGGTAAAACGGTCTTTTTTATATGACAGGCCATTTTTTTATATTTTTTTAGAAGTAAAATAATCCAATTCGTAAAATCGCGGAACATAAGGGTCAATTTGCAAAATTGTCAAAGTCAATTAATAAGATTGAGGGTAAGGTGGTCATTATATATAATGGCCAATTTTTTTTTTTTTGAAAGAAAATTAATTGAAAGGGTAAATTAGGTATATTGTAATTTAATTAAAGTTAATAGTTACAAATTAAATTTGACCAAGTTACCTAATCAATAATTCAGATCAATCTGAGCCAAATGAACGGCATGATGATGCTTCCCGCACGTGAGGGCGTAACTCACATGCCCGCACCCTAGAAAAATCCGACTTACTTTTTGTCATTTTATGAAAGTAACTGTTAAAATTTAAATGCATTATCCTGAACATTCTTGCACCCAACAAACCTTTTGAACCAAAATTTGATTTTCAGGAGATAGATATCGATTTGTGTATATGTGTGTCTGTGTGTCTGTGTAATTTGAATCAGATCTTGCCAAAGAAGGTGTGAATTGTTTGATATTATAACATTGATGCAAAAATAGTAGTATGACAGATGAGAATATTAGAGAATATCCATGAGAAAAATGATTCATGTGTCTAATGTCTATTTGGTACTGCATACACTACGTACATAAATAAATAAATGTCCGAGATCATATATATAATATAAATGTCGGGAAAAATGCATATTACTACCCTGTGATATCAAAAACCTGCAAAAAACTACTCTGCGAAAATTATCTTTTGCACCAGACTTCCTTGTGTTTTCAAAAACCCTACAAATTACACCCATAGGTTTTTGATATCACCGGGTAGTAATATGCATTTTTCCCGTTAATAAAAATATAATCTTTTATTAATATATAAGGGGAAATTTAGGCAAGTCAATTAAAAATTAACGATGTCAACAATTAACGGAGAATGGGTGTAATTTGCAGGGTTTTTGAAAATACAAAGAAGTCTGGTGCAAAAAAAAATTTCAGAGGATAGTTTTTTGTAGGTTTTCGAAAACACAGGGTAGTAATATGCATTTTCCCCTATAAATATCCGAAAGTAATAAATACTCCATCTGTTTTTTTTCCCAGCTTTGGAAGATTGTACATATATTAAAAAATGTCATAAAGAGCTATTTTTTAAAAACAAAAATTCCAAAATATGTCAAATAGTCTTAGCATTAATAATTAGTATTAGTAAGAAGGATAAAATTGATAAAAGAACACTACTTTTACATTGAAATTCTAAAATAACAAATAGAAATAAAAAAAAAAAAAAATTTAACAATGTGACAAATAAATTAAACAGTTTAGGTTTTAGTAGTTAAAGTGAGAAGAGGTTTGTGTGGATTCCCATGCCCCACGGCATGATGAGCTTGTTATCGATTTTCAGCTCCATATAGTGTCTTGAGATGTTTTTATATGGTTCGCTAAGTTTTAGCATGCACATCAATACCTCTCCGTTAACCTTGAGGTTGAGGTAGTTCCAATTATGACGAAAACAAGGTGCAAATATTCTGAAGCTTTGTGTCCATAGTCGATTCACCTTGAGGTTGAGATAGTTCCAATTATGACGAAAACAAGGTGCAAATATTCTGAAGCTTTGTGTCCATATTCGATTCTTGACATCAGACAACTTCCACTGTTTTAAGGTATCTTGCCATGATAGTATACTCATGAAATAGAGCTCTCCCTTTATTTCCAAAGGCGACATATAAACTCCATCTGAATCTTGAAAATCCAGCGGCATCCCAAAAGTCGAAAAAACATCATTCTCCGTGTCAAATGAGAGAATACCATCTACATTAATCAATATCCAATAAAAAGCCCCACAAACAAAGACCCCCCATGGTCTATACACACAACGTACATCCATGGCCTCAATGGGTCTCCAAGCATTGTAATGCAATTGCTCGTCATCGTTCGAGATGGACAGAGTGAGGATCTCAAAACCGAATTTTGTATTGTGGACGATCACGTATTCATCACGGGATGGAACATAGCCAAAACCACCAAAATAGGTATAAGAAGAAGGACAGGGAATATTGATGAGTTGTCGGGTGCTGGGATTACACAAAACGAATTTAAGTCTATTGGTGAAGCAAACCAACTTAGATTGGGATGGAAAGGTCATCATCTCTAGAAATTTTGAATGAGGGAGAGTCCATTGTTGGACTACTTCTCCAGCTAAGTCAAAGGTGGTTAGAACAGGATTATTATGATGACGAGAACAATGCAAAACTATAATTGATAGGGGATCTTTGTTGAGGGATCTTTGACGGTGTAATTTTTTGAAAGATTGATTTGAGATTAGAAACTTCCAGTTCTTGGAAACAGACATAAACCTTAAAAGACTCTTCACGGACAATCTTGATAGTATCTTCTTTATTATATCGTCAGGCAAAAATCGACTTCCATGCTGAACATTGATATTTATTGATGATCCCCGCTTCTCTACCAGCATCTCTTTCTCCAGAACTGAATTATGTAAATAATATTATTTATTTGCTATGTTATGACTGCCGCTTGTTTCATGTAAAACATAACCTAGATATCTAGAGAAATAATTAGGACTATTCAAGAAGAAATAGAACGGCCCAACTGCACGGGTTATTGGGGGTTTAATAGTTGAATAGAGTGGGCTGTAATTAATAATGGTTGGTTTTTAGATATTATATTTTTCAATTAAGTTTTGAAGGAAATAATATATACTACGTTTGTATTTAAAGCTAACACCAAATTGTCTCCATACGGTAATTGTGCATGCCTTTTTATTTTTTGGACGGTTTAAATTATTTTAGACGTGCCGGACATATAATATATGAAAACTTCTTTTAATAGAAATCGAACTTAAGTCGCTATTTTGAAGGTACTAGTCTCTTTCACTCACTGACGGAGACACATTCAATAAGGGGTGCATGATCCCCCTGAAAAATTATCTTCTTTACTTGAAATTTCAAGTAATTTTTAGTTCTTTCGATTTTTATATTAGGGTGAAATACAGTTTCCTCTCTTAAAGTATGAGGGTGGTATCAATTACCCCCATAAAGTATCAATTGTAACACTTACCCCCATCTATTATAGTTTTGTAATATTTATTCCAAAAATACCCCCATCCCTTTCATAAATAATAATTTCTTTATTACTTTATCAAAATAAAATTGTATAGCATTCATCCACCAAACAATATTATGTTTTATTTTCTTCATTTCTTCTGTTACCTTCCTTTTTTCAAACTCAAATTATTTTCTTCATTTTCATTTCATTTTTTTATAGCCAAAGGAAACAAAATATAATATTGTTTGATGGATGGATTGATGAATTCATAATTAATAAAGATTTTATTTTTTGATAAAAAAATGAAGAAATTAAAACATAAAATTATTCGGTGTTAAACTTGAATTTTGCGAGAAATAATTTGAAAGATAATTAATCTATATTTTAAATAATAAATTGTACCGAATATAAATGAGATAATTATCACCAAATAAAAACTCAGAAAAATATAAAGAAAAAATTTGAGATAGATATAAAAAAATTGAAATATAAAATAAAGAAAACAAATTATTAAAAAAAATGAGACGAAAATAAAGAAAAAATTGAGACCATCAAATCTAAGGAAACAAAAAAAAATGAAGAAATTAAAACATAATGTTGTTTCATGAATGAACGGATTCATAATTAATAAAGGACATTATAGACATAGTTTAACTATAGCCTCATTAACCTATCTCCAGCCAATCGAAATCGCAATGTTACTCGATATCTTATAAAGACATGTTGCATATGATCTCCCAAAAATTAGGCAAATAGAAATCAACTCAACATAATTATATATAGTATAGTATTGTGTGTACCCCTGTTTGGTTTGAGCAAAGACACGAACAATCTGGTTCTGTCATGTCTCGGAGCACCATCCTTTTGTCTCGGTTGCTCATAATTTTGATAAAGGGCAGCTTCATAGAAACTTGCCGCCAAATTTCTTTCACAGTCCCATTTGGATCCTCATATTCAAAATACCTCTTCACCTGATATACAAGTATAAATACATTTTACGAGTTAATGCAAAAAAAAAAAAAAAGACCCTGTGCATTACCTGATTGGCAAAACTCCCCATGTGTTATTTTTATTAGAACACCCCCCCCCCCCCCCCCCCCCCCCCCGCCCCCCGGTGTTCTTATTTATTAGCAAAAAACCCCATTTGAAATTCCTTTATTAATCAATATGGAGGTTATTGTCAATTTTTTTAGTGAATAGGGAAGTATTGCAAATTTTCAAAGTTAATCATTGTCAATATTTTAGGTGAATAGGGGAGTTTCCACATTTTTTGGTGGAGTATGATTGTCATTTTTCCTGCAAAATATGTACTCCGGCTTGGGAGGGTTTTCTTTTTGCTAATAAAAATTAGCACAAGGGTATTTTTGGTAATAAAAATAACACAGGATTTTTTCTGGCAATTAGGCAAAGCATAGGGGGTATCTACGCATTTCACTCTCTAATTTACTCAACATAAAAGAAAGAAAGAAAGAAAGATCTTTTGCATGTACAATGGAGTTAAATAGACTGAGAAATACCTTTTTCAGTTCCTTTTGGAACTCCAAAATCCTCTCTGAACTCACTCCCTTAACAATTTTACCAATTTTCCAGGTTTAATAGCTGTGCTGGAATCCACGAAAATAGAAATCTTTCTATAGTCTATGACATCTTCAAAAGGTAACTCAATGGAGTCGCTTACAATAACAGGAACACATAAGCTCACAAGAGCATCAAAAAGTCGACAAGCTGAAGGAGTATCGCCAGCTGGATGTAAACAAAATCGAGAACTATGCATTCCTTGTGTTGCCATACGACGACTCTCCCTAGACTGTGCACCGTGTTTAATAATAACATCACGTTCATTTTCAAGCACTTGGAAAAGCAAGTCTCGAATCTTTCCCCCCTGCATTCAACAATAAAACAACGAAAGATTGACTCTTTTAAATGAGTGAAATGCAAAATACCCCCTATGCTTTGCCTAATTAGCAACAATAACCCTAGGTTATTCTAATTAGCAAAAACAATGTTATTTCTTTTTTTGGCGAAAACCCACCTCCAATGATGGAATACATATTTTGGAAGGAAATGACAACTATACCCCACAAAAATGCAAAAACACCCTTCTTAACCTAAAAATGAAGGAGGAGATTTCACTTTTCATACCATAATTTAACCTACTTTAGGGATTTGATACCACAACTTTTTCTACCAACACATTTGATACCATAACTCAAATCAACTCGACACATTTGATACTTCCGTCAAATTGGAAACGGAATGGTCACGTGATTGTCACGTGGCCGTTAAAACTTTGCACATTTGATACCATAACTTATGTTGACTGATAATTTTACCCCATAACATTTCAGGTTACCAAAAAAGCCCCACATCTCCAAATTTAGTGACGATTTTAGTCCACATTGTTGCCAAATTTCCAAATTGACTCGAATAAGACCACGTGCTGACCAATTCAGAACTTTACACATTTGATACCATTACTTATGTTGACTGTTAATTTTACCCCACAACATTTCAGGTTACCAAAAAAGCCCCACATCTCCAAATTTAGTGACGATTTTAGTCCACATTGTTGCCAAATTTCCAAAATGACTCGAATAAGACCACGTGCTGACCAATTTAGAACTTTACACATTTAATACCATTACTTATGTTGACTGATAATTTTACCCCATAACATTTCAGGTTACCAAAAAAGCCCCACATCTCCAAATTTAGTGATGATTTTAGTCCACATTGTTGTCGAATTTCCAAATTGACTTGAATAAGACCACGTGCTGATCAATTTAGAAAATTTTACTTATTTTATTTAAATAACTAATTTAATTTATAAACAATATTAATAAATTAAATAATACATTAACATAACTATCATCAAAATTAAGAAAACATATTCTTTTTAAAAATAAAATTTATATAATAGAATTAATCTATTTAATATTTATTAAAATAATAAATTATATAATTAAAAACTATTTAATATTTATTAAAATATTAAATAATAAATAATTATAATTCAATAAAAAATCCCCACCCCACCCACCCAACCCAACCAACCCCTCCCCCTACCCCCGATTCCCAGGCCGCCGGCGGCCTGGGTCTTCTGTCCCAGGCCACTGCCGACTTGGGACCGAAGATCCCAGGTCGGCAGTGGCCTGGGATCGAAGAAACCAGGCCGGCGGTGGCCTGGGACAGAAGACCCAGGCCGCCGGCGGCCTAGGAATCGGGGGTAGGGGGGAAGGGTGGGGAGGTGGTGGGTGGGGTGGGGTGGGGATATTTTTTTTTTAAATTAAAATTATTTATTATTTAATATTTTAATAAATATTAAATAGTTTTAAATTATATAATTAATTATTTTAATAAATATTAAATATATTAATTCTATTAAATAAATTTTATATTTAAAAAGAATATATTTTCTTAATTTTGGTGATATTTATGTTAATGTATTATTTAATTTATTAATATTGTTTATAAATTAAATTAGTTATTTAAATAAAATAAGTAAAATTTTCTAAATTGGTCAGCACGTGGTCTTATTCGAGTCAATTTGGAAATTTGGCAACAATGTGGACTAAAATCGTCACTAAATTTGGAGATGTGGGGCTTTTTTGGTAACCTGAAATGTTATGGAGTAAAATTACCAGTCAACGTAAATAATAGTATCAAATGTATAAAGTTCTAAATTGGCCAGCACGTGGTCTTATTCGAGTCAATTTGGAAATTAGGCAACAATGTGGACTAAAATCGTCACTAAATTTGGAGATGTGGGGCTTTTTTGGTAACCTGAAATGTTCTGGGGTAAAATTATCAGTCAACATAAGTTATGGTATCAAATGTGCAAATTTTTAACGGCCATGTGACAATCACGTGACAATTCCGTTTCCAATTTGACGGAAGTATCAAATGTGTCGAGTTGATTTGAGTTATGGTATCAAATGTGTCGATAGAAAAAATTGTAGTATCAAATCCCTAAAGTAGGTTGAATTATGGTATGAAAAGTGAAATTCTCTCAAAAATGAAGTAATCAATAATCCACCTGTTAACTTTGAAAATTGGGAATGACCCCACTACTCACTCCAAAAGTTGACAATAACCTCCCTATTGACTTGTGAAGAAATATCAAATGAGTTTTTGCTAATAAGAAAAGAAATATCGAAACTGGCTCCGATATGTTGGGATTGAACATAATATTGATGTTTCAAGTTTTACTTGATCTTGAATCTTTTTTTAAATTTGACATGGGAAAAAACTTTATTGCTGTAAATGTCTTAAGGCCTTATCTTCGGCTGTATTGAGTAGAAATGCCAAAGAAATTGTATTACTTACATCAATAGTAGAACATTGAGCTTCAAATTCGTTTTCTTTCTCCATTTTCTTCATTGTTTTACTCACTAAAATTTGAAAACCATTCATAGCCTATGAGGTAGTTCCTATAGAAACTTCAATATATACATACATATTTAGTAAGCTGAGCAAGAGAAATTCTTTTTTTTTTCTCATTTTGTTTTGCATTGATGATTCAAATTAGCTTACGTATATGCGACTTTTGATGTGTCTTTCTCCAGCAACAAAGAACATTCATACAAATGGAGACTATACTCAAAGTGGTAGATAATTCGGACGCTAAAAAAGTGATGTGCATACAAGCATTGAAGTCAAGAAAGGGAGCTAGGTTAGGAGACAAAGTAGTTGTGTCGATGAAAGAAGCACTCAGTGGTAGCAAAGTGAAAATGGAAAAGGGTCAAAAGGGTCAAAAGAGTAAAAGGGTTTATTATGGTGTTGTAGTTCGTGCTGCAATGCAACGTGGTCGTTGTGATGGAAGCGAAGTCAAATTTGATGACAATGTTGTGGTACTTATTAACAAACAAGGCGAGCCAATAGGAATAAGAGTGTTTGGACCGATTCCACATGAGTTAAGGAAGAAGAAGTATCTCAAGATTCTCAGTCTTGCCGAGCATATTGTTTAGGTGTTTTCGGATTTTATTTTGGTATAATTTTAGACATTAATACTATCAAAAGAATGCCAAATTATTTTGGTGTTGGAATTGTCACAGAGAATGTGTTTTTGTAGTGGTTTTCTGATGTCTCGTGTGAACTTTAAAAAATTGTTAAAGACCATTTACACTTCTTGATCTTTCTTGGATGTATCCGACCTTGTCTAACAAAATTTCATGTGTTTCCTCTCTAACTTTGAACCGCGTGCATCTAACGCACGTTTTACTAAGATCAATGTAATTGTATGTAAACTTAGAGCAATGGCATGATGAACCAACAAGTCTCCAGAACCTATTGTTACTTAGTATTTTCATTAATTACATTTAACCAACTGGGCAATCAGATTTTTTTTTTATTGTTTTATTTTTTTATATTTTTTAATTCTTAGAAGACACATACGAATATAAAGATTTAGGGGTCAAGATTCTCCCCATAGAAAAAAAATGGAAGTTTTTGAATTTTATTGGACTTCTTATTTTTTTGTGGCGCCATTGGTTAATTTTGACTTAATTTGAGTGATTGATTGGGCCAATCCCATTACGCGGGAACATAAAAAGGAACTCTCCCAAGCTAATTATGATCAGAATTTAATTTAAACAGAATAATCAACTACATAAAATGACAAATGATTTATACAACATAAACAGAAGTATATTTTATTTTGTGAATTTTGAAAGAAAACAATAATTATAATAATAAGTTAAGGTTTTTTTTATTAGTCCTATATTTAAACCGAGAATATTTGTTTTTTTGGTCCCCGAGGCTGTTTAATTGTAACGGTGTATTTTTCCTTTTTGGGCCTTTAGATAAAAGCCCAAAGGATAAACTTACTTTTTGTCATTTTATGAAAGTACCGATTAAAATTTAAATGCATTATCCTGAACATTCTTGCACCCAACAAACCTTTTGAACCAAAATTTGATTTTAAGGAGATAGATATCGATTTGTGTATATGTGTGTGTAATTTGAGAAAAATGCTTCATATGTCTAATGTCTATTTGGTACTACATACGCTACGTACATAAATAAATAAATGTCCGAAATCATATATATAATATAAATGTCCGAAAGTAATATATTAAAAAATGTCATAAATAGCAATTTTTTAAAAAACAAAAATTTCAAAATACCCTTTTAGTGAAATAGTCTCAGTATTGATAATAAGTATTAGTAAGAAGGGTAAAATTGATAAAAGAACACTAATTTTACATTAAAATTCTAAAATAACAAATAGAAATAAAAAAAAATTGCCAAAGCAACAAATAAATTAAACAGTTTATGTTTTAGTAGTTAAAGTGAGAAGATGTTTGTGTGGATTCCCATGCCCCACGGTATGATGAGCTTGTTTTCGATTTTAAGCTCCATATAGTGTCTTGAGATGTTTTTATATGGTTCGTTAAGTTTTAGCATGCACATCAATACCTCTCCGTTAACCTTGAGGGAGTTCCAATTATGACGAAAACAAGGTGCAAATATTCTGAAGCTTTGTGTCCATATTCGGTTCTTGACATCAGACAATTTCCATAGTTTCAAGGTATCTTGCCATGATAGCATACTCATGAAATAGAGCTCTCCCTTTATTTCCAAAGGCGACATATAAACTCCATCTGAATCTTGAAAATCCAGAATCCCAAAAGTCAAAAAAACTTTATTCTCCGTGTCAAATGAGAGAATAGCATCTACATTAATCAACCTCCAATAAAAAGCCCCACAAACAAAGACCTCCCATGGTCTATACACATAACGTATATCCATGGCCTCAATGGGTCTCCAAGCATTGTAATGCAATTGCTCGTCATCGTTCGAGATGGACAGAGTGAGGATCTCAAAACCGAATTTTGTATTGTGGACGATCACGTATTCATCACTGGATGGAACATAGCCAAAACCACCAAAATAGGTATAAGAAGAAGGACAGGGAAAGTTGATGAGTTGTCGGGTGTTGGGATTACACTAGACGAATTTAAATCTATCGGTGAAGCAAACCAACTTAGATTGGGATGGAAAGGTCATCATCTCTAGAAAATTTGAATGAGGGAGAGTCCATTGTTGGACTACTTCTCCAGCTAAGTCAAAGGTGGTTAGAACAGGATTATTATGATGATGAGAACAATGCAAAACTAGAATTGATGGGGGATCGTTGTTGAGGGATCTTTGACGGTGTAATTTTTTGAAAGATTGATTTGAGATTAGAAATTTCCAGTCTTGGAAACAGACATAAACCTTAAAAGACTCTTCACGGACAATTTTGATAGTATCTCCCTCATTATATCGTCAGGCAAAAATCGACTTCCATGCTGAACATTGATATTTATTGATGATCCCTGCTTCTCTACCTGCTTCTCTACCTGCATCTCTTTCTCCATAACTGAATTATGTAAATAATGTTATTTATTTACTATGTTATGACTGCCGCTTGTGTCTATATATATGTTTAGTCATGTAAAACATAACCTAGATATCTAGAGAAAGAATTAGGACTATTCAAGAAGAAATAAAACGGCCCAACTGCACGGGTTATTGGGGGTTTAATAGTTGAATAGAGTGGGCTGTAATTAACAATGGTTGGTTTTTAGATATTATAATTTTTAATAAAATGTTGAAGGTATTAGTCTCTTTCACTCACTTACGAAGACACATTCAATAAGTGGTGCATGAACCCCTGAAAAATAATCTTCTTTACATGAAATTTTAAGTAATTTTTAGTTTAATAATCTTCTTTACTTGAAATTTTAAGTAATTTTTAGTTCTTTTGATTTTTATATTAAACACTAGATATAATTACTTAAGTTTCTTATTTAATGAACCCCACTAAACAAACTTAAAATTTCTATATTAAGGGGTCCAAGTTTAATTAATGAATTAAATTAAAAATTATCTTCATCACTTATATAGTATTAGTAATTTACTTCCATTACTCTACTTTTTCTAATAAGAAATTAGGGTTTACAGAAAAATAATGTTATTTGTATGTATGTAATATAATAAAGTCATAAGCCACTTCATACCTATGTCATGTCGCTAGAGAAGAATTATACATATGATACTGTTTGTGAATCAACCGTGAAAATAATTACACGGATTTAAATTTTTACAGAGTAATTTCTACTCAACACATTTTTAATAAAACCTGAAAAGTACACGTATTTCAATATTAAAAAAATTACTTGTACATATTTATTAATAATGTAACTATTTATTGTGTCCGAATGATAAAAAGTTTTTTTTTTTTCTTTTTTCAATTTATAATTGAGTACTCTTATATGCAGGCCAACGCACATCTACATCGACGTAGAGTCGTCGCTTTATCCATTATTTATTACTGTTACCTATTCTTTTTTTTTTTTTTTTTTTTTTTATTACTGACTAGTATTTGAGTATTTTATATTGTTATCAAAACATTTATAATAAGCTAGTCAAATGGTATTAGCCAACAAAAGGTATTCGACCCATGGATTTTAATATTACTCTCTCCATTTCAAAATATATTTTTCTTTAGAGAATTTTTTTTTTCTTCACAATATATATATATTACTTTAGAAATTCAAGATAAACTGAAATGTTATTTTAACATTTTTACCATTATTTATTAAATCTAGAGAGAATAAGAATGTATGGGAAATAGAGAAATGGACTATGGGCAGGGTCGGCCCTGATTTTTCAGTGGCCCTAAGCAAACTTTAAAATTGTGGTCCTTATGTTTTTATGTACAATTAATTATGTTAATAACTAATAATTTTTTTGTAAACTAACATATTAAACTAAAAACAAAACTATTAATTAGAAAAATAATGAATCAAATATAATCTCGCTTTGTAAGAAACGTCGGTAATACGAGACACAATTTTATTTAATAAGAAAATGACTGCATTCGTGAATGTAACATAAATACATAAACTCTTAGTAAAATATTTCTTAAATATTACTCTCATTGCATTTTTAAAGAAAAATCACTAATTACACTTGCATAATCAACCTTCTTTACCATATATTTTTCAATCGACTATATGGCTAACTGATTCAATATCTCTTGTGACAATGGTTGATCAGAGGTAAGACTCAATCAACTTTAACTTCGAAAATGTTCTCTCTGCAGCTGCAAAGGAAATAGTTAACAATATTCTATAAGTAATCCATCTATTTGAGAAATGCAATTCAAGTCTTTTAGTTCTTTTGGTAAATTACATCTCAAGACTCTCAACTCGGAAGATAAGTCCATCTCATCTATATTATAAGTATCATTCTTCAAATACTATCCATGCTTGATACAATAAATACAATAGATAATAGATTTTAACATCATCAAGCCTAACAAAAGATTTTGATATATTCCTATCATCCAATGGATTCCTTGGTTGTATGACTCACAACTCCAAATAAATTTGAAATCACAATATAAAGTTTTTTTTTTTTTTTACTTTTTAATTTAAACAATATCTATCTTAATTGGTCAAATTGTCTAAAAAATATGGGGTTCCGTTGAATTAATTATGAACATATTGGGCCTAATTTATTTAATAATGCCTTTGGATCATACTAAAATCTTAGTTCCACAAATCTTAAAAAAAAAAAATAAATAAATAAATCTTAGTTCCACAAACACAAATAACAAAAATTAAATGGTATATGGAGATGCAGAGAATCGAACCACTTACCTTACACTAATTGCACGAGAGCTTTAACATCTGTGCCACATGCTCTATTAGTACAATTCACGCGCGCGCACACACACACACACACACACACACACACATATATATATATATATATATATATATATATATATATATATATATATATATATATATATATATATATATATATATTGGAGGCCCTCATACATTGGTGGCCCTAAGCGGCCGCATGTGCGGCTTACGCTCAGGGTCGGCCCTGACTATGGGGATTACTAAAAAATTAATTGCTTCTCAAGGAAAATTTTGTTCGACTACACGCTTGTTTTTCTATAATTTAGAGTATTAATTAATTCCTTAATTGTAAAAAGCTTAAACGTCGTGTAATATAGAATGGAGGGAGTACATTAATTATGATAAATAGATACTTTACCCATCCATGCAAAATACCCATCAATTTTGAATAGTCATAACGTTTAACATGTAATATAAATAAGGGTAAATTATGAATACCCTTTTCAGGTAAGACTTAATAAAAATCCCCGTCAAGTTTGTCACCTTCTTATAATTAACCTTTATTCCTAAAGTATTTTAATTTTGCCTTTGTAAGTTATTTATAATATCTTACAAAATTTAAAATATGGGTGTTAATTGTTATATCTTGTAAATTATAAAAATAATTATTATATACTTACAACCAAAATAATTGATATAACTTATAATTTTCCATAAATTTCAGTAAATATTTAAATTTATGATACAATATATAGACTTTAATATATTAAAATATCTTACTTATAATACAATATAATTTATTAAATTTACTAATTTAAAAAATAAATTCAGTTAACTAATGTGTAAACAATTCATATTTATAAAATATATTGTTAAAATTCAATTTAATTTAACATTTTACAATTTAAATTGCTAATAAATATATGCAATATTTATTAAAACTTATGGGCAATTATAAATTTTATCAATTATTATGATAGTAAATATATAATTATATCTTTTCTAATTTATAAGAGATAATAATTAGATACAAAATTTTAATATTTATAAGACATTACAAACAATACAAATAATATCCAATGACAAAATGGGAACACTTTAGAGGCAATTGGTTAATTGTAAGAAGTTAAAAAATCGAAGGGAGATTTTTGTAATACCCAATACGTGAAGGTGATTTTTGTAATTAATGTTGGTAAAATCAGTTTTAAGATTATCAAAACTTGAATACAAATCGAAACTGAAACAAACAAACCATTATGAATAGTAAAAGAAAACATAATCAGTTATAAAAATCGAACAGATAAATTAAAATAACTTATCTCACAATTCAGTATAGTAACAGAATTGATCCAACCAAATCGCATAAATGATTCTGCTTGCCTTGAAGAAATTATCGACCCACTTCCGGTGCAATTGGGAATCACGAACACTTATTCCAGGATAATTTGGCTAAAACAGAAATACACTCATATATATAGGACTAGGGGGAGCCTTTGGCAATTAAAAATCGCCCATTAAATCTGAATAAAAACGGCTGAAAATTTGTAGCTGCTGAATTAACTTTAAGACTGTTTCAATTTCGAATTTTAAATTAATCCAAATTTTAATTCGAAATTCCTCCAAAAATATAAGTCCAAAACGAGACAATTTGCCCAAACGCCCGAGCCCGAGCCCGAGCCCAGATCCGGGCCGGGTCGAGCGGGCGGCGGCGCGCATGTGGTGTATTCATATAACCCCCTTGGTAAAGACTTATACCAGGTCTAAACACTTAAGTTCATATATACTAGTACACGCAAATATAAAAAGTCAATGTGGGACAAATTAAGAGTTTGAAACTCTTCAACTTCCTCACAAGGCCTTTTATAATTTGTCAATTAGTCTTAGACCAATGAGGGGACAAGCCCACATACAAATTATCTTATTTGGATATTAATTTCCCCATATTATATATAACATTTTATCTATGGATTCCAACCTTTTAATTAGGTATCCATCCATATAATTACAACAATTAAGCCTTATCTTAGGAAGTGTTCATAATTTACCCTAGAAGTAATTAATTTTGAGAGGGATGATTTTTGTAATTATTTTTACCTGAGAGAGTATTCATAATTTACAGAAGTAATTAATTGTGAGAGGGGATTGGCTAGCTTAGACACGCGGTGGTGGTGGTGGTGGTGGTGGTGGATGATACATGAGGCTGGCGGAGATAGGTGGAGGTGGGTAGTGGAGGTGAGAGGTTGGATTTGAATAGAAAAGAAGAAATGGAGAAAAGAAGAAATGGAAGAAATGGAGTTTGTTTTGGGGTCTATATACCCCAAGTCAAACAAAATGATGGGGTCTATATACCCCAAGTCAAACAAAATCAAAGAAGAAAAGAAAAAAAGAAGAAATGGAGTTTGTTTTGGGCCTACAAAATTGAATCCTAATCCAAATTGGTTTTCGTTTCTTTGAAGACTTTGTCACTTCTTTTGTCTTGCAATTTTTTAATAAATTTTGTACGATATATATATATATATATATTTGTGGAAATGGTAAAGAAAAAATGCATGAAACAGACATTATGTAATTATTAAATTTAGATTTGGTTACAATGCAAGTAATATAAAAACAGAGAATTTTGTGTACAATTATTGCAGTTTGTTAATAAATATTTCGTCCCTAAAGTTCAGATATTTGTGTATAATTTGATTTTGTGTCTGAAAATCCAATATTTCTGTAAAGTTGAATTTCATCCTCTATGCATGGCGGAGGTGTAGGGCCCAGAAAAAAAAATTAGTAGCACATATCTATTATTATTATTATTATTATAGTAGTACTTTATGTATTCTTGCTAGTACCTCTAAATTCCTGAAGGAAAGAATCCGTGTGAATCAAAACTCTCTATCTACTTTAATTAAATGTGTAGTCAGAACATAGGGAATAGAGCTCCACTAATAGAGTTACCTAGTATAAGTATAAATTAATAAGGAAAATTTTCTTTAACACTTAATATAGTTCTCTTTTAATAAGGAAAATCAAAATTATGTTATTAATATCAAGTATCATAAAAATTATCGGCATATTAAAAATAAATTTTGATAATGATAATTTTTTAAATAATTTAATTATATAGTATTTATGTATTGTAGTTGACATACTCTAACTCTTGTAGTTATTAATTACTAATTTATATAACTCTTGAATATTTATAGGTTAAATGTACAACTAATTACTAATTTATATATAACAAAAGCCACATACGAAGTCATAAAACTTATCCCTTGGAAGGTCATGCATAGATTCGCTCAGGGTTCAGGGTTTAATTGATGAAATTTGAAAAGTTAGGGCTCGTTGATCGGAGTAGAAGTTTCACTTCTCTTCAAGAAATTCAAATTTTGTTTCCCATGACTTTTCCACGTAGACGTTCAACTCCAGTTGATTATATTTAATTTCATTTAATTTCTTAAATGTTATTTGTGATGGAATTTTTCCATTTTTACTTTGTAACTCATTTTTGCTTTTCGAATGAAATGATTTAGGGTAATTAGCACTTTTGATCATCATTATGTATTTTTAGGATGAAATTATTTTCGGAAAAGTCATGCAAAATATGTGAAAAAATTTAGACATATATGGATCATATCACTATTTTTTTTATGCGCGAATTTAGCTAAAAAAATGTCATGTTAGTAACGTGCAAATCACGTGACCTCGACACCACCTTGAACCGCATGAGAAGGACTATAATGAAATAAATAATTAATAGTGAGAATTAAAATATCAAAACATAATAGAGACCAAACTGTAAAAAATTGTATATAAGAAGAAACAAAAAATTTAACTTAACAACATCATAGGCAGATTTTCAACTCATACAAAATTGTCAATGAATCAAGTAAAAGAACTTTTAGGACCTTCTCATCAGTCATCAGAGCATTTGAGCTCTATTTCCCACAGAATATCTAATACTTATCTGTATGCTTAGATGCATTTGGGAATTTTCGTATTTTCATCCTTAGCCCACCCCTTCAAAATGGTCCTTCCTCGTTTTTTGTTTATTGGTATATGTATCATTATTCATCAGCCCAAATAAAAATAAACAACATAAAAGAAATATGCTTTGAAGAAGGGATAGTTGATAGATTAATATATATGATCATCATAACAAAATGCATCAAGCAGGATTTAACCAATACAAAGTGTCTAATATTTTTCTAATCGTATTTTGCAAATTTTAAGAAAAATATGAATTACCTTTTGTTGTGAAATTTTGGTTTTACACTAAATTTAAGTAAATCACAGTTTTGAAATAAACAGCTCATATAATTTTATAATATAATATATGACGTAAAATAATTAAAATATAGAACGACTGGCCTGATGAGAGTCACGCCACTAGACGCTCGTCCTAAGAAAGTGATTGCCTCCCCTCGTGCAGGTATTGGCGGCTGATCACAATCCCAAGATAAAACCCATATGGCCACGTCGCGTCCTCATCCGTGAGCACGTTCACAGGAAGACAAAGAACCAGACTTTATCTCTAGTGCCCAATAACAATATTGAAAGTATTTTGTGAATGCAACCTATCTATCTAGTGAGTGTGTGTTTCTAAGACCCTAGGACACCCCTATTTATAGTGTACATGGGACCTCTAAGGTCAAAGAAATTTAAAGGTAACATTATGACATTCATGGAGGATGTTAATGCTATTTAGGTTACAAAATTCATTTCTTATTTTGAAGTTTAAAACTTCTAAAAATTCCAACACCTTTTTTGCCTTTATGATGTTTTTACCTGGGAGGTCAACTTTACTAAAAAAAACAAGGGGTGCTAATTGTTGAGTTTTTCTTAATTTGATGTGTTAAGTGTTAATTTTATGTTTAGGGGGTTCAAAGGGTTCATTTCTCTTGTGTCAGGAGTGCAAGTTGCAGAGTTGTTCTTAATTCGAGGATGCTAAGTGCTAATTCTATTTTAGGGATGTAAAATGTCAATTTCTCGTGTTTTGGGGGTGCAAAGTGCCAAATATCCAAAGATGTATTAACTATTTTGTCCCTAGGTTTTTTGAGAAAAATAAAAAAAAGTGCGATGTACTAAATTGTTCATATTTTGGAGGTGTAAAGTGCTAATTTTATATTTCAAATATGTAAAGTGTCTACTTTTCATGTTTCGGGGTGCAAAGTAAAAAAAAAAAAGAAACCCATGTTAAGTTCAACGAAGATTGAGGCAATATTTTAATTATGAAGCTAGATTGAGTCAATGAGGAACGTATGGTATATATGACATTTGTTTCCATGTTTAATTACACTAAATGTGCATTTACCAAAAAAAAATGAAATTGCACTAAATGTGCCATTTATTTTTTCTTCTACATGGAAACTCTTCTCACCCAATTACAATATTGCAGTAACTAAAATTAATTCAAAATTATCAAAAAACTGAATGCAGTACAATTGAACTCAAACACCATTCAAATTTTGATTGCAAAAATGGCCGCCTCTAATTCTTCGAAGCTGTTTCGTGGTATGATTTCTCTTCTCGAAAGTGACAGTTCTAACATTCTTAATTTTTTTCAAATTATAAGCTCTTTGTTTCGATTATCCTAATGTTAATGTTGTCGTTCCATCTATGGAGGAAACCCTCAGTTGGTCGTTCAATTCTTGGTGGTCTCTGCAACAATTCTGTTGGGTCAATCAGATCCTCTTCTGAGATGTCGCAAACGAATTTCTTATCTCAAGTTAGTAGTGCTTTAAAATTTCGCCGAAATGCTTTTGATTTCATTTTCCTTAATTTCCTATTTGCTGTTCTTTTCTGATTTATAGTTATCTTTTCTGTTGGTTTGTTGGTGTTGTTGGTAAGATGGGTTATATTATAATAGCACTCTCATAAGTGAAAAGTATTGTTTACATTTTTCATAGTGAGGATTAGTGGGTTTTTCGCAAGTTAACTCCATGTGATATGATTAATGGGCAATATAACCCCTTTAATACGAAATAATGAGCATTTTACCTCTTCCCCGTGGAGCTGTTGCACACTCTCTATGATGAGATCGAGACTTCATTCTCATGTGAAAAATGACTAATTTAACTCTACTTTGACAACATCTTCACTTCACTTTACCTAGTGATATGAGTAAATAGACAGATTACCCCCCCTGTTATATTGCATATTGGGCATTTTACCCCCTTGTATGTTGTAAAAATGTAAAAATCAAGAGGGAGGCGGAGTGCTTCTTTATGAAAACACAGTGATTATTAATCTCACGAAGGTGATTTGCTATTCACTCGAGTATTAGTCATAATGTAGATTTTAGTTAAATGAGGAGCCTGAATCGACCTAGAAAATTTATGTGTTTAGTTTCTCAAGCGAAACTACAGATGCTGAGTGTTATCGTATTTCTTTTGTTGATGCTAAGAACAAACTAAGATCCAGTAGGATCATGTTATAAAGATAGGATGGTTGTACCTAACGAGAAATGCAGTTCTTTCTTTTGATCTTGAATAAGATTCATATCATGGGATCCTAATTAAACCTTGAGCTACTTAAGGCTTATTTATAATCACGAGGGGCATCCTTTAGTTCATATGAAACTCATTGTAAACTTCAGTTTCTAGTGTTGGCCTCCTCAGTTGATGTGAATTAGAGTAGATATCACTTGTTTATCATCATAGGATCAGGAGATAGTGTGTCTTGCATCATTTATTTTGACACTGGTATTTTATCTTTCGAAAACTATTTTACTAGATTAGGTACTATGTTTCGAGTAAAATACCTCATAGGGGCGTCAATTTCAAGGGGGGAATATAAACCACCAAACAAATTAAAACTGGCTCCAATGTGTTGTGATTGAACATAATTGATGCATCAAATTTTATTTGATCTTGAATCTGTTTTTAAATATGACACAGGAAAACACTTTATTGCTTTAAATGTCTAACACCTTATCTTCGGCTGTAGCCTGTAGTGGATAGAAATGCCAAAGAAATTGTATTACTTACATCAATAGTAGAACATTGAGCTTCAAATTAGTTTTCTTTCTCCATTTTCTTCATTGTTTTACTCACTAAAATTTGAAAACCATTCATAGCCTATGAGGTAGTTCCTATAGAAACTTCAATATATACATACATATTTTAGTAAGCTGAGCAAGAGAAATTTTTTTTTTTAATTTTGTTTTGCATTGATTATTCAAATTAGCTTATGTATATGCGACTTGATGTGTCTTTCTCCAGCAACAAAGAACATTCATACAAATGGGGACTATACTAAAAGTGGTAGATAATTCGGGAGCTAAAAAAGTGATGTGCATACAAGCATTGAAGGGAAGAAAGGGAGCGAGGTTAGGAGACAAAGTAGTTGTGTCAGTGAAAGAAGCACTCAGTGGTAGCAAGGTGAAAATGGAAAAGGGTGAAAAGAGTAAAAGGGTTTATTATGGTGTTGTAGTTCGTGCTGCAATGCAACGTGGTCGTTGTGATGGGAGCGAAGTCAAATTTGATGACAATGCTGTGGTACTTATTAACAAACAAGGCGAGCCAATAGGAACAAGAGTGTTTGGACCGATTCCACATGAGTTAAGGAAGAAGAAGCATCTCAAGATTCTCAGTCTTGCCGAGCATATTGTTTAGGTGTTTTCGGATTTGATTTTGGTATAATTTTAGACATTAATACTATCAAAAGAATGTCAAATTAAGTAGTATTTTGGTGTTGGAATTGTCACAGAGAATGTGTTTTTGTAGTGGTTTTCTGATGTCTCATGTGAACTTTAAAAAACTGTTAAAGACCATTTACACTTCTTGATCTTTCTTGGATGTATCTGACCTTGTCTACCAAACTTTCATGCGTTTCCTCTCTAACTTGAAACCGTGTGCATCTAACGCACCTTTTACTAAGATCAATGTAATTGTATGTAAACCTAGAGCAATGGCATGATGAACCAACAAGTCTCCATGACCTATTGTTACTTAGTATTTTCATTAATAGCATTTAACCAACCAGGCAATCAGTTTTTTTTTTTTTTTTTTTTTTTTTTTTTTTTTTTTTTTTAAGACACATACCAATATAAAGATTTAGGGGTCAAGATTCTCCCCTTAGAAAAAAATGGAAATTTTTGAATTTTTATTGGACATATTTTTTTTAGTTTTTCGGATCTCCAAAAAGGGTTTTTGTATTTCCCATTATTTAAATTTTTGTGGCGCAATTAGTTATTTTTGACTTAATTTGAATGATTGATTGGGCCAATCCCAACACGCGGGAACATAAAAAGGAATTCTCCCAAGCTAATTATGATCAGAAATTAATTTAAAAGACAGAATCGTTAATTAGTTTCTGGTAATCAACTACATAAAATGACAAATGATTTATACAACATAAACAGTAGTATATTTTATTTTGTGAAGTTTGAAAAAGAAACAATAATAATAATAATAATAAGTTAAGGTTTTTATTCGTCTTACATTTAAATCCGAAATTATTTGTCAGAAGTTATATTTAAACCGAGAATATTTGTTTTTTAGTTTCCAGAGGCGGTTTAATTGTAACGGTTGATTTTTTTTTTTTGGGCCTTTAGATAAAAGCCCAAAGGATAAGGGCAGTATTTATATTTGTCATGTTTAAATTAGAGAAACATTATCGACCCCAGATTGGAATAAAAGTGTTTTTAAAATAAAAAAAAAAATTAAATATATTTATGTTTCTATGTTTGTGGGAAAATTAGTTCACTTATCTTGACTTACTTTTTGTCATTTTATGAAAGTACCGAATAAAATTTAAATGCATTGTCCTGAACATTCTTGCACCCAACAAACCTTTTGAACCAAAATTTGATTTTCAGGAGATAGATATCAAATTTGTGTATATGTATGTGTAATTTGAGAAAAATGCTTCAGATGTCTAATGTCTATTTGGTACTACATACACTACGTACATAAATAAACAAATGTCCGAAATCATATATATAATATAAATGTCCGAAAGTAATACTCCCTCCGTTTTTTTTTTCCCGCTTTGGAGGATTGTACATATATTAAAAAATTCATAAATAGCTATTTTTTAAAAATAAAAATTCTAAAATACCCTTTTAGTCAAATAGTCTCAGCATTAATAATAAGTTAGGGGTGGCAAATGGACCACCCGGATCGGATCTCAAATGGATCGGATCCTAAATGGATCCATAATGATGGATCCATTTAGGATCCGATCCAAATTGGATCCGGGTGAAAAATTTTCGGATCCACCATGGATCCGAATAGATCCATGACAGATCCATCATGGATCCGTCATGGATTTCAGCCAATTTTAAATGGATTTAAATTCCTCCTAAAACTAGTCATTTGAAATCCACTTAATAAAATATTCACATTGTATATTTTTAAAAATTGCACTTTGATCCCAAAGTTTCAAAAAACCTAGAATCCTATTCAGTTCAGAATTTTCGAAAATTTCAAATTTGCAACTCGGCTACTATTTTCAAAAATTTGAATTGCACTTTTGGTCCCTCTATTTTTGAAAATTGCAATTTTGACCTCAAATTTTTGAAGAACCCAGAATTACATTTCAGTCCAGAATTTAATAAATTCAAATTTTCAATCCGGACCCTGATTTTCAGGAACAGAATTTGCACTTTTGGTCCCTCAATTTTTGGATATTGCAATTTTGATCCTATATTTTTGAAAAATCAAGAATTGTAATTCAGTCCATGATTTTTAGAAAATTGAAAATTTCCATTCGGCCACTGGTTTCAGAAATCCAATTTTGCACTTTTGGTCCCTCAATTTTTGGATATTACAATTTGGACCCAAGATTTTTGAAAAATCAAGAATTGCAATTCAGTCCAGGATTTTTAGAAAATTGAAAATTTCAATTCAGCCCATGATTTCAGAAATCCAAATTTGCAGTTTGGTCCCTCAATTTTTGGAAATTGCAATTTTGAACCTAATTTTTGAAAAATCAAGAATTGCAATTCAGTCCAGTATTTTAAAAAATTTAAAATTTCAATTCGGCCCCTGATTTCAGAAATCCAAATTTGTAGTTTTGGTCCCTCAATTTTTGGAAATTGCAATTTTGACCCTAGATTTTTGAAAAATCAAGAATTGCAATTCAGTCCAGTATTTTAAGAAAATTGAAAATTTCAATTCGGCCCCTGATTTCAGAAATTACAATTGCAATTTTTGAAATTTAAGGGACCAAAAGTGAAATTTTGGATTTCTGAAAATCAGGGGCCGAAATGAAAATTTGATCTTCAGAAATACACTGAATCGTAATTTTAGATTTTTAAAAAATTTAGGGTCAAATTGTAATTTCTGAAAATTGAGGGACCAAAAGAGTAAATTCGGATTTCAGAAAATCTGGGGCCAAATTGAATTTTTTTAATTTTATGAGAATTCTGAACTGAAACGCAATACTTGGTTTTTAAAAAATATGGGGTCAAATTGTAATTTCTAAAAATTGTAATATGTTACATCTCCTGTTACATGAGTCCGATTCACGACACGTGTCCAGGTGCATCAACTAAACATGAATTGCATTCCACAACACAAGACTGGCTGAATTAATTTTATGAATTGCATTAACTAGTAGAGTGTCTTTATTCCGACGAATCCTTACCTTGACCGCCGCCGCCGCCGCCACCATAAGCAACCTCCAACACCACCTCAACCACCCTCCCCTCTTTCGTTGCTACCACTTCACGGCAAGCACCCCCCTCACCTGTAAGGTTTAGATATCCATTTCTTCTTAATTTCTTTCCTTTTTTTTGCCACTCATTTTAATTTATTTATCACTGCAGCTTTTCAGCTCTTCATTTTACTTGCCACAAAGCAGAAGCCCCAATATTTCATCAAGGTAAAACTTTTTTCTAAATAAGGGCACATTTGATTTAACCTATTTCCCGTTCAATCTTTTGTTGAAATTAGAGAAATTATAAGAACGGTTTATGTTGAAATTTGAATTTATATTGGATATTTAACTTTAAATCTTGTTTTGTTTGCAATCTGAGCTTTTTCTATATATGCAGGTCAATTAAAATTAATGTCTTGAAATGAAAATGGATCGATGCACATTGGCAAAAATAATAACTCCATGTGCTATCATTATTTATTCTATCCTTGGAAATTTGTTGCATATACTCCACTTTAACTATTTATGTTTTTGTCAAAATGTTCTAGAGTAAACCATTTTTTTTTCCTTCATATTTAATGAGGTGATAAGCTTTATTATCAATGGATAATGAATCCTTATTAAAGAAAATGATTATTTATGATGCTCATTTTAAGACTAATCTCAAGACAAATGTGTTAAAATCCACATGGAAATTAAGAAGGCAGAGAAAATAGTTACGTTATAGCCAAACCGGTTGCATGGAGACCCGGATTTTCCAATTATAAATCGTTCTCTTAGCTTCATGCTGGTTCGACTGCTTTTTCCGAACCTTAGTTTCAGCCATAAAACCAAGGCCAGTTGAAGTGACAATCAAATCCCACATCGAATGTTGTATACAAGCCAATAGCCGGCAACAGGAATTAAAGAAGACAATCTTCGTTGCAACAACAGAAATCCAGATTATTGGGAATTGTTATTCCATTTTTCTGCACACCAACTGTTTGATAAATTGCTTCACAGAAAACTTGAAGTATATCAAAACTGAAAAACTATGAATAGGTCATGGAGTTTCATTTCCTATTTCAAGTACTCTTCTTCTTCAACAGCTTCTAATAATATCCTAAAAGTCGGGAACGCTTTGAAGCAAGTGAGGGTATTTACGCCTTCCGACATTAGTGGATATTCACAGCTTACCCATGATTCAAATCCGTTACACTTCGATCTCCAATGTGCGAAAGACGCTGGTTTCACATCTGTTCCTGTCCCAGGAATGCTTGTTGCTACCTTGTTTCCTAAAATCATTGCTTCCCATTTTGTAAGTTTGATTCAAATATTCATCCATCATTAATAATTATTAATTAATTAATCTTGTTTTATATATGCAATGTGTATATATGTATAGCCAGGGGCAATTTATGTGAAGCAAACATTGGAGTTTAGGTCGCCCGTTTTCATTGGAGATGAGATCGTGAGTGAAGTAGAGGCAACCAGTATTCGACAAATGAAAGAAAAATACATGTAAGTTAAAATTAGAGCTAAATGCAAAAATACCATTTTGGAAAAAAGTTATCATGTTATTTTTATTAACAAAAACTATCCTCTATTCTTTGTTTTATTAGCAAAACACCCAAGTCGAAATTACTTCATAAATTAATGGATAATTTACGACCGGATCCCCTAAACTCGTCTTACAAGAAACTCCCTAACGTTTAAAATATTACAAAGAGATCCCCTATGATCTAGACTATGTACTCTTACATGCTTATTGTTTCAACAATTCTTACAAGAACACCCCTACGACTTCTGAAAATATCTATAAAAAACACTCTAAAAGGGGTGTTCTTGTAATTTTGGGAACCACAGGGAGTTTTTTATAAATATGATAAATCTTAGAGGGTCTGAGTGTAAATCACCCTAAATTGATAGGGAGGTAGGTGTACACATGGTACTGTATTGCAGATTTGCAGTCTTATTAGTTAAATTCATTCCATACCAATTGTTGCGGTTTCTAAATATGCATTACCAGACTTTACTTTTGAATATTGGTACGATTTTATGGTTCTAGAAATATTTTTTTGTGTCATACTATTTCCCTCTTATAATTGATTCATAGTACAAAGAAAAGCTAATGGAATAAATTAGTGATGTTTTTCTTTTCTTTTTACATAATATTTATAAATGAAAGAGATATATGAAATAATATCCTATAAATAACTGAGCCTCAAATATAGGTAAGTAAAGAAAGAATGACGATAATGTATTGTCGTTTGTTATTTCTTTAAAGCTATAATTAATTATTTACTAGTTAGTCTTTTATGCCTCAAAATTTTATTTTGGACTTTTTGTAAATGATAATTTAATTTGAACACAATTATTTGTTCTAATTGAATAGTTGAGTATTTTTTTTTTTTTTTTTTTTTTTTTTTTTTTTTTTGCGTTATAATTACTAATATTAGATTATGTGTCATAATTATAGGTTGAAGATATTAAATCTTAAATATAAATGTGTAAACTAGGTAATAGAGGTTTATTTCTATTTACAGTACAATACAATTTTTTGCGGTGTTCAATTTTCAAAACTTGTACAATA
Source organism: Penstemon barbatus (assembly GCA_003313485.2). NCBI lineage: Eukaryota > Viridiplantae > Streptophyta > Magnoliopsida > Lamiales > Plantaginaceae > Penstemon > Penstemon barbatus. Next base: position 52,908,792 of record CM064880.1, read on the forward strand.
CCAAAAAATTCGCTACGGATTTCATACATACCGAACGGTTTTAAGGAAAAAAAACATCAACTTCTGTAGAACACAATCACCATGTGGACCCCTATAAGGAGGAGATTTTAAATAAACATGGGGTTTATTATTATTTTTCAAAGTTAACAGAATGATAATTATCAAATTAGAGGAGGTATAATCGTTATTTTCTTGCAAAGAAAATATGTACTCTGACTTGAGAGTGCTAATAAAAAATAGCGAAAGAGGGATTTCTTATAATAAAAGTATCACAAAATTTTTTTTTCTTATTAGGCAAAGTATAAAGGGTGTTTTTGTACTCGTTAAAATTATGCTAAATGTTATCTTAAGTTTTTACTTTTTCAATATTACAACACTGTGCCTCAACATTTCAGGGTGAAATTCATGACCACATGCTTCAAAGATGGTGAACTTGTCGTGATTGGTGGTGAGGCCATTGCAATTTTACCAACACTAGGTATAAAAGAATAGTTACACTTGCATATCCACTTGGAATATCTTTTTTCATTTTTTTTAAAGTTTTTATGTTGGTGTGCAAACTGTGTTGTTAATGCAATATTTCACAGTACTTACAATCTCAAAGCGCCTGTTTGTTTTGTCTTTGAGACAGTAGTTTGGGAAAATGATAGATGTTTGAGAAATAATCTCGATTTACGTAATATTGTTTATTTGAATTTTGGAAGAGTGGTTTGGGAAACAATGAAGATGTAGGTTATTTCGGTAGGTTTAGGTTGCAGGAAGTTAATTAATTAGGTGTAAGACACTACTAGAAAAATCAAGAATTATAATCGAAAAATTTTAACCGAACAAAAATATGTTGAAATTTCACTGAATTACGATCGAAAAAAATCCCGTTGAAAATAATTCCGATCGATTTTGTAATCGGTTGGAATATATACTATGTTTTCAAAAAAAAATCCAACCAATTTAATAATCAGTTGGAATATATACTATGTTTTAAAAATAATTGTTAACAATTCCAATCGATTTTGAAATCAGTTGGAATTTTACTAGATGTTTTAAAAAATAAAAAACGAAAACATAAATTCCAACCGATTTTAAAATCGGTTGGAATTATATTAATTTTTTTATACAAAATGAAAACAATTCCGCAGAATTTTTAATCGGGCGGAATACTATATATAAAAAAATTTTCAGTTAAAATTCTGACCGATTTAGAATCGGTCGGAGTACTTTATTTAAAAAAGAATAAAACAAATGTCAAACAATTACTTTATTTAAAACAAAAATAAGTCTCGGTCAAAAGTTACTTAAATTCCCGTAAGCAACTCAAATCAGAAAAGCATATAGATCCAAAAACTTCTCTTTAACTCCATCTCCATCTCCATCAAAAACATCTCCCAACTCCATCTCCTCCTCCTTCAAAAGCCGCTCACCTCCACCGGATGCACCACTACCTCGCACCAGCCGCTCACCACCACCATCTTCATCTACACCATCGCGCACTACCACAACCACCGTGGCACGCCAACATCTCTCTTTTTCCTCAAGTCTTCTCTTCTACCAAATTTAGAGGTATTACTTTTGTTTAATTCATTGTATTACACATATAATATTGTATATTAGAATGTTTGTTGTTTAATTAGTATAAAAAGTTAGGTTTTGTTATAGAATTAGATCTTGATTTAGGGTTTGATTATTAGGGCTTAATTTGGGGATGAAATTGAGAATTAAATTATGGTTCAAATTAGGAATTTAGGTGTTCATTTGAGGATCTTATTTTTGGAAATGGACCCATTTTTTATTTTTTTTTTCCAAAATATTCCAACTGATTTGAAATCGAATGGAAAATTCCAGCCGATTTTTCAGTCGAAATTTCTTTCGGTCGGAAATAGATTCCAACCAAACTTTTTTCCAACCGATTTTTGCGGTCAGAAAATCGATCAAAATTACGTTTTTCCAACCAATTTTGGGCAAAATCGGTCAGAATTTCAATTTTTTCCTAGTAATGAGACTTTATGTCAAACCGGTTAGTAATATATAAGTATATTTGTTGGTTCATATATATTATATGTAATATATGTGGTAAATAATATTTTATAATTAATTATTTAAAATAATTTGTTAACAAATAATAGAATAATAAGCAATAACTAAAATACAAGTCAAGAGAAGAAAGTGAAATAAGGAGATAATTTTATTCATTCTTATTCATATCAAAATTATAATACAATGGCCTCTTATTATATTAGCCAGGGTTGTCGAGAAGGCCTTTGCTGCTATGTTATTATAAATTCCTTGCAACTGCATCTGAAGATTAAAGGAAGCTAAGTACTCTTTGGGATCTTCAATACCAAAATATCTAGACAGCTGAGTCGGCAGTCTTTTGTCAGAGGAAAGTCTTTCAAAGAAGATTTCATCACAGAAAGGAGATTTCCTCAAACGAGAGTTCGACACAGGCATCTTGTTTTTCTTTTCTTGCTGATCCAGCTTTTGGTGGAGTGAATTTACTTCGGAAGCCAGCTTGTTGACTTCCCTTACCGACTGTTCTCCCCAAGTCGTCTCTTCCGAGATGCCTTTCTTTGTTCCAATGAGATCTATTATTGGCCTCATTTATTTCGACTCTAATCCCCACACCCAGTGCCCCCACATATGGGAGCTTCCGAGGGGGATCGATCATCGTCTAAGAAAGCTTTCAAATCTTCCCTCGTGAGTTGGAAGACAGTAGGAGTTGCGGGTCTCGAGGGTCCTGTCTCCTCAACGGCTGCTAAATTTGGGTTTTGTCGGGGGATATTATCACCCTGCCCTTCACCATTTTGATCTCTGATCTCCTCTCGATCACGCGTAAGAACAGCTTTCAATCTTGTAGTCATCCTTTTTCGATTCAAAGTTATATACCCACAGACAGCGCCAATTGATGAGTATGTTTTTGGGTATATTATTATTTTAATATACTTGTCCAAGTGTCAATTCTAACAATACTCTCCAATCTGAGGATAAGCAGGTCAATCAAGCTTCTCCTCGTTTGTTTATGAGATCCTAACTTGTAATCAAAGAAGGCTACGTCAAGTTAATATCGGTGGTGACCCGGTGATAACCTTCCGATGCTAAAGTCAGTATTGAGATTTGAGATCAAAGTTGATAGTTAATGTGTATAGATTGTGCGTACCTGTGTTCTCATTTAAGAGGTATAGATTTCAACTACCGGGTCAGATCATGACAAGACACATAAATTCGGATATGGACCCAAACTATTCGATTCGATCCAACTTGAAGTGGATCACGGGTGATAGAAATAGTGTCCTGCAAGCCAGCTGTATGGCTAGTATTTATTGTAATAAATGCGGAACTATTCAATTTCGATTAATAAATGCACTTTATTAAATGGTCATCTTTATCTTATGTAATAATTATCTACGCATAAGGATAGAAGTCCTTAGATCACAGGGCTATGGGACAACCCGTGGACTGATCTCCAAGGCCGTGATCTATAACATATTCAAGAGTCGTAGAATCCAATCGAGATAGGACATCGTTGGATTCGGTTAGACTCTCACTGTTGTGTGTACTCCGATGAACTGGAGGACGCTGGGGTCCACGAGCGTGACTGGGATAGTCGACACACATAAGTGGGTGGCTTGCTGGGATGGCAAGCGCACTGAATACCCCAATTAGGAAATAACTCACCATGGAAGCGGTAGTCGCATATCGGGGTTGAAGTTATTCCATATTTATAATAGTATACGAGGAACGATCCCTAACTACTTGAGGTGATAGGGTTTATCTGGTGCGAGAACGTCTATACTTTGATATGAGTTCCGACTGACTGGGGATCGCCAGAAAGTCTCTGTGGATTCATGTTGGGTATAGAGGAACTCGTATGCAGATTCATATCATCAACAAAGGATCCATTGACCCGACTTGATAGGTTGGGAAATTCTCCTATGAATTTCTGTGAGAAATTAATTCTGGTAAAATCCTTGGCCAAGGTATCTGACGACTTTATGTAAGTAGCTCATAAAGATTAAGTCAAAGAGAATTTATTTCGAGATCAGAGTACATAAGGTCAAGACAATAGAAAAGGTAATCCGATGAAAGACCATGCCCTTAAGTCTCGACTGGGAGATTGATCGATGGAGAGATTATGTCGTATATGGAAATTATAAATGATAAAAGGTTCACTGAATTAATTCACCAGTGATTGGGCTCCATGGGCTTGTGGCTGGACATCGACCGTGGAGTGTGGGAGAATTCCCAAATTGGCAGGGGTGCTAATTTTGGAATGGTCAATCGACAGAGTGTTCGATTGATTTAGAGTAAGTCTTACTCGAATAATTAAATAATATTTAATTATAACCCACGGCCAATTATGTGGTGAACCTACGGGGGCATACACAATACACAAGTAGCGAAAACGAGAAAATAAGAACAACCGAGTCGACTGGGTCGACTGGGTGAAAAAAATCGACTGGGTCGATTATATTGGGTGGGTCGACTGGGTCGACCCAATTGGAACTAAATGGGATCCAATTGGAATTGGATCAGGATCATAAATTAAATTGGAATTTAATTTGTGAATTAATTAATTAAGTTGAATTTAATTAATTAAAAGGATTTTAATTAAATGGGCTTAGAGTCTGATTTAATTAAATGGAAGATTAAGTTAATTAATTGGGCTATTTAATTGGGAGATTAAATTAGGCCTGGTCAAATTAATTAACTGGGCCATGAATTAATTAGGAGACTTGGTCTTCTAATTAAAGAGGGTCATGGCCCATGTAGGAAAGAGAAGACCTAGTCCTAATAGGACTAGGTTAGGGAGATAACTATAAGTAGCTATCTTATAGTTATTTTTCACACAACTCCATATGCAAAACTGAGCAAGAGCAAAAATTCTCTCTCCCTCTCCCTAGCTATAATCGACCGAACCCTGTTCTTCTTTTGGAAGAATTTTTCGTTTTCGATCTTGTTCCAAATCGTTCCTAATTCCTAGTTTATAATATATCTCGTGTTCTAGCTGATCGAGATATATTATTTTCGTGATATTGTGGTGTATCAACTCGTAGAGGCGCAACACGTGGGGCGCTCCTGAGAAGCTTGGATCGATTTTGCTGGAGCAGAATTCAGAGCTCGTTTAGCTAGCCGAGGATTTGCAAGGAGATAGGTATAAACGAGAAAACTTATACTATCGTTTTATTTATATTCATATATATACAACTAGAGAATATCCTGGCAAGATTCCTTAAGAGGCCCTAAAAGTTTTATATTCCGCTGTGCCTAGGGCTGTTTATCTTACCGAATCCCAACAGTGGTATCAGAGCCAACTCTAGGCTTTGTATATATATGAATTTGCAAATTCTGTGTTTATTAAATCATATGTTTGATTTATGTGGCTAGTTCTTTAACTTAGCATGTTTAAGGACGTATGTTTAATTAACTTGGAGTTAATGTTTAATTTTGGATTCGAAAATTTTATCATGTTAGTTTTATTTTTGGATTGGGATTTAATTAACTAGGTTTGTTAAATTAAATCTGAGGGTAATCGAAGCAAAAAAAAAAAAAAAAAAATTTATTAGATCCGACTCGCGGTGGCACGCGGCGGTGCGCCGCAGCGCACCGCGGCTAGGCGGCCATCGCAAGCTACTGCCAACGGCAGCGTGCTGGCAGCATGCTGGCCGCACACGCTGCGCGCAGCAGCAGCCTTCGGGCTGCTGTTTACGCACTGCTGTGCGCGGCTGCTCGCTGTCGCACGCAGCCGCGTGCAGCGGCTGCTGCCGCAGGCAGCTCACGCGCTGCCTTGGTGGTCGCGCGTGGGCTGTCCTACGTGGCACTCCTGATTGGTCTCGACTAGTTGTTTTTGGGTTGGACTCTAATTCTGCCTATTTTGAAAGTCCTGAAAATCTTGGAGAATTTTGGAAGATTAGGAAAGTTAGAGTTTTTGGATAAGGTAGTTATCTTGTTAGATATGAACACTACCTTAATTAAACTAATCTAGTCAAAATATGATTATCTTGAAAATCTTGGAGATTTGGGAATTTTGGGAAACTTAGAGTTTTGGATAAGGTAAGAATCTTAGAGATTTAAATTACCTTAATTAACCAATTTAATCAAGATAAGAATTGTAGATTACTTAGAGCTCAAGTAAGAGCTAATTAATCTTAGAGATTAATTGTTAATTCAAAATTAATTAACTTGGATGAATTTTTGCGAATTAAAATTAATGAAGCCGGTAAATTTACATTTACGCCCTTATGTGAATTTATGCATGTTCTTGAGTGAATGTGTGGATTGATCGATTTTGCCCTTAAGCCCTGTGTAGTTTTTGGTTTATTTATTTTTGGGTTGTAATTAATTGGGCCTGATTGGTGCCCTTGCTTGCGCAAACGAATGTAATAGAATAGGACCATTTAAATTATGTAAGCTAGGCTTAGATTAGGCTTGGAGCCGAGAAGACCTCATGAAGACTTGGAGATCCACATGGAGGCCCATTTACCTTGGAGGACATGGAGGCCCAATTCATTATATGGAGGCCCAATCAAGCTGGATATTACAAGAAGGCCCATGATGTATGGGTTTGAAAATTGTAATAGTTAGGACATTTAATTTCCACCCTAGACTGACCAATTGATTCATCACTTGGCTCGTGATGAATCGCATAGGATGGGCAATCGATCAATCATATCCTGCTAGGTGATGTATGTTTACTATTATTCTTTGATGTATGTCATGCATGCTTAGAATAGATCACGTAAACAAGATAAAGCATAATCTGATGAGACCTCGCACAAGAAAACTTTAAAACCTCCAATTGAACTTAAAATTCAATTAGAATATTAAATCGAATAACGGGCGCATATGAATGGAGTCTATGGTCCGAGCCTATCTAATTACTAGGTCTTAGGCATATTGTACGAATATATCTCGATGTCTCACGAGTCGTGGGTCGAGCTATAGGAAGATGATATGTCTATTGCCTCGATGCACGAGTTTAGTGCCAAGGGAGGGGATAGCAAGGTTTTAGGCGCTGTCTCACGAGTCGTGGGGTGTCTAGGATTGAACTATTTCTCTCCACGAGTATTGGACATGATTTAACGCTAGTAAGTATGGATGTCTCACGAGTCGTGGGTCCATATCAAAAACCGAGGCTAAATGAACTTAAGGGTTAGCTGCGGTGGTTAACCGTCGACGTAATCGACCACCAAGTGGATCAAATAGTATGGCCAACGAGTCGTGGGTACTAGGAGATTGCATTTGGGCCTTAAGCCCGCTAGGATATTTTTAATTCCCAAAACTTATGTGGGGGCATAAGATTTTGATTAAAATAGTGGGAGTAATTTACAAATAAAAACCATGTTTGTAAATTGTGCATTTTAAATTAATCTTTCGCGTATTTATTTCTTCTATCGTCATTTTATAGATATGATGTCAAAAGAGCTTAGAGCACTTAGAGATTTGTCAATCTCATTACTTGAACGTAATATTTTAACTGGACCCAACTTGCATTTCTGGACGCATCATTTGAATGGATTATTTGAAGCTGAAAACATATCCTATGTTTTGTCTGTGCCACCACCCATTACTATTTCACATGACGTTCCTGATGAGCTCCGTAAAAGCATCACCAAATGGAAATTGGATGATGGCTTAGCTCGTGAATACATGTTGGAATATATGTCACTTGATCTGCGTTTGCAACATGAGCATATGGCATCCGCGAAAGAGATTCTCTCGAATCTCAAATTCCTTTATGGGATTAGAGATGGTCGTCGCAGATTCGCGATCACGAGGGAACTCTTGCAAGCAAGAAAGAGAAGGGAAACTCCTGTCGGAATCCACGTACACAAGATGATTCGACTTCTTTCTGAACTCGATGATATGGGTGTCGTGATGGACAATGATTTCCGAGTAGATCTTATTCTACAATCTCTTCCAAGATCATATGACCGATTTATTGCGGACTTGAATCTCCAGAGGCGAGAGATCACTGTGCATGTCCTACGACAGATGCTCGAGGAACACGAAGCTTCTTTTGGAAAGAAAGCGAGGGTTGGCGAAAGGACTGGGCGGCGTTCAAAACCAAAGCAAATGGAAACCAGAGCTCCTTACTGCACAAGGTCAAGGGAAAGGATTAAATTCGAACCTATGGAGAGTTCGGACAGGTATATTCCTAGTTGAAGTTAATTTTACAATTAACTGTGCATTTTTGGTGTTAGACACTGACTGGAGTTCTCATCCTTGTAGGAGATGGGAGCATTAAGGAAAACTGGAGCCTGAGGATTGGATCCTTGAATAAGGCAATAGAGCTGGAGCTGCTACCAAGGCCGTAGGCAAAAGTAGATTTAGGTGGTTTGATAAAGTCATTAGGAAACTTTCATTTATGTACCTAGTTATTAATGAAAAACTTTTATTCATGTTAATGAATAATGTTGATTTTTATAAAAGCTCCTGTTTTAGTTTTTCATTTGGTACATTGAATTATTGACTTTACATAATAAAATCGCCTAAGTTAGTCATGCACGTACAACAAAACAAAAAGAAACAAGATAATGAAATATCTGCCCAATTATGGCACGCTCGACTTGGACATATATCTAAGTCTAGGATTCAAAAGTTAGCATCATCTGGCACGATTGAAATCAATTGCATTGATGAAATGCCAACATGTGAACCATGTTTAAAGGGTAAAATGGCTAAGTTGCCGTTTAAGGGAAACCCTGAGCGAGCCAAGCAAACATTGGACTTAATACATACTAACGTATGTGGACCACTAAGAAAAAGCGCTCGAGGTGGCTATGACTACTCCATCACTTTCACTGACGACTTTAGTCGTTATGGATATGTGTTCTTGTTGAAACACAAATCTGAAGCCTTTGAGCGATTCAAAGAATTCAAGATGGAAGTAGAGAATCAACTTGGTCATACGATAAAGGCTCTTCGTTCTGACCGAGGTGGAGAATTTCTTAGTAACGAATTTCTAAATTATCTTGTAGAGCATGGAATACTATCGCAGTGGACTCCTCCTGCAACACCCCAATTAAATGGAGTAGCAGAGAGAAGGAATCGAACTTTGATGGACATGGTTCGATCCATGATGAGTGCCACTGACCTTCCTCTTTCATTTTGGGGACATGCCCTCCTCACGGCAACGAAGATACTAAACATAGTACCTTCTAAATCCGTAGAAAAGACACCATACGAATTATGGTTTGGCAAGGCACCCTCATATGCATTCATGCGCATATGGGGATCTCCCGCTTACGTTAAAAAGCTAGTGGGAGATAAATTGGAAACTAAATCCATTTTGTGCAAATTCGTGGGGTATCCGGAAAACTCAATAGGATACAAGTTCTACGATCCTACAAGACAAACAACGTTTTTCTCGAGGAACGCTCACTTCTTGGAGAAGGATTTCTTGGTTGACAAGAAGGAAAATAACGTAGAACTGGATGAGGTCACTGAAGCTGAAAAGGCCGAAGAGGTCGATCAAGCTGACCCGTCGCCACAGGCAGTGGGAGAACATGAGCATGAAAGTGCACCAGAAGGTACACCGATTCTTTGTAGGTCAGAAAGACAACGTAGAGAACCCGAGAGGTACTACGGTCTGCTGCATGAGACTGGACAGTCTCTAACCGACCCAAGGACTTACGAAGAGGCTATGCTAGACATAGACTCGGGAAAGTGGTGCGAAGCCATGGAATCCGAATTGGACTCCATGCACTCAAACAAGGTCTGGGCCTTGGTAGATCCACCAGTGGGAGTGGCTCCCGTGGGTTGCAAGTGGATCTATAAGCGAAAGCTTGGAGTGAACGGAGAGGTAATAACCTACAAGGCGCGATTAGTGGCAAAAGGATATACTCAAAGACCAGGAATTGACTTTGAGGAGACCTTCTCGCCCGTCGCAATGCCTAAATCCATTCGAATCATGCTGGCCATAGCTGCGTGGTATAACTACGAGATATGGCATATGGATGTGAAGACTGCCTTTCTCAATGGGGACATTGATAAGGAGATCTACATGGAGCAACCAAAAGGATATGCATCCAAAGGAGATGAACACAAGGTGTGCAAACTCCAGAGGTCCATTTATGGACTAAAGCAAGCTTCCCGAAGTTGGAACATTCGTTTCGATGAGACAATCCAAACTTTTGGATTCATCAAGAACATGTTCGAACCTTGCGTGTACAAGAAGATCAGTGGGAGTACAGTTGAATTTTTGGTGCTTTACGTTGACGACATTCTTCTCATTGGAAACAATGTGAAAGCATTGTCCGAAACTAAAGCATGGTTATCTACGCAATTCTCGATGAAGGATATGGGAGAAGCATCATTTGTACTAGGTATAAGGATCTACCGAGATAGATCAAAAGGACTGTTGGGCCTCTCCCAATCCCAGTACATAGATAAAATCTTGAAAATATTTAGTATGGAAGAATCCAAGAGAGGATTGCTTCCAATGAAACATGGGATTGCACTCTCTAAGTCTATGGCCCCAAAGACGCCAGAAGAGAGAAGCAATATGTCTCGAGTACCATATGCATCCGCGATAGGAAGCATAATGTATGGTATGTTATGTACGAGACCAGACGTAGCGTACGCTTTAAGTGTTACAAGTCGCTACCAGTCTGATCCGGGTGAGCAGCACTGGATAGCCGTAAAGGCAATTCTGAAATACCTGAGAAGGACTAAGGAATTGTTCTTGGTATACGGTGGAGGAGAATTGAAATTGGAAGGCTATACAGACTCGAGCTTCCAATGCGATGTAGACGACTTCAAGTCAACATCAGGATACGTATTCTGCCTCAATGGTGGTGCGGTTAGCTGGAAGAGCTCCAAGCAGGAAACAACCGCGGATTCAACCACCGAAGCAGAATACATTGCTGGGAGTGATGCAGCAAAGGAAGGTGTTTGGATGAGGAACTTCATCCAGGAACTGGATGTGATACCTAGCATCGCTGAGCCCATTACTATCTTCTGTGATAACAATGGGGCAATAGCACAAGCGATGGAGCCGAGATCTCATCAGAAATCCAAGCACGTACAAAGACGATACCACGTGATAAGAGATATCATTGGTAGAGGAGACATTAAGATGGAACGTGTCGACTCAGAAGAAAATACGGCGGACCCGCTAACGAAGCCTCTGCCTCAAAAGGCATTTGAGAAACATCTACATAAGATGGGACTCAAAAACATAAAAGACTGGCTTTAGGACAAGTGGGAGATTGATAGAAATAGTGTCCTGCAAGCCAGCTGTATGGCTAGTATTTATTGTAATAAATGCGGAACTATTCAATTTCGATTAATAAATGCACTTTATTAAATGGTCATCTTTATCTTATGTAATAATTATCTACGCATAAGGATAGAAGTCCTTAGATCACAGGGCTATGGGACAACCCGTGGACTGATCTCCAAGGCCGTGATCTAGAACATATTCAAGAGTCGTAGAATCCAATCGAGATAGGACATCGTTGGATTCGGTTAGACTCTCACTGTTGTGTGTACTCCGATGAACTGGAGGATGCTGGGGTCCACGAGCGTGACTGGGATAGTCGACACACATAAGTGGGTGGCTTGCTGGGATAGCAAGCGCACTGAATACCCCAATTAGGAAATAACTCACCATGGAAGCGGTAGTCGCATATCGGGGTTGAAGTTATTCCATATTTATAATAGTATATGAGCTACGATCCCTAACTACTTGAGGTGATAGGGTTTATCTGGTGCGAGAACGTCTATACTTTGATATGAGTTCCGACTGACTGGGGATCGCCAGAAAGTCTCTGTGGATTCATGTTGGGTATAGAGGAACTCGTATGCAGATTCATATCATCAACAAAGGATCCATTGACCCGACTTGATAGGTTGGGAAATTCTCCTATGAATTTCTGTGAGAAATTAATTCTGGTAAAATCCTTGGCCAAGGTATCTGACGACTTTATGTAAGTAGCTCATAAAGATTAAGTCAAAGAGAATTTATTTCGAGATCAGAGTACATAAGGTCAAGACAATAGAAAAGGGAATCCGATGAAAGACCATGCCCTTAAGTCTCGACTGGGAGATTGATCGATGGAGAGATTATGTCGTATATGGAAATTATAAATGATAAAAGGTTCACTGAATTAATTCACCAGTGATTGGGCTCCATGGGCTTGTGGCTGGACATCGACCGTGGAGTGTGGGAGAATTCCCAAATTGGCAGGGGTGCTAATTTTGGAATGGTCAATCGACAGAGTGTTCGATTGATTTAGAGTAAGTCTTACTCGAATAATTAAATAATATTTAATTATAACCCACGGCCAATTATGTGGTGAACCTACGGGGGCATACACAATACACAAGTAGCGAAAGCGAGGAAATAAGAACAACCGAGTCGACTGGGTCGACTGGGTGAAAAAAATCGACTGGGTCGATTATATTGGGTGGGTCGACTGGGTCGACCCAATTGGAACTAAATGGGATCCAATTGGAATTGGATCAGGATCATAAATTAAATTGGAATTTAATTTGTGAATTAATTAATTAAGTTGGATTTAATTAATTAAAAGGATTTTAATTAAATGGGCTTAGAGTCTGATTTAATTAAATGGGAGATTAAGTTAATTAATTGGGCTATTTAATTGGGAGATTAAATTAGGCCTGGTCAAATTAATTAACTGGCCCATGAATTAATTAGGAGACTTGGTCTTCTAATTAAAGAGGGCCATGACCCATGTAGGAAAGAGAAGACCTAGTCCTAATAGGACTAGGTTAGGGAGATAACTATAAGTAGCTATCTTATAGTTATTTTTCACACAACTCCATATGCAAAACTGAACAAGAGCAAAAATTCTCTCTCCCTCTCCCTAGCTATAATCGACCGAACCCTATTCTTCTTTTAGAAGAATTTTTCGTTTTCGATCTTGTTCCAAATCGTTCCTAATTCCTAGTTTATAATATATCTCGTGTTCTAGCTGATCGAGATATATTATTTTCGTGATATTGTGGTGTATCAACTCGTAGAGGCGCAACACGTGGGGCGCTCCTGAGAAGCCTGGATGGATTTTGCTGGAGCAGAATTCAGAGCTCGTTTAGCTAGCCGAGGATTTGCAAGGAGATAGGTATAAACGAGAAAACTTATACTATCGTTTTATTTATATTCATATATATACAACTAGAGAATATCCTGGCAAGATTCCTTAAGAGGCCCTAAAAGTTTTATATTCCGCTGTGCCTAGGGCTGTTTATCTTACCGAATCCCAACAACGGGTAATTATACCATATGTCGATGGGCATGTCGATTTAGACATAGAGATCGACGTGGCCCGCTTGACAAATATCGACGCCGAGGCTACTTTTGCCGCATGTCCTTGATGGTTTTATATTTATAATAATATTTGTTTTGAGTGCCATGTCAGGCGACGATTACTTGGTATATCATTTTCCTCCTCTCTAATGGAAGCGGAAATTCTTTCCATATTCAAATTGTGAATTCTCTAATGAATTTTGGCTACTTTTCTTTGAATCTCCCCCAACAAGAAGATTTACTTCATGACTCGAACCCTTCCCTACACACATCGAGTTCACTCCAAACATTATTATCTGAATTTGGTGAGCTACCAAGAATCCTTAATAACAGTCGGGCATTCTGTGTCATCAAGCCACATCGATTCAAACTGAAATCTTTGTTTTCTATGATTTGGCTGATCCATTTCGCGGTCAAGAATCCTGAGTAGTATAGGGCAGTGATCCAAACCTCCAAAACTAATATTTCAAGACCTACATTTTGGATCAAAAATCCTTAATTAACCGTACACGTTTCTTCTTCAAGACCTACATTTCCAGTTTTACATTTAAATAATATTTCAATAATTTTTCTAACTCAAAAATCTATAAAACTATAAAGCCAAAATACATCCAAATTGAACTAAATCTCAAGTTTGTTAGAAATTGCCACCGAAAATTTTATTCAAAAAATGATGTCTGCTCAAAAGTGCACATGGTTTTCAAGTTCACACCATATCGTCTCATACTTTGCCAGATTACCGAATTTTATTATTTTCTCAAAACTAAAGATTTTGGCATAGACGAATTCACCGAATATTTGAGTATGATTCCAATTTCTAACTTCTCATATAAAAAAAAATTGTACCGTCCCAAAATTAAAGTAAGGTTTAATTATAGGGATCTTTCCTATGATTTGGCGTATTTCGCGTTCAATCCACTTCGAGAAGACCTCGTATGAAGTTTGCAAAATCTTACAAAATTCTAACTGAGACTAATAGAGTTGGACAAAATGCATGAAATTACCGTTTTTGTCCTCGCCAACTTTAATTACTACGACCTCCCCTGAAATTTGTGAAACCTCAAAAAAATTCATATTTGCATATTATTCTCTAAGCTTTAATAAAATCCAATTTATAAATTAAAAAGGGAAAACAAATTGAAACAAACCCCACCCAAATTTATGTTACACAAAAAAGAAAAAAAAATTAGTTTATCAATAATAGTAAAAAATAAGATTTTATTTTCATGTTTTATAGTAAAATATTATTCTTTCATTCTGTATTTAATAAAGAAATACATATATGATTGTAAAATATTAAATACTTGTGAATATATAAGTCTAAAATTAAAATAATTGGGTATCTTATTTTTTTAGAAATAATTAATTGCTATACTACTTGATAATTATTTTATTAAAATGGCATTTGAATGAATATTTTTTAAATTTTGTAAATTTTTTTATTGATTTTTTTATTTAAAATTTTGTAAAATATATATTTAATTTCAGAGTATTTTTATATTATGTTAAAAAATAATTGATTTTTTTAGTTAAATTCTTATGAATTTTTTTAGTACGGGTTAAATATTAATATTTTAGCATTTTTATAGTGCAATTAATTAATGTCCAATTTTTTTCCTCATCAACCATAGTTCTTATTCATCATCCTTGTACTTTAATTTTATTTAAATGATGAAAAAAGATTAAAATTATTAATATTACGGGTTAAATATGAATAATTATTAATATTTTTGGATTTTAATACTGGTCTTTTTATTTATCTTCAAGTTATTTTTTCTTATGATTAACAATAATTTATTCAATTTTCCTTGTACATCAATTTTAAAAGCTTTATGAAAAAAGATTGAAATTAATATCTACACATTAAAATAATAATTTAAATTTTAAAGTTTCACTAATTTTTATAACATTTACACCCCAAAACAAAGTACATCATTGCTTTGAAATTAGGGCTGAAAACGAGCACAAATGAACCGCACAAGCAACAGTTCAAACTCAGCTCGAAAGTGAAGGCTTAGTGCTCATATGCTCGACTTTAGCTCAAGACCTTTGTAAAACACTTTGTTCGAGCTCGGCTCGAGCAGAAGCAATTAAAAAATCAAGTTAGTCAGTTCGACAATCAATACAATCTTGCAATCTTACTTCTGTCATTTTTCATTTAAAAATAATTTAGGTTACACTTTTAAGAAGCAAAAAGGTAAGTTTTCTGGACAAAAAGCTAAATCACTAACTTTCTTTTTAAAATAATGAATTATTTCACTTCATTTTTATGTCATTTATTCAAATTTTTTAATCATTTCAGCTTTCGTTAAGCTTCTCCGCCACTTCTTTAGTATTGTTTCTTTTTATATTATTGTTTCTTTTTATATTATTCTGCAAAATTTGTACCAAAAAAAAAATATATATTATTCTGCAAAATTCAAGTTTCATCCTCTTCTTCCCACTATTATCAAGCACGGCAAAACTTGACCACAGTAGTTGATTAAATGCACAAATAGAAAGGAAATCAAATTGAAATCAAGGAAAGTTTAATCGTGCAACAACACTTCTACTCATCTCTGCTGTTCACGAGCTTCACGAGTCGAGCAAGTGTATGTTTGAACTCGACTCGAAATTCCAATCGAGCCTTACTTCTTGTTCAAGTTCGACTCGGTAGCGAATCTGACGAGTTCGTTTGAGCCCTTGCCGAGCCAAGTTCGAAACGAGTACTGAGTAACTCGATTCATTTTTAACCCTAATTGAAATCCACATGAACCAAATATAACAAGGGTGTAATTGTCCATAAAAGTAACTATGATAACCTCAAGGGTAAATTAAGATTTTCAATAAAATTTGGATGATGACGTCAGTGAAAACTAACGGTAAACCTATTGATGAAAGATTTTGTAAACATCAGAAAAATCTCTGCAATTATAATCTTTAAAGGATTGAACGCAAAATACATTAAACATACATTAAACCATTGAGAAAGATCCATGTAACTAACCCTCAAACTAAATTACATCTCTTTTGATCCATAAAAGTAAACTCATGACTTCTTATATTCTAGTATTTGCAAACGCTCAATATTTATAATTTACATTTCTAGTACATAGATCATAATATTATTTATTGTTACTTCATTGTCGCTCTCAATTAACATAAAATACTCTTGAGCTTATCACATATTCATCTAAGAACTTTATATACTCATTATTAAGGCCATCTCCAATGGTTGAGGGCTAGCCTCGGGCTCCGGAGCCCGGGGCAGCCCAGGGCCAGCCCGGGGCTGCTGGTCGTCTCCAATGGTTGGGGCTCCGTGGAGGAATTAATTCCATTTTTTTCCTTTGCCCACTCTCACCTATTATTATTATAGATTTATAATTTTTTAATATTAATATTAATAATAGTAATTATATTAGTACTCGTAATTTAATTATTAATTATATTAAAATATTAATATTAAATAGAATATTTAATTAAAGTAACTTAAAATTAATACATAATACGCAAACTCTCACTTATTAATATTATAGTTTTATTTTTTTAAATACGGAGTATTAATTAAAATAACACATTAATTACAACAATACACAACATTAATTACACAACATAATCAAGGAAAATAAAATAAAAATAGTCCTAAAGCTCCTTATAAACCTCATAAACATAGTGTTGGAAAAAGTAAGTTAATGGACCATTTTGGACGTAATTTAAGTGGGACCCACTTTGAGTAAAGAGTCGGATTTTGACGGAATTATATTATACTCCGTGAGTAGATTAAAATGGTATATGGTACGTCCAAATCGGAGTACGAGTGAATGAGAAATTAAATCTCAAAGTTCACATATGTAATGGGAAAAATTGGAAAGAAATAGACGAATCCCACATTGGAAGTGTGATAAGAAAAACTTGGGTTTATATATGATTTCTAAATCATAAGGGTTAAGAAATTATTACTAGAAGGCTCCCTCCTTGCGCGCAGGGGGGGGGGGGTGCAAATCTTGGTTCGGATTACTACTTGGCCCTTCAAGACTTGTGCGCACGAATGTCGTCCCAAAAAGCCTGCTCGATCGAGCCTAGTTTTGCTATTTTCTTCCAAATTCCATTTCTTTTTTGCCAATTTCTTTAAATAATTAAACACTAATTAAAATTACATACAACACATTTAAATTTATACACACACATTAAATTATACCAATTAATACACCAAATAATTCATTAAAAGAAAAGAAAAAAAAATGAAAGACCAATCAGGTGCCGCCACTTGGCGGCACCTGTTTTAAAGGGGGCGCGTGTTTATGAGGTTGGCCTGCGGTTTATAAGGAAGAAAAAGGGGGCGCATGTAATATTTACTTAATTTTACGGCACCTTATAAACCTCATAAATATTTCTTCCTCATAATTCCCACTCGCGAGCAGGGCTGGCCTGCGGGCTCCAAACAGCCCGCAGCCGAGCCCGTTCCGCCCCGCTGCCGACCCCGAGCCCGGCCCCTCTCCATCTCCAACCGTTTCCTCATCGCAGCCCGACCCCGACCCCGGCCCCGGCCCCGGAAGCACCATTGGAGATGGCCTAACAAATACCAAACAATAAGTTCCTCATACAATAAAAATAGAAGTTCAAATATAATGAATAAATTTTATTTAAATAGGCTGCATCAAGTTTATGAATATTTCTCTTCTTTTTAGTGAGTTATTTAATATAAAATAAAACTTAGTAATTAAATATTATAATATTCTAATTCAACAACTTGTCACCAAAAACAATCTAGGAACTCAACAGTAGGGTAATACCTGAAACTTGGTTATAATAATTAGCATTTCATAGAAATATGAAATATACCAGAGATTTATTTTTTCGATCTCCCAAATATTTGGAATTTAAGGCCCTTCGGACGGATTAATCAACATTTTAATACAAAAATCTCTTTCGATGAAGATTCATTTTAAAATTTCAATTGAATAACTAGACTTATTACATGAAGAAAATATTCTCGTAAAATTTTCCGCAACTACATTCTCCAAATGGAATATTCGTGGCTACCCTCTAATAGCCACCATCTGTCATGTTAAGTAACTTTTAGGGACATTTTTACATAAAAAGTGTCTCTATGACCCCCTAACATAACGGATGATAACTACCTCAGATGGTATGGTAACATCATTTTTAACTAATTTTAACCAAGAAGAAAGCTGGAAAACCCATTAAATTTATTCAATAGCTTTATAATGATATTTCACCTCAAAATTACCAATTTCAAAATGCATCACATTTCCCAAATAACAAGTCTCAACCCTCCTTCCTAACCTGTCACATATAGGCAAGAAATTCATCTAAAAAAATTCCTACAACAATGAGTAGTGTAATTTCCAAATCGGACCGAATAACTCCCCACGCCCCATTGAGCAGCTGCACCAGCAGCAGCAGATTTGGGTTTAGGTTTCTCCACGACAATCGCTTGTGTGGTTAGCACCATTCCAGCAACCCGAAGCTGCGTTTTGCAGTGCACATCGTGTCACCTTAGCTGGATCGATAACTCCAGCTTCTACCAAGTTCTCGTAAACATCAGTCATTGCATTGTAACCAAACTCCCATTCACCTTCCTTAACTTTCTCGACCACCACCTCACCTTCAACTCCGGCATTTTGTGCTATTAAAGATGCAGGAGCCACTAGTGCCTGCAAAAATCAAATTTTATTCATATTATAACAAGTGAAAGAAAAGAGCTTGCAAAAATATTCCATGCTTCACCTAATTGGCAAAAGCACCCCTGATATTATTAGAAAAATCTTCTTATGTTCCTTTTTTTTTTTCAATAAATAGCAAAAAATGGCCTCTGGAATTCCTTCATAATCCAATAAGGAGGTTCTTGTGAATATTTAAGTAAATAGGGAGGTTATTACCAATTTTCAAAGTTAACATGGATATTCTTGGCAATATTTTAGGTGCACAAGGGTGTTTTCGCATTATATGGTGGGTGTATATTTATTACTGCAATATATGTACCTGACTTGGGGTTTTTTTTGTGCTAATAAAAAACAGCAAAGGGAGTTTTTACTAATAAAAATAACATAACTAATTCACATTTTAGCTAGTGAAAAAAGATAGCAAAATGGAGAAACACTCCCGTGCTTCACCTAATTGGCAAAACCACCCATGTTTCATTTTTACTAACTAAAATCATCCATTTTTAATAGCAAAAAAACCCTTGTAAGTTAATACTGTCAATTTTTTAAATACAACGTGGGAGCAATTGCAAATTTTCAAAGTTGAAAGGGTCTAAGTTTGAATCAAATTTTCTTCGAATGTAAAGGATGAAGAAAATAAAAGAAATATTCTTTGTCCAAAAAAAGAAACCTGCGTTTTTGTTTCATCACCAAGGCTTAGTTCCGCCGGTTCTAAATTTTTATCCCGAAATAATAAATTGCGTTTTGTCAAATTTTTAAGTATATAGAAGTGTTTTCATGTTTTATGATGGGGGTTATAATAGTCATTTTTTCTGAAAATGGGAAGGGTTCTTTGTGCTTATAAAAAATAGCGCATGGATGTTTTTGCTAATAAATTTTTGCCAATTACACAAAGCACAGGGGGTATTTCTGCATTTAACTTGAGAATAAAACTATAAAAACATCAAATAATTTTACCTTCTTATTATATCAGCACCGAGTCGCTCGTCTGCGTCTTCAAGCTTTTCTTTGATTGTAGGAACATAAGTCGAGAGATGCACAAATGCAGCACCACCACCGGGTACAATGCCTTCTTCAATGGCAGCAAAAGTTGCGTTCTTGGCATCTTCAATACGAAGCTTACGGTCCTCGGGTTCAGACTCAGTTGCAGCACCGACTTTAATTACAGCAACGCCACCAGACAATTTGGCAATTCTTTCAGCAAGTTTCTCGGAGTCGTAAACTGAATCGGTTTCAGACAATTCCTTTTTGAGTTGGGCAATTCTAGCCTGTAACTCATCCTTTGAAGCAGCATCAGCAATGATGGTTGTAGAGTCCTTGGTGATTTTTATCTTTCTTGCTATTCCCAACTGGTCCATGTCGGTGTTTTCCACGAGCAATCCCAAATCACTAGCCTGATATTCAGCTCCTACAATATTGGAATAGAAACATGAAAATATGCACATCTCGATTATGATAATCAAGCGAAATGAAAAAAGAACTCCTGTACATTTTTTATTGGTGAACACCCTTGAGTTATGTTTTATTGGCAATCAACTTCCTTCACCCATGCCGGAGTACATATTTTGCAGGAAAAATTACAATTGTACCCAACGAAAAAACGCAAAACACCCCTCTTAAACTTAAAAAAAGAATAATAATAATAATCCGCCTCTTAATTTTGAAAATTGACAACAATCTCAATAGAATACATATTTTGCAGGGAAATTGACAATTATACCCCTCTAAGCCTAAAAAATATCAATAGTCCCCCTACTAACTTTGAAAATTGGCAACAATCCCCCTGTTCTCTTAAAAACTGACAACAAACTCCTTAATGACTTGTGTAGGAATTTCAAATGGGATCTTTCTGCACATTAGAAAATAACACCGGAGTTTTTTGCAAATTAAAATAACAAGGGCTATTTTAGCATTTAGCTCTAAATGAAAAATTTGTCGATCAAAAACCTGTCGAATACCAAATAAAGCTATAAAATAAATCGAATAATATAATCCTGTTAAAACCATTCTGTATATATACCTACATACAACACACATATAACACCTATATAAACTATATATATGCAGATGTTTCAATAAATCATTCTCTTACCAGTTAAGATGGCAATATCTTGAAGAAGAGCTTTCCTTCTTTCTCCAAAACCAGGTGCTTTAATGGCAGCAACATTCAGAATGCCGCGAAGCTTGTTCACAACAAGTGTAGCCAAAGCCTCTCCAGTAACGTCTTCGCAATGATGAGTAAAGGCGCTCTCAACTGTGTTGTCTTCTCTAGCAATGGAATTATGTCCTTGATTGACGAAATCTTTTGATCCGTAACCAAGACTCTCGCATTCTCAAATTCAACAATCAATTTTTCGGGATTGGTAACAAATTGAGGGGAAATGTAACCTCTATCAATCTCCATTCCTTCTTCAACATCAACGGTGGTCTCAAATGAAGACGAAGACTCGATAGATAAGACACCATCTGATCCAGCCTTGTCAACTGCATCAGCAATCATTGCCCCAATGGTCTCATTCCCAGCAGAAATCGAGGCAATTGCTGCAACAAAATCGAATTGTAAGTAGTAATAAGAGTGAAACACATAAATACCCCCTAAGCTTTACTTATTAGCAAAAAAAAACCTTGTTTTATTTTTATTATCAAACACCTCCCCTATGCTAATTTTATTAGCGAAAAAGTCCCTCCCATGACAATTATACGGTATACCCCCACCAAAAGATGCAAAAGTAACCCTATTTACTTTAAAAAATAAAAAAACCCCCGTTAACTTTGAATATTGGCAATAACCCCTTCTTCACTGAAAAATTGACAATAACAACCTCCCTATGATTTAAGGAGGAATTTAAAAATGGGGGTTTTTGTTAATTAGACCAAACATAGAGGATGTTTTTGCATTTATCTCTACTAATAAACTAAATAAACGGACCTCCATAATTAGAGCAGCACCAGCATTTTCCATAGCATCAGGTAACTCTATGGCACGTGCAATCGTGACTCCATCGTTTACCACCTTTGGGGAGCCAAACTCATCCAATACAACATTTCTTCCTGCATAAGACCAGGGAAAATAAAACTAAGCACATTAAAAAAGGCTCCTTACACTCAGCCCCCTCAGGTAAACCAGGGAAAAAGAAAACATGTACTTCTAGATATTACAAGAGCAACCTTTCAGACTTTAGGGGATGCATAAGTTGAAGCTATTGGGGGTATTTTGGTAAATGGCCTAAGCCAAAAAGGGAGTTCTTGTTATTATCTTAAACATCAGGGGTAGTCCGTGTAATACCATTAAACCTCAGGGTGCACCAGACGTAAATCAGCCTAAAAAATGCAAAGATAGGGAAAGATGTGGTACTACAGCAGCCATTGTGTTTACCAGCTTTATTTATTATATAACCTAACATTGTAAGTGTAAAATTATACACATTAATAGTTGATAAGATAAATCAGCTTAGACAAGCTTATTTGAATAAATAGTTATTAAGATTAACTTGCAGATAAAATATGATCAAATATCTATAACAAAGTAACTTCTTCAAAAAATTATATAACAATATCACGAAAATGAATACAACACATTCCTACTTAACCATCGAGGTAAACGGTTCAAGAATTTTCGGTCCATTTACCAAAGACATTTTTCCTCATCCTACTACCTCAGCTTGCCAAAGAGAATCTTCAAATTAAACAAAAGAGTGAAGTGCTAATTTTTATTAGAAAAAACACCTCCAAACCAAAATGAATGATATACCCCACCAAAAGATGCGAAAACACCCCTATTTCACTTAAGCAGGTAAAGCACAGGGGTGTTTTTGTATTTAGCTCTAAACAAAAATATGAAATGGCACTATACAACATATAGTTAGATGAAATTATTGCAACTATCAAATAATTACCTCTAGGACCCAATGTAAGACCAACAGCATCGGCAAGCTTATCAATACCATTTTGCATTCCAGACCTTGACTTCTGATCAAATGCAATTTCCTTAGCATTGGCCTTCACAGTAAACCGATTATTTGACTGCTTTTGCCCAAATTTCTGCCCCTGCTGTAATTGATTAACTCTCCTATTATTCAACCCACCCTACCGAAAAAAAAACCCAGAAATGAAATTAGGAAAAATAAAACATGAAAAAGAAATTATCCAAAAAGAAAAAGAAAAAGGTGTAGAGGGGTTAGTACCTGTTTGGAAGGGGAAGGGAGAATGAACGCAGTAGAGATAGCGTTAGTTGAAGCCATTTCTTAGACAAAATCGAAGATGAGTTTTGATTTGAGAGGTTATTTTTGGTGTGGATAAGAAATGAAGAAGAAATTTGGCAAAAGAATGTTCTCACCATATGAAGTTCGAGAACAGTTGAGAATTAGTATTGTTTGGATCTATTTCTTGTGCTTGTTTGGTTGGTAAAATAAGCAATAAATAATTAAGTTGTTCCAACAATAAATAATTAAGTTATTGGTGATTTATCTTGTGCTTGGTTTACACTATTTCCAACCGAGTCGACCCAAAATAATCTCACGCAAGTGTTATTAGCAGATAAAGCAATGGAACCCCTACCCCTGCAATTAAATAGCAAGGGATCATGGGATAATTATTTTACAATTTTGTCCCTTATTTTGACTTTAAAACACACAAATCGTTGTATTGGATTTGAGAAAGACACTAACTAATGGGCCCTTTCTTAAGTGTTCTTTATTGGGTTCCCTAAATAAAATGGTTACCTCGAAATAAAAATTTGGAGTTCATTAGCTAACGATCGGAAATTTTTATTCAAATCGGGTTTGGTCGAACTCAAAGTAATTATATGGTAAGTGTAATTCACTTGCTTTGAAATTGAATGTAACTCTCAAGAAAGTGACCAATCACAAAGCAAGTGGAAACCACTTACTTGGTGGTTGAATGGGTTTGATCAAACCAAGCTTGAACAAGAATTTTCTGCTAACGACATGTTCGGTTGTTTTGTGACCCCACAAAAAATGAGTGTTAAATTGCATTTATTTGTGTGTTCGGTTGGTCAGATGAATAATTCATAGAAATGACCTAGGTGGTCCCTGCAACAATTTTGTTGGGTCGATCAGATCCTCTTCTGAGATGTTGCAGACGAATTTCTTATCTCAAGTTAGTAGTGCTTTAAAATTTCGCCGAAATGCTTTTGATTTCTTTTTCCTTAATTGCCTATTTGTTGTTCTTTTCTGTTTTGTAGTTATCTTTTCTATTGGTAAAATGAGTTATAATATAATAGCAATCTCATCAGTGAAAAGTATTGTTTACATTTTTCATAGTGAGGATTAGTGGGTTTTTCGCAAGTTAACTCCATATTATATGACTAATGGGCAATTTAACCCCTTTAATACGAAATGAGCATTTTACCTCTTTCCCGTGGAGCTATTGCACACTCTCTATAATGAGATCGAGACTTCATTCTCATGCTACTTTGACAACATATTCACTTCACTTTACCTTGTGATATGCGTAAATGGACACATTACCCCCCTGCCATATTGCATATTGGGCATTTTACCCCCTTATATGTTGTAAAAATGTAAAAATCAAGAGGGAGGCGGAGTGCTTCTTTATGAAAACACAGTGATTATTAATCTCACGAAAGTGATTTGCTATTCACTCGAGTATTAGTCGTAATGTAGATTTAGTTAAATGAGGAGCTTGAATCGACCTAGAAAATATATGTGTTTAGTTTCTCAAGCGAAACTACAGATGCTGTGTTATCGTATTTCTTTTGTTGATGCTAAGAACAAACTAAGATCCAGTAAGATCATATTAGAAAGATAGGATGGTTGTACCCAACGACAAATGAAGCTCCTTCTTTTGATCTTGAATAATATTCATATTATAGGATCCTAATTAAACCTTGAGCTACTTAGGCTTATTTATAATCACGAGGGGCATCCTTTAGTTCGTATGAAACTCATTGTTACCTTCAGTGTCTAGTGTTTGCCTCCTCAGTTGATGTGAAGTAGAGTTGATATCACTTGTTTGTCATTAAAGGATCAGAAGATAGCGTGTCTTGCATCATTAATTTTGACACTGGTATTTTATCTTTCGAAAACTATTTTACTAGATTAGGTATATGTTTCAAGTAAAATACCTCATAGGGGCGTCAATTTCAAGGGGGGAATATAAACCACCAAACAAATTAAAACTGGCTCCAATGTGTTGGGATTGAACATAATTGATGCATCAAATTTTACTTGAACTTGAATCTTTTTTGAAATTTGAACACGGGAAAACACTTTATTGCCGTAAATGTCTAAGGCCTTATCTTCGGCTGTATTGAGTAGAAATGCCAAAGAAATTATCTTACTTGCATCAATAGTAGAACATTGAGCTTCAAATTCGTTTTTCTTCATTATTTTACTCACTAAAATTTGAAAACCATTCATAGCCTATGAGGTAGTTCCTATAGAAACTTCAATATATACATGCATATTTAGTAAGCTGAGCAAGAGAAATTCTTCTTTTTTTTTCATGTTGTTTTGCATTGATGATTCAAATTAACTTACGTATATGCGACTTTTGATGTGTCTTTCTCCAGCAACAAAGAACATTCATACAAATGGGGACTATACTCAAAGTGGTAGATAATTCGGGCGCTAAAAAAGTGATGTGCATACAAGCATTGAAGGGAAGAAAGGGAGCGAGGTTAGGAGACAAAGTAGTTGTGTCAGTGAAAGAAGCACTCAGTGGTGGCAAAGTGAAAATGGAAAAGAATGAAAAGGGTGAAAAGAGTCCAAGGGTTTATTATGGTGTTGTAGTTCGTGCTGCAATGCAACGTGGTCGTTGTGATGGGAGCGAAGTCAAATTTGATGACAATGATGTGGTACTAATTAACAAACAAGGAGAGCCAATAGGAACAAGAGTGTTTGGACCGATTCCACATGAGTTAAGGAAGAGGAAGCATCTCAAGATTCTCAGTCTTGCCGAGCATATTGTTTAGGTGTTTTCGGATTTGATTTGGTATGATTTTAGACATTAATACTATCAAATGAATGCCAAATTAAGTAGTATTTTGGTGTTGGAATTGTCACAGAGAATGTGTTTTTGTAGTGGTTTTCTGATGTCTCATGTGAACTTTAAAAAACTGTTAAAGACCATTTACACTTCTTGATCTTTCTTGGATGTAACCGACCTTGTCTACCAAAATTTCATGCGATTCCTCTCTAACTTGGAATCGCATGCATCTAACGTACCTTTTACTAAGATCAATGTAGTTGCATGTAAACCCAGAGCAGTGGCATGATGAACTCCAGGACCTATTGTTAAAAATAATGAATTAGTATTTTTATTAATAGCATTTAATCAACAGGGCAACATGTTTCTTTTTCATTTTCTTTCCTTTTTCTTAAAAAGAAAATTTTAGAAAACACATACCAAGATAAAGATTTAGGGGTCAAGATTCTCCCCTTAGAAAAAAAAAATGGAAATTTTTGAATTTTATTGGACTTCTTATTTTTAATTTTTCGGATCTCCAAAAAGGGTTTTTGTATTTCCCATTATTTAAATTTTTGTGGGGCACTTGGTTAATTTTGACTTAAAGCTAACACCATACGGTAATTGTGCATGCCTTTTTTTATTCCTTTAGAGGGTTTAAATTATTTTAAGGCGAGTCGGACATATATTATATGGAAAAAAAATTTAATAGGAATCGAACTTGAGTCGCTATTTTGGAGGTACTAGTCTCTTTCATTCACTGACGTTCAATAAGGGGTGCATGAACCCCCTGAAAAATAATTTTCTTTACTTGAAATTTCAAGTAAATTTTAGTTCTTTTGATTTTTATATTAAACATTAGATATAACTTAAGTTTCTTATTTCATGAACCCCACTAAACAAACTTAAAATTTCTATATTTAGGTGTCCAAGTTTAATTAATGAATTAAATTAAAAATTATTTTCATCATTTATATAATATTAGTAATTTACTTTTATTACTCTACTTTTTCTAACAAGAAATTGTTGTTTAGAGAAAAATAATGTTATTTCTATGTATGTAATATAATAGTCATAAGCCACTTCATACCTATGTCTCTAGAGAAAAATTATACATATGATACTGTTTGTGAATCAACCGTGAAAATAATTACACGGATTTAAGTTTTTACAGAGTAATTTCTACTCAACATATTTTTAATAAAACTTGATAAAACTACACGTATTTCAATAAAAAATAATATTAAAAAATTTCTTGTACATATTTATTAGGGATATTTACCTACACACCCCCTCACTTTAGGCCTAATTACAGGAACTTACCCCGTTGTTTGAAAAATTACCTAGACACCCCCTCTGGCAAAACAATATTACAAAGTGACCCCTTACGGCGTCAATTTTTAACGGCAGAGGATGACGTCATCAATTTATTTTAATGTTTTTCCAATTTTGCCCCCAAGGGGTGTATTTGTAATATATTTTGAAGTTACAGGGGGTGTCTTTGTAAACATTATAAATAAATTTATTAAATTTTAAAATTATAACAAATGAATTTAAAATTTAATAAATTTATTTACAGTAACACAATTCGATAAATAAAGCTTTAATAACTTTACAATAACACGTTTATTTTCATTCAAAAATCAAACAAACCAAATTAAAATTAAATTTATTTACAATAACACAATTCGATAAATATTTTTCTTACAAAAATAAAACAAATCCATTTAAAATTTAATAAATTTATCTACAATAACACAATTCGAATTCTTGAAATCCAGAGAACTTTCCGGGATCTAGGGCTTGGTGATTTTATTGCAGGACTATTGCATTTTTGGTGCCATAACTTAAGCTCACTAGCATTTTTACCCCCTAACTCACAAATCTCCTCAATCAAACACGGGAAAATGAAATTAATGCAACCAAATGATGTTAATTAACCCCAGATGATGAAATACGAACAGAAATGCAAGTAATTGAAGAGAATTAAAGCTCAATCGCGCCCCCAAAATAACTTTACAATAACACAATTCGATAAATATTTTTCTTACAAAAATAAAACAAACCCATTTAAAATTTAATAAATTTATCTACAATAACATAATTCGAATTTTTGAAATCCAGAAATAACATTACATATCAAAACTTCCAATAAATACATAAATACCAATCCACCAAAGCAACCAAAAAATGCAAGAAACATCCCAAAATCAGCAGCACGAAAGCAGAAACAGTTCGGCCCGAAGTTGTTCTTCACGGCCCGAAACTGTTCTTCACGGCCCGAATCCACCAAATCCAAAATTGAAGTGAGGAAAATGAAATTCACCTAATCACGAGGAAAAGCCCTCAAAAAACCATGAGAAAACAGGCCTCAAACACCCCCAATTCGAAGATTAAATTAGGCTCAAGAACCCTAATTCCCAAATCAATCCAAAACCTAAAACCCACCTTCAATCGTGAAATTAACCCAAGGAAAGTGACGAAATGGACTGTAAGAAGAGCACCACGAACCAATTTTCCAGAAAAACAGCCGCAATTAACGAAAATCGCGAACCCTAGAATTTGGGGACGAACTTCAATCGGCTCCAATCGCGTAAAAAAACCCAGAAATCAAGAAATTGCTCCCATAGAAAGATGCGCAGTGACGAGGCGAAGCTAACACAACAAGAATTTCTAAAATCCGTCCACAAACAAGGGAGAAATCATGATTTTTTTGAATGGGAGTGAAAAATGTGCGAATTTATTTCCAGTTTTTTTTTTTTTTTTTTTTTTTGTAAATATTAAAAACAACTAAGGGCATTTTGGACATTTTACGTGTTCCGTTAAAGTTGACTAACTGCCGTTAAGTCAAGGGGGTGTCTTGGTAATTTTTCAAACAACGGGGTAATTTCCTGTAATTAGGCCTAAAGTGAGGGGGTGTGTAGGTAAATATCCCTATTTATTAACAATGTAACTATTTATTGTGTTCGAATCTTAAAAGAGTTTTCACTCGCCCTTATATAATTAATTATTGTATAAGATTCGAACTTCGAGTTTCACTTAATCCTAATTTATGCTATATATACCAAAATTACCCTCAGCCCAATTTTATTAGAAAAGATCATGTTAGGATTGTGGTGGAGACCCAATATTTCTTAAAATATGTAACTAGAGTTGTAATCAGGACTTGTGACTCGAATTTTGAATTGCACAAGCTCAAATATCAGCTGGCGTAATGCTTATAATCTCAAACTCAGTCTATATTTTTATGTTAGTTTTTTATTTCAAACTCGCAATATAAAAATGTTTTAACTTTTAAACTTACTTTACAATTTATTGAGTTACTTTGTACTAGAATATTCTAACAAAAGAATTAATAACACTACTAAACTAGGAAAATACTGTTACATAATTATACATATAATTATGATATCAACACTTTAAATTTAAATTCAAAGACGTACCTATGTTCGATTCCTTATTGGCAAGGGCGGACCTAGAGAGGGGGAAGGGGGCTATAGATTCCCCTCAAATTTTATGGATTATATACTAGTATTTAACGAGCTATTACATTAAAGTAGTGCTATTTAAAAGTTTCCATGAGGTTTGGACATCAAAACCTTGATGAATCAATTAGTATTGTTCTTTTATTTTTTTGACTTTCTCAATATTGTTTTAAATAAATTATGTTTTCTTTTAAAATAATTTCTTAATAATATTTTCAATAGTTTATGTACAAAAAAATTCCTTCTCAACGATATGTCAATGTGCTATGTGTTTTTAGTAATTTTTTTCTTCGTAATAATATTTCGATATTATGTTTTTTTTAATTTTTTCCTTAATAATAATTATAAAAACAATATGAATTATCATTGTTTTTGTTATTCGATTTTATTTTTTCTTTTCTTCAATGTACTTAGTTGAATAAAAAATTCTCAATATTTTAAAAGAATATAATTTTTTATTTTCTTTATAATACTATTTTTCCGTCATAATAAGGTATCATATAATATAAGTAGGATTCATTTTGGCCAAAATTCATCTCCTATTTTTTGTATCTCGTTATATATTTTATCATGAATAAATTTAAGTTTGAATGATGATTGATGTTTTTTTTCATGTAATTTAGCCCCCCTGTCTGAAATTCTTGGATCCGCCCCTGCTTATTGGGTGAGGTTTGATATATATGCCTCCAATGAATTCAAATATAATAAAAGAAGAAATCCAATCTCATAAGAAATAAATTAAAAATATATATATCACAAGTTAAGAACATACACATATATAATTCCCAAACTTTTAATGCAAAAAATTCCAATTCCCACATGTTCTAAACATTAAAAAAATTCTAATCAAATACATAAAACCACAACTAATCAGATATTTCTAAAAACTTGCATTATCTTAAATAAACTGTTATCTCGTTTTTTAAAACTTTAAAATCATCAATCTTCCAACTAAAATACAAATGCAAATGGACCTGCACTTGCATGGATGACCGACCTCACTGAAGAAACTGAAGACTAATTTACAAAGGTTGTATATGACATGCAGGATACAATAATTTTCAACACCACACGCATTAAATTTAGATGAATTCTGAAATATAACTACTACCAAAATTGAGATTTTTTAACAATGCACATAATTTTTCTTATTTTTTTTAAAAGAAATATACATAATAGTATTTTTTTCTTGGGAGAAAGGTTAGGCAAATGAGTTAATGAAAAATTAATAAAGTCAGTCTACGATATAAATTACAAGTTCACCATGACACCATTTACTCTTTTCTTTTCTTTTTTTTTTTTTTTTTTTTTCTGGGAATGTCCATTTCCCTATTCAATTAATATATGAGGATTATGTATCAAAAATACCTGAATTAGTATATTGTTATAATTTGCCTAGCCTTATGAAATTCACATTTGAAAGAATATACTCCTATAATTAATCCCACACAAGTCAACTTAAACCAAAAGATCCAAGACACAATCTAGTACTAGTTTGTATAAACACGATAGAATCAAAATTTCTATCTTTTCAGTTGAAAACATGAAAAAAAATCCGTTTTTGAATCAAACGAAATAAAAATAAGAAGTAATTTCGAAACTATTTATTTTTGCATGTGACTCTCTTATTTCCTTAATTTAGTAATTTATTTACAATTTTTCTTTGATGTTTTTGAAATATTTTTGAAAAATTTCAAAAAAAGTTTAATATTTAACTGACCGAAATATACACTCACTATATAATAATAATATAATAATAATAATCAGAATACTATAAAAAGAAAAAGAAAAGTGTCATTTATAATAATAATATAATAATAATAATCAGAATACTATAAAAAGAAAAAGAAAAGTGTCATTTGACGACTCCAGATCATCTGTAACATTTTAATGTTACATCTCCTGTTACATGTGTCTGATTCACGACACGTGTCCAGGTGCATCAACTAAACATGAATTGCAATAC
This sequence comes from Penstemon barbatus, assembly GCA_003313485.2. Taxonomy (NCBI): domain Eukaryota; kingdom Viridiplantae; phylum Streptophyta; class Magnoliopsida; order Lamiales; family Plantaginaceae; genus Penstemon; species Penstemon barbatus. The sequence continues at coordinate 52,940,124 of CM064880.1, forward strand.
ACAACACAAGACTGAATTAATTTTATGAATTGCATTAACTAAAAAAGTGCCTTTATTCCGACGAATCCTTACCTTCACCGCCGCCGCTGCCACCATAAGCAACCTCCCACACCACCTCAACCACCCTCCCCCTCTTTCGTTGCGACCACTTCACGGCAAGCACCCCCCTCACCTGTAAGATTTAGATATCCATTTCTTCTTAGTTTCTTTCCTTTTTTTTGCCACTCATTTTAATTTATTTATCACTGCAGCTTTTCAGCTCTTCATTTTACTTGCCACAAAGCAGAAGCCCCAATATTTCATCAAGGTAAAACTTTTTTCTAAATAAGGGCACATTTGATTTAACCTATTTCCCGTTCAATCTTTTGTTGAAATTAGAGAAATTGTAAGAATGGTTTATGTTGACATTTGAATTTAATAATGGATATTTAACTTTTAATCTTGTTTTGTTTGTAATCTGAACTTTTTTCTATATATGCAGGTCAATTAAAATTAATGTCTTGAAATGAAAATGGATCGATGCACATTGGCAAAAAATAATAACTCCAGGGGCTATCATTATTTATTCAATCCTTGGAAATTTGTTGCATATACTCCACTTTAACTATTTATGTTTTTGTCAAAATGTTCTAGAGTAGACCATTTTTTTTTCCTTCATATTTAATGAGGTGATAAGCTTTATTATCAATGGATAATGAATCCTTATTAAAGAAAATGATTATTTATGATGCTCATTTTAAGACTAATCTCAAGACAAATGTGTTAAAATCCACATGGAAATTAAGAAGGCAGAGAAAATAGTTACGTTATAGCCAAACCGGTTGCATGGAGACCCGGATTTTCCAATTATAAATCGTTCTCTTAGCTTCATGCTGGTTCTACTGCTTTTTCCGAACCTTCAGTTGCAGCCATAAAACCAAGGCCAGTTGAAGTGACAATCAAATCCCACATCGAATGTTGTATACAAGCCAATAGCCGGCAACAGGAATTAAAGAAGACAATCTCCGTTGCAACAACAGAAATCCAGATTATTGGGAATTGTTATTCCATTTTTCTGCACACCAACTGTTTGATAAATTGCTTCACAGAAAAATTGAAGTACATCAAAACTGAAAAACTATGAATAGGTCATGGAGTTTCATTTCCTATTTCAAGTACTCTTCTTCTTCAACAGCTTCTAATAATATCCTAAAAGTCGGGAACACTTTGAAGCAAGTGAGGGTATTTACGCCTTCCGACATTAGTGGATATTCACAGCTTACCCATGATTCAAATCCGTTACACTTCGATCTCCAATGTGCGAAAGACGCTGGTTTCACATCTGTTCCTGTCCCAGGAATGCTTGTTGCTACCTTGTTTCCTAAAATCATTGCTTCCCATTTTGTAAGTTTGATTCAAATATCCATCCATCATTAATAATTATTAATTAATTAATCTTGTTTTATATATGCAATGTGTATATATGTATAGCCAGGGGCAATTTATGTGAAGCAAACATTGGAGTTTAGGTCGCCCGTTTTCATTGGAGATGAGATCGTGAGTGAAGTAGAGGCAACCAGTATTCGACAAATGAAAGAAAAATACATGTAAGTTAAAATTAGAGCTAAATGCAAAAATACCATTTTGGCAAAAAATTATCATGTTATTTTTATTAACAAAAACTATCCTCTATTCTTTGTTTTATTAGCAAAACACCCAAGTCGAAATTACTTCATAAATTAATGGATAATTTACGACCGGATCCCCTAAACTCGTCTTACAAGAAACTCCCTAACGTTTAAAATATTACAAGGAGATCCCCTATGATCTAGACTATGTACTCTTACATGCTTATTGTTTCAACAATTCTTACAAGAACACCCCATACGACTTCTGAAAATATCTATAAAAAACACTCTAAAAGGGGTGTTCTTGTAATTTTGGGAACCACAGGGAGTTTTTTATAAATATGATAAATCTTAGAGGGTCTGAGTGTAAATCACCCTAAATTGATAGGGAGGTAGGTGTACACATGGTACTGTATTGCAGATTTGCAGTCTTATTAGTTAAATTCATTCCATACCAATTGTTGCGGTTTCTAAATATGCAATACCAGACTTTACTTTTGAATATTGGTACGATTTTATGGTTCTAGAAATATGTTTTTGTGTCATACTATTTCCCTCTTATAGTTGATTGATAGTACAAAGAAAAGCTAATGGAATAAATTAGTGATGTTTTTCTTTTCTTTTTACATAATATTTATAAATGAAAGAGATATATGAAATAATATCCTATAAATAACTGAGCTTCAAATATAGGTGAGTAAAGAAAGAATGACGATAATGTATTGTCGTTTGTTATTTCTTTAAAGCTATAATTATTTATTTACTAGTTAGTCTTTTATGCCTCAAAATTTTATTTTGGACTTTTTGTAAATGATAATTTAATTTGAACACAATTATTTGTTCTAATTGAATAGTTGAGTATTTTTAAATTTTTTTTTTTTGAGTTATAATTACTAATATTAGATTATGTGTCATAATTATAGGTTGAAGATATTAAATCTTAAATATAAATGTGTAAACTAGGTAATAGAGGTTTATTTCTATTTACAGTACAATACGATTTTTTGCGGTGTTCAATTTTCAAAACTTGTACAATACCAAAAAATTCGCTACGGTTTTCATACATACCGAACGGTTTTAAGGAAAAAAAACTTCAACTTCTGTAGAACACAATCACCATGTGGACCTCTATAAGGAGGAGATTTTAAATAAACATGGGATTTATTATTATTTTTCAAAGTTAACAGAATGATAATTATCAAATTAGAGGAGGTATAATCGTTATTTTCTTGCAAAGAAAATATGTACTCTGACTTGAGAGTGCTAATAAAAAATAGCAAAAGAGGGATTTCTTATAATAAAAGTATCACAAGAATTTTTTTTCTTATTAGGCATAGTATAAAGGGTGTTTTTGTACTCGTTAAAATTATGCTAAATGTTATCTTAAGTTTTTACTTTTTCAATATTACAACACTGTGCCTCAACATTTCAGGGTGAAATTCATGACCACATGCTTCAAAGATGGTGAACTTGTCGTTATTGGTGGTGAGGCCATTGCAATTTTACCAACACTAGGTATAAAAGAATAGCTACACTTGCATATCCACTTGGAATATCTTTTTTCATTTTTTTTTTTTATGTTGTAGTTTTTATGTTGGTGTGCAAACTGTGTTGTTAATGCAATATTTCACAGTACTTACAATCTCAAAGCGCCTGTTTGTTTTGTCTTTGAGAGAGTAGTTTGGGAAAATGATAGATGTTTGAGAAATAATCTCGATTTACGTAATATTGTTTATTTGAATTTTGGAAGAGTGGTTTGGGAAACAATGAAGATGTAGGTTATTTCGGTAGGTTTAGGTTGCAGGAAGTTAATTAATTAGGTGTAAGACACTCCTAGAAAAATCAAGAATTCTAATCGAAAAATTTTAACCGAACAAAAATATGTTGAAATTTCACTGAATTACGACCGAAAAAAATCCCGTTGAAAATAATTCCGATCGATTTTGTAATCGGTTGGAATATATACTATGTTTTCAAAAAAAATCCAACCAATTTTATAATCAGTTGGAATATATACTATGTTTTAAAAATAATTGTTAACAATTCCAATCTATTTTGAAATCGGTTGGAATTTTACTAGATGTTTTAAAAAATAAAAAACGAAAACATAAATTCCAACCGATTTTAAAATCGGTTGGAATTATATTAATTTTTTTATACAAAATGAAAACAATTCCGCAGAATTTTTAATCGGGCGGAATACTATATATAAAAAAATTGTTAGTAAAAATTATGACCGATTTAGAATCGGTCGGAGTACTTTATTTAAAAAAGAATAAAACAAATGTCAAACTATTACTTTATTTAAAACAAAAATAAGTCTCGGTCAAAAGTTACTTAAATTCCCGTGCGCAACTCAAATCAGAAAAGCATATAGATCCAAAAACTTCTCTTAAACTCCATCTCCATCAAAAACATCTCCCAACTCCATCTCCTCCTCCTTCAAAAGCCGCTCACCTCCACCGGATGCACCACTACCTCGCACCAGTCGCTCACCACCACCATCGCGCACTACCACAACCACCGTGGCACGCCAACATCTCTCTTTTTCCTCAAGTCTTCTCTTCTACCAAATTTAGAGGTATTACTTTTGTTTAATTCATTGTATTATACATATAATATTGTATATTAGAATGTTTGTTTTTTAATTAGTATAAATAGTTAGGTTTTGTTATAGAATTAGATCTTGATTTAGGGTTTGATTATTAGGGCTTAATTTGCGGATGAAATTGAGAATTAAATTATGGTTCAAATTAGGAATTTAGGTGTTCATTTGAGGATCTTATTTTTGGGAATTTTAGGAAAAATGGACCGAATTTTTTTTTCCAAAAATATTCCAACTGATTTGAAATCGAATGGAAAATTCCAGCCGATTTTTCAGTCGAAATGTCTTTCGGTCGGAAATAGATTCCAACCAAACTTTTTTCCAACCGATTTTTGCGGTCAGAAAATCGATCAAAATTACGTTTTTCCAACCAATTTTGGGCAAAATCGGTCAGAATTTCAATTTTTTCCTAGTAGTGAGACTTTATGTCAAACCGGTTAGTAATATATAAGTATATTTGTTGGTGCATATATATTATATGTAATATATGTGGTAAATAATATTTTATAATTAATTATTTAAAATAATTTGTTAACAAATAACAGAATAATAAGCAATAACTAAAATACAAGTCAAGAGAAGAAAGTGAAATAAGGAGATAATTTTATTCATTCTTATTCATATCAAAATTATAATACAATGGCCTCTTATTATATTAGCCAGGGTTGTCGAGAAGGCCTTTGCTGCTATGTTATTATAAATTCCTTGCAACTGCATATGAAGATTAAAGGAAGCTAAGTACTCTTTGGGATCTTCAATACCAAAATATCTAGACAGCTGAGTCGCCAGTCTTTTGTCAGAGGAAAGTCTTTCAAAGAAGATTTCATCACAGAAAGGAGATTTCCTCAAACGAGAGTTCGACACAGGCATCTTGTTTTTCTTTTCTTGCTGATCCAGCTTTTGGTGGAGCGAATTTACTTCGGAAGCCAGCTTGTTGACTTCCCTTACCGACTGTTCTCCCCAAGTCGTCTCTTCCGAGATGCCTTTCTTTGTCCCAATGAGCTCTATTATTGGCCTCATTTATTTCGACTCTAATCCCCACACCCAGTGCCCCCACATATGGGAGCTTCCGAGGGGGATCGATCATCGTCTAAGAAAGCTTTCAAATCTTCCCTCGTGAGTTGGAAGACAGTAGGAGCTGCGGGCCTCGAGGGTCCTGTCTCCTCAACGGCTGCTAAATTTGGGTTTTGTCGGGGGATATTATCACCCTGTCCTTCACCATTTTGATCTCTGATCTCCTCTCGATCACGCGTAAGAACAGCTTTCAATCTTGTAGTCATCCTTTTTCGATTCAAAGTTATATTCCCACAGACAGCGCCAATTGATGAGTATGTTTTTGGGTATATTATTATTTTAATATATGTGTCCAGGTGTCAATTCTAACAATACTCTCCAATCTGAGGATAAGCAGGTCAATCAAGCTTCTCCTCGTTTGTATATGAGATCCTAACTTGTAATCAAAGAAGGCTACGTCAAGTTAATATCGGTGGTGACCCAGTGATAACCTTCTGATGCTTAAGTCAGTATTGTGATATGAGATCAAAGTTGATAGTTAATGTGTATAGATTGTGCGTACCTGTTTTCTCATTTAAGAGGAGTATTTATAGTTATAGATTTCAACTACCGGGTCAGATCATGACAAGACACATAAATTCGGATATGGATCCAAACTATTCGATTCGATCCAACTTGAAGTGGATCACGGGTAATTATACCAGATGTCGATGGGCATGTCGATTTAGACATAGAGATCGACGTGGCCCGCTTGACAAATATCGACGCCGAGGCTACTTTTGCCGCATGTCCTTGATGGTTTTATATTTATAATAATATTTGTTTTGAGTGCCATGTCAGGCGACGATTACTTGGTATATCATTTTCCTCCTCTCTAATGGAAGCGGAAATTCTTTCCATATTCAAATTGTGAATTCTCTAATGAATTTTGGCTACTTTTCTTTGAATCTCCCCAACAAGAAGATTTACTTCATGACTCGAACCCTTCCCTACACACATCGAGTTCACTCCAAACATTATTATCTGAATTTGGTGAGCTACCAAGAATCCTTAATAACAGTCGGGCATTCTGTGTCATCAAGCCACATCGATTCAAACTGAAATCTTTGTTTTCTATGATTTGGCTGATCCATTTCGCGGTCAAGAATCCTGAGTAGTATAGGGCAGTGATCCAAACCTCCAAAACTAATATTTCAAGACCTACATTTTGGATCAAAAATCCTTAATTAACCGTACACGTTTCTTCTTCAAGACCTACATTTCCAGTTTTACATTTAAATAATATTTCAATAATTTTTCTAACTCAAAAATCTATAAAACTATAAAGCCAAAATACATCCAAATTGAACTAAATCTCAAGTTTGTTAGAAATTGCCACCGAAAATTTGATTCAAAAAATGATGTCTGCTCAAAAGTGCACATGGTTTTCAAGTTCACACCATATCGTCTCATACTTTGCCAGATTACCGAATTTTATTATTTTCTCAAAACTAAAGATTTTGGCATAGACGAATTCACCGAATATTTGAGTATGATTCCAATTTCTGACTTCTCATATCAAAAAAAATTGTACCGTCCCAAAATTAAAGTAAGGTTTAATTATAGGGATCTTTCCTATGATTTGGCGTATTTCGCGTTCAATCCACTTCGAGAAGACCTCGTATGAAGTTTGCAAAATCTTACAAAATTCTAACTGAGACTAATAGAGTTGGACAAAATGCATGAAATTACCCTTTTTGTCCTCGCCAACTTTAATTACTACGACCTCCCCTGAAATTTGTGAAACCTCGAAAAAATTCATATTTGCATATTATTCTCTAAGCTTTAATATAATCCAATTTATAAATTAAAAAGGGAAAACAAATTGAAACAAACCCCACCCCCAATTTATGTTACACAAAAAAGAAAAAAAAAAATTAGTTTATCTATAATAGTAAAAAATAAGATTTTATTTTCATGTTTTATAGTAAAATATTATTCTTTCATTCTGTATTTAATAAAGAAATACATATATGATTGTAAAATATTAAATACTTGTAAATATATAAGTCTAGAATTAAAATAATTGGGTATCTTATTTTTTTAGAAATAATTAATTGCTATACTACATCGATAATTATTTTATTAAAATGGCATTTGAATGAATATTTTTTAAATTTTGTAAATTTTTTTATTGATTTTTTTATTTAAAATTTTATAAAATATATATTTAATTTCAGAGTATTTTTATATTATGTTAAAAAATAATTGATTTTTTTAGTTAAATTCTTATGAATTTTTTTAGTACGGGTTAATTATTAATATTTTAGCATTTTTATAGTGCAATTAATTAATGTCCAATTTTTTTCCTCATCAACCATAGTTCTTATTCATCATCCTTGTACTTTAATTTTATTTAAATTATGAAAAAAGATTAAAATTATTAATATTACGGGTTAAATATGAATAATTATTAATATTTTTGGATTTTAATACTGGTCTTTTTATCTATCTTCAAGTTATTTTTTCTTATGATTAACAATAATTTATTCAATTTTCCTTGTACATCAATTTTAAAAGCTTTATGACAAAAGATTGAAATTAATATCTACACATTAAAATATAATTTAAAGTTTTAAAGTTTCACTAATTTTTATAACATTTACACCCCAAAACAAAGTACATCATTGCTTTGAAATTAGGGCTGAAAACGAGCACAAATGAACCGCACAAGCAACAGTTCAAACTCAGCTCGAAAGTGAAGGCTTAGTGCTCATATGCTCGACTTTAGCTCAAGACCTTTATAAAACACTTTGTTCGAGCTCGGCTCGAGCAGAAGCAATTAAAAAATCAAGTTAGTCAGTTCGACAATCAATACACTCTTGCAATCTTACTTCTGTCATTTTTCATTTAAAAATAATTTAGGTTACACTTTTAAGAAGCAAAAAGGTAAGTTTTCTGGACAAAAAGCTAAATCACTTTAACTTTCTTTTTAAAATAATGAATTATTTCACTTCATTTTTATGTCATTTATTCAAATTTTTTAATCATTTCAGCTTTCGTTAAGCTTCTCCGCCACTTCTTTAGTATTGTTTCTTTTTATATTATTCTGCAAAATTCAAGTTTCATCCTCTTCTTCACACTATTATCAAGCACGGCAAAACTTGACCACAGTAGTTGATTAAATGCACAAATAAAAAGGAAATCAAAATGAAATCAAGGAAAGTTTAATCGTGCAACAACACTTCTACTCATCTCTGCTGTTCACGAGCTTCACGAGTCGAGCAAGTGTATGTTTGAACTCGACTCGAAATTCCAATCGAGCCTTACTTCTTGTTCAAGTTCGACTCGGCAGCGAATCTGACGAGTTCAGTTGAGCCCTTGCCGAGCCAAGTTCGAAACGAGTACTGAGTAACTCGATTCATTTTTAACCCTAATTGAAATCCACATGAACCAAATATAACAAGGGTATAATTGTCCATAAAAGTAACTATGATAACCTCAAGGGTAAATTAAGATTTTCAATAAAATTTGGATGATGACGTCAGTGAAAACTAATGGTAAACCTATTGATGAAAGATTTTGTAAACATCAGAAAAATCTCTGCAATTATAATCTTTAAAGGATTGAACGCAAAATACATTAAACATACATTAAACCATTGAGAAAGATCCATGTAACTAACCCTCAAACTAAATTACATCTCTTTTGATCCATAAAAGTAAACTCATGACTTCTTATATTCTAGTATTTGCAAACGCTCAATATTTATAATTTACATTTCTAGTACATAGATCATAATATTATTTACTGTTACTTCATTGTCGCTCTCAATTAACATAAAATACTCTTGAGCTTATCACATATTCATCTAAGAACTTTATATACTCATTATTAACAAATACCAAACAATAAGTTCCTCATACAATAAAAATAGAAGTTTAAATATAATGAATAAATTTTATTTAAATAGGCTGCATCAAGTTTATGAATATTTCTCTTCTTTTTAGTGAGTTATTTAATATAAAATAAAACTTAGTAATTAAATATTATAATATTCTAATTCAACAACTTGTCACCAAAAACAATCTAGGAACTCAACAGTAGGGTAATACCTGAAACTTGGTTATAATAATTAGCATTTCATAGAAATATGAAATATACCAGAGATTTATTTTTTCGATCTCCCAAATATTTGGAATTTAAGGCCCTTCGGACAGATTAATCAACATTTTAATACAAAAATCTCTTTCGATGAAGATTCATTTTAAAATTTCAATTGAATAACTAGACTTATTACATGAAGGAAATATTCTCGTAAAATTTTCCGCAACTACATTCTCCAAATGGAATATTCGTGGCTACCCTCTAATAGCCACCATCTGTCATGTTAAGTAACTTTTAGGGACATTTTTACATAAAAAGTGTCTCTATGACCCCCTAACATAACGGATGATAGCTACCTCAGTTGGTATGGTAACATCATTTTTAACTAATTTTAACCAAGAAGAAAGCTGGAAAACCCATTAAATTTATTCAATAGCTTTATAATGATATTTCACCTCAAAATTACCAATTTCAAAATGCATCACATTTCCCAAATAACAAGTCTCAACCCTCCTTCCTAACCTGTCACATATAGGCAAGAAATTCATCTAAAAAAATTCCTACAACAATGAGTAGTGTAATTTCCAAATCGGACCGAATAACTCCCCACGCCCGATTGAGCAGCTGCACCAGCAGCAGCAGATTTGGGTTTAGGTTTCTCCACGACAATCGCTTGTGTGGTTAGCACCATTCCAGCAACCCGAAGTTGCGTTTTGCAGTGCACATCGTGTCACCTTAGCTGAATCGATAACTCCAGCTTCTACCAAGTTCTCTTAAACATCAGTCATTGCATTGTAACCAAACTCCCATTCACCTTCCTTAACTTTCTCGACCACCACCTCACCTTCAACTCCGGCATTTTGTGCTATTAAAGATGCAGGAGCCACTAGTGCCTGCAAAAATCAAATTTTATTCATATTATAACAAGTGAAAGAAAAGAGCTTGCAAAAATATTCCATGCTTCACCTAATTGGCAAAAGCACCCCTGTATTGATATTATTAGAAAAATCTTCTTATGTTCCTTTTTTTAATAATTAGCAAAAAATGGCCTCTGGAATTCCTTCATAATCCAATAGGGAGGTTCTTGTGAATTTTTAAGTAAATAGGGGGGTTATTACCAATTTTCAAAGTTAACATGGATATTCTTGGCAATATTTTAGGTGCACAAGGGTGTTTTAGCATTTTATGGTGGGCGTATATTTATTACTGCAATATATGTACCTGACTTGGGGTTTTTTTGTGCTAATAAAAAAGCGAAGGGAGCTTTTACTAATAAAAATAACATAACTAATTCACATTTTAGCTAGTGAAAAAAGAGAGCAAAATGGAGAAACACTCCCGTGCTTCACCAAATTGGCAAAACCACCCATGTATCATTTATACTAACTAAAATCATCCATTTTTAATAGCGAAAAGACCCTTGTAAGTTAATACTGTCAATTTTTTAAGTACAACGTGGGAGTAATTGCAAATTTTCAAAGTTGAAAGGATCTGAGGTTGAATCATATCTTTAGTCTATTCTTCCAATTTAAAGGATGAAGAAAATAAAAGAAATATTCTTTGTCCAAAAACAGAAACCTGCATTTTTGTTTCATCCACAAGGCTTAGTTCCGCCGGGTCTAAATTTTTATCCCGAACTGATAAATTGCGTTTTGTCAAATTTTTAAGTATATAGAAGTGTTTTCATGTTTTATGATGGGGGTTATAATAGTCATTTTTTCTGAAAATGGGAAGGGTTCTTTGTGCTTATATATAAAAAATAGCGCATGGATGTTTTTGCTAATAAATTTTTGCCAATTACACAAAGCACAGGGAGTATTTCTGCATTTAACTTGAGAATAAAACTATAAAAACATCAAATAAATCAGCACCGAGTCGCTCGTCTACGTCTTCAAGCTTTTCTTTGATTGCAGGAACATAAGTCGAGAGATGCACAAATGCAGCACCACCACCGGGTACAATGCCTTCTTCAATGGCAGCAAAAGTTGCGTTCTTGGCATCTTCAATACGAAGCTTACGGTCCTCGGGTTCAGACTCGGTTGCAGCACCGACTTTAATTACAGCAACGCCACCAGACAATTTGGCAATTCTTTCAGCAAGTTTCTCGGAGTCGTAAACTGAATCGGTTTCAGACAATTCCTTTTTGAGTTGGGCAATTCTAGCCTGTAACTCATCCTTTGAAGCAGCATCAGCAATGATGGTTGTAGAGTCCTTGGTGATTTTTATCTTTCTTGCTATTCCCAACTGGTCCATGTCGGTGTTTTCCACGAGCAATCCCAAATCACTAGCCTGATATTCAGCTCCTACAATATTGGAATAGAAACATGAAAATATGCACATCTCGATTATGATAATCAAGCGAAATGAAAAAAAGAACTCCAATACATTTTTTATTGGTGAACACCCTTGAGTTATGTTTTATTGGCAATCAACTTCCTTCACCCATGCCGGAGTACATATTTTGCAGAAAAAATTACAATTGTACCCAACGAAAAAACGCAAAACACCCCTCTTAACTTAAAAAAAGAATAATAATAATAATCCGCCTCTTAATTTTGAAAATTGACAATAATCCCAATAGAATACATATTTTGCAGGGAAATTGACAATTATACCCCTCTAAGCCTAAAAAATATCAATAGTCCCCCTACTAACTTTGAAAATTGGCAACAATCCCCCTGTTCTCTTAAAAACTGACAACAAACTCCTTAATGACTTGTGTAGGAATTTCAAATGGGATCTTTCTGCACATTAGAAAATAACACCAGAGTTTTTTGCAAATTAAAATAACAAGGGCTATTTTAGCATTTAGCTCTAAATGAAAAATCTGTCGATCAAAAACCTGTCGAATACCAAATAAAGCTATAAAATAAATCGAATAATATAATCCTATTAAAACCATTATGTATATATACCTACATACAACACACATATAACACCTATATAAACTATATATATGCAGATGTTTCAATAAATCATTCTCTTACCAGTTAAGATGGCAATATCTTGAAGAAGAGCTTTCCTTCTTTCTCCAAAACCAGGTGCTTTAATGGCAGCAACATTCAGAATGCCGCGAAGCTTGTTCACAACAAGTGTAGCCAAAGCCTCTCCAGTAACGTCTTCGCAATGATGAGTAAAGGCGCTCTCAACTGCGTTGTCTTCTCTAGCAATGGAATTATGTCCTTGATTGACGAAATCTTTTGATCCGTAACCAAGACTCTCGCATTCTCAAATTCAACAATCAATTTTTCGGGATTGGTAACAAATTGAGGGGAAATGTAACCTCTATCAATCTCCATTCCTTCTTCAACATCAACGGTGGTCTCAAATGAAGACGAAGACTCGATAGATAAGACACCATCTGGTCCAACCTTGTCAACTGCATCAGCATTCATTGCCCCAATGGTCTCATCATTCCCAGCAGAAATCGAGGCAATTGCTGCAACAAAGTCGAATTGTAAGTAGTAATAAGAGTGAAACACAAAAATACCCCCTAAGCTTTACTTATTAGCAAAAAAAAACCTTGTTTTGTTTTTATTATCAAACACCTCCCCTGTGCTAATTTTATTAGCGAAAAAGTCCCTCCCATGACAATTATACGGTATACCCCCACCAAAAGATGCAAAAGTAACTCTATTTACTTAAAAAAAAAAAAAGCCCTTTAACTTTAAATATTTGCAATAACCCCTTGTTCACTGAAAAATTGACAAAAACAACCTCCCTATGATTTAAGGAGGAATTTAAAAATGGGGGCTTTTTGTTAATTAGACCAAACATAGAGGATGTTTTTGCATTTATCTCTACTAATAGCTTCCTTTGAATAGTAGATTTAGCTACAAATGAAAAAAACAATACCTTTGATATCATCTCGACCCTTAATGGGCCTTGCTTTCTTTTCGAGCTCGTCAACCAAGCCATTCACAGTTTTATCAATGCCCTTCTTCAGAGAAACCGGATTTGCACCGGAAGTAACACTAAGAAGGCCAAGTTTGATGATTTCACGGGCAAGAACAGAAGCCGTAGTTGTCCCATCACCAGCAGAATCATTTGTCTTACTAGCAACCTTCACATACAAAATTAAATCTTTAATAACAATAAAAACATTGCAAGTTTAGGCACATAAACTAAATAAACTGACCTCCCTAACTAGAGCAGCACCAGCATTTTCCATAGCATCAGGCAACTCTATGGCACGTGCAATCGTGACTCCATCGTTTACCACCTTTGGGGTGCCAAACTCATCCAATACAACATTTCTTCCTGCATAAGACCAGGTAAAATAAAACTAAGCACATTAAAAAAGGCTCCTTACACTCAGCCCCCTCAGGTAAACCAGGGAAAAAAAAACCTGTACTTCTAGATATTACAAGAGCAACCTTTCAGAATTTAGGGGATGGATATGTTGAAGCTCTTGGGGGTATTTTGGTAAATGGCCTAAGCCAAAGAGGGGGTTCTTGTTATTATCTGAAACATCGGGTGTAGTCCGTGTAATACCATTAAACCTCAGGGTGCACCAGTCGTAAATCAGCCTAAAAAATGCAAAGATAGGGAAAGATGTGGTACTACAACAGCCATTGTGTTTACCAGCTTTATTTATTATATAACCTAACTTTGTAAGCCAAAGGGGTCAACTATACATCCAAAATGCCATTAACTTCTTAAAACAATAGGACCATAAACATGTTGCATCTCATATATATAGTCCAAGATGACAAGATAATATGTGGAAAGTGCAGAATTATACACATTAATAGTTGATAAGATAAATCAGCTTAGACAAGCTTATTTGTATTAATAGTTATTAAGATTAACTTGCAGATAAAATATGATCAAATATCTATAACAAAATAACTTCTTCAAATAATTATATAACAATATCACGAAAATGAATACTGCACATTCCTACTTAACCATCGAGGTAAACGGTTAAACAATATTTGGTCCATTTACCAAAGACATTATTTTTACTCATCCTACTACCTCAGCTTGCCAAAGAGAATATTCAAGAGTGAAGTGCTCATTTATATTAGAAAAAAGTCAAAAAACCCCTCCAAACCGAAATGACAGATATACCCCACCAAAAGATGCGAAAACACCGCTGTTTTACTTAAGAAAATGAAAATTAACCCCATGTTAACTTTCAAATTTGGCAATAACCCCCTCTTTCCCCTAAAAAAATAGACAATAACCTCCATTATCTCCCATAATTTTGAAGGACTTTCAAATGGGTATTAACAAGGGGGTTTTTGCTAAGCAGGCAAAGCACAGGGGGTGTTTTTGTATTTAGCTCTAAACAAAAATATGAAATGGCACTATACAACATATAGTTCAAAAGTGTTAGATGAAATTATTGCAACTATCAAATAATTACCTCTAGGACCCAATGTAAGACCAACAGCATCGGCAAGCTTATCATTACCATTTTGCATTCCAGACCTTGACTTCTGATCAAATGCAATTTCCTTAGCATTGGCCTTCACAGTAAACCGATTATTTGACTGCTTTTGAAATTTCTGCCCCTGCTGTAATTGATTAACTCTCCTATTATTCAACCCACCCTACACAAAAAAAAAAAAATAACCCAGAAATGAAATTAGGAAAAATAAAACAAGAAAAAGAAATTATCCAAAAAGAAAAAGAAAAAGGTGTAGAGGGGTTAGTACCTGTTTGGAAGGGGAAGGGAGAATGGAGGCAGTAGAGATAGCGTAGTTGAAGCCATTTCTTAGAAAAAATCGAAGATGAGTTTTGATTTGAGAGGTTATTTTTGGTGTGGATAAGAAATGAAGAAGAAATGTGGCAAAAGGGGAAATGCGTTCTTGTGAAGGTTTTGGTGAGAGTGAACAATGATGCCTGCATGTAGTATTATTATTACTGAGGCTTTTAGAGTGTAAGGGTGTTCCAGAATGTTCTCACCATATGAAGTTCGAGAACAGTTGAGAAGTAGTATTGCTTGGATCTATTTCTTGTGCTTGTTTGGTTGGTAAAATAAGCAATAAATAATTAAGTTATTGGTGATTTATCTTGTGCTTGGTTTACACTATTTCCAACCGAGTCGACCCATAATAATCTCACGAAGTGTTATTAGCAGATAAAGCATTGGAACCCCTACCCCTGGAAGAAGACAATCTCCGTTGCAACAACAGAAATCCAGATTATTGGGAATTGTTTTTCCATTTTTCTGCACACCAACTGTTTGATAAATTGCTTCACAGAAAAATTGAAGTATATCAAAACTGAAAAACTGTGAATAGGTCATGGAGTTTCATTTCCTATTTCAAGTACTCTTCTTCTTCAACAGCTTCTAATATCCTAAAAGTCGGGAACGCTTTGAAGCAAGTGAGGGTATTTACGCCTTCCGACATTATTGGATATTCACAGCTTACCCATGATTCAAATCCGTTACACTTTGATCTCCAATGTGCGAAAGACGCTGGTTTCACATATGTTCCTGTCCCAGGAATGCTTGTTGCTACCTTGTTTCCCAAAATCATTGCTTCCCATTTTGTAAGTTTGATTCAAATATCCATCCATCATTAATAATTATTAATTAATTAATCTTGTTTTATATATGCAATGTGTATATATGTAAAGCCAGGGGCAATTTATGTGAAGCAAACATTGGAGTTTAGGTCGCCCGTTTTCATTGGAGATGAGATCGTGAGTGAAGTAGAGGCAACCAGTATTCGACAAATGAAAGAAAAATACATGTAAGTTAAAATTAGAACTAAATGCAAAAATACCATTTTGGCAAAAAATTATCTTGTTATTTTTATTAAAAAAAACTATCCTCTATTCTTTGTTTTATTAGCAAAACACCCAAGTCGAAATTACTTCATAAATTAATTGATAATTTACAACCAGATCCCCTAAAGTTTAGTCGTCTTACAAGAAACTCCCTATCGTTTAAAATATTACAAGGAGATCCCTTATGGTTTAGACTATGTACCAAAACACTCTTACATGCTTATTGCTTCAACAATTCTTACAAGAACACCCTCTACGACTTCTGAAAATATCTATAAAAAACACTCTAAAAGGGGTGTTCTTGTAATTTTGGGAACCACAGGGAGTTTTTTATAAGTACGATAAATCTTAGAGGGTCTTAGTGTAAATCACCCTAAATTGATAGGGAGGTAGGTGTACACATGGTACGGTATTGCAGTTTTATTAGTTAAATTCATACCATACCAATTGTTGCGGTTTCTAAATATGCAATACCAGACTTTACTTTTGAATATCATACCAATGCACTCGGTACTGTATGATACGGTTTTACGGTTCTAGAAATACTTTTTTGTGTCCTACTATTTCCCTCTTATAGTTGATCGATAGTACAAAGAAAATCTAATGGAATAATTTAGTGATGTTTTTCTTTTCTTTTTACATAATATTTATAAATGAAAGAGATATATGAAATAATATCCTATAAATAACTGAGCCTCAAATATAGGTAAGTAAAGAAAGAATGACGATAATGTATTGTCGTTTGTTATTTCTTTAAAGCTATAATTAATTATTTATTAGTTAGTCTTTCATGCCTCAAAATTTTATTTTGGACTTTTTGTAAATGATAATTTAATTTGAACACAATTATTTGTTCTACTTGAATAGTTGAGTATTTTTTTTTTTTTTTTTGAGTTATAATTACTAATATTAGATTATGTGTCATAATTATAGGTTGAAGATATTAAATCTTAAATATAAATGTGTAAACTAGGGAATAGAGGTTTATTTCTATTTACAGTACAATACGATTTTTTGCAGTGTTCAATTTTCAAAACTTGTACAATACAAAAATTCGCTACGGTTTTCATACATACCGAAATATACGGTTTTAAGAAAAAAAACTTCAACTTCTGTAAAACACAATCACCATGTGGACCCCTATAAGGAGGAGATTTTAAATAAACATGGGGTTTATTATTATTTTTCAAAGTTAACATAATGATAATTATCAAATTAGAGGAGGTATAATCGTTATTTTCTTGCAAAGAAGATATGTACTATGACTTGAGAGTGCTAATAAAAAATAGCAAAAGAGGGATTTCTTATAATAAAAATATCACAAGACTTTTTTTTGTTATTAGGCAAAGTATAAAGGGTGTTTTTGTACTCGTTTAAATTATGCTAAATGTTATCTTAAGTTTTTACTTTTTCAATATTGCAACACTGTGCCTCAACATTTCAGGGTGAAATTCATGACCACATGCTTCAAAGATGGTGAACTTGTCGTGATTGGTGGTGAGGCCATTGCAATTTTACCAACATTAGGTATAAAAGAATAGTTACACTTGCATATCCACTTGGAATATCTTTTTTCTTAGGTTCTAGTTTTCATGTTGGTGTGCAAACTGTGTTGTTAATGCAATATTTCACAGTACTTACAATCTCAAAGCGCCTGTTTGTTTTGTCTTTGAGAGAGTAGTTTGAGAAAATGATAGATGTTTGAGAAATAATCTCAATTTACGTAAAATTGTTTATTTGAATTTTGAAAGAGTGGTTTGGGAAACAATGAAGATGTAGGTTATTTTGGTAGGTTTAGATTGCAGGAAGTTAATTAATTAAGTGAAAGACACTACTAGAAAAATCAAGAATTCCAATCGAAAAATTTTGATCGAACAAAAATATGTTGAAATTTCACTGAATTACGACCGAAAAAAATCCCGTTGAAAATAATTCCGACCGATTTTGTAATCGGTTGGAATATATACTATGTTTTAAAAAAAAATCCAACCAATTTAATAATCAGTTGGAATATATACTATGTTTTAAAAATAATTATTAACAATTCCAATCGATTTTGAAATCAGTTGGAAAAATAAAAAACGAAAACATAATATTCCAACCGATTTTAAAATCGGTTGGGATTTTATTAATTTTTTTATACAAAATGAAAACAATTCCGACATAATTTTTAATCGGGCGGAATACTATATATAAAAAAATTGTCAGTTAAAATTCTGACCGATTTAGAATCGGTCGGAGTACTTTATTTAAAAAAGAATAAAATAAATGTCAAACAATTACTTTATTTAAAACAAAAATCAGTCTCGGTCGAAATTTTCAAAAGTTACTTAAATTCCCGTGCGTAACTCAAATCAGAAAAGCATATAGATCCAAAAACTTCTCTTAAACTCCATCTCCATCTCCATCAAAAACATCTCCCAACTCCATCTCCTCCTCCTTCAAAAGCCGCTCACCTCCACCGGATGCACCACTACCTCGCACCAGCCGCTCACCACCACCATCTTCATCTACACCATCGCGCACTACCACAACCACCGTGGCACGCCAACATTTCTCTTTTTCCTCAAATTTTTTCTTCTACCAAATTTAGAGGTATTACTTTTGTTTAATACATTGTATTACACATATAATATTGTATATTAGAATGTTTGTTGTTTAATTAGTATAAAAAGTTAGGTTTTGTTATAGAATTAGATCTTGATTTATGGTTTGATTATTAGGGCTTAAATTGGGAATGAAATTGAGAATTAAATTATGGTTCAAATTAGAAATTTAGGTGTTCATTTGAGGATCTTATTTTTGGAAATGGACCCATTTTTTATTTTTTTTTTCCAAAATATTCCAACTGATTTGAAATCAAATGGAAAATTCCAACCGATTTTTCGGTCGAAATTTCTTTCGGTCGGAAATAGATTCCAACCAAACTTTTTCCTAACCTATTTTTGCGGTCAGAAAATCGATCGAAATTACGTTTTTCCAACCAATTTTGGGCAAAATCGGTCAGAATTTCAATTTTTTCTTAGTAGTGAGACTTTATGTCAAACCAGTTAGTAATATATAAGTATATTTGTTGGTGCATATATATTATATGTAATATATGTGGTAAATAATATTTTATAATTAATTATTTAAAATAATTTGTTAACAAATTAACAGAATAATAAGCAATAACTAAAATACAAGTCAAGAGAAGAAAGTGAAATAAGGAGATAATTTTATTCATTCTTATTCATATCAAAATTATATTACAATGGCCTCTTATTATATTAGCCAAGGTTGCCGCTATGTTATAGATTCCTTGCAACTGCATCTGAAGATTAAAGGAAGCTAAGTACTCCTCGGGCTTTTCAATACCAAAATATATAGGTAGCTGAGTCGGCAGTCTTTTGTCAGAGGGAACTTTTTCAAAGAAGATTTCATCACAAAATATAAATGTGTAAACTAGGTAATAGAGGTTTATTTCTATTTACAGTACAATACGATTTTTTGCGGTGTTCAATTTTCAAAACTCGTACAATACCAAAAAATTCGCTACGGTTTTCATACATACCGAATTGCAAATTTAAATCGCGAAACCCTTTTCATCAGAAATTTCAAATCGCAGTTACGACTTTGTTTCTCCACCTATGTAAAAAAAAAAAAATGGGTCATTTTACTCCTTTGGACCTGGACATCAATCTCCATTTAATTCCCTTAATCAAACTTACGGAAGTATCACTCTTGTAACATCAGTCAAGAATTTGCAATTTTTTTACGAGTTCGGTATAAAAAGTGAAATGTGTCAAATTATATGGTATGAAAAATAAATTTTGGCTACATATGATTATTAGGATCATTACAATAAATTATGTTTAATAGTTGAAATGGTCAAATCAAATTAAAGGAGTGAATAGCAAATTAACTCTCTGTGTTATTCTAAATAGGTAATTTAACTCCCTATGGTAAATAAAAGGGTAAAATACCTCCCTGTGATATCTTAAATAGGCAATTTAACTCCCTGTGATACGAAAAAGGGCAAAATGCCTCCCCGTGTTTTTATAAAAGAAGCACAATGCCTCCCTCTGAATTGCTCAAAGGTAAATTGCTCATTATTTCATTAGACAGGGAGGTAAATTGCCTATTTTTATATCACAAGGAGGTAAATTGCTCATTATTCATTTCACAGGGAGTTAAATTGCCTATTTTTATTTCACAGGGAGGTAAATTGCCCATTAAACATATCACAAGGAACAAGGAGTTAACTTGCAAAAAAAAAAAAAAACCCCAAATTAAAGTGTTTAGGTCTGACAATTTAGTTAACTTCATGTCCTCTCATATCATAATTAATATACCATATGTTATCATTAGTTGACTGTTAAATAAAGAATAAATTTCCCAAAAAAAAATAAATAAATAAGAAAGAAGAATGAAAACAGCGATTTGACTACATGCTCCAGCCGTAATCTTAAGCTCTTCTGACTAGAAACTAATCCTAATAATTCTAAAGAACTCTAAGGGCTTGTGAAAGGTTATGCGAACACTTGCTTGTTTCAATATATATATATATGGGTAAATACCACTTTTGGTCCCTCTTATCATTAACTTTTTACAGAATGGTCCCTTTTATGTTTTTTTTCCCATTCTAGTCCCTACTATGAATTATTTGTTTCACTTTAGTCCCTACTATGAATTATGTGTTTCACTTTAGTCCTTATCAGGTTGTTCCGATAACACATAACATGCATTTGATTATTTTTTAGGGCATTTTCGTCCGTTCACTATTGAGACTATTTGAGATATTGTTTAATTAGTGAGCAATTTTGGTGTTTGAAAAAGATTTTAGGAAAAAACTTTAGTTTGGAACGAAATGTACGATTAAGTTCGATTGGAATGAAAGCCTAGTTTGGAAATTTAGTTTTTTTTAAATTAATTAGAAAGACGAAAATATCCATGTTAGTTTACTTGAAATGACAAATTTGCCCTCATGAGCATATCACATGTTATCGGAATCGCCTTGGACCACTTGATAAGGACTAAAGTGAAACAAATAATTCATAGTAGGGACTAAAGTGGGAAAAAAAACATAAGAGGGACCACTCTGTAAAAAGTTAATGATAAGAGGGACCAAAAGTGGTGTTTACCCTATATATATTGTGAATTATGATCACTTGATGATTAGTTATTTACTCTATTAAGGTAGACTTTTTATCAACTAGTTCTTTTAAGTTTTATCAGACGTCGGCCGAATGATGCTGATGCATAATTAAATTTTAATAGGATTGTGCATTTAGAAGTCTTATCAATAATTATGAACGCACACACACCTATCAATTCAATATTTGAAATTATATAGTATAAGTATTAGTAGGAAAGTTTTTTTATACGGTGATAATTGCTAAGTACTTGTAGTAGGAAGGACGGTACGGATATATAATAGAAGGAAAAAATTGCAAGATATTCCTTTGTGTTATGCAAAACCTTCAAAAAATTATCCTGTGCAATTTTGATTGCATCAAACTTCCTTGTGTTTTCAAAAATCCTGTAAAAAACACTCAATTGGGTATAGCTCGGTGGTGATCTTTTGGATTGACATATTTAGTGCCACAACTTCAATAATGATAGCAATTTGGTGCCAATTGAAATCCAATTCTAAAATTGGCTCGAAATTCCCCACATACTGGCCAATTTTCATGTCACGTGATCCACACGTGGGGATTTAAGGTAAATTGGAATTGAGTCTCAATTGACAACAAAATTACCAACAATATTGAAGTTGTGGCACTAAATATGTCAGATCGAAAAGATACGGGATAGAAATGCCAGTGAGCTATAACTGTGGCAAAAAAAAATACAATAATTCACATATTAATCTATATGTACTAGTATATATGTTGATCCTTATAATCATATTAATATTACGCAAAAAAGAAAAAACTTCGTAGAACATTTAAATGAAAGAAAAAAAATATTTATTAATCACCAAATTATAAAAAAATGAATTTAAATTTCAGGAAGATGTTTGTTGGATAAAGATGAAGATGAAGGCTCTGAAGACAATTTGTAAAGGGAGGTTTTGAAGGATTCCAAAACTTCAAGATTGGCTAAGTATGGAGTAACTTAGCTGATGATCCCTTTAGAGGAATTTTGACTAAGTAAAGAAGACATCAGAAGAGTCAAAGTTCAAGGTCCAAGACTTCTGATCTGCTGAAGTAAAGTTATCAGACTGATGAAGATCAGCCGACTCAAATCAGATTTGTTCAAGTTTGAGATCAGCCGAGTTCGCCATCAGACGTGTACTTTCGTCAGCCAAGTGAAGATGATCATGAAGTGTTCCCAACGGTAATAAATGCCCCTTGGAGTAATAAATGCTGAAGTACAAGGTTATTAAAGACAAATGATTGAAGAAATGCTTCGCATCAGCTGGGTGCATTTAATGCTGCCTGCAGAATAGTACTGTTCTCAGTACGGACAGACTGCAAAAGAGCCGTTCGCGGATTTTAAGGACCAGTACTCGAGGAATTTGAAACTTGTCTTTCTTCAACGGACATTTTTCTATCCTCAAGTATAAATAGCTGAAAGAGACGAAGAAGAAACAAACAACACACTTTCTGAGAGAAATTTTCGAAGCAAAATTCTTTAAGTCTCAAGAACAGCTCACTCATCAGCCGAGTCATTTGTTGACGAAAGCAGAGTTGAAGAATCAAGAAAAATACATCTTCTGAGTGATTTTGTAAACAAGAGTGTTGTGCGGAGTTGTGATCCATCTTTGTGAGTGATCAAACTTCAGAGAATAGGTCTTCTGTGTGATTTCCTATTGCGAACTTGTGGTCGTTTCATTTGTTGTTCGACGCAAGCAGAGTATACTGTAAACTTTGTGATTATAGTATAACCCAAGATCTGTGTGACTTGGAAGAGTGGACTAAAGGATATTCAAATCCATATAACCACTATAAAAATCGTTTGTGTTTTTGTTTGCATTTTACTTGCATATTTTCTGTTGCATAAAACACATTTAAGTTAACTGTTTGAAAAAGACTTACAAAGGAGTTTATAAAACTGGGGAAACATTTTTCAAACTACTGAGATTACTTGTGAAAAACACTTTGAAAATCCGCTGCAAGTACTCTGAGTATTAAAACTGATTTTAGCAAAATCAGCTGAGTAACAATCAGACGATTGGTCAACAAGTCTGTTCAAAGATTTGTTCGCGAACAGAACTGTAACTAACTAATCTGATCAGCTTAGTCTGTTCAGTTAAAAGTGAAAGTTTTAAAGTTAAATTTGAAGAAAATTTTTAAAGAGGTTTATTCACCCCCCCCCCCTCTAAACCTCTTCTGACCACTTGGGACCAACAATGTTGGTTTAATTTACTAAATTAGACTGAAATTATTGCCTAACCTCTTTTTTTTCCCCTTTTTTCTTGTCTACTTCTTGTTCGGGTGAAATTTTTTTTTATTTTTTAAATTTACGTACTTAATCATGAAATGTGATTTATGTTATTTGTTAAAATTGATAATGACATTGTTGACAAGGGCGGAACAAGAGAGTTTTGATTTGAGGGGCGAGATTTTTTCTAATTACAAACTCGATAAATTTTCAATTTTGTGATAAAATGATGAGCAACGTTGTAAATTTATCCAATAAAATGTAAAAAAGTAAACTATATTTTTTCATCATATAAATTAAGATAGGAATTATTGTATTTCATGGTTCCACAACTATTGTTTGCTCGCATTTCTAACCCGTATTTTTTTTGGATTGCACAGTTGGTATTACAACTTCAACATCCGTGATAATTGATGCTCAATTCAAAATTGGCCTGAAAACCACCATGTGCGGGCAATGGGACATGAAAATTGGCCCGCACGTAGGGGATTTCGGGTCAATTTTGGAATTGGGTCTCAATTGGTAGTTGGCACTAAAATTTTACCGATGTTGAAGTTGTGGAACAAATGCCACCACATATCTTTTTGTGGTAGAAACGCCAACGAACTACAGTTGCCGCACAAAAAATACAATAATCCATATAAAATTTTGAGTGAATAGGGCTGTTTTCGCATTTTACCGTGGAGGTATAATTGTCAACTTTTCTGCAAAATATGTACTCCAACTTGGGAAGGATCTTTTTAAAATAATAAAAGATAACATTGGATGATTTTGCTAATAAAATTAACACAGAATATTTTTTGCCAATTAGACAAACTATAGGGGATAATTTTACACTTTCACGTAAGACGGTAAGAATGGAAGGTTGCAACCATAATAATGAAAGACGGTAATTTGAAACATTATTTTGTGGTGCTACAATTTATGGTGCATGGTTATCTTCTACAATTAAGGGGTTATTAGATCAAAAGTTTTTTTTTGTGAAATTACAGATATTTTTCCTAATACTTTAATAATTTTAATTAAAGACTTATCCGCTCATAGCTCGATAAGTCTTTTAAATTTTGTTCTATCTTTAAAATACTAATAAGAATATATTAAAATTTTAATATGGCAAATGATGGGCTTTTGGCACTTTGCACCCTAACTTAAAAGTTTTGGCACTTTGTATTCTGAAAATACAATTTTGTACCCTAGTATGTGTTTTGAAGATCCATTGATGGAAGGGTAGAATAGTCATGTTTTAATATTTTTGTCACTTTGCACCATAAAAGTAAAGATTTTGACACTTTACACCCTGAAAATATTAAATGTTGGCATTTTGCACCCAAAAAATATAATTTTTAGCATTTTCAACCTCGATTAATATGTTAATCTAAATTATGTAAATAACATGCTAGATTTGTAAACATGTATATTAAATATAAAGTAAATAATCCAGAAGATACCTGAAAACAAAATGAAGACAATGTCTTTTTTTTAGTCTAAATTTAATTTAGAGAAAATGATAAAATATGTTAATATTATAAAATAAAATAGATTGATAATACAATGTTTACTATTGTTATGCAATGAAATAACAATTTTATCTCTACATCGACGACATTCATGATTTTTTTTTCTTCAGGAAAACACATTAAGGTGGAAAATGCCATACATACTATATTTTTAGGGTGCACGTGCCAAAAATTTTCGAGGTGTAAAGCTCAACATTTTATAATTTTAGGGTGTAAACCGACATTCTATATTCCTAGGGTGCGGAATCTATACTGTCAGGATGCAAAATGCCAAAAAATAAAATAAAACAAAATAAAAAAGGACTATTATACATTTCTACCAATAAATTTTCTCACCAGAACACACACAAGGTGCAAAGTGCCAAATAAATCATATTTTCAGGGTGCAAAGATTCAAAATTTTTAAGTCTATGTAATACCCCGTATACATACATATGTTATATATACATAAAATAGCAAATTAAGTTTTATCATAATTTCCTTTCAATTTAACCCCAACTCTTTTCAATTATTACAAACATAACCTTGAATCTTTCTATAAAAGACAACTCCTAGAGCCACTTCACCACACCAAAAAAAAAAATTCCTTTCTCTTGTCTTTATACTCTTGCCAAATAAGGAATCGGGCCCTCAAGTGAGAACCCTCATTTTCTTTTCTTCTCAATCACTTTCTTTCCTTTTCAATTCCTTCCAATACCTATCGCTACTTTCAAATGGATGATCCATGTTTTCAAAAGTGAGTTACTAAACCAAAATTCTCAATTTTAGCTACTAAAGTAGGGCCATAGCTATCAAGAACACTCAAGAGCAAACTTTTCCCCAAATCCCTAAGCTATGTAGGAGTAAGAGCAAAAAGGGTAAGATCTTTCATCTCTTCATCAAATAATTAAAAGTTCTTTAATTTTAACTCATTTTGATAACAAAATTTCGTTCCTCAGCCCTTATTTAGTAAGGAGTAGATAAGTTTCAAATATCTTCCCAAATCCCACAAGCTATGAAGGAGAAATCAAGGTAACATTTTCTTTCCCCTTGTTTTTGCGCAGTCTCTGTAAATTGGCTGTATCTCACAATTGGCTACATATTTTTGTAAACCGTTTGTACCATTGGAAAGAAGACAGAATTTGGAGTTTGAGGGTATGGGAGGTGTCGAACACCTCCGGCGCGTGGGGTACCTAACGGCGGGTTTTCGGAGCACTACCGGCGAGTGATGAAAATCACTCGCCGGACTGTTTTGGGGACTGTTTCGGTTTTAATGTGTAAAAACTGATTTTTCTCTCTTTCCTTGTTGTTTTAAGGCTCTAAATAACCTCATAATGTGTATTAAGTGGTAAGACAAACTAATCAAATGGTTGGAACAAGATGAATGATTTATTGGTTATATGTAACTTGGTTAAGTTCATGAAAAGATTTAAAACAATATATAATCTAATAATCCTTACAACTAAGTACTTAAGTATATAAGCCTTTCATACAAATTTTATAAAGTCATTTTTATGCTTACTTCACTTATTTTGATCAAGAAAACTCTTACTTTATAAGATATAGCTTGTCTAAGACAAGTATAAAATATGACCTTTCATGAATTCCTTGATTATTTGGAGTATCCTTACTAAAACTGTTGGAATATGCCTTGATTGTCAATACAACAGAGTGCGGAAATTAAAATTTTTCAAGGCACACCCACAGATCCCATAATAATATCTCCAAGTTATATATACGAAAGACATAAAACAAAGCACAGAAATAATCTAATAAAGGGGGTTTTCGATTTTACCTCACCACAGGCAAGGTGGTGGAAACCTCCAACTCTGATTCTGAACTCTGATTAAGGTTCTGGTTCACTGGAGTGATCCAAGTGTCTCACCTCCAGAGAAAAGTCCACACCAACTGGATTATGATGACACCTCTTAGTCTTAGGCTCAGAACTAGATCTAAGAGGCTTGTTGATGTAGGATTGTGCAGATCTATTTGACAGATCAAAATTCTGCACAAACGGAATAAAGGAGATGATTTGCGGCGGCGGCGCTAGGGCAATCACGGCGGCGGTGCGGCGGTTTTACGGCAGCACGGCGGCGGCGCTAGAGCTTGGGCGGCGCAAAGGGAGGGGGCGGATTTCCTAGGGCAGAGGAGACTAAGGTTTTTGCTTAGGTGTTAGTTCTCTGAGTTCTGTCAGAACTCTATTTATAAGCACTCCTCAAGTCCTAGGGTTACAAGATTCCTAATGGGCTTAGGAGTCTATCTCTTGCAAGCCCACCTTAATTTAATTAATTACTTAATTAAATATTCAGCCCATATTAATTAATTACTTAATTAATATTTAGTTTAATTAATCAATTGTCATTTAAATCAATTAAATCAATTAATTAATTTATCTCCCACTTGAATTAACACTTTAATTCACTTAATTGATTTAATTACTTTTAAATCAATTAATTCCTTTTATACTCCTACAGAACAGTCACCGTCCAATTGTATTGTGTGTGACCCTCTGGGTTCACCATCAATTGGCAGCAGGCTCACGAAACCTCGTGATTTAATTTATGAACAATAAATTGCTCCGATCAATTAAACTACCTTTAATTGACCACTCCTAGAATCAGTTCCTCTACTAACTCAGGAGTACCCACACTTCATGGTCGATGTCTAGCCACAAGCCCATGAAGCCCAACATCAGGTGAATTGATATTTAGTGAACCTCACCTCATATAATTACCATGTACATACGGTCCTTCTGTCGACCAATTTCCCGATCAAGACTTAGGGTGTGTGAATTGATCGGCACCTCTAAATTTGTCTCGATAACTATACTTTCTAATTCAGGATAATGTTCCAGTGTGACTGCCTAATTTGGAAACCCCTTTCCAAATCCGTCACCGACTACGGCCGTAGATTCATTGGAAACATTATCTAAGAATCGTATAGGAAATATTCTCATCCATTACGATGAGTCAACAGATTCCATCTTGGTACTAACCACTCGCGTACATGTCCATACGCACCCAACCTAGGCATTTTTATGACCAAGCTAAGTGGCCTATACCTAGATCTAAGTACGCACTTTCATGCACCGAATTCGCCCTAGCACCTCAAGTCATAGGACTAAATCGTACACTATTATAATCCTTTGAGAAACTTCCCATCACCGATATGCGTCATGCGCTTCCACAATGGGTTTCTCTGTTCGGGTCGTTCGATGCATTCGATCCTCCATCGAATCACCTAGTCATATGCACTGGCCTCAAATTCCTTGTTCATGAAACTACAACAAATTCACTCCGTGTGAATCATGCATAATCGTACAAGTCTTGACGATTCACTCGATACCCCGTCTCGATATGAATCTATGACTTGGAACATTTTCGAGATCACGACCTTTGAGACTGTTTCATGATAAGTGCACTCAGTACTGAAGTGTATAGTCCCATAGTCATGAGTGATCTCAGGGTTTCAACCAATCGCTTAAATGTATTCGCGAGAGATGAAGTTTGGCCATTGTTTATCCTTATACATATATAAATAAACATGCGTATTATTATAAAATCAAAGATTGTTATATACAAGATAGATCTATTACAAGCTAATTGAACTGGCTTGCAGGGCACTATCCTATCAATCTCCCACTTGCCCTAAAGCCATTCACAAACGTTTCTTAGACCCATCTTATCTAGATGTCCCTCGAACACCTTTTGCGAAAGTGGCTTAGTTAGTGGGTCAGCTAAGTTGTCTTCCGATTTGACATACTCCATGTGCATGTCACCTCTACCCATGATCTCTCTGATCACGTGGTATTTCCTCTGTACGTGTTTGGATTGATGGTGTGATCTCGGCTCCTTTGCTTGAGCTATCGCCCCGTTGTTGTCACAGAAGACGACTACAGGTTCAGCAATGCTAGGAACAACATCCAATTCTTGGACGAAGTTTTTCATCCATACACTTTCTTTTGCTGCATCTGATGCTGCGATATATTCTGCTTCTGTGGTTGAGTCGGCAGTGGTAGACTGTTTACAGCTTTTCCAACTGACCGCTCCTCCATTGAGGCGGAATATGTATCCAGAGTTGGATTTGAAGTCATCCACGTCAGACTGGAAACTTGCATCAGTGAAACCTTCAAGTTTCAGTTCTCCACTACCACCGTAGACCAAAAACATATCCTTAGTCCTTCGCAGGTACTTTAGGATTGCTTTTACGGCAGTCCAGTGCTTCTCGCCTGGATTTGACTGATAGCGGCTCGTTACACTTAGAGCGTGTGCTACGTCTGGTCGAGTACACAACATTGCATACATTATACTCCCTATAGCAGAGGCATAAGGTATGATAGACATTCTCGTCTTTTCTTCGTCGGTTGTAGGGCACATAGACTTAGAAAGAGAGATACCATGTCTCATTGGAACGAATCCTTTCTTAGATTCTTCCATACTAAATCTCTTCAAGATCGTGTTGATGTACTGAGATTGGGAGAGTCCTATCATCTTCTTCGATCTATCCCTATAGATACGTATTCCCAATACGTAAGATGCGTCTCCCATATCTTTCATAGAGAACTGCGCGGATAACCACGCTTTAGTCTGCGCTAACATCTTGATATCGTCTCCGATTAACAAAATGTCATCGACGTACAAAACAATGAATTGTATTGAGCTCCCACTATTCTTTTTGTACACACAAGGTTCATATACGTTTTTGATAAAGCCAAAAGCTTTGACTGTCTCATCAAATCGTATGTTCCAGGTTCGGGACGCCTGTTTGAGGCCATAGATTGACCTTTGAAGTTTACACAGTTTGTGCTCACTTCCTTTGGACGCAAAACCTTCAGGTTGTTGCATAAAGATCTCCTTATCAATGTCTCCATTGAGGAAGGCGGTCTTTACGTCCATTTGCCATATTTCGTAGTCATGCCACGCGGCTATAGCAAGTAATATCCGAATGGATTTTGACATCGCCACGGGAGAGAAGGTTTCCTCATAGTCTATACCAGGCCTTTGAGAATACCCTTTCGCCACTAAGCGAGCTTTATGAGTAATTACCTCTCCATTCATTCCAAGCTTACGCTTGAAGATCCATTTACATCCTACAGGGATAGTTCCCTCAGGTGGATCGACCAAGGTCCAAACCTTGTTGGAATGCATGGAATCCATTTCGGATTGCATGGCTTCGAGCCACGCACCCGAATCTATGTCAGACATCGCTTCATGATAGGTCCTTGGATCAACATCACCTTTCTCGTTTTCGTGAATGAGACCAAATCGCTCTGGCTCTTTACGAATTCGATTAGACCTTCGAAGTATAGGTGTACTAGTAGGTTCAGTTAATTCTGGTTCAGCTCCCACTGTTTGTGGGGATGGGTCCGATTCTTGGACTTCATCAAGTTCTACGATTGTCCCATTTCGGTTGGTGAGGAAATCCTCTTCCAAGAAGTGGGCGTTCCTAGATACGAACGTATTACGTTCTTTAGGATCGAAGAACAGGTATCCAATAGAGTCCTTTGGATAACCCACAAACTTGCACAAACTAGATCTACTATCTAGCTTATCTCCCTTCTTGTTCTTTACATACGCAGGAGATCCCCATACTCGTAAGAACGAATACACGGGTGCTTTACCATACCATACTTGGTGCGGCGTTGTTGGCACTGACTTTGAAGGTACTATGTTTAGTATCTTCGAAGCAGTTAATAGGGCTAAGCCCCAAAACGAAAAGGGAAGGTCAGCAAAGCTCATCATGGAACGAACCATGTCTAACAAAGTCCGGTTCCTCCGCTCAGACACTCCATTGAGTTGAGGTGTCCTAGGGGGAGTTCGCTGTGCGAGAATTCCATTCTCTTTTAGATAATCAAGGAATTCTTGGCTTAAGTACTCACCACCTCTATCAGAACGAAGTGCTTTAATACTATGTCCAAGTTGGTTCTCTACTTCCATTCGAAACTCTTTGAATTTTTCAAAAGTTTCGGATTTGTGTGTCATAAGATACACATATCCATAACGACTAAAATCGTCGGTGAATGTTACGAAGTAAGAGAATCCACCTCTCGCATTGACACTCAATGGTCCACAAACGTCAGTATGGATAAGATCCAATGTTTGTTTGGTTCGCTCGGGATTCCCTGTGAAGGGTGATTTGGTCATCTTTCCTTTGAGACAAGATTCGCAAGTCGGGAGTTCATCTAAGTTCTTTATTTCAAGAGCCTTAGAGGAAACCAACTTTTGAATCCTACTCTTGGAAATATGTCCAAGTCTAGCGTGCCAAAGTTGTGGAGTTTGATTATCATATTTCCTTTTCCTAGATTGAATGTGCATGACGTCGGATTTAACAGGTTCTAGGGAATAAAGACCATCCATCAAAGTACCACAAGCATACATTAAACCACCTTTAAATATGCTAAAAGCTCCATTTTCAATGGAAAAATTAAAACCATCAATGTCTAACATTGGAATAGAAATGATGTTCTTAATTATTGTTGGTACGTACAGACAATCCCTTAAAACCAAAGTAAAATTTCCTAAAACTAATTCGACGTCCCCAATAGCCTCAGCGGCGATCCTAGCTCCGTTTCCAAAGCGCAGGATTCTATCCCCGGGCTTCAGGTATCTTACTGCTCCCATCACCTGCAAATCATTGCAGATATGAGAACCTGCTGCGGTGTCTAACACCCACGATGCACAGTTAACAGAAATATTAACTTCAACTAGAAAAATACCTTTGGCTACCAATTTCATCTTTAGGTAGTCTGGGCAGTTCCTTTTCCAGTGCCCTGCTTTCTTGCAGTGGAAACATTCGTCTTCTGGGCTTTTGCGCTTTTTCTCGACCACCTTGGTGACTGCCTTTGAAGAAAATACCTTCTTCTTTTTCTTACCTTTCTTAGGCTTTGCAGCCTTCGATTGGTGTGCAATCATTACAGGTTTCTCTTTCTTGAGAGTCGATTCTGCCGTTACCAATAGATTGGTCAGTTCGTGAAGAGCGAGGTTTCTATCCTCCATATTGAAGTTCAACACGAACTGGTCAAATGAACGGGGCAGCGTATGGAGAAGGAGGTCAGTGCTAAGATCAGCGTGCAAGTCCACTTCCAATCGCCCTAGTTTTTCAACCAAGTTGATGAAAACGCAGACAGTGATCTTTTACACTGCTTCCCTCAGCCATCTTGAGATTAAACAACTCTTTAGAGGTCGCGAATCTTTCAGCGCGAGACCTTTCCCCAAACATCTGCTGGAGATGGAGAAGCATATCTCTAGCAAGCGGCATAGCAGCATGCTGTTTCTGCAGTTCGTTTGACATCGAAGCTAGCATGAGGCAACGAACTTGAAGATCATCATCCACCCTTTTAGCATGGGCGGTTCGTTGTTCCTCATTAGCTCGTGCTGCGGGTGCAGCAGGCATGGGTGTGTCTAGCACATAACTGCGACGTTCGGAGTCTAGGACTATCCTCAGATTTCTCAGCCAGTCGACAAAGTTTGAACCATTTAATTTGTTTGCGTCGAGGATAACAGATAATGGATTCTTAGACATTGTAATTAATATCTACAATAGGAAAGAAGACAACATTAAGCTAACTGATCTTATGTCTAATACTTATAATTATCGAAGTTGGACTTAGTTTCGAAAAAGTTCTCCCACTATTTTGTCGAAACAATCACCCCTTTGATTGCTCGGGAAATTCTATTTCCTAGTAGGTCTTGACGTCCCAGCAGCAATTAATTGCACCCACGACTCGTGGCCATACAAGTAATTCTCCAGGTAGGTATACTTTTACCAATTGTGTTACTCCACAACCTTCAAGCTATTTCGCCTCGATTTTCGCACCTATCTAGCACTGCTACATCATAGATGTTACTCCTCGTTTAAGTCTGACCCAGTCAATCTTGATGAGTAACAGGCCCGGTCATGAAATCCCCGTAACTAGTTATCGGTCGATTTTCACATCCCGACAAGTTCCCACCCTTGTCTTGTTTAGTTAAAAACAAGAATCGAGGAATTTCGTGTATTGTCCCTTTCTTCGACTCGGGTGCCAGACTCTGGATCACCTCTATCGATAAGTAGACAACATACACTAGTCCCTATTGATGGAAGGCTTGGATCTATAAAACTTCATTTTATAGTTTACCCAATATGACTTAATATTTTATTTCGAGAGGGGTATTTCTGGTTTGAAAGTTATACTAACTCTCCTCGAGATCTCACCGATTCAGTTATGCTTTATCTTTTATTACGATCTAGATTCTAGCGGGTAGCCAAATATAAATCGACAAATAAATAAAAACCATACAAGCCTAGCATGCATATTACCACAATATGTTTTCGATCGGGAGCCTCCTATGTGGGCCATCATCGAGCCATTGATGTTGGCCCTATTGGTCAATCTAAAGGGTTCTCAAACAGGCCTATGCTATTACATTAATCACCATGCATACATGGCCTTCATATCTCCTTGGGCTCCCATCCTGCTTGTAACGGGCCTCCATCCTAGACTAGGAAAGCATTAAAGCCCTATTCTATTACAAAGCCTCAAAATTGGCCCAAAAACATAAAAGGCTCGCAGGCCTTAATAAAAACCAAACATTAAATTAAACCAATCACATCTACCCTAAGGTCAAAGCTCGGCTCGATCGAAAACCACGTAAACAGTTCACGTAGAGCAAGAAACATGTAAACGACATTTTACTTTCTCCTTTCTTTAATTTTAAAACATCCTTTTAAAACTAACTTCCATTGATTCTCACTTTTAGTCACTACTAATTATGACAAAATAAACTTTCGGGTAAACAAAATAAATTTTCCTGCTGAAAATCAGATTCTGTTTTTCAACTTTTAAAAATTGCATTTTCGGCCCCTCAATTTTCGAAAATTACACTTTGACCCCAAAAAACTTTTAAAAAGTTACAAAAACACCCAAAGCAGTTTCGGCTAGCATTCCAGAAAATAAATTTTGAATTCTGAAAATTTTCGATTTTCCAAACAGATCCTTGAAGTTTCGGTAATTGCAAATCAGTCCCTAAACTTTCGGAAATTACAAAATGACCCCAAAAAGCGTGCGACCAGTTTTGCGAAAACAGTCCAGAATTTTTGAAATTTCCAGATTCTAAAATTTCGAATTTTTAAGCCCTTTAAAACCCTAGTTTGCGATTTTGCCCAAAGAGTCCTGAAGTTTTCAAAAACTATGAAAACGCTATAGATCTAGAAAAACAGTTTTACCCAATTGTAGATCTAGTCATAACAAGTATGAATCAATCGACAGAACATAATTATCATGCGTTTTAATATACATAATTAAACATATAATATAAACACATATTATGTTCAAGCCTTTCGTATAATAATCATGGAGTTGGCTCTGATACCACTGTTGGAATATGCCTTGATTGTCAATACAACAGAGTGCGGAAATTAAAATTTTTCAAGGCACACCCACAGATCCCATAATAATATCTCCAAGTTATATATACGAAAGACATAAAACAAAGCACAGAAATAATCTAATAAAGGGGGTTTTCGATTTTACCTCACCACAGGCAAGGTGGTGGAAACCTCCAACTCTGATTCTGAACTCTGATTAAGGTTCTGGTTCACTGGAGTGATCCAAGTGTCTCACCTCCAGAGAAAAGTCCACACCAACTGGATTATGATGACACCTCTTAGTCTTAGGCTCAGAACTAGATCTAAGAGGCTTGTTGATGTAGGATTGTGCAGATCTATTTGACAGATCAAAATTCTGCACAAACGGAATAAAGGAGATGATTTGCGGCGGCGGCGCTAGGGCAATCACGGCGGCGGTGCGGCGGTTTTACGGCAGCACGGCGGCGGCGCTAGAGCTTGGGCGGCGCAAAGGGAGGGGGCGGATTTCCTAGGGCAGAGGAGACTAAGGTTTTTGCTTAGGTGTTAGTTCTCTGAGTTCTGTCAGAACTCTATTTATAAGCACTCCTCAAGTCCTAGGGTTACAAGATTCCTAATGGGCTTAGGAGTCTATCTCTTGCAAGCCCACCTTAATTTAATTAATTACTTAATTAAATATTCAGCCCATATTAATTAATTACTTAATTAATATTTAGTTTAATTAATCAATTGTCATTTAAATCAATTAAATCAATTAATTAATTTATCTCCCACTTGAATTAACACTTTAATTCACTTAATTGATTTAATTACTTTTAAATCAATTAATTCCTTTTATATTCCTACAGAACAGTCACCGTCCAATTGTATTGTGTGTGACCCTCTGGGTTCACCATCAATTGGCAGCAGGCTCACGAAACCTCGTGATTTAATTTATGAACAATAAATTGCTCCGATCAATTAAACTACCTTTAATTGACCACTCCTAGAATCAGTTCCTCTACTAACTCAGGAGTACCCACACTTCATGGTCGATGTCTAGCCACAAGCCCATGAAGCCCAACATCAGGTGAATTGATATTTAGTGAACCTCACCTCATATAATTACCATGTACATACGGTCCTTCTGTCGACCAATTTCCCGATCAAGACTTAGGGTGTGTGAATTGATCGGCACCTCTAAATTTGTCTCGATAACTATACTTTCTAATTCAGGATAATGTTCCAGTGTGACTGCCTAATTTGGAAACCCCTTTCCAAATCCGTCACCGACTACGGCCGTAGATTCATTGGAAACATTATCTAAGAATCGTATAGGAAATATTCTCATCCATTACGATGAGTCAACAGATTCCATCTTGGTACTAACCACTCGCGTACATGTCCATACGCACCCAACCTAGGCATTTTTATGACCAAGCTAAGTGGCCTATACCTAGATCTAAGTACGCACTTTCATGCACCGAATTCGCCCTAGCACCTCAAGTCATAGGACTAAATCGTACACTATTATAATCCTTTGAGAAACATCCCATCACCGATATGCGTCATGCGCTTCCACAATGGGTTTCTCTGTTCGGGTCGTTCGATGCATTCGATCCTCCATCGAATCACCTAGTCATATGCACTGGCCTCAAATGCCTTGTTCATGAAACTACAACAAATTCACTCCGTGTGAATCATGCATAATCGTACAAGTCTTGACGATTCACTCGATACCCCGTCTCGATATGAATCTATGACTTGGAACATTTTCGAGATCACGACCTTTGAGACTGTTTCATGATAAGTGCACTCAGTACTGAAGTGTATAGTCCCATAGTCATGAGTGATCTCAGGGTTTCAACCAATCGCTTAAATGTATTCGCGAGAGATGAAGTTTGGCCATTGTTTATCCTTATACATATATAAATAAACATGCGTATTATTATAAAATCAAAGATTGTTATATACAAGATAGATCTATTACAAGCTAATTGAACTGGCTTGCAGGGCACTATCCTATCAATCTCCCACTTGCCCTAAAGCCATTCACAAACGTTTCTTAGACCCATCTTATCTAGATGTCCCTCGAACACCTTTTGCGAAAGTGGCTTAGTTAGTGGGTCAGCTATGTTGTCTTCCGATTTGACATACTCCATGTGCATGTCACCTCTACCCATGATCTCTCTGATCACGTGGTATTTCCTCTGTACGTGTTTGGATTGATGGTGTGATCTCGGCTCCTTGCTTGAGCTATGCCCCGTTGTTGTCACAGAAGACGACTACAGGTTCAGCAATGCTAGGAACAACATCCAATTCCTGGACGAAGTTTCTCATCCATACACTTTCTTTGCTGCATCTGATGCTGCGATATATTCTGCTTCTGTGGTTGAGTCGGCAGTGGTAGACTGTTTACAGCTTTTCCAACTGACCGCTCCTCCATTGAGGCGGAATATGTATCCAGAGTTGGATTTGAAGTCATCCACGTCAGACTGGAAACTTGCATCAGTGAATCCTTCAAGTTTCAGTTCTCCACTACCACCGTAGACCAAAAACATATCCTTAGTCCTTCGCAGGTACTTTAGGATTGCTTTTACGGCAGTCCAGTGCTTCTCGCCTGGATTTGACTGATAGCGGCTCGTTACACTTAGAGCGTGTGCTACGTCTGGTCGAGTACACAACATTGCATACATTATACTCCCTATAGCAGAGGCATAAGGTATGATAGACATTCTCGTCTTTTCTTCGTCGGTTGTAGGGCACATAGACTTAGAAAGAGAGATACCATGTCTCATTGGAACAAATCCTTTCTTAGATTCTTCCATACTAAATCTCTTCAAGATCGTGTTGATGTACTGAGATTGGGAGAGTCCTATCATCTTCTTCGATCTATCCCTATAGATACGTATTCCCAATACGTAAGATGCGTCTCCCATATCTTTCATAGAGAACTGCGCGGATAACCACGCTTTAGTCTGCGCTAACATCTTGATATCGTCTCCGATTAACAAAATGTCATCGACGTACAAAACAATGAATTGTATTGAGCTCCCACTATTCTTTTTGTACACACAAGGTTCATATACGTTTTTGATAAAGCCAAAAGCTTTGACTGTCTCATCAAATCGTATGTTCCAGGTTCGGGACGCCTGTTTGAGGCCATAGATTGACCTTTGAAGCTTACACAGTTTGTGCTCACTTCCTTTGGACGCAAAACCTTCAGGTTGTTGCATAAAGATCTCCTTATCAATGTCTCCATTGAGGAAGGCGGTCTTTACGTCCATTTGCCATATTTCGTAGTCATGCCACGCGGCTATAGCAAGTAATATCCGAATGGATTTTGACATCGCCACGGGAGAGAAGGTTTCCTCATAGTCTATACCAGGCCTTTGAGAATACCCTTTCGCCACTAAGCGAGCTTTATGAGTAATTACCTCTCCATTCATTCCAAGCTTACGCTTGAAGATCCATTTACATCCTACAGGGATAGTTCCCTCAGGTGGATCGACCAAGGTCCAAACCTTGTTGGAATGCATGGAATCCATTTCGGATTGCATGGCTTCGAGCCACGCACCCGAATCTATGTCAGACATCGCTTCTTGATAGGTCCTTGGATCAGCATCAACTTTCTCGTTTTCGTGAATGAGCCAAATCGCTCTGGCTCTTTACGAATTCGATTAGACCTTCGAAGTATAGGTGTACTAGTAGGTTCAGTTAATTCTGGTTCAGCTCCCACTGTTTGTGGGGATGGGTCCGATTCTTGGACTTCATCAAGTTCTACGATTGTCCCATTTCGGTTGGTGAGGAAATCCTCTTCCAAGAAGTGGGCGTTCCTAGATACGAACGTATTACGTTCTTTAGGATCGAAGAACAGGTATCCAATAGAGTCCTTTGGATAACCCACAAACTTGCACAAACTAGATCTACTATCTAGCTTATCTCCCTTCTTGTTCTTTACATACGCAGGAGATCCCCATACTCGTAAGAACGAATACACGGGTGCTTTACCATACCATACTTGGTGCGGCGTTGTTGGCACTGACTTTGAAGGTACTATGTTTAGTATCTTCGAAGCAGTTAATAGGGCTAAGCCCCAAAACGAAAAGGGAAGGTCAGCAAAGCTCATCATGGAACGAACCATGTCTAACAAAGTCCGGTTCCTCCGCTCAGACACTCCATTGAGTTGAGGTGTCCTAGGGGGAGTTCGCTGTGCGAGAATTCCATTCTCTTTTAGATAATCAAGGAATTCTTGGCTTAAATACTCACCACCTCTATCAGAACGAAGTGCTTTAATACTATGTCCAAGTTGGTTCTCTACTTCCATTCGAAACTCTTTGAATTTCTCAAAAGTTTCGGATTTGTGTGTCATAAGATACACATATCCATAACGACTAAAATCGTCGGTGAATGTTACGAAGTAAGAGAATCCACCTCTCGCATTGACACTCAATGGTCCACAAACGTCAGTATGGATAAGATCCAATGTCTGTTTGGTTCGCTCGGGATTCCCTGTGAAGGGTGATTTGGTCATCTTTCCTTTGAGACAAGATTCGCAAGTCGGGAGTTCATCTAAGTTCTTTATTTCAAGAGCCTTAGAGGAAACCAACTTTTGAATCCTACTCTTGGAAATATGTCCAAGTCTAGCGTGCCAAAGTTGTGGAGTTTGATTATCATATTTCCTTTTTCTAGATTGAATGTGCATGACGTTGGAATTTATAGGTTCTAGGGAATATAGACCATCTATCAAAGTACCACGAGCATACATTAAATCACCTTTAAATATGCAAAAAGATCCATTTTGAATGGAAAAATTAAAACCATCAATGTCTAACATAGGAATAGAAATGATGTTTTTAATAACGTTTGGTACGTACAGACAATCCCTTAAAATTAAAGTAAAATTCCCTAATACTAATTCCACGTCTCCTATAGCCTCGGCGGCGATCCTAGCTCCGTTTCCAAAACGCAGGATTCTATCCCCGGGCTTCAGGGTTCTTACTGCTCCCATCACCTGCAAATCATTGCAGATATGAGAACCTGCTGCGGTGTCTAACACCCACGATGCACAGTTAACAGAAATATTAACTTCAACTAGAAAAATACCTTTGGCTACCAATTTCATCTTTAGGTAGTCTGGGCAGTTCCTTTTCCAGTGCCCTGCTTTCTTGCAGTGGAAACATTCGTCTTCTGGGCTTTTGCGCTTTTTCTCGACCACCTTGGTGACTGCCTTTGAAGAAAATACCTTCTTCTTTTTCTTACCTTTCTTAGGCTTTGCAGCCTTCGATTGGTGTGCAATCATTACAGGTTTCTCTTTCTTGAGAGTCGATTCTGCCGTTACCAATAAATTGGTCAGTTCGTGAAGAGCGAGGTTTCTATCCTCCATATTGAAGTTCAACACGAACTGGTCAAATGAACGGGGCAGCGTATGGAGAAGGAGGTCAGTGCTAAGATCAGCGTGCAAAGCCACGTCCAATCGCCCCAGTTTTTCAACCAAGTTGATGAAACGCAGACAGTGATCTTTTACACTGCTTCCCTCAGCCATCTTGAGATTAAACAACTCTTTAGAGGTCGCGAATCTTTCAGCGCGAGACCTTTCCCCAAACATCTGCTGGAGATGGAGAAGCATATCTCTAGCAAGCGGCATAGCAGCATGCTGTTTCTGCAGTTCGTTTGACATCGAAGCTAGCATGAGGCAACGAACCTGAAGATCATCATCAACCCTTTTAGCATGGGCGGTTCGTTGTTCCTCACTAGCTCGTGCTGCGGGTGCAGCAGGCATGGGTGTGTCGAGCACATAACTGCGACGTTCGGAGTCTAGGACTATCCTCAGATTTCTCAGCCAGTCGACAAAGTTTGAACCATTTAATTTGTTTGCGTCGAGGATAACAGATAATGGATTCTTAGACATTGTAATTAATATCTACAATAGGAAAGAAGACAACATTAAGCTAACTGATCTTATGTCTAATACTTATAATTATCGAAGTTGGACTTAGTTTCGAAAAAGTTCTCCCACTATTTTGTCGAAACAATCACCCCTTTGATTGCTCGGGAAATTCTATTTCCTAGTAGGTCTTGACGTCCCAGCAGCAATTAATTGCACCCACGACTCGTGGCCATACAAGTAATTCTCCAGGTAGGTATACTTTTACCAATTGTGTTACTCCACAACCTTCAAGCTATTTTGCCTCGATTTTCGCACCTATCTAGCACTGCTACATCATAGATGTTACTCCTCGTTTAAGTCTGACCCAGTCAATCTTGATGAGCAACAGGCCCGGTCATGAAATCCCCGTAACTAGTTATCGGTCGATTTTCACATCCCGACAAGTTCCCACCCTTGTCTTGTTTAGTTAAAAACAAGAATCGAGGAATTTCGTGTATTGTCCCTTTCTTCGACTCGGGTGCCAGACTCTGGATCACCTCTATCGATAAGTAGACAACATACACTAGTCCCTATTGATGGAAGGCTTGGATCTATAAAACTTCATTTTATAGTTTACCCAATATGACTTAATATTTTATTTCGAGAGGGGTATTTCTGGTTTGAAAGTTATACTAACTCTCCTCGAGATCTCACCGATTCAGTTATGCTTTATCTTTTATTACGATCTAGATTCTAGCGGGTAGCCAAATATAAATCGACAAATAAATAAAAGCCATACAAGCCTAGCATGCATACTACCACAATATGTTTTCGATCGGGAGCCTCCTATGTGGGCCATCATCGA
Organism: Penstemon barbatus; assembly: GCA_003313485.2. Lineage (NCBI taxonomy): Eukaryota > Viridiplantae > Streptophyta > Magnoliopsida > Lamiales > Plantaginaceae > Penstemon > Penstemon barbatus. The sequence continues at coordinate 52,981,099 of CM064880.1, forward strand.
GCCATTGATGTTGGCCCTATTGGTCAATCTAAAGGGTTCTCAAACAGGCCTATGCTATTACATTAATCACCATGCATACATGGCCTTCATATCTCCTTGGGCTCCCATCTTGCTTGTAACGGGCCTCCATCCTAGACTAGGAAAGCATTAAAGCCCTATTCTATTACAAAGCCTCAAAATTGGCCCAAAAAACATAAAAGGCTCGCAGGCCTTAATAAAAACCAAACATTAAATTAAACCAATCACATCTACCCTAAGGTCAAAGCTCGGCTCGATCGAAAACCACGTAAACAGTTCACGTAGAGCAAGAAACATGTAAACGACATTTTACTTTCTCCTTTCTTTAATTTTAAAACATCCTTTTAAAACTAACTTCCATTGATTCTTACTTTTAGTCACTACTAATTATGACAAAATAAACTTTCGGGTAAACAAAATAAACTTTCCTGCTGAAAATCAGATTCTGTTTTTCAACTTTTAAAAATTGCATTTTCGGCCCCTCAATTTTCGAAAATTGCACTTTGACCCCAAAACTTTTAAAAAGTTACAAAAACACCCAAAGCAGTTTCGGCCAGCATTCCAGAAAATAAATTTTGAATTCTGAAAATTTTCGATTTTTCCAAACAGATCCTTGAAGTTTCGGTAATTGCAAAACAGTCCCTAAACTTTCGGAAATTACAAAATGACCCAAAAAGCGTGCGACCAGTTTGCGAAAACAGTCCAGAATTTTTGAAATTTCCAGATTCTAAAATTTGAATTTTTAAGCCCTTTAAAACCCTAGTTTGCGATTTTTGCCCAAAGAGTCCTGAAGTTTTCAAAAACTATGAAAACGCTATAGATCTGAAAAACAGTTTTACCCAATTGTAGATCTAGTCATAACAAGTAAGAATCAATCGACAGAACATAATTATCATGCGTTTTAATATACATAATTAAACATATAATATAAACACATATTATGTTCAAGCCTTTCGTATAATAATCATGGAGTTGGCTCTGATACCACTGTTGGAATATGCCTTGATTGTCAATACAACAGAGTGCGGAAATTAAAATTTTTCAAGGCACACCCACAGATCCCATAATAAAATCTCCAAGTTATATATACGAAAGACATAAAACAAAGCACAGAAATAATCTAACAAAGGGGGTTTTCGATTTTTACCTCACCACAGGCAAGGTGGTGGAAACCTCCAACTCTGATTCTGAACTCTGATTAAGGTTCTGGTTCACTGGAGTGATCCAAGCGTCTCACCTCCAGAGAAAAGTCCACACCAACTGGATTATGATGACACCTCTTAGTCTTAGGCTCAGAACTAGATCTAAGAGGCTTGTTGATGAAGGATTGTGCAGATCTATTTGACAGATCAAAATTCTGCACAAAAGGAATAAGGGAGAAGATATGCGGCGGCGGCGCTAGGGCTTTCACGGCGGCGGTGCGGCGGTGTTACGGCAGCACACGGCGGCGGCGCTAGGGCTTGGGCGGCGCAGGGTGGGGCGGATTTCCTAGGGCAAGAGAAGACTAAGGTTTTTGCTTAGGTGTTAGTTCTCTGAGTTCTGTCAGAACTCTATTTATAAGCACTCCTCAAGTCCTAGGGTTACAAGATTCCTAATGGGCTTAGGAGTCTATCTCTTGCAAGCCCACCTTAATTTAATTAATTACTTAATTAAATATTCAGCCCATATTAATTAATTACTTAATTAATATTTAGTTTAATTAATCAATTGTCATTTAAATCAATTAAATCAATTAATTAATTTATCTCCCACTTGAATTAACACTTTAATTCACTTAATTGATTTAATTACTTTTAAATCAATTAATTCCTTTTATATTCCTACAGAACAGTCACCGTCCAATTGTATTGTGTGTGACCCTCTGGGTTCACCATCAATTGGCAGCAGGCTCACGAAACCTCGTGATTTAATTTATGAACAATAAATTGCTCCGATCAATTAAACTACCTTTAATTGACCACTCCTAGAATCAGTTCCTCTACTAACTCAGGAGTACCCACACTTCATGGTCGATGTCTAGCCACAAGCCCATGAAGCCCAACATCAGGTGA